>OZ014481.1:6609608-7290870 GCA_963965965.1 Trididemnum nubilum | reverse complement strand
ACGGTTAGCTTGCCCGATTTGAATTCAAGAAATAGCATCTCATCTTATACAATGCTTTATGGTTTAACTGCTATTTTTGCATTGCAGAAAGAAATTGAGGAATCTAGTAGGTCCGATATTAAAGCGAAAGAAGTTTCTTCTAGCACAAATGAGACATCCTCAAACTACGATCTTCGTCAACGAAAAGTTGAAGCGATATCTTCTTAAGTTACCTCTCCCCATGGTCGTATGTTTCGTCAAACCAATTTAAATGATTTTTTTTACTCAGCTTTAGCCGAACCAATGTTGTAAAATTGGCAGTTTTATGCAATGAGCAATTTCAAACTAAACTCGTTTTGTACCCAGTTCTTAGTTACGGTTTCCCAAGAAAGAAATCTCGCGTTTTTTTTCGCAGAGAAATTTCTGTTTAATGGCCGAAAATGGAAAGTGTTTTTTCGTGTCTTCAATTTTTGGAATTTATCACAATAGTCAACGTAATTTTAGCGACCTGTACGCAAAATATGCTCAAGTTGGTTAAATTTTAAGTTTTTTGAACAGAAATGTCTCAAGTTTTTTTTAGATCATTCAATAAAATTTTGGTTAACGGCCGAAAAAATATGTCCAGTATTAGCGTTCTGCTTTACTCTGAAACTACACAGGAGACACTATAATGTTCTGAAATAAGCCTGCAAAGGTGATGTTTGGTTGAGTTGTTAAGAAACTGCTGACAAACGAGATGGCTGAAAAATTTTCTTAGTTAGTGGCATTTGGAGTTGCTTCCAAATTTTAAAGTCATTCGTATTGTTTCTCCTAAATTTGCGCTAATACATCAGAGAATAATGTTAACTGCAGTTTACATTAGTTACTTAGTGCTGTTGATTCATTGGTTATGAGCTGTAAATTTTTATTAATCGCTATGCTTAGTAGAAAATTTCGAATTATTTTGTTGATAATATGCTGTTATTGGAGCTATGTTTATTTTCCTTATACGTTGCTTTTTTGAACTCTTTTGTTAATGCTGTTTTTTTTTTTTGGTGGCTCATGTTCTGCGCTGCTGCCCTTGTTAGAAAGGCTAGCTAACCATCGCAATCTCTAGTTTGAAATTGAATTTGTTGAACTTAACGCATTTTTGCGATTCTTAGAATTTTTTTGAGTTTATGACAGTATTTTGCCATGCTATTCTGTTTTCGGTAAGGTTGAGTTTAAAAAAAACTATTTTCGTTAACCCCGTTAGCTGCTATTCTGAGCGTATTTTGTTAGTAGAAATTCAGTTAGTTTGAGAGCAATTGCTTGGGAAATGGCCAAACGCTAAACTAACGTACCGGTATGTGAAAGTATCGAATCTCCCAAAAGTCGCTATACGAGTAAATAACTGGGCAGTAGTATTTCAGATCAAAAATAATTCTTTGGATATTGATTTCACAAAGCAAATTCTTTAGGCACCGTGGAAACGCTAAACTAACGTACCGGATGTGAAAGTATCGAATCGCCCTAAAGTCGTTATACGAGTAAATACTGGGCAGTAGTATTTCAGTTCAAAAATAATTCTTTGGATATTAATTTCACAAAGCAAATCCTTTAGGCATCGTGAATTAGGCGCGTGAAAGCTTTGCATTGAGACGTTTAGGAATTGCTACAGTTAGGCGAAAAGTTTCTCAGGTATAATTCGCTCCCTAAATACAACGAAACAAAAAACTCTTTGTCTGGCCATCCAAACGCCTAAACATTGCCACGTTAAAGTCGGTTTACTTTGGACGTAAAATCGCGAGCGTATTTAGAGTTTAGTTTGAACAGAAATTTTGTACGCCCGGTATACCAGCTTCTTAACCAGCGCACAAGTTACCATTTGGTTGAAACAAACTAACGATACGCTCGCAATTTAAAGTGTAGACAGGGCCTGACGTGTTGCAAATTAGTCTTGCGCCGGAACTGAGTGCGCTTGATGGTTTGCATTTGCAAGTCTAAAATTCCGTACCTGTACCCATTGTTACCTCTAATCAGAACTGCAAGCGACAGTGATCTGACAGACTTAAGGTAATTTTTGGTTTTGCTTGCCGACGAACTCTAATCCACTTCACTAAAGGTCACTAAATTTTTAATGCATATCAAGCTGTTCACGTGTTAATAATTGATTGTTATCCTACTTATGCCAACGAAATTTGCTCTGATGTTGAAATGCAAAATATCAGTGCAGGCTTACGTTGCATTGCCATATTATTCTACGTTTTTTTGTTAGACAATTGGAAGAAATTTCTGCGTATATTTTTCCTGAGGCTAACTTGCTATCTGTTCTGAACAGAACATACTGAGAGGTTAAAAATATTTTTTATTAGTTTTTTCTCTTTTTTTTGTGTAGCATGATGTTATAACCAGAGCATTGTTATTTAGATGACATTTCTCAAAATATTGTACTGTATTGAGAAATTTCAATAATTTTTCATTATAGCTTGTACTGTTGAATAAGTGCGGAAAAATAACATTCTTTCGGAATTAATTGCCAGTGGTGGAGTCCTCGAGGACGTCCTTGGCCTGGAGGACATATTTTGAAGTCCTTGCCTTAAAGTTTCTAGTCCTCGAAAATTTTTGAACGCGATGTTCGAATATCGAAGCCTGTCTTTTTTGAACCGTTGAAATTTCGTTGAAAAACGCCAGAAACCTTGCGGAAAATCTGCAAATACCCTTTTTTTGGTTTCCTCCAGTAGAGATCGCCTGAAAAAAAAATTTTAAAGACCTTTTGCGCCCCAAAAAAATTTTTGAAGACTTTTTTGGAACACTTGCGTCTGTGTTCGTGGTCCTTGGCCTCGAGAGGGTCTGTTCTTGTCTTCGAAATTTTTTTGTGTCCTTGGCCTCGAGCCTTGTGTTCTCGACTCCACCTCTGTTAATTGCAATACTGCTGCGCCTACTCATACCTAGATATTGTTTACTAGTTTTATGTATGTAGCATGTTAACCAAACTGCATGCATACTGTCATTCAACGAAGTGGTTACCGTTTTTATTATAATGGTGATTTTTTTGTACGTTCTAGCCTCATTAAAGAGACACTGCTCGAGATCGGTTGTACTGAAAAAATGAGAACTGCGTAAGGTAATGAAGAGTGCCCCAAACCTTGTTCTATTATTCCACTTATCTTCGAAAATAGATTTAATCCGTTTGACTGCGTAACATTAGCAACCCTGCTGTTCGAGATTTTGTGCCTTCAGAAAAGGACGACTTTTCCAAATTTCTTGCCGAATAAGAAACGGGATATTCGAACATCGCGTCCCTTATTCTGCAAAAAAATTTGCAAGTCTTCCTTTTCCGATGCCACGAAATTTCGAAACACAGGGTTGCCGATGGAACGGAGTTAAGCGTATAAAACTGGTTCCAATAAAACCGACTTCGAACAGCATCTCTAAGATTTGTTTGATGAACTACGTCACCATTTGTACGAAGTACAATCTTTAATGTTTTAGTTTTAATTAAACTCATTTCGGGCTTAATTTTTTCAAATGTTACCCTGTAGTTTTGATTTTGTACATTTACTGAAACCGATAAACGGGGGCTACCGGTAATGTGTGTGTTTCGCGAGTTATTTTATGGTTGAGGCAATGAAGCTAATTTTTTTGTCGTATGAGATTAAATAGCATTACGTTGATTTAATTTGTGATTGGGTTGCGTTCGATTGCAGATTCTTAAGACTATTGAGCGTCTTTGTGCTTTAATTTAAAATATGCATCCATACTGTGTTCATGTTGTGTGTAGCTTTAAGTTCATCAATTATTTATGCTTGAAGATGTAGTTTCGTTTGGCAAAAATTTAATTAGAGTTTTCCTGGTTTTGCATGTTACCGGAAAGGCACAACGTTTTGAACTCCTAGCAAATTTTTCCAATATTTTATATCGGCATAGAAAACTATCCCTTATCAGTATTTCAGTGTACTGGAAATCGGGCGTTTAGCAAAATAGTCTACGGCCCAAACCTTAGAGTTGGGAAACTCTGTTCATTGATGCTTTACCCTAATATATTCTCTTTTTTTTTCAGTAGAACTATTTTCTTGGTTCGGAATTACTATGTAAGTGTCGATAGCGTTAATAGAAGTGATTTTGTTGAACCAACCGCCGTAATTTTTGTTTTGTGGCAATTGGCTTTCGAGGAAGTAAAATGCTTTATTTTAGCCTGTGTACAGATGAGTTTAGGAATTGCAAAACCATTTGCTAGGTAGGCCTATTGACCATACAGCGATGTGAATTACTTATTTGCAGAAATATTTAAAAAATTTTATGCATGCCGAATGCTTTCTTCTGGTATCAATGTATCAATAAAACTAATGTTATTTTGTCCTGATTACGATTGTGTTGCAGTTTTAGCTATTAATTTGCTCTCAAATTGCTTAATTGCTTAGTTGTTTGTTTTTGAGACGTACGGTAGTCTGCTCTGTTAAGCAAATCTTTCAAGTACGGTCGGCAATTCTGATTCTAAAGCTAAATACAGCACGACTTAACGTATACGACGAGGGCATCAGCACTCAGCAGTTGTTTTAGAGCTCATAATAAATAAGGTTATCGTAAAAACTTCGTTATGATTGTTTGCTGCTGCAGTATGTCAAGGGAAGACGATTCGGCCTTTGTGATGTAATGGATAATAATATAGTTACAAGTTGTCCAATGTATTGTTCAAGCTACCAACAAGGGGGCTTCAAAACCATAGAGACAGCATCGTTTACTTATACACGTTTGTCCCTCCATTTGATGATTTTCGAACTCAACGGAAAAGAATCGATAGAAAGTTTTGTCATATTGCATCACATTTTTTCATTGCTGTTTTTCATCTTGAAACAATTCGCACAAGTTTTAATAGCATGTTTTTTGAAGGTGCAAATTTAAGCTCGATTGCATTTTTTGCTTTGATTGATCGCTTTTGTTTTGCAGTTAATGAATTAATCGGCTATTTCAAAAATAAATTAATTTTTCGCGATAATTGTGTGTTTGGGCCAACCCGTATTTGAGTTAGCTGCAAGACCCGACCAAAATCAATCATGTTGTTTGAAATTCCACCTAATCAACACCACGTCATTAGCACCAGAACAGATGTAGATTTGTGTAATTTTTGTGTGCCCATGCACTTATGAATGCTTCTACGACTCGGGTATCCCAAAGTCCCACCCGCGGGCCGTATTCGAGTCGAAATGAATCCACCCCTGAATCCAATCCACCGCTTTTGGTAGCAGAGGTGGAGTTTTCGAGGACGTCCTTGGCCTCGAGAACACATTTTGAAGTCCTTGGCCTCGAAGCCTTAGGTCCTCGAAAATTGCCCTGTCCTCGGCTCGACGACAGCACTATTTTTTGTACCGTTGAAATTTTGTTGAAAAACGCCGGAAACCTCGTGGAAAATTTGCAAATGCCTTTTTTGTTTTCGCAATTAGAGCATAGGCTTAGCCAAGCGGGCCTCCCTCCCCAATTGAAATTTCACCAACGACAAAAATGTGACAAAAAAGCCTATTGTTTTTTTCAGTTTCTTTTTAGCATTTTTCGCTTACACCAGTAGCGAACAACAATATTGAAGACCAGGGGCCCCGGTACCCCCTCAAATCAATTTTTGCCAGCCAATTTAAACGTAAACCTGGAAAAAGTGGATAGTTTTCGTCCTAAAAGTTGCTATCTCAGGATCACATCTAGCCTTTTTATGAACGTAATGCATTAACCAAGGCCAAATTTACCACAATAAGGCGCAGTTAACCAGCTAAGGGCCCTGCGCTCAAATCGTAAGACTTTTTATGGTTTTCACGTATATTTGGCAGAAAGATGTTACAAAAATTTCCAAAGTGCCAGGGGCCCAGCGCGATTTAAATCCGGCCAGGCAATAACATGGTTAGTAAGCGTAAGCATCTATTGTACTATTTTTCAATAACAATTCATTGATTTACCTCCACGTCGCCAGTTTTTACGCACAAAATACTTTTTTTTTAAAATTAGCCATGGAAAATGCCAGAGGTGGAGTCGAGGACACAAGGCGCGAGGCCAAGGACACAAAAAAAAATCCGAGGCCAAGGCCAAGGACAGCCTTTCCGAGGACAGACACTCTCGAGGCCAAAGACAGGAATGCTCGAGGCCAAGGACACAAGCGCTAAAGCTCTCCAAAAAAATTTAAAAAAAAGGTCTTCACAAAAAATTTTCAAGCGATCTCCACAAAAAAACAAGCGCTCCACGAAATTTTAACAATTCAAAAAATAGTGCTGTCCTCGAGCCGAGGACAGACCAATTTTCGAGGACTCGAGGCCAAGGACTTCAAAATGTGTCCTCGAGGACTCCACCTCTGGAAAATGCTAATTGAACAAATCGTTGAACTTCAATTGAGGGGGCTTGGGCCCTCTGGCCTAACATGCACTTCTATGACTGGTTATTTTTATGACAAAACAAAAATCTCAAAGGAAAATCTTCGAGTGGGTTTTCATTTACTGCTAAAATGTTGCACGAGACAATACATCTTACTTTCCCCTACCTGTACCAAATCACGTACAATTAAACTTTAACATCAAAATGCAAGATGTTAAACGTGTTTTGGACTTAAATTGCAACCAGAAGGAGGATTAAACATTTTAATTTTTTTATTTGGCTTTCAATGTCAATAATCTAGTGCTTTCAAATGGCTCTAAACATGTGCGAAATGTGATTCAATGGCATTAAAATAGCTTTTTTTTCCAAAAAACTACAAAAAATCGCCCAACAGCAGGGGGCTTCGCCCCCAGACCCCCAAAGCCTCCGGCCGCTGTGGGCCCAGACCCCAGATCCCCCGTCTGTGATACGTTTGAGTTACACTGACTTTCTCAAAACGTCTCCAAAGTTACGTATTTGCACTTTTTAACTATATTAGTTTAAGCCAGGGCCTTAGAGAGAAAATTTTCCAGGGGGTACAAAGGTCGATACCGGGCCCCCAAATCTTATTGGACCCCCCAAACCTTATCGGAAGCCATGTCGTTAAATCATTTTTTGTCGGATGAGTGTAGATCTTCATTTAAAAACTGAGGGGATAGCGATATTCGCATATAGTTAGGAGCCATGAAACACACAATTAGACATAAAATTGGTTTAAATCCAGCTAGGGGGTTTGGGAGGAGCGCTGGGAGCTCCCCCAGTGGGGTCCAGAGCGAAGCCCCGTCAGCATTTTTTATGTTTCTCGAGGGTAAAATATACCATTTAATCAACATCACAGATGATGACATTGACACAATATTATACAATATAATGACCTTAATACTGCAAATCAATATATTTCACTGATAAAAGTTTTAAAAAGTCATCTGCAATCATACACTTCACAAACCCAAATACCTATTAAACTCACACAGATGGAGTGAGTTACTTAATGATCGTAGTATAGAGTGAGTTACTTAATGATAGTAGTATAGATTGAGTTACTTCAGGATAGTAGTGGAGTACGTGTGTCAACTTTGACTCCGCTCTCTCAGGTTGAAATGCTTTTGGATCTTTGGAAATGTGGGCCCTCGTACATTGTTATACTGTAGAATTAGGGCTCTCAAGTCAGAGAAATGTAACAAAACGTTGATTTCGATGCAAGTGTATGGCTTTTGATACATTTTCCTCTTTTTTTAATCAAACCGGCCACTATTTGATGCCGTAAAGGCTGTGTAACAAAAATAGTGACCAATTATCTGTACTGAACAGACTGACTGATATTTTTGCTGTAGACAAGTTTTATTACGGTGTTATGGTGCGATACCTAAACTTAACGCGTAAACCTGAACTCTTCTGGGCCCCTTGAGCCAGGCTTGAGTTTTATTTTTGCCCCCCCCCCCCCGATTTATTTCTTGCCTCCCACTGTATTTTTTCTTGAAAGTGAGCATCGCCCTCACCAGTTGGAGATCACCTGATTTTGGCTGGAAAAAGCCAAAAGCCTTCGGATTTCGGGGAAGACCTTTTTTTGGGGGGGGGGGATCTCCTGATTTTGGCCGGAAAAACCGTTTGGAATTCTGATTTTGGCCACAAAAAGCCTTCGGGCTTCGGCGAAGACCTTTTTTTTTAATTTTTTTGCTTGGAGATCACCTGATTTTCACTAAAAATTCGCTTCAGGATTAATAAAATTTGGGTCAAGTTCAAGCCTGGTTTTCAGCTTTGTCCCCCTGATTTCAGCTTTTGATTTCAGATTTAGATTTCAGCTTTGTCCCCCCCCCCCCGATTTTGCTAAGCTATGGCGACGCCCCTGCCTTGAGCCTGGGCCCCCCTAGGCCCCGGGTACGATGTACCCCCTGAACCCCCCTCTCGCAGGCCCTGGTTTAAGCCCTCTCCGTTTGCAAAATCCTGATTAAGTGCTAACAGGCGAATTTTTGATGACGTCATTGCATGTGATTTGTGGTTTTGACCTACCCAATCAAAAATTCTGGCTACGCCTATAAATTGGAGAACACCTGAAAAACTTTTTTTGATGACATTTTTTTTTGGAGAACACTTGCGGCTGTGTCCTTGGTCCGTGGCCTTGGCCTCAAGCATTCCTATCCTTGGCCTCGAGAGGGTCTGTCCTCGGAAAGGCTGTTCTTGGCCTTGGCCTCGGATTTTTTTTGTGTCCTTGGCCTTGGCCTCGAGCCTTATGTCCTCGACTCCACCTCTGTTTGGTAGCATCGGAGCAATTATTTCCAAACAATTTTTTCGATATTTTTTCATTAACTTTGTATTATTGGAACAACCGACGCTCGCGTCGCGTGTTTCTTTGTTTTTACTCAGCCATTTTCCAACTAACGAGTGCGAAATTTCAGACTTTTGCTTATAACTCGAGAACGGTTTGGTCTAGCTACATGAAATTTTGACAGCAGCTTGAGATTAATGAGTTGTATGTTTGTACACAATTTCGAGGCAATAGGTCACGTGACTTCGGTTTTAGAACCCGAAAACCGCCCCGCAAGTTTGGCGTAAAAAGCGGTCTCAATCAAAAACGGCTTAAGTACGGCAAAAAATATTTCGTAGGGTCAGTGGTGTAAAAAGTACTCGAAAATGGTACTCAAGTAAAAGTTTCGTTACTGACAAAAAAACTACTTGAAGTAAAGTACAAAGTACTGATCAAAAAAGTACTTGAGTAAAAGTAAAAAAGTAGTCATTTTAAAACTACTCAAGTAGAAGTATTTTTGAAAGTATTCACGCTAAATAAACAAACAATTCAATTGACATATGACAACTGGTCGACTACCTTCACATCACTGCCACATACGCTTGATCTTCTAACCTCTCACTATCTTAAGAAGTCATGAAATATTAGTTGAGCAGGTTTTTTGTTGCTATATTCAAGGAATCAATTTTTTAAATATTTGCTCAAATACTCATTCATTGTCATTGTTAAATTTATATGCTAAAAAGTAAAGGTCAAATTATTAAATTTATATGCTAAAAACCCTTGCCCTCGAAGCCTCAAGTCCTCAAAAAATGTCCTGTCCTTGGCTCGAGGATAACAGTGTTTTTTGAATCGTTAAAATTTTAATTGTAGTTCGCCAGCAAAAAAATTTTGAAGACCTTTTTTTCTGGAGATTGCCTTAATTTGGACTGTAAAACCGACTCAATCTGCGTGAAAACCGATCAAAATCTGGGATAAGATCGTTAGATGCTGTTTCCAGCCTCTAAATTAGCCCCCCCCATTGCAAATTCCTGGTTATGCGCCTGCCAGGATCTCATACCTCCACTTATCAATAAATTTCTGCAATTTCCTAATCCTCCAGTCCTACAGAACAGCAAAACGCGAGTGGACCTTTCATCTTAATTACGAACAACTCGATTGTAAATGCACCCTAACCTACTAGGAACTCTACTCATTACTACAGGAAAACTGTAGATTCGTTTGCATTTTATTGGTGTTAAAATGGTTGGGTTAACTTATGGTGTTGCAGGCTAACTATTCGGTAGAGATTTGGTTCCTGGTCCTGATTAAGAAGTCGATGCAAGCAAACACAAATCTTATCCTACTGTTTTATCGCTTGTGTCACGTCCAACAGCTTATCGGTAGCTGATTAGAAAAAAATGCAATCGTTTTCAAAAGCACATGACCGCAGTCAAGCATGGAATATAGAGAAAGAAAGGACCAAGGGAAAATAGCCTGACTGCGCGTTTACGAATGATTGATTGCAAATGCCCTCAGTCAAAGTGCAGTCAACACTGCGGCTCAAAGTTTAAAACTACTTTGTACTTTTATCAAATAAAAAGTACTTAAGTAGCGTTACTTTAGACTAAAAGTACTTAAGTAAAAGTAAAAGTAGTTAAAAAAAAAACTACTCAAAAAAGTACTCGTTACCGAAAAAAACTACTTAAGTAATCTACTCAAGTACAAGTATTTCGTTACTTTACACCACTGCGTAGGGTTATATGTCGCAAGATACCCTTTCATCCCAACCAACCCACTTTTGGCCGCGATGAGGTTTATTTCTTTTTTTTCCTTCTTTTTCCTTTTTTTTTTCCTTTTTTTCCTTTTTTTTCTTCCTAAATTTTGTGCCCTCTTTTTCTCGTAAACCACAACACATCGAAATCTAATTTTTGTGTAAAGTTGTTGAGCTGCGTGCAACTGCAATTTTTTCTCCCGAAATTTTTTGGGGCAACTCCACCGGAAACCCCCCCAAAATGGGGCCCCCAAAAATCAATTTTTTGAACGGCTCAAGCTAGGGTGCTAGTTGTTTTTGATATCAGTAGATATTTAAAGGGACAGGGAACACAACTGTAATTCTTATCGAGGTTTAGTCATTTAAATAGTACTTGTAACACGTTACAAAGCTGATCCGGTGATAGTTTAAATTTTTTTTTGGTAACTGAGTTTTATTTAGTTTTTTCTCAAGTAGCTGTAAACGTAGTAACATTTTCAATCGAGGTATCTATGACGTCATAATGACCTGTGACGCATGGTTCATTCATAATTATCGAGTGGACTAATCGCGTACGCGTAATAACGTTGCACCATTTCGGTCTGTTTTGAAGAAAAAAAGCACCGTCTTGCTGAAAAAGCAAGCGTGCTTTTTTGCTAATTCAATAGAACGGGTAGCGCAGTATAGCGTAATGTACGGTTTAATGGAAAAGCTGAATGCACAAATATACAGCATCAGTGTTCACACGATTTCGAGAGAAAAACTGCATAACACAGTAGGCCTATGTCGTCAGTCAAAACCTGTGCTGCGATTTCTGCTGCTGCTTTTTCGAAAAGCCATCATCTAAGTCTAGTGCAGATTTCATTTTTTTGTGTTTCGAGACCTCAGTGATTAGAAGCAGTAAGCAAGTCCCTGTAGTGTAGAAGTGTAGATGGTAGTCATAGCATACAAGTTTAAAAGTTTGAAGAAAATAGAAACGCCGTTTTGCTAGAAAGCAAGCATGCTTTTTTGCTAATTCGATAGTATGGTTATAGGACGGTATAGCACAGCTGTATGTAGCCTAGTGTACGTTTTAGCGGAAAAGCTGAATGCAAATACTGTAATTGCTGATTTTAATAGACAACCTACAGGGTGAGGTAAAGGAGTGTCAAGCACCCATCTACTTCTAGCAAAAACAGTCAGAAAACAAGAATAAAATTTTGTATAGTAGGCCGATTGTAAAGTATAAGTATGCACTGTTTTTGCTTGTAGTGGAGGGTGCGTGGCACTCCGTTATCTCCCCTCTGAAGATGCTCGGCCATATACGCTCTGGTATCAACTTTTATTTTGCGTCAATTGGTGGTCAATTCTGACAATTTTGATTGGTGATTGCCATAGTTTTGCGGTAGCAACTAGGTCCGTTGCTACGGTAAAACTACTGTACGTAGTTTGGTTTCAGAGCGTATACCAGCCGAGCGAAAAGTTAGGTTGAATAAATAGCGTTGTTCATTGTTTCTTTGATACCTCTACCGGAAGAGCAGTGAGGCTGGGCTAACCTATTATTAATTACCATCCCCGGTAGACCTGGTGATAGCGACCACTCTTATTCTCTAATTTAGTTGTAGATATGTTCAAAAAATCAAATTTTCATTTCACGCGCTGTATTACGCCGAAGCGTGAAACGAGTTTGCGGGGCCCATTGCCGCAACATTGCGCCTGGACAACACAGCTCCTTTCGAAGAAAAGTTGCAGCAGTGGCGAGCCGTTGGCAACTCTCCAATTTGACCGATCCAGGATTTGAACCTAGACCTACCGTACCAGAGTCGAGCTCGTTACCGCTCGGCCATCTTGCCGATTTTTGTTGTAGATAATGCGCATAATGCATAACAGAATGCATGAATGTATTTGCTACGACTAACATGGTCGGCAGTGTGGTCGAGCGCCGTTTTTACGGTGGTCATGATCGAAAGGTCTGCAGTTCAACTCGCGCCCTCGTGGCATTGTTTCGTCCTGAGATAAAACGCTTCACGACGCTTATCTCTGCTTGGTGGAAATGGGAAGGAGCAATAAAACGTTCGACAAAACACCGGTAACTCCTAAGCGGGTGAGGATTCATCCAACGTATAGCACCATTGTCGCTTTCCCGTGAAAGAAGGATAAAGATGGAACCAATCAATCAATCAGAATAGGTAATGCAATCGCAGGGCGTAGCCAGGTGGGGGAAGGTGGCCATGCCCCTCACTTCGATAGTGTGTAACCAAAAAAAGTTCCAGTGTGAACCCAGGTATATGCTGATTGTGAAACGCTGCAAAAATGTGGAGCAAATCGAATCATCCCGACGAAGATAATGCATATAATATCTGCTTTGTGCTGCATTTTATTTGGAATTAAGCTACCTCACAACGACCGACAGAAAATCTTTTTTTAAATGTGCTGCTGCACTTACATAGGTTGACTCCGAATGATCAATAGATAATAATTAAACCCCTTTTAAATTCTACTGTAATTGCATAGATTGCAAAACAAAATAGATTTTCGCTGACAACATAAAATGCAGGTTCAATGTATAAAAACAGAGCTAAAATAAAACGTAAAACCAGATCTAAAAGCTTTAGATCTGGTTTTACGTTTTATTTTAGCTCTGTTTTTATCCATTGAGCACTTTCTGCAAGCGCATAAAATGCAGGTTCTCTCGAAATCAGCGATTGTTTGCATTCAGCTTTTCCATTCGTACACTAAGCAATACTGCACTAGACCAGTTCTATTGAATTAGCAAAAAAGCACGCTTGCTTTTTCAGCAAGACGGTACTTTTTTTCTTCAAAACAGACCGAAATGGTGCAACGTTATTACGCGTACGCGATTAGTCCACTCGATAATTATGAATGAACCATGCGTCACAGGTCATTATGACGTCATAGATACCTCGATTGAAAATGTTACTACGTTTACAGCTACTTGAGAAGAAACCAAAAAAAGCTCAGTTTTGAAAAAAGTTTTAAAAATATCACCGGATCATCTCTATAAGGTGTTGCAAGTACTATTAACACGATTCAAAACTCAAAAAACATTGATTTTGAGTTCCCTGTCCCTTTAACAGACAAATATTTTGACATAGTTTGGGGGAC
This sequence comes from Trididemnum nubilum, assembly GCA_963965965.1. NCBI lineage: Eukaryota > Metazoa > Chordata > Ascidiacea > Aplousobranchia > Didemnidae > Trididemnum > Trididemnum nubilum. The sequence continues at coordinate 7,277,458 of OZ014481.1, read as the reverse complement.
CCCCAAATGGACCCCCCAAAAATCAATTTTTTGATGGCTCAAGCTAGATTGCTAGTTTGTTTTGATATCAGCAGATATTTAACAGACAAATATTTTGACATAGTTTGGGGGTGCCACCTCCCCGGGAACCCCCCAAATGGACCCCTCAAAAATCAATTTTTGAATAGCTCAACTTGGGTGCCAGTCTGTTATGATATCAGCAGATATTTAACAAACAAATAGTTTGATATAGTTTGGAGGTGCCACCCCCCAAGGACCCCCCAAATGGACCTCCAAGAACCAATGTTTTGAACGGCTCAAGCTAGGGTGCCAGTGTTTTATGATATCAGGAGATATTTAACTGACAAATATTATGACTCCACTTTTTTGGAGGTTCCTCAATCAGATATTTTTGAATAATTGCTGATTTTACGGTAGACAAAAAGTACTTTTGAGCGTCACAGCATTAACTATGCGTCGGTCGTTCACTGGGTTTGATGGCAAACTCCGATCTAGTTTTAATACAGAATAGCTTGAGAGAAAAAGAGATGGCAATTTTGAGAAGAACAGTAAGAGTGATTCAAGCGATGTGTGGTGTATTGTGGGATCCATAGTGTGAAGCTATTGGATCGAAGAAACAGCAAGGAGTTGATGGACATGTTGTGCATAAAGGAGTCTCTAGATAGGATGGCTAAAGCAAATAGTATGCGTTGGTACAGTCATGTCTTGAGGAAAGAAGATGAGAATCTGATAGTGAAGGCTTAAATGTTAAAAATTTGAAGTGAGTGGTAGTAGTAGTACTAGTAGTAGAGGAAGAGGAGACCAAAACAAACGTGGAAAAAGCAAGTGGAGAAAAATGGACAGAGGTGGAGTCGAGGACACAAGGCGCGAGGCCAAGGCCAAGGACACAAAAAAAATCCGAGGCCAAGGCCAAGGACAGCCTTTCCGAGGACAGACCCTCTCGAGGCCAAGGACAGGAATGCTCGAGACCAAGGACACAAGCGCAAGTGCTCTCCAAAAAAAAAAGGTCTTCACAAAAATTTTTCAGGTGATCTCCACAAAAAAACGTGGAAGTGGCTAGAGGCAAAATAGTGTTTTTCCTCTGTTTGGGCATGTTAGGGTTTGGGTTTGGGTTAGGGTTAGGGCTAGGGTTGGGATTAGGGTTAGGATTAGGGTTAGAGTTTGGGTTAGGGTTAGGGTTTGGGTTAGGATTAGGCTTAGGGCTAGTTTGGCACTTGCGGCAAAATAGCCATTAGGACTATTTTGCCTCCAAATAGCAAAATAACACGGGGCTATTTTGCCTCTAGAGGCAAAATAGCCACTGCCTTTCCAAAAAATTTGTCAAGCACTCCTCAAAATTTTAACAATTTAAAAAATAGTGCTGTCCTCGAGCCGAGGACAGGCCAATTTTCAAGGACTTGAGGCCAAGGCCAAGGACTTCAAAATGTGTCCTCAAGGACGCCCTCGAGACCAAGGACGTCCTCGAGGACTCCACCTCTGAAAATGGACTGGTGAAAGAGGATGCATGTGATCAAACAAAATAGCAAGACGTGGTAAAGGCAATGACCATACAAAATCCAGCCAACCATCGACAGGGACAATATCAGATTCAACATTTGATTCAAGAATTTATAATACAGAATAGGCTTGGCACCACAAATAAAAATTAATAGAAAAGTGCTTTGCTCAAGACGCTCAGTACATTGGCGCAAAAATCCGACTTCGTGCATTTGATCTTCCAACGGTCAGCAACGGAACATGAACAGTGATACTGGTAGTAGCTGTAGCCAGTTGGTAGCTGCTGGTTTTTGCAAGACATTGCAAGACATTAAAAAACATGCAAGACATTGCAATCTTTTAAAGCTAATACTCTTGCAAAAATGTGATCGAGAAATATAAGCTTAAATATTAGGACTATAGTTTTTAGTTATTTTTTTAATTTTCTTTTTTTTTGAACAATAAGAGATTCCTGCTTCTCCCCTTCTCCCTCTTTCTTCCCTTCTCTCCGCCGCTATTGTTTGTTTGTTTGTTGGTGTGTTCTCAAAAAACACAAAGATTAGATATTACTGAACAAAAAGCAAAGCTTCAATAACAATAGGTGGCTGTAGATATGAAGACAAAATCAGTCTTTTCGCAGTCTCCTTGTGCCTGTTTTGCTATAATTTTTACCTTGCTCTGAATTATGCTGAATGTGTTTAATTTTTTTCATTTTGCATTACTTTGTGGGTTTGAGCTGTTTATTTATAAGAGGTAACAAAATAAAGTTCAGTTCAGTTTTTGATTCTGCTTCTTGGTTTCAGTAGCCTACAACTTTTTATGTTTTTTAGTGTGAAAAGTCTATTCCAAACTCTGTGAAAAGTGATTTGTGTTCGATGTTGGTGCAGTAACTTGTCTAATTTGTGAGTTGTGAGAATTGGTAGCTTAAGTATTGTACCAGTGTGCCATACTGTCTGCATAGCCATTGTATAGCTTAATCTGAGATGGAACTGAGAAAATAATTTCAGGTTTGGTTACTGTAATTGTAAACTTTGTTAATTTTAGATTTAATGCTTTTGTTTTGCAATAGCCTTATTTTGCCCTAACATTTGAAAGTTAGATTTTCAACTTCTGTTATTGGTTACCAGTAGGCAATCTGCTATGCTCTACCAATAAAACCAATGGATCAAAAACAAAATGCTGTTAAATTTAACATAACTTCCACTTGATATTGAAACATCTGAAGTCATACTAGGCTACCGTATGAGTGAACTTTCGAAAAAAAAGCCAAAACTGAAAAGAACTGATCAAAGTTTTTCTTCATTTACGATTGCTTTGTGTTTCTAATCTGTAAATTGCAAACAGAATTTCTGGAAATGATGTGTTTATGCCTCCAATTGTGATGGAGATTGATCACCTTGTTCCTTGCAAAAAAGTATACTTTTTGCATTATCTTGGTAAGATAGCGTTTCATCATGTATACGCCTCACCTATGTCAAGATGGTTGATTTCCGTCGTTAAACTCAGGCATTCTGAAAAATGTTATTGCTCATTAACCATAGACCGACAGGGAGTTTCTGTCAAGGAAGAAGAAAAAAAGCTTATCAATTTAGAAACTAACACAAGTTATACAGCACCTTCAACAAATTCCCTCTCTGAAATTGAACTGACCTCAATCAAAACAAATCCAGAATCTGTTGTTATTTTAAACACATTTCCAATTGCTGAAAGTCAAAGTTCTGTAAAATCTGATGATAAACGCTTGAGTTTTAGTGTCCCTTTCAACCAAATTGTTGAAGTGATATTACCTACAGACTTTGACAAAGATTGTTTGTCATTTGTTGTCAATCAAGGATATAATCTACCTTTGATGTTACATGTCTGTCAAGCTTTTGATCAGGATATGGTAAGCAGCTGTTTTTTTTGTTGCTTCAAAAAATGTTGGTTGAGTATCAGGTTTAGACAAAGTTTTTAAATGGCTACTCCTATATGTTTGATCAAATTGTTATATACTATAAATCAGGAATTTGCACTACAACAGTACTACTGTAGAACAATCATTCACCAAAATTTAGGCAATGATGTACAAATAACCGAAAAAACAAACAAACAAACAAAAAGCTAGGTAAGCAGCATGAGAATATATCGTAAAACGACCATACTTCGGACACCAGTTCTAGCTTTGGACAGTGCCCCTAGTGGCTGGTTTTAAGTATTTCAATTTTTTTCTTTTATGAAAGGGTTCAGCTAGTTTCCAACAACCCCTTCAAAAAAACCTAAATACTAAAACTCAAAGCCAACCACTAAGGGAGCTGTCCGAATTTAGACCATGTTGTCCAAAGTTTAGTCGTTTTACGGTAGTGTATGAGTAGTCATTTAACAAAAGAAATGACTATTTTATCAAAAATTTGTAAGTTAAAAAGAATAAAATGAGAATAAAAGAATATTTGAGAACGCATTTTTTATTTAGGCCAACGTTTTTAAGAGTTATATTGTACAACATGATATTGGGTTTTAGTTAGGGTTAGTTTTGGAGCAAGGATTTGACTTAAGCTAGATTGGGGTTAATCAGATGAAATTTTTTGTTGAAGTAGTCTATTATTTCTACATGCGTTTCAAGATCAAGAGCAGTCTCCTAGGTCAGTGTTTAAACTTTGATTGATTTTTTTTGCTTGACTAGAGCAAGGTCAGGTGACAATGATGTCATCATTTCAACACAATAATTTATGAAAAGAACGAATTTGTTTAGGCTGTAATGGCTGATTGGGGGTCATTGAAAAAAGCCAATCTACAACCATTTCAACATCCTTGAGTCTCATCAGGCAAATGTAGACTCAAAACCATGACCTTGTAATTGTTGCCAATCTACCATTTTAAGCACTAGGCCACGAGTCCGCTCCGTGACATGATAGCAAATTGGCAGTTTAAACTATTGAATTAATGCTTACCCACACTGAAGGCTCTGTGTGCAATCACAGCTTGAAACAGAAACTATTTTACTTTTTTGTTTTTATTTTTGCATTTTGTTGTATTTGCAAAATTATTTTACTTTTTTATCAATAAAAAACAACGAATCCATCCAATTGAAAAAAACGTGTCTGTTCAGTTCATTAAATTAATTCGTAAAAATGTTTTTGGGACCTTGTAGATTGACAGAAGCATTCAAAGTAACCCTGACTATGGCGACTTTGAACTCTTAGGCTTTGTAAATGAAGGTTAAGTCGAAACCTGAAATAAGGGCGCAGGACATAAGGCTGCAGTACATAAGGGCCCTGACATAAGGGTGCAGTGACATAAGAATGCAGGGACACAATGGCACAGAGACATAAATCGGCAACATGCGCTAACATATTCATGCTTCGGAAAATAATTATATAACCAAAGAAACAAACTTGATTGTTTTTAAATGAGTATTTTATTTAATTTTTGAAAGTCAAATATTGAGCATTTTTTGACTTTAAGTTCGAATTAAAATGTAAGTTGGGTTTTAAAATTTATTTGTTCAAAAAAATAAAAAATGCCAAACAGGTCAGCGATTGTTTTCACTTGCAATCATTTTATGGTAGCAGTTAATCTGTTATGCAAACAATTGTTGTTTTTTTTTGTCCCGCTGTGAAGCAATATGCATGTGTATTAGTAGCAGTCATTTTGCACACACCGGTGCAGCCAGAGATATAAAAAGGGGGGGACCAAATTTTTTTGTTATGATTAAAGTACATACAAATCGGGAAGTTTTCATTTAGGCTAATTGTAATAATTGCAAGGTTTAGCGATAACATGCAGGAGTCCTGCCGTCGTTCAAGCAGAAGACGCATAAAAAAATAAATGAAAAAGAATACAAGTGGTTTCACCTTGTTTTACAATTTTATTTTGTTTGATGATGCAACAGCGGATGCCAAAAACGCCTTTTCTTAACGTAGACCAAACGAGAAAGTCAAACATTGCCGTTATTTTTCACGCACGCTGGCACAATAATATTTCAACTATCAAACATAGTATACTAAAGTATAGTGTAACAAATTAAGAACAAATGAGATGCACAATGCAAAAGAGAAAGTCGTACATTGCCGTTATTTTTCACGCACGCTGGCATAATAATATTTCAACTATCAAACATAGTATACTAAAGTATAGTGCAACAAATTAGATGCACAATGCAAAAACATACGAACAACCCCTACCTACGTTCGAAAATGTTTGGTTTTTGAAAAAATTAAAGCTGTCTATTACTGTTTATGTTAAATGATACCCACATATGTTAATTGACATCGAGTGCTGTTCTCAAACAGAAAAAAATGCGCTATATTGTGGTTTGCCATAACAAAGCTTTGTTAATTACTGTACTGTTATTATTATCGTTGGTAGGAAATAGGGATCTAAGCAAGAGTAATGCGATAGCGATCAGCCATTCCTTACATGCGGTTAATTGTCTCAATAAAATAGCGCGAATCTTAGCGAGGCGTTGGCGGAAAAATGGTCATAACGAAGTACAATCGGTTTATTAGTACAGCACTCCGGTGAACGAAGTTTGGTTTGCACCAAAAACTGAGTAAAATGCTTCCAGAGCGAATTTTTCTTCCAGAGCCATGCTTCCACAGCCTGGCCTACACTGTGCATAAAATCGCGAACTTACAGGCGTGTCGTTAGTTTGTTTGAAACAACTGACGGCTTGTACGCTGGTAAGACGATACGTTGTGCGTACTAAATTTCGGTTTTAGAATAAACTAAAGACGAACTTTCACGCTCAAGATTTTACGCACAGTGTAGATTGGGAAGAGGCGGACGGCGTCTGCGTGACTTTTTGCTCGCAATTATCATACTCAGTTTAGACTTCAACACAGTTTGAATAACGTCTTCAAACTTGCTGCTCTTATAGACAACGAGAACACTGTTACAAATCAACACAGCTATACGATGTAGAATGCGGACATAGAAATTGATTGAAAAAGATTTCCTAAAAATACGTTAGTGTAATATATAGTGTAATAAAACATTTGAGATTGTGCTGTTTAAAGTTGTTAGATTAATTCAAACCAGCCAATCCCCCGTTCACCCAACCCTAGCTGAAAATAAAATTAAAGGATCAAACTGGCATCGTAGCTACGCTTTTGCTAAACTACAAAAGCTTTTTGTGCAATATTATATTGATTCCGCCGTTTTTCATCAAACGGGTTCTCTGAAGTCTAAGTGGTTGGTCGAAATGTACGCCTACATAAGGCAGTGTACTCCAATTAAGTCTGATATCTTTTTTAATGTAAACGCAAAAAAAATATATATATAAAACAGGCAAATCCATGTAATCAAATGACATACGATGCATATATTTATACTCATAAATACACGTGATCGGTAAAACGAACCCAATACAGTATCATAAAAAAACAATTTTGACGTTAAAGATATATCGAGAATCATCCTCTTAGAAGAGATTTGCTTTTCTTTGATTTGATTTGCTTTTTGACTATGATAACATTTAATTCTTGCACTGATACATGTCATATCTCAGCTGCCCCAAATTTTCACTGGTATGTGATTTTACTTTTTGGAAAATATTAAGTTTTAAAACAAAATGGATTGCATTTTTTGCAGCAAAATCGCGCTGTTTTCTGCCTCGTTTGTGTTCTCCAGCAAAACCAATACGGTACGCTAATGAGACATTATCATTCCAAGACAGCGCGATACGGGCTACACAATGATCAAACGTTTTCAAAGAATATCAATACTGACAATACAAGCATTCCCACTCTCTGGGTTTTGTTTCTACCCTGTGTTGCAAAAAGGCAACGTTGCTAAATTCTTGTTTCAATAAACTCAAGTTTTATGCACGATTCTTATATTAATGTGATGTAATAGATACCGTAACTTTTTGATTTGTATTTGCCAAAATTGATTTTTTGATTGTAACTCATTTTAATTGTTACGTTGACTATGATTCACTTTTCCTTTTTGCTGCGAACGTTTTTTCAACCCGAATATCTCGGAAACAATACAAGCTAGACGGTTGAAATTTAGTTAAGATAGAGAAGCTAACGACCACGGAAGAATTTTCAAAAGCAAAAGTTTTGACGTTGCTTACTTGCAACTCAGGGAAGAATTACACCCGAGTTGAGCGTTTTTAAATTGCTGTTTTTACCACTTTATCTTTTTTAAATAATTTTTGTGAAATTGTGCACTTTCAAAAGGGGGGGGACTTGTCCCCCTAATTCCCCCCCCTGGCTGTGAAGGTGTATGCACAGTTTAGAGAAATCTATTGCTTTTTTGTTTTTTTATAAATTTTTACTTGTTGCGGTTTATTTGAAAAATTGACTGATTTCATTTCTTTAATTTCATAATTATTTTCCTAAGCATGAAAACGTTAGAGCAGATTGCTGATTTGCATCTTTGTGCCCTGATGTCCTTGTGCTCTTATGTCATAGATCGAGGTTAAAGGCATGTTGGGTATTCAAAGTCGCCCAAAATAGTGAGGATAGATTATGTGGCTTATTGTAGCAAAATATGTTCTGAGTTATTGCAGTCCAAGTTGCTGAGTCCATAAGTGTTACGTTTAGCTTGGAACCAGTTATGTTGCTTAAACCTAGTGGAAGTGATAATTAACCTTCAGTCATAATTAATACTTGAATTCATGAATGATAATCAATCATATCGAAAATTTATCTGCCATTTTCTTGGTTGCAAATATAATTTTAGGACTTGCATGCAAGATCTATTTTTTAATATTTTTGACCAAAATGGCTAAACTTGTTCAAAGTTATTTACTAAATGTTTGGGTCAGTGATTTTTAAACAACTAAAAGATAAATCTAGTGGCAGAGTAATGTTTGATAAAAATGGTAGTAAAACTCAAACTTAAATGCAATGTTTAAATCTGTTAAAGCAAAGTCATATTTGTAGCTAAACTTTTTTCAGATTATTTAATTCAAATATATGACAGTTAAGTGTTCACTGCTTTTAAATTGTAAATCAATTTAAATACTGTTGGCGACAGGTGCTAAACTTTTGCATATTAAACAGGACACTGCCTTTAACATGCATGAACTATTTTTTTGCAGATTAAACAAATTCGACAAACATTGACCACCTTCATGTCATGGAACGAAAATCCTGCTTCTAAGGGATGCAGTTCACTTCTAAGAAATGTTAGAATGGAAGATATGGACTCTGTGAGGTAAAAACAAATCATTGTTTCCTTGTTTTTTTTCTTGTATGGCAAAATATGTTTTGATAACGTAAAGCATCTTTTAGACTTGTAAATGACTAAGTTAGTTCCAGTACACTTTACCAGATAGCTGCTGGAAATGATAAGTAGATGCTACTTTTTGGTAAACATTAGGGTTTGGCAGTAATCTTGATTTGATAAATTGAGGGAAGATGGTTCTTGGTTTAATTTTAAAATAAGTAAATATCTCTTAAACCATCGATATTTTGTCAAGCGGTTCAAAGCTGATTACCAATGTGTCAAAAAACGAAAGCTTGGTAGAAATATAGAAATAAACTAAAAATCTAAAAGCTAGTTTAATTTTGCTTTGTTTGCAGGATTAAAATAATTCTTTCCCAACAAAAGTGTGCAAATAGCAATCACAATGTTTTTAAAATAACAATTGCTCGTTTTTTTTTTTCAGTCGTTTGTTGGTAATTGATGTAAATTTTTGGTGAATGCTCGAAATTAACTTACTGTAGCCAATTCAGTCAAAATGATCAGAAAAATTGGCAAGGTTTGAAGTAATGAGCTATCGTTGCATTTGCAATGACAAAAAATAAGTAAAATAAATTCTGAAATGACCAAAATATTTGTAAAAAAATGCAGTCATTTGATTGAAATTTCTGAGCGAAAAAATAAACCTACATTGCAGCAAGCCATTGATAATCTGTTTTTATCCTTTTAATAGACAAACCTGCTGATGTAATGTGAAATTACATGCAAAACTACATTAGTCTTGAGATGTTTGTGGAATATTCAGAAATGATTAAAGAATAAGTACTGCTATTCATCACAGTATATGGGTCCACGACAACTGACCGTGAACCAAAGGACGTCGACTGGCTGAGAAGGGCGATCATAGAAATATTTACTATTCCCAGAGCCATCTTGCCCAAACCCTCACTTTGTGAGGAAATCACTGTGATGAAACCGTAGCAAGCTGTGTGGCATTTCACGGTTATTTTAAGTCTACCTGTACCAAATAATACATTACAAAGTTTTTCAAGATTACATTACAAAGTTTTTTCATCTCCCAGCGGATTTCTATTTGTGATTGTTACACTTTGTTGTAAATATAGTAAAAACAATGTTTAAATGGATATTTTTAAGTTTAAATGAAAGATTACATTATATTCCACAACAATATAATTATAGTGATATGGTTTTGTGGGGTTTCAAATTATTTTTAGTGCAATATTTGATAGCATTTGAAGGGATTGAAAGTATTTTTCAGAAATTCAGTAGCGTTCTCCCAGCGGATTCCTATTTGTGATTGTTACACTTTGTTGTAAATATAGTAAAAACAATGTTTAAATGGATATTTTAAAGTTTAAATGAAAGATCGCATTATATTCTGCAACAATATAATTATAGTGGTATGGTTTTGTGGGGTTTCAAATTATTTTTAGTGTAATATTTTATAGCATTGAAGGGATTGAAATTATTTTTCAGAAATTCAGTAGCGTAAAGGTAAAAATGTTGTCATTAAAAAAGATAAATATTTGATAGTTTTGGGATTAAAATGCAAATTACAGTGTGATCTATACAGATCAACCACAAATACCTACTTCGGCAATCACAAAGTAGGGGTGCAACCTATACACGAGTCAACCACAACTATCCACTTTGAGCAGTCATAAACTAGTGGTGTGACCTGTACATGATTTTATATGGTTATTGAGCTGCTAAGAACGATTTGGCAATTAGTTGGGCCTGAAGTGAATTTGTTTGTGGTTGGTTGGCACATTGTTAGTTTGTTACTGTCAATTTACTTGGCCTGAGTTCTGCTGCTTTGCTGTGTATGTCCCTACAATATGTATTTTTGTTAGATTTGAAGTGATGCTAGTGGGCAAGGTTTACTTAAAACAGGACAACCCTCCTCAGATTAATGTTGTGGATGCAGCTGTGCAACGGTTCAAATTTAAGGAAGAGCCACATGCTCCAGTGGTAGGTAACTGTGCGTTTTTTGTACTTAATATAATTAAATACTGGTATTTTAGATTTCAGTTTGACAATGAAGAAAAAATTTAGGTTATGTGGATAATAAGTTGTCATCTACTACTGCGGTTCCCAATTGCCAGTCTGTGGATCGGTTCCGGTCCATTAAATATCTTCGTCCACACATCATTGCAATGTTTTTGTTATTATGAAACTCATTTTACGATTAGCCAATTTTTAGTCAATAAAACTTGTGTTTCTCTGCTTCCTTGTCACCATTCATCGAAGATGTTAGCATATGTAACTGTAATCCAAAGAAAAAAGAAACCCTGATTGAATTACGTTGTGATTCTACTTTGAAGTCAAGATATATAAAACCATCCTTGTCTTAATTCTGAAAACCGCTACCGGTACTTCTGCCAATTGAAAGCTTTACCTGTCAAAGCACGTGGGAAAAGATCAGTTGGACAAACTAGATCTAGATGGATCAATTACAGGGAAGATCTTGGATGGAATCACATGACTTTTGCCAAAATGAAATGATGGAGGTGATGGAAGACCGTGATGTTTGGCCGCTTAATTTTGAATTGCTCTGCTGCCCCCGTAACTCTCACAGAAATGCAGGCAATGAAAAGAAAGAGAGAAAGAAATAGAATTCCAGAGACCTCTTGAAAACGAATATCAGTTTAAGTCTCCAAACAATCAAGTTGCTGATGGTTTTCAACCAGCTCGCTTTGCGAGAAAAAAATTTTTTTTGAGCTTTGACTCAAGTTAAATCAAAACAAAGCAAAGAAATCGATTTGATGCTGAAGCAGAGTTATGTGTTTCAGAATCTTCGTGTTTCAGAAACTTGTTTGCTGCCTTGCCTGTCTCTCATCGAAATAGCAACAAATTTCTAAATAAATTTGATTTTGCTCTATGTGTCCATGACAGTGGCATAACTAGGGTACTTGAGTTCCCCTCCTTTAGCCAAGTCACTTAGAAAGTTTAACCCAAAATTGCAAGCGTTTTAAACATGTTTTAGACTTGACCTGTTAGTAAGGGGGGGCTTGAAGGGCTGGGCAGTTTTATTCTTTAACTGACTTCCTAATCTAGGTAATTTAGTTTTTTCACATGGCTCCAAAACGGTACGAAATTTGATCCTAATGGCGATAAAATGGCAATTTTTGTTGAAAAATCACAAAAATTACCCAGACCCACGTCTTTGATATGAGCGAGCTGCACCAGTCTGCTCTGCATGCTACCCAATTGATGCATTTTTCTGGCAAAAAATTTTACCTTTGGATTCAAACCCCCCCTCCCCCCTTAACAAAATCGTAGTTGTGCACCTGGTCCATAAATTGACATTTTATTTTTTGAGCTGATCATTTTATTGAATTTTTGCATTTAGCTGCGCAATATTTGCGGAAATAATGGATTATGCTGTGACATTAATTTTGCTTTGGTTAACAAATGCGAGAATTACTCCACCGGTATTTGTTATATATCCACTATGATTTTTTGGTGCTGTTCCGCAAACATTTGTTTAATTTTTACCGGACTGCCCTTCTGATGTACTTGATTGGTGATAGTGACACCTCATGTTGTATTAAAACGAAAAGACATAAATACCATTTAAACTGACTCAATGATCTAGTGCTGTGATTCTTTACCATTTTTCTTATTAGCACACTTTGATGTCACCAGCCAGTTTTTGTCAACTCTCTCCTAGGTGAAAGAAATGTTTCTTGCTGGTTCGGAGATGTGAATTGGAACTAAAAATGATAAATACTACAAGAGATTTTTCGTCAGTTTGGGGACGTGATTTTAGACAAAGATAGGTTTGCAGTAAAAATACGAGGCTTTCAACAACTTTTGAGCCTACTTTTGTGGGAAAGCAAGAAAAATGTACTTGCTGTCGGAGTGCTCACAGTTGTACCCCCTTAAAACAGATTCTACACTTCTTAGTATTGTGAGATGTGTTTGGAGATAGTGGCAGTCTTAGCACTTTTTGCAGATTAAGAACTTGGAACCTAGTGGTGAGCATCTGCCTCGTTTTTTTCTTCAGTATTTGTCGGTCATTGATTGTGGGAAGTGGAAGCATGGCCTTTGTTACCATAGCCAAGTCAGCTGGATAAGTCATGATGTAATTAAGAACAACTTTTCAAAAATTTAGTGATAAATGTCTTTAACACAGTTTAAATTGTGGTTCTAAGAGCTCTGTGGTTTTAGTTCAAAATATATGATAGTTTTAATTCTATTTCTGATCAAAATATCCATTTTATTTCAGCAAATGGATCAAGCATCTCCAATTACCACTGAAGTACTTTTAAGTGAACGACCTAATTATCGCAAGTGAGTTTAGTCAAAGCTTGATTCTATTTAATTAGTTTTGATAGAATCCTTGTATTGATTGTAGCAGTTATTTTTTGCTTATTGAGATCAGGGCTGGAGAAACAGAATTTACTTTTGAAGTCGAGCGTTTGCAGGAGACGGAGTCGGAGCTTTTAACTACACGTGTTGTGGAGTCGGAGCTGCTAAAAATCTACAAGCTCCAGCTTAAACTGAGCTGAAACGAAAAACCTTGCCAAAGTTGAGCGAAATCCCATGTAATTATTGAACTTTAAATGTTTCAGTTAACACTTAACAGAATTAGTCAATGGTGAAGAGTTAGCTTCATGGATTAGATATCAGAACAAAACTTTCTGACTTTGTTGGAACCGACAAACGACAATAATGTGAAGCCGGAGCCACTCTTTAAAAATTGCACCTCAGAGCCGCAGCGGGAGCCCTAAGTGGGAAGCACGAGAGCTCTGGCGCCTTGTCTTTTTTTCCAATGTCTCCATAGCCGTAATTGTAATCGTATTTTTCCACATCATTCCATACCCATAATGAGATAAATCATCAATTCACTCATTAAATTTCGTGATCTTAATGAATTCATAGGTTTTAATTGCCGTTAAACAACCAGTTGGTCGAACGGTAACGTTCTAGCTTGAGAGATCAGGGCCCTGGGGTGTAATTCTCGTGCTGGTCAGTGGTCACTTACATCAAAGGTTTTGCTGCCAACATCTTGCCACCGCTGTGACCTTTATTTGAAAGTGTATTGCTGGGGCGCAATGATGTGGGGGTGGGCCGTGCCCAATTATTACATACTTTGGCATACTTCAGCCATTATAATAAGACTTGATGTTTTTGGATTGGCATTAGATTTTAAATCATGGTGATGAAACTTGAAATTGTTAATTTAGAAACGTGAGCTATGCTGAATTAAAACCTTCATCAAAAACATCAAGTAGAAGTCCCAGTCCTTCTTCAAATTCATCAAAGTCGTCTAGTACGGGTAACTTGGAGATTGGAACAAACAGAACCAGAATTTTTCAGGTTCCAATTTTTTTTCTATGAATTAAAACTATCAACAACTTTATTAAGCTGAGTTCTGTTTCTCTTGATAATGATACTATGATTTCTCTATTCAGCTTGCTCAATTCGTTAATTTATCTTTGGTACGGTAATTGATTAGTTTTCGAAGGCTTGTCAGTGAAATAATTAAAATTGGAATCATTTACATGATGATTTTTGACATTTTAAGGCCTTGCCTCCAGCGAGAATTTTCCAAATCCTCCAATCTGCAGAAATTTCAACTAGAAAATTATCAGAAATTGTTCTCGGTCTTTGCTCCACCCATATATCTCAGCAGAAATTCTGATAATTTTCGCTCTAGAATTTCATCAAAATTCTTGGCGAAAGATGCATAATTTGCCAAAATGTGTTGATATAAAAGCACGACCCAATATTGCAAAGATTAATGACGTCATTGGGTGAAAATACTGTAGAAGCTTCTGGCAGCTGCAAGCAAGGCGCCAAAATTTGTGTGTGGGCTTCGCGTTCAAAAATTCAGTGCCGGTGGTTGTTGAAACCGAACAAAGGTGTGCTATTTCATAAGAAAGTCAGTAAGTAAATTTAATTTCTTGTACTCAGCCCAAAAAAGATTTAGTTACTTATGAATAGTGCACCTTTGTGAGGTTTCAACAACTACAGGATTTTAATCATAAGGTCCCATCTTAACCGTGTTGACTTGAATTTTACTTTTGTTCAGGTTGGAAAACAGGCCTTCAGTCTCATATCGTCTGATCAAACAGCACGAAACGTAGAAGTAATGTTTAAGAATGTTACCAAGTACATAAAGGTGAGATAGGCTATATCAGCTGTTTTGGAAAAGTGGCTAACTCGCTCTGTAGTAAAAAATTGGGTTCAGTTCCTGAACTAGTGGACTGGTTACTATAATAAGAATTAAATTTGTTTTTGAAACGATGTGCGGACATTTTAAGCCAATGTAACGATGGCTTGTTTCATTTATATAATCCTTTAAAAATAGACTTGTTGTTCAGAATTGTTTCAAGGGGGAGTTTTTACTACTTAAGTTACATACAGTTAAGGAGAAGATATTGAACGCTCACGCAGGAAGGTTTATGAACAACGTTAAACAATACACCATAATTGTGGTACAAATCCTTGTCCGTTGTACGGCTAAATTACTATCTAAACCAAGATTTTACAAGTTGGCTTGTAAATTTGAAGATTCCTTGTCTGAACTTATTACTTTAATCAGGGGTCAAAATTTCCTCAGTATTTTGGAATCCTGTACAGGGAAGCGCCCCCAGGGAAAAGGAATTTCACACACGAAGAGATCAAATCTTGTTGTTTCGTTATGAAATGCTCTGATGTAACTGTGGTAAGATTAATCATGGCAATAATTCCAGTTGTCTTGTCAGCTCCATCAAGTTTTGAAGAACAGCGAAAACGACATCGACAACGTTATTGGTGGGATAAGCTAAATTGCGCAAAATAATTTTAGGCGCGCTCCATTAGCTGCTAAAAATCAAAGTTTCGGTTTTTAGCCTCCAGTCGATTATCGCTATATATCATTTTGTGTGATTTATTTGTAATTTATTGCATCAATGACATATTTGATTTGCGCTTTTTAAAAACTTTGCGATTTTAAAAACTAGATGGAGTTGAAAGTTAACGCTGATATTTTTGCGTTGTTATTCGATATGTTATTTGATATTGTTTCCAGACGAGCGCGCGGTTTCAACACCTTTGTTGAGTGTTAAAGTGGTTTTGCTTTGCATATACAATAACAGGGTTTATACGGTCAGGGAAAATCAGGGGAAAACATATCTTTTTCGAGATGGTCAGGGAAAGTCAGGGAGAGTCAGGGAAAGTCAGGGAATTCAACGAAAAAGTCAGGGAAAAGTTGGAAAAAGTCAGGGAGATTTTTTTGGAAAGTTCTTATCTCCTATGAATCAAGATCCATTGTTTTTTAAGATACAATCAATCTTTTTTAAGATACAATTACGCCAGGTCACCTGTGAAATTCTTATTTCTGCTGCTGAATTGATGTTTCTGTGTATGTATGCTTTAGGTGTGCATAGTTCTTTTTGCTACTGGTTGGTATTGTACTGTTCGTTTATATTCTGAAAGTCAGGGAAAAAGTATGTTTTGCAGGATTGGGTCAGTGAAAAACATAGGGATTTTTAAACAAAAGTCAGGGAAAACAGGTGCGATTTTGACGAAAGTCAGGGGAAGATGTCAGAAAAATTCCGTATAAACCCTGAATAACCAATCAGTGGCCGGGTGGCTAGAGCGTTTGACACTGAAGGGATAGACTCGGGTTCACTTCCCCATCGGTCAAACCAACGGCTATAAAAATTGGTATTCACAGCTTCTCTGCTTGACGTTCTGCGCTGAAAGAGGCAGTGTGAAGCCTCCACCGTGTATGGTAGATAGTTGGGTGGTGGCAGCTTGATTCAAATAGCGAAATCTTTCGCTGTCTTCTAGCCAAGACAACCTGGTCAATAAAGATGTAATTGGAATTTAGTAGGCTATATTACGACGATTCAAAGTGATGTATAATTAGCATTGGTTAATTCGTGCGGTTTCGAATGCTGATACCTCAAATTTCAAATGCTTACTGTGCAGAAATAAGCATTGGCTTGGGAGTTTTGCAAGGAACTGTTGAAGCCGAACGCGTGCTCCAAAGAAGATTAAGATTTTTTTCTGACTCAATGACACCGCAAAAAGTAGAACATTTTTACCCTCGATTTACTGCTTGTACGCTGGTGAGGATGGACGCTGTTTGCGAGGTGGCTGTAGCGAACGGTTTATTTTGTCATTATACAGGGTGTCCATAAAGTCCGTGTGCACTTTAAAAAATTTATAACTTTATTTTTATTTGTGATAGAAATAATCTGTAAAAATGTTTAGAAAGTTTTATGTATCTAGTTTTAAGTACAGCTATTGAATAATTCTTCACTACAAAATTTGTAACAATTCTTAGATAAGCAAATTCTGCGTGTTTAGACAGTTTCTAAATCAGGAATTTCCAAACAGATGGACTGGAAGGAGAGGACCATTTTGTTAGCCTCCACGTTCGCCAGATTTGACTCCATAAGGGTTTTTTTTATGGGGACATGTGAAAACAATTGTGTATGCAACCAAACCTAGTTATTTGACAGCTAAAATAACTAATATGATTTCAGGCATTACTATAAATCAGTTGGGAAATGTTTTTAGTGAACTGCAAAATCGTGTTACTCTTTGTATTGGAAATGATGGAGGACATGTGGAAACTTAAATAAAATTTCAATAAAACCTTTAAAAAAATCGATTTTCTTCTTTCAAATCCTTTTTACAAATTATTTCTATTGCAAATACAATTAAAGTTATAATTTTTTTAAAGTGCACACGGACTTTATGGACACCCTGTATAACAAACACTAAAACATAATCACAAACACTAAAATTAGATCAAAGTTATTAACGTAACAAACAAAGTCATCTGACCGCCTTAAACACCGCCAACAGTAGGATTAGTTGGCTGTGAGTTTGGGGTAGTTGTCGTGGACCCCAAAGCATACACCAGCTCAGTCGCGATTTTACGTCCAGCGTTAGCCAATTTTAATGTGCATAATTTTTTGTGTTTTAGTGCGGCGAAATCCTTCTCGCGTTAAAGCAAGCCAGCACAACCAACCAACATGGACCTGACCCTCTGTTAGAATATCATATGTTGTGTCGGCGCGTAAACGTCCCACTGACTACAGCCGAAAACCGTAGTTGCGATCGGAGTGTTGGAATAGCCGTTCAATATATCACTGAAACATTTTCTGAATCCGAACAAAAACAGATCAAAGCAAATTTTGATGTAAGGCTTAATCCTTTTTTGTTTCTTGTACGAAGCCTATTTTTATAAGAGATCGGGTGCAGTCAAAGCATGCTTTCAAGATGTTAATTGTCGCAAAAGCATCTCAAGTCGTTATTTATTAGTTTGTGACACCAGAGGAAGAGCAGGCTTAAAGATTAAGTTAAAGAATTTTATTTCAAGCTATAATACATTGTACTGTATTACATGTTTGCGTAGTTCTTATTATTGAAATTGTGACTTAATACAGTGCTGTCAGGGAGAAATTCGATGTATGTTTCCAACCCGATTTTAAGATGGAAAGAAAGTTTGTAATGAAACGCATTTATGTTAGTTGAAACCTACAAGATTTTAACCCAATTTGGTGAAAAGAACACTTGCTTAATGAAGAAGTTTTGTGTGTGGTGGTTTGTCAAGATGCAATATCACCCAATACCGGGTCGCCTGCTGCCGTTCTGGCTTTTTTCCCTTTTTACATGTTTGTTAATCTGGTACCGTTTTGGTTTATCCCTTAAAAAACACCCTAACAAAAAACAATAAAACAAAGCTTCAGAAGAGATCAGGACTTTTTAACGCCAGACGTTTTAAGGTTTTACGTCAAAACGTCTTAAGGGTAAAACATTCAAATCTCTTTCAAAACTCGCGTCAAGCCAGGTGCGTCGAAAGGTCGCGAAATCCTCTAGAACCAGGATCGAAAAACGGAAACAGAATACGTGCACATGTAAAAAGGAAAATTCTGCCATATCGTACGATCAATTATCGAGTCGATAGAATGTCTGTTACCGAAACGGGTTACTCATGGTCGAATTTCATTCCGAGTCAAACCAAAGACTTAAAAGTTGTTATTCACAGCTTTCCTGCTCGACGTTCAGCAATTAAAGGGACATTGTAAAGCTTCCACGCGTGTGATAGCCAGGTGACAGATAGCCTCTCGAAGACCGAAAAGACCCTTTCACTGTCTTGCTGGCCACGGCAACTTGGTAAATAATGACGTAATTATAATTTCACGATTTGTACTTATTCTTTGGTTTTATGAATGTTAAGAAAATTTAATTTTTGTGTGAATTGATTGTTAAGGAAGCCCGCAAGCAATATCCTCCGCGTTCACGGTTTGAGAATTTGGTCTTAATCATGGAAATGATACGGCAAGAGTTGGAAAAGAAACAAAATGCCCACGACATCAAGTCCAAGGAGGTAAGTTTACCCGTCAGCATGGTTCCAAAACCGATGCTTTCCGTTTTTATTTCGTAATTGAAGATGTATTCAAGTCGTATTTTCCCACAGCAGTTTAACGAAAAACATTTTTTCGTTTGAACTTTTGCAGACCACGTTTAACGTATTACTTGTTGTGCCTTTCAAGTTCACTCCTCTCAGTAACCTAAACAATCATGGTCCTTTGGAATTTGAACAAATGCATTGCATTTTGCAACTTTGGTATTTTGCCACTTAATCTCGCATGCTACTACTATCATTTGACTATGCTAAAGTAGATGCAGGGATTTATTGCTAATCGAAAAATTTGAGTTATAAATTACTTTTGGACAAATTGACTACGTCGTATCTTGGGCCTTATTCGGTACAAAACCGAGCCAAGTCAACTGACCGCGACAAACTGACCGCAAACCAACAGTTTTGTTACAGTGATTTCGTCTATGGGGCGCCGTTTGTGTACCCGAATTTGTGCAAAGTTTTTTTGCATATTTAATTAAATAGTCATTTTAATTAAATATGCAAAAATAAATATACAAAAAACTAGTGCAAAAATAAATATGCAAAAAGTTTTTGTGCGGACTTTTTTGACTATTTATTTTTGCAACAAGAAAAAACTGCGCAGAATATACCGTTGCAAAACTAAATAGTCAAAAAAACTGCGCGCAAAACAAACCGTTGCAAAAATAAATCGTCAAAAAAACTGCGCACAAAATAAAGCGTTGCAAAAATTCGCTGCAGACATTTTTGTATATTTGTTAATGGAGCGTGGCAAAGCGCTCTCGGCTGCTCATAGAGCGCATTAAAGAACAGCCGATAGCGCATCAAAGAGCAGCCGAGAGCGCTTTGCCACGCTCCACTAACAAATATACAAAAATGTCTGCAGCGAATTTTTGCAACGCTTTATTTTGTGCGCAGTTTTTTTGACGATTTATTTTTGCAACGGTTTGTTTTGCGCGCAGTTTTTTTGACTATTTAGTTTTGCTACGGTATATTCTGCGCAGTTTTTTCTTATTGCAAAAACAAATAGTCAAAAAAGTCCGCACAAAAACTTTTTGCATATTTATTTTTGCACTAGTTTTTTTTGTATATTTATTTTTGCATATTTAATTAAAATGACTATTTAATTAAATAAGCAAAAAAACTTTGCACAAATTCGGGTACACAAACGGCGCTCCATATTCGTCACTGATTTCGTCGCAGTGATTTTGTCACAAAGTGAGGGTTGGGGCAAGATGGTTCTGGGGATAGTAAAAATATATTTAGGATCGCCCTTCTCAGCCAATCGGCGTTGTTCGCGGTCAGTTTGTCAATTTGTCGATTGGCTGAGAAGGCTACGAACATAAAGATTGGCTACGAACATAAAGACTTTTTAGACATGAACGAAAAAACATAAACGATTGGCTACGAACATAAAGACTTTTTAGACGGAAGTAAAAAGTACGAGAATGTTTTGCTTTGAACTAGAATCTACCTTGGAAAGCAGAGGCCATAACGATTTGATTTGGACATCTTTTCAGTAAAACGAGAGTTTGAAAAACTGGAATTGATTCTCTTCCGAGCAACTGAGCAATATATATAAAAAGTAAACTCGATTTCGTTTTAAAATAGGAATCTTCAGCTACTTCTAGCAATAAAAGAAGTCAAGCTATTTGAAATAATCATCAAAATTCAAACTTAGTCTAGAAAGTGAAGATATCTTTTTGAGTTTGAAATCGACTTTACTTGTACACAGTGCTATAACCAGTGCTTCATTCGGGCGTAGCAGTGAAGCCTCCCAGCTGGTCGTAAGACACGATCAATGGGCACCCTTCAGCCGTGACCACCTGTGTGGTGATAAGATGCCCACTCTGAGTGGTTTGGAAAGTGCACTTTTGTTTCCCGGCTTCCCAAGTTCAGCTGGGTTCTGCAGTGCAGTATTCCCGCTGCAAGTTTCCCTCATCCATAGGAGAGACTCGGATCGTAACAACGACATCACGATGCTGTCGAATTGCCAAATTTTAATTAAAGTTTTTGTACCTCTCGTTTTTTGGAAATAAAATACACGAATAACGTTCATGTTTTTTTTAAGCTTTGTATTAGTTCTTACTATGGAGTATACCAAACGCGCAACACCAAGTGCCAAACTGCTATTAACAGCACGGATATCACAACAATTCGTACCGTGAAAATATTTTTTTTCAGCCTTCTTCAGCCTCACCTAACGCCGTCGCCAAGCAAATTAACATGTGGAAAGATCGCGCGAAGAAAGGTTTTGGCCTGTTCAGTAAAGAAACCTGGGATTGGGTAAGTTATTAGGATAGCTTGGGCCTCCAAGCATGTGATATTTTGACCCCAAGGTCCTCCCAGTTATACTTCGAACCCGGGCCTCAGTAGTCGGGTAGTTTGTTTTCTTGGGCCTTTAGTAGCGCGGACGATTATGCGATGAGGTCGTTTTTTCGCTCGAACGTTTTGGCAGCAGTCAGTTTTGAGATCAGAAAGTTGATTTTAGCAGCGACTAATTCAGACCCGAGAATCTAGCACCGACTAATTCAGACCCGAGAATATAATGCCAGAGAGATCTATGTCCGTAATTCAAGTTCGACCAAATAAAAGGTATTGTTGCTGTAAAGGTGCTCGTGCTCTAAAAAATTCATTTAGTTCGAAACTATGACTACAGACTGGCGTTCCAGCATTACACCCTTGGGTTAATTTTGAACTGATTGGTTTTAGCTTGTCAGACGCACTGAAATGTTAATGAGTAAAATGGCTGTATAAGTGTATATTTTTTCCAGTGTTGCATGTATTAAAAGTTGACGAAACATTATGGGTCTGACTTTGATTCGTTTCCCACTTCCCAGCTATCGCTTATTCAAAGCTCTCGATGCTCGAGAAAAAGCTGATTCTAGCGCTTCAGTTCATCACACCAACACTACATCCTCGCCCGCTAAATTGTTTATTTGTTAAAAATAGTCAGTTTTAACTTTTTAGAGATGATTGTGCTAGTCATATGCTTGCTGTTGCGAAGCTAGGCAGTGGGCTGTTTACCCGTCGTGGTTGCGCATATCGACAAAAGTCGATGGGATTTGTATTGAACTCGCTGAGACACTGGTCGAGTCTACGTACCCTTTGGGACCTGAAATTTTCAGCTTTTGAAAATAATTGGTGCTTGATTAAGAACTAGTTGAAAACGTTTTTTGCTGGAGCCGACGTAACAGAGGCCAGTTGTAAAGAGTTGTACAAAAATAGTGTAGATTATATATAGCAGTTGTTTGATACATGGTTGTGGTTTAGATGAAGCGCGACAGTGATGCATCATCCAGTTCAAGCTCTTCGAATCTGAAACGGCTAAGCGTTAACAGCCCTCACCAGGTTTCAGGCGTGCTAACTTTTAGTATAATTTCTTATCAATTACAAACAATTTTCGGTGTCCAAGAGAGTTGCAGTGACGACCGCTATTCAAGATTGACTCATCTTTATATCCGGTCATCGATCACGTTGTCTTCCACCTTGTTGTTACTTTTCAGCTCTTGTAGATGAGAGCATGGTGCTGTGGAAATGGTACACCACAGAACTCCAGCTGAAATAGGCGAACCCGGAAAAAAAGCGGGCATTTTCACACTAGTCAAAGAGTGGCCAGTTGAACGCTCCATTACCACACAGGCGGCCTTTTGCTGATGGATACCCATTGGTTCCCGTTTACGACTCGCTTTACGGCTTTACTATTCTGACCCGAATGAAGCAGGAGTTTTTTCTTCCACCTTCATCTTGCTCGTTTGTCTCTTCAAGTCGTTGTCAAAATTAGTATTCAAATTATGCAGTCGTTTGGTCGCGCTGCTATGGGGCAAACTCTTCAAAGAGATGCTGCTCCAAATCGGTTTTATTGAAAAAATGAGAACTACTTGAGGTAATAAAGAGGTGCCCCAAACCTCTTTCCACAATTTCCCTTATTCACGATAATACGTTTTAATTCGTTTGACTCCATATCATTGGCAACCCTGCATTTCGCAATTTCGTTGCTGCACAAAAAGCGTACTTTAGATCAGTACTGGTAGCCTAGGTCTACAGTTTCCAGTAGCATAACCAAATTTTGAGGTTTGGTTATCTTATTCTGCGAGCATTTTTACAAAATTATGCCTTTTGTGATGTCGTAAAATTGCGAAATGCGGAGTTGCGAATGGTACGGAGTCATACGGATTAAATCGTATTTTCGCGAATAAAGGGAATTGTGGAAAAAGATTTGGGACACCTCTTTATTACCTCAAATAGTTCCATGTGAAGTTGCCACCTGTCTACCGCACACTGTGAAGGCTTCACTGTCGCTTATCATTACTAAACGTAAAGTCGGGAAACTGTCGAATGTCATTTTTTAGGGTATTTGATTTGACCCTATCGGGAATCGTACCCGTATCTGCTGTTTCAGTAGCAGACGCTCTATTCACGCAACCACTGATCGGTTAAATTTTCCAACTTGTTCAGCGTTTAATGCTGAAACTTCGAACACAAATGTTTAAGTTGCCTGCCGCTAACGTGAAGTTCAGTGCGTTGGAATAGGGAAAAGTGAAATGGGAAACATTGCATTGTGCTTGAGGTCCAGTTAATGAACGATGTTGAACTTGCTGGCAGTAATTTCGTTGGCAGTTTCGCTATAGTATTCATTTCTCATATTGATCACATCAAACGCTGCATCAAGATTACCGAGACATCAAAGATGTTCGGAGGAGCAGCTTCTCAAACGAACGAAGTGAAGAAACCTTTCGATTTTTGAATGTGTCTCCTGTCCACTACTCATTGTGCAAAATGCGCTCTCTACTGACCAAACCGATACTCTCTGTTCCACTTGGTGCGTGTCATCATTGGTGCGATGTTTGACCTGTCCCGTTTAACGGTTTTGATCTATCAACTACAAGCTACCAAATGTTTCTATCAGCCCCAAGGTTTTAATTGTTAAAGAACATTTTTTTGTCGTCCTCGTGCATGTTTACCATTGAATTTTTCTCTCAAGCTTAAATTTTTTAATTTTTCTTATTAGAATACAGAAATGCCGAAAAATTTTAGTTGTCTCCTTCAATAGTAGTAGATGTTGAGATTGCCTTACGCGTTTTGTACTTTCTTCATAATTTGTGATGTTGTCTACGAACCGATACACAGCGAGAACATTCAATTAGGTTTCTTCTTCTGGAGCTCATTCCCACACAATGATGAATGCGCTAGTTTCAAGAATGTCTATGGACCCAGCAACGTCTTCACATTTCGGGGGTAATGAACAGTTCGAAGATACTGAAGCTGAAGACCTCATGCGAAAAAGGTATCCTATTTGCTATCAAGTTTACTTTTTACGCTTCCACTTGCGCCGTTTCTCAATTTTCGACGCTTTTTGTTCGAAAACTTAAAAAAAAAAAAACAAGTAAGGACTTAGCATGAACTGGGGTGTGATTTTGTAGTTTTTGTTCAGATATAAACTCGTTAATATGAAAGCTGATGAGATTTCATTACTACTATAACGTCATCATTTAAAAAAAAACACTTACGCACCAGTTCCTGTGCTTCATTTGCGGCAGAAAGTGAAGCTGCCCACCCAACCAACGTCGTAAGAGGCAACCAAGGGGTATCTACCCATCAGCTGTGGCGTCCTCTTTGGTGGGGAGGCTCGCTTTGCAAATGCTAGTCTTGGGTTCGAAACCTGATTCAGCCAGAAGAGCTCCAGTAGGATAGAACTGTTTGTTGGATTGTTGAATTGGCCTCCTTTTTTTGTTCCAGTCAATTATTCGCGCTTTTACATGTCCACTTTTCGGGCTCGGTTCTTCCTTCCTGTGCCTGCTTAATGCAGAGTCATGTCAAAAATTGCCGAAATTATGAAAGAACCTGCCAATTTTAGAACCGCTGAATGAAACACGTGTTTTTTTTCGGATCCGAAGTTGGCAGGTTCTTTTATAATCTCGCCCTTTTTTGACTCAGCAATAAGCACGAATCAGAACAAAAAACCGGATCTGAGAAGAGATCTAGCAAAAATGTTACATAAGAATCGTATTTGTAAGTCATCTACGTCAATAAAGTGGGTTATAGTCAGTGTTCCTACTGAGCCGATTTTTGTTAGCGAGTCAGCGATTTCTTGGATCAGGAACAAATAACTTTTGGATAAACGTAGGTTTAAAAAAATCGACAAACTTGTGAGAATATGACTCTGAATAGTGAATGTACTATTGTACTTTACTACTAGATTGGTGCAAAATTTTTAGGGCACGTAAACGTATTTTGCAGCTTTGGGCACCCCAGGTTAGCCAAAAAGTTATAGGGAACACTGGCTATAATTAGTAAGTTACCCTTTGGTTTGACGTACATATCTGGTTGTTAACGTTTCTGGCGTCTTTCAGAAAAAAAAAAAAAGAACGGAAAGAAGCGTAAGTATATAGCGCTACGAAATTGACAAAATATTTTCTGCCAATTGCAGTCGATCTTCGTCGGTTGGCCCTGGAAGATTGAATCCGGGTAGTAAAAAGCTCAGTATGGATTCAAAACTATTTGCAATCACATCACATCCAACTGCTAAAAACGATATTAGCAAAAAAAGAAGGTACGAGCTAGTTACGCGCTTAATTTAATTTTTTCTGGCGTGCGCATTTAGCGTTTTGACACAACCACTGTTCGCTCCCCATTCCCATACTTCTGAGTCATGCCAACAAAGTGCCAAATTACGAAACCACCTGCCAATCAAAGAGTTTAGTAGCAGGCCATTTATTTTGGCGACGTAATTTTACCCTCTTCCGCACTTTTTTGGTCAAAATCAAATCTTTCATTATACTCGCTATAATACGCCGAAGCGTGTAACGAGTTTGCGGGGCCCATCTCCGCGTCATTGCGCCCAGGCAACGCGGCTTCTTTCGAAGAAATGTCGTAGCGGTGACGAGCTGTTAGCAACGCTATATTTGATTTGACCAGCCCGAGATTTGAACCAGAGACGAACGCGTAACCGCTCGGCCAAGTGGCCGGTTCGGCACTTTCTTTGCTTTGGTAATTCGGCATAACTCCATTGAAGTACTTATTTGGCATACCTCAGTTACAAGCGGGCACCGTATGTCAAAAATTTTCAATTGGTTTTTATTTCTATCGACTTCTTGTTCTGTAATGTACTGGGTTAGGCAAATTGATCTGATCCATTTGTTGGTTGAATAAAAGGCAAATAAACTAAAGAAACAAAAAAGTGCTTTTATTTTTGAAAAGTACATGTAATGCCGTTTTGCTTTGTTTCTTTATAATTCTTTTTAATCTTTCGTTTCTTTTGCTGCCATGAATTGGACTTTTTTGTTTGCTGCCGTGAATTGGACTAGTGAGCATCGCGCTTTCATTATGGAAACGTTTATCAAAACAAACGAATCTGTAACTGCAACACCACGAGCGTTCCGTTTGCACTTCAATCTTGGTAGACACGATCCCGCAGCAGCTCGAAACACGATCTTTTTATGGGTTACCAATCTTAGAGCTGCTGGATCTGCATTGAATCGAAAATCAACCGGCCTACCTCGCATTACCAGATCTCCAGAAAATGTGACAAGTTTCGAGAACGACTTCGACAGTATGTGGACAATAATGGATCCCATTTGACTGATTTGATTTTCAAACATAGTGAAACACATCGGCATTATATGTACTTTTCAAACATAAAAACACTTTTCTGTTTCTTTACTTTATTTGCATTTTATTAAATCTACGAGTGTGTCAGATCATTTTGTCTGACCTTGTATGTTGTTCCGACACATTTTTAGGATTGAATTACTGCTGTAAACTAAGGCACAAGCGTGTAACAGCACGAATTGTAATAAAAAAAACAAAAACAAATGGCAACCTGTTGTTTATCAAGCAAAAAAGTAAGGCATAAAAATAATTGAAGTCGCAGCAATATGGTTTGTGCAATAGATTCTTGGGGGATTTTCAACAGTTTCAATGTTTTCTTGTAAAACTAAGTGGATGCGAGCTAATTGACATTCAAAATTTTCTCTCTGTTTACAAATTACATAAATTTTCAAGGGTACGTCTTATTCAAATCAGCCTATGCTTTAAATTTAATTAGTGTTAAAAGTTGAAGTATCTGCACTTAAAATTTTAAAAGTGCGATTTATAAATTTGAGGTGTATGTAACTTGTTTTTTGTCTGGTATTAATGGTTGTACCAGAAGATTCCAGATTACTCTAAAGCAAGCATATACGTTACATTATATGATTAAATACATTTGACAGCTACTCAACTCCGTATCTTCGTCGCTTGCTTCACATATTACCTGACGTGCAGGAGTCGTCAGAAGAGAGCGGAAACACGAGCCAATTGAAGCCATCTCGGTTTTCGTTTTCAAGATTGCTTCATGGTGGCGATAATAGCCCCGATCCCTTTTCCAACGCCAAAAAAGCCATCGAAATGACCAGTTTCAAAACAACTCCGTATCATGGATCGGAAGAAGGCGGGAATCGAACCCGAGTCTCTCGTGTCAACCCATTTATTCCCGCTTATATCAGCGAGGAAGAATCCCGGCATTCGGCTGACGTGTCCTCAGATGAAGATGACCATGGTATCACTTTTACCGCTAAAACCCCGGAAAAAGGCGTTCTGCAACCAGCCCCAAAATTAGGGCCAGTGTCAGAAGTTGAACTCGAGACAAAGACCTCTGTGCTTTCACCTACCAGCATTTCGGAGAGAAGACACTCGGCTTTTTCGGAGGTTAAACCCATGTTATCTCTCGGGCAAAGTAAAACGCCGGAGCAAACCACAAGCAGCGCTCAAGACTCACCTGGAGGTTCGGATGAAGAGTTAATTGACGATTACGAAGTTGAACTGCAAGCTTTGGAAGAGAAATTCGGGTAACAAATTGGAATTTATTTGTATAGATCGCACGATTTGAGCAGTGCATGAAAAATTGTTCTACTTTTGCCCTAGCTGAAGTTCAAAAATGTCCACAAAAACTAACCTGGTAGATCAGTTGTCTGGAAAAGTATTGAGGGTGGAATTGGAGATGTGTTGGTAAACGGGACCAGTTTTGCGGCTTTGTTAGAAGAGTTGGTCAGTTTTTGCAGTTACAAGCAAAGATAGTAAGTTCAATCCTTTTTGTAAAGAAAACGAGTTTGAAAAGTTTGCTAATGAAAACGTAAGATGGAAGTTTTGACCAAGGACAGCCACTGATATCGCATCAGCAGTTGCTGAAGAAGATTGCTAGATCAACTTAACAGTTTCACAATCGAGATGATTTGACCGCATTGAAGAAAAGCTCAACAGCTTTTAGACGACAGACAAAATTAGCTGTATACTTAAAAATGTTGGTCAGCTTAATGGTGTTTTATACGAGTTGAAATAAGATCGCGCCACAATGCTCGAGTCATTCTGATTCATGTCTGAGCATGAAGTTCAAAGCAAGTGGTGAAGTGTAAGAGATATAATCTGTTTTAGAGTTACAGTGATTGTTTGTTTTCAAAGCTTTGTCTTTTCAGTATAATTAGTGAATTTTATTGGCCGCCTTTCTACCTTGGAAATGCTGTAACATTAGTAAACAGCATGTAAAACCGTTATGCAGTATTTTGTGTTGTGACAATTTTACATTGTCAATTAAAACTATATACTTTTAATTTGTGTAGTTTGTAATAAGTACAAAGAGCTGTAGTATTCTGTTGTTACTTTATCTTAGAGTACTTTTTGGATGCTCTCTTATACTTTAACATAATTAGCGTTTTCATTGTCCACTTTTCAGACTCGATGTTTAGTTCCGGTGCCTCATTATTGCTCAGTTATGCAAAAAGTGCCAAATTAGAAAACATCCAGCCAATCAGCGAATTTATGTGACTCTGCAATAAGCAGGCAACGGAGCCAAGAACTGATCCTGAAAGGCACGCGTGTAAAAATCTTGTTTCCATTAGGTCTGTAGTCGCAAACGAAACGTCAAGTCCGTCACAAATCATTCCAATTCCGCCAGAAACTCTTTGCAACCGTCCCGAGATCCGGACAACTATCCACCAACAAATTTTCAAGAAAATTGGGACAACCCGCTCCAAATCAACTATTAAAGAGACAGGTATTCGGTGATGCAATTTTGCGTAGTCTTAACTGTTAAATTTTTCATTTCTAGGCGAAGTTTTATGTATCTTCGTTTGTAGGTTATAAAGTGTTATCTCGAAATAGCCCATTTTGTATTTAATAACTTGATAAATTTTCCTATTCTGGAATTAAACCAGACCTATATATCATTGCTAGGCTTATTTTTTCGATTGGATTTTTCGGCCAAATGTCCAAATTTTAGAAATTTTTTTGTTCATTTTTAAAAAGTTAATTTTACGATTTTTAGCCCAATTATAGAGCTTGCATGCTAAAACTCTGCAGATTTTAATTTTTTTCAATCTTTGTGATCAAAATGGCTCATTTTTTTCGGTCATTTACTAAAAATCAAGCTCAATGTCCGTTATATGGCCAAGGTTATGGGAATGCTGGGCATTAAAATGTTACATTTAAAAATGTGCGGAACATTTACTCGTAAAAACTTTCTGACTGTCATTTCACTAAATCGCTGCAGTTTAATGCAAACAAGGGAGCACTGCTAACAGAGCATATTGAGCATTGATTAACTTTTCTCGTTAAGACTTGCTGAGCAAGCCATCGTTTTTGTCTATTGGACATTCTTAGCATGTTGTCATGTCCACTTTTCGGAACTGGTTCCTGGCTCCTTTTTGTTAGCACATTTTCGCTCGAATTTACATGCAGTAGGTAGGCCTACGAACAGACGAACGCTATTTAAGAGCAAAACCACTCCAACAAAAATGGCTTTTGTTTTACTTGGTATTAGTTTTGTTCTACTTGACCAAAGTGGCCTAGTATACACTACCAATACCAGCATAGGCTTATTTACGGTGGCCTAATTTATTACCAACCCATGTAGTAGGGTACTAACCTATGTCCAACCAGCCTGCGAATGCAGTCGACCAACTGAACCTAAAACGGTCAGAATTTTTGGAACTGCAACCGGCCCACCTGTGGTAGCAGTTCCAAAATGAGAACCGCTGTGACGTAATTCGAAACCTTTTTTGTGCGTAACTCAGCAAAGATCAGGCACCAGAACCGAGAACAAGTTCCGAAAAGTGGACATGTAAACTGACTAACTGAGGATTTGTCAGCATAGTAGAGTAGTGTAGTGTTCATGTCTTGGCAGGTAGCAGCCCACTAAATATTGACGACTTCAAGCGGTCTGATAGGTCGTTGACAAGTGCTAACGGAATTCGAAAGGCCTGGAAGCAAGCTATAAAGGATCAAATAATCCTCAATAAAATTGAAAAACTTACTCTTAACCCTACAAGTAAGCAAAAAAGTTGTCTTGTCAAGCTTAGTGATATTATTTTGACTCGGTTGAGCGGTAATGCTTTCGTCTCTGGAGCGGGAGGTCTGAGGTTCAAATCTCGACCCGGTCAAATCGGACACAATGTTACCAACGGATAGCCACCGCTGCGATATTTTTTCAAAAGAAGCTGTGTTGCCTAGGCGCATTGAAGCGGAGGTGGGCCCGGCAAACTCGTCACACGCTTCGGCATATTACATCGAGTATAATGAAAGATTTGATTTGTTTTTCTGTGGTGTGTAATACAATTTTATTAATGCTTTCAGTCTGTTGATAAGGGTACACGACTTTTCAGCGCGACCATTTCGACGCACCTTTTCGCCGCCAATATTCGGTGCTTTTTACTAACCCTAACCCTAAGCCCTAACCCTAAATAAGTGAACTGTCAAAGAGCACCGAATTGGCGCCAAAACGATCTGTGCAGAAAACGTCTGGCAACGAAATAGGTGACGACGAAATGGTCGCGCCTAAAAGACGTGATCCCGTTTATAGTGGCTTTGGACCGCGAATTAAAACTTCAACTCCACTCATTACTTTAACTATAAATGCATCAGAATGCCAAGTTAGGTAATCGAGAGACGGTGAAGAGATCTTGCGACGTCTGAGTCAAACTGCCACCGGTCCACCGCATGCGGAGAGACCTCGCACTGTTTTTTTTCAAGGTTGTCATCAACTTTTAACTACCAATTTTAAATTGCTTGATTTTGACCTGAGTCTGCTTCTGGGTAGTGGATTTTGATGACAGTCGATAGGCTAGTCTTTGAAGTTGACCTTATTTCCGTATTATGTTCGTGAGAAATCTTTATTAATTTGCATTGTTTGTAGTTATAGGTAAAGCTTAAGTTTGTGTCTCAGGTTATTTTTTCCTTTTTGGGTAGATAGCTCCCGTGGCTCAGCGGTTAAACTTAAAACCTTACGAATGTTTGATCGGGTTTAGTTCTTGCCAAAATCACTGTTGTTGTTTATCTGGACGGCGCCTGAAATTGAAAGATTTGCATTTTGCAATGCACCAATGAAAAAGTCAAGGGGCGATGTGAGAGGTTAGGCGTATAGTGCTAGTAGCGTTAATGTATCATCCAGTCTTTGTTTCATACCCATTTATGAGATACCGCTTTTAAGATCAAAAAGTAGGAACTACAGCAGTTATAAAAATCTTCATCCATTCTTGCGTAATGAACCAGGCACTTAACGTCTCTCTAACCACACCAACGCTGAGCAGTTTCGCAACGTTTCTTTGGTTCTGTTTGCAAGTCTTTTGTCAGGCTGGACCACTGCAAGGAGTAGACTGCTTGGGCCCAATGGGAAATATGCGTAAAGTGTCTTTTCCAAGGATACAACGACAATCTTGACAAGAACTCACTTCATCAGTTTGGATTTTTTTTTTTTTTCAGGCAGTTTCTCTTCACCTCTTGCGTTTCAAGTCCTAGACGATACTTACAACGAAATGGCCGAGATTTGGGAGGAACTTCTTAACTCGAAAAACAGAACTCTGCTTAAAATTGACCGTGGTCTACTACGAGCAGCTGTCATGAAAAGTATGCTAATGACATTTACTTTCCATTGAATAACCTTTTTTTTCTGGCAACTTGAGGGGTTTAATTTCCAAAGCAAAACTTGAATGTTTCACTTGCAATTTTTGAGTGCACTCTGATAGTTTGCCTTTAATGTAAGCTATTGGGCTACCACTGCTGCGGGATGATTTCTAATTAATTGGCGGAATACTTTGAGTGATTTTTTGTAGGTGTTCCAGCTCATTTACGCGGTAAAGTGTGGCTTTTCTTGTATGAACAGTGGAAATTTCGACAGACTTGTTGCCCCACTGTCAATTCTGAGTTTACTCTGCCTGATGTTACCTACGACAGTTTACTCAAGGAACTAACCACGCATCAACACGCAATTTTAATCGACTTGGGTAAGTGTTTTATTTCGTAAGTCATCGGTGATTTGATATTTCTGTAGAAACTATCTCAGATGTGATTGTAAGTACATTTTTTTTCACCAATTTGCCTTGTCCAGGAGACTACGAAGGGGCCTTTTGGTCTTTGAGTCAAACTACTACTTGCCCACCTGTTTACCACACACGGTGGAGGCTTCACTCTTTCTCTTGTAATGCTGAATGTCAAGCAGGAAAGTTGTGAATACAATCTCGATAGTCTTTGGTTTGACCCGACCGAAAATCGATCCCTAGTCTACTGTTTCAGTGGCAGACGCTTTATAAACTTGACCACTAATCGTTACAAGTCAACGAACTCATTCAGTGATGCGAAATGACCATTTTCATCGGGTTCCCCCTCCAGCACCACTGAAATTTTCTTGTGTGACATTTTGTTACACGTGGCTCCCATCCACGGGGAAGGGCCTGGTTGTTCGAAAGCAAAAGCCTTTTTGATAAGATGATCCATTTCTTGTTTTAGGACGTACTTTTCCGACTCATCCATACTTTAGCAGACAGCTTGGAAACGGCCAACTCGCCCTCTTCAATCTTCTGAAAGCCTACTCTCTCATGGATAAGGAAGTTGGATACTGCCAAGGACTGAGCTTTGTGGCCGGCGTTCTTTTGATGAATGTGAGTTTATCTCATTGAGTAACAACAGTATAAGCTATTATCCATATCCATCTCCGTTGTATTCGGTAATTGGGGAATCTCAGTTTTTGTGTGTATGTGTTGAAAATTGTTTTTGCTGTGAACCAACTTCACATTAAGTCAAATTTGTTCTCAAATCATCCTTGAAATTTTGAAGTTACTTGAGGTAGAAAGTTTCTTAATTTTGCGGTTTCTCAAGTTTGCCGAAGCATCACCAAAATTTAGACATTTTTGGCCCATTCTTAAATGAGCCATATGATGTTTTTGTGACATTATTACATTGACGTAGGCTTTGTATGACTCAAATCAACAAGCAAGCTTATTTTGCAAAATATAAACCGCCTATGACGTCATTGAAAAATGAAGTCATACGTATAAGCCAAAATTGGCCTTGCGTCACTACGATGACTTCATCAACTCAAAAACAATTTTTTCAAATTTAGCTGAACACCAACTCGCATGCCAATTTGTAACCTTCCCTTGACTTCCAGTCTTTAGAAGTTAGGTAAGGGGGCATTTTTCCCCCTCCCCTGGGAAAAATGAGGTCGAAGTGTTTACCCAGATCAAGCAGTGGTTAGTTACCGTTTTTTACGGCAGCCATTTCTTAAATTCCTTCCTACAAATACCGATCAAACAGGTCGTAATCGACTTTGAAAATCTGAAAACTGGCATTCGTCAGAAACAGAGATGAGTTCCTGTAGCCTCGACAGCATAGTTTTGTTTCTAATCTATGCCAGTGTCGCATAGTGTTTGCTTGTAGACTAGCTCAAATCAATTTTTTGATAAAGTTAATTCAGTTTTTCTATTACTTGATTACCATATAAGAGACACCGTAATCTGAACCAGCAGAAGAAATAAGTAGCACAAATGCTGATGATGTTTGCGAGACAGGAGATATTTGAAGTCTAATATGAGTCGATTAAGTGTAGTGACATTTTGCTTCGCAGCTAATGCTTTCTTTTAGGTGTCCACTCCAAACGATGCCTTTGAGCTGCTTTGCCATTTAATGGTCGACATGAATTGCCGAAAATTTTACCTACCGGACATGGCAGCTCTCAGAGTGGCTGTATACCAGCTATCGCGTTTGCTCTACGATTTTCACAGGTATTTTGTGCTTTTTGGTTCACAAATAAGCTGCATTCTTTTCTACAAAAGTTCAAATCATGTTAGATCAGTGGTCAAGTGGATAGAGCGTCTGCTACGGAAACAGTAGATTCGAGTTCAATTCCAGGTCGAGTCAAACCAAGGCTAGAAAAACTGGTATTTACAGCTTCCCTGCTTGACGCTCAGCGTTACAAGGCCTCCACCATGTGTAGATGGGTAAGTGTGCCTTGAACAGGTGGAAGCTCGACTCGAAGATCGAAACGTTCTTTTCGCTGTTTTCTGACCGAGGAACGTGGTAAATAAAAATGTAATTGCAATTAGACTTTTTGCTCTCTAGGTGTCCATTGATAACATAATATTGTTTTGTTGGGGGCTTGAATAAATTGGTATCGTGACTAAAATACTTTTTGTTAGTATAGAATTTTACACTTAGGTTGTAGAAGCATAGCAACGGATTCAAACGATGTTGTCTTTTTAGTGATTTGTTTCGTCATTTCGAAGAAAACGATGTCAGCTTGATGTTGTTTGCTACCCCGTGGTTTTTGACGATGTTTGCTTCTGTGCTTTCTTTAGATTTCACAGCCCGAGTTTTCGGTCAGTTTTTTGTTTCAATTTTTTGTACTTTCATCAATTCTTTCAATACTTGAGACTTTGTCTTAACGACTATTTCCCAAATCTCCCAATTTGCGGAAATTCCATTGAGAAAATTATACGAAATTCCGACAATTTTCGCATTAGAATTTCCGCAAATTGAAAGCTTTAGTAGATTCTCGGTGGAGCACGCGCATTTTCCAAAAACGTCTTGATGCAATTAATTGCAAGACCAAATAAAGACTTTGTTACGAATGTCAGAAAATAACTGCAACATAGCAGCCTTTAGTGAAATGATTCAATCCTTTGTCGAGAATTTTAGTGTTTTCGAGCCGTAAACTTGATTGCCTCGAGAGTTGGCACAAAGAAAGATTTTTTGAACCCGAAATCCCAATTTCAAGTTGCTTGACCCAACTGTTCACGAGTTATAATCGAAAGTCTAAACTTTCGCACTTGTTGCAAAATGCGAAATAAAAATGTAGAAACACGCGACTCCAGTGCCAGTTGTTCCTACTAGAAAAGTATTAGATGACGTGTGCACTGTACAACTGAACCAACATTTTGTCAATATGCGGGTCAGAAGATAAACAGTTGTATTATTTTTCAGATATGCTCTTTCTGGAAGGGAGTAGTGCCTTGTTCAAGACGGCTCTGTGTTTGCTGGGTACTCACAAAGAGAAGTTGATGAAAGAAAACGGCTTCGAAAGTGTCATGATGTACCTAAAGACGAACCTACCCCACATGGAGGCTGATCAATTTAATCAGGTGATCAGCGAGGTAAGACGTACTAGCGTTTTCCACATATGTGTCAATTAAGGTACAAGCTAATACAGGAATTACCAGCACAAACAAAACACAATTCCGACTTTAGAACTGATGATGCCCTTTGGGCGAAATATATTTTTTTAAATAAAATACTTGCTGTTTTACTTACGAACGATTCCTGTTCTCAAGAAATCGATGTGGCTAAATGTTTTCCACATACATTTTTAGCAGTTATCGTTTTGATACTGATTACCTTAAGATTCAGAATTTTGTAATTTCGTTACACCAAGTAGTTTTTTGCTTTGACGTAAGTTTTATTATTGCATATCTTTAAAATTTTTTTTGTTATCGAACGAAAACGAAATTTATTTGCTTTTCACAAATTTCTATGCTGTTGATACAACACAAAAGCCTTTGAGTGCATTCAATTTCTTCCGGTTTAAAAATAATGTTGTATTTCGTGTGACGCATTGCAGTGTTTAACTGTTCGTTAGAGCGTCCCATTTTCGAAGAGAAAATTGATTTTCGGTCTAATTCTGACTCGTTATTTAACACTGATTACAAAAATGTCGTTTGGTTTAATTTGTTTTTTTGGTTTATCTGGAAAATAGGAAGAGCTAGTCTGCTAGAGAGTTGAAACTTGCGCCAAAATGGCGGCCGAAAAGGGCGGTTCTTGTTTATTTTTAATGCATGAAAAAACGCTAACTGTAACAAAAAAATGGAGGTTTCAGAAAAAAACTAGACCAAAAACTTAGAAGATCTTTAATTTTGCTGGAAGTATACTCGGCTTAAGCTAATCTGTCAACAAAAAATAGAATGCTAGATTTTCGCCATAAAAATAGCGCAAAATTACAAGTTCAACCAGTGTTTACCAAGGCGAGAGAGTGATGATAGATAGCAATGCCTCTTTCTTACACCGTTAGATGTGTTTCTCCCCATTTTGTGGCTCTGCCCCTCCAGATTTTTTTCTAACAAGTTGCATTTCTTCTACAGTTTGCATATTCATCTCGATTCGTTTGTATGTATGCAAGCACTCAATGTTAACTTTTTCAGAAGCAAAGTCATGCCAATTCTTACACTTAAAAACGTATAGCTTCTACAAAGTTTTGTCTTAAATTTCAAGATAATTCTAAAATTTTAACGTAACATTTACCTACACTGAATATTCCTTTGAAGTTTAAACCTTTTACGACTGTGTATACAGGTAGTAACATATTGTACTTTCATTTTACACCTTATTATTTATTGAATGCATATCACAGTAGATTAGCACTGTTTTAAAACATTGAAAACCTGTATAAAACCCAACAATCCGTTTCACCCATAAATGCAATTTACAGAGTAGATGATGTTTCCAGTTCACCATGGAATTAAGACGGGTTAATTTTGAATGTTGTCTACTTTTCAAATTGTTTAGATTTACCCCTGAGAATCCCATTTACGAGTGAAACAAACTGTGGGGTTTTATGAGTTTTTAATTTTTTTCTGTTTTAGTTCTGTGATAATCATCTAACTATTCGTTATTGAGCACGTTTTGAAACCCTGATATCAACCACTATATGGATAGTTGATAGCATAGCTTATTGATAGCATAGATAGATGGATAGTTGGATACTTCCCCCTGCTTGCTTTTCAAAGACCACTCGGTAGCGTTGTGATTTTTTCCAGAGACAGCATGGCAAGTTAGCTACCCAATGCATAAAATCTCAGTAAACGGGTTTTTTATGTTGTATAGCGTTGTAAAAAAGCATCGCAGTTTCAAATTAAAGGGAGTGAAGCATCCAGCCAATTCCGTAGTTAATAATAGCTAAAATCAAAATATAATTTTTGAAATTTTTCTCATTTTGGGGCTGCGGTTGCAAAGATATTCAACTACTATAGAGATCTTCAAACTACCGGTATTCTTTCAACTACTACAGAGCAATATTTCCCTAGAAAGTTTTTGGAAAGCCTGAGTTTATTCTCTCAGCTTGAATTTCCAGGGAAAAAGAGAGACTGAATAATAACTTTAAGTATTTAATCGTTTGCGTGCTTCTGGCTTAAAGTCTACCAGCGCGGAAGGCTAGGAAGAGTTACCAGAACGGCGACTACTTAAATCAAGCAATGCGAAAAAGTTATCCTCCCACAATCCTCTCTAGCTCAAATGGTAGAGTAGTGGACCGGTAATTTAAAGGCTGCAGGTTCGAATTCTGTGCGAGAATAACTGTTTTGCATTGCTTGTTTTACATAGTCGCCGTTCTGATGGCTCTTCCCTAGGCTTCCGCTCTGGTAGCCTTTGGCCAGAAGGAGGCAAACGATTAAACATTAAAAATCTGGCTGCAAACGTCAAAAACATCACAATCAAATTATTATCAATATTTAAGTATTTACCCTTGCAGTAACTTTTTGTGACCAATCCAATTTTGGTAATCCTCCTCCTTTTCCTGGAAATTCGGGCTGGGAGAACAAACTCTGGGTTTTCAAAAACTTTTTAGGGCTGATATCTCTTTGTATTGGTTGAATATCTTTGCAACCGCAGCCCCAAAATGAGAACAAAATTTTTTTTTAATTTTATTTCGATTTCAGCTATTGTAACTACCGGAATTGGCTGGATGCTTCAACCCTTTAAGTCAAAATTGGCATTTACGTAAAAACAATTTTTGCAAAATGAGCTTTAACGAAAGTCTCATACCGCGAGTGTAGCGAAAGAGCAAAGCTCACGTAATTAATTACACTCACATTGAAAAAAAATTAGGCTATCCGTTCCTTAATTTAAGAAACAAGGCACAAAATTCACAAGTTAACGTAAGCAAGGAACCAGAAAACACAGTTGTTAGGTAGGGTGGTCCATATTTTATTAACTCCTTAAAGTCCCAAGTCTACCCTCTTCCAAGCCGTGCCACCCAATGAAAAATAACCTGTGTAAAACTTCCTTGAAAAATCCCCACGCCCGGTATTAGCTGCTACATATTACGGTATAAGTGTTCGTCTTTGGGGTGGGAGATCTGAGGTTCAAATCTAGGGCTGGTCAAAAGGGACACAGCTAACGGCTTGCCACCGCTGCCTCATTTTATCGAAAGGAGCTGTATTGCCAGCTGGCGCTATGACGTGCTGATGGGTTCCGTAGAATCGTTAGAATAACACGCTTCCGCGTAATACAGCGAGTAAATCATAATAATTATATATTTCGATCATTTTCCAATCTGTAGGAAAATAACAAAATGGGGGTCGATAATTTTGAAAATCAATTTTTTTAGAAATGATTAAAAACTTTCATCTTAAAAACGCTGTTTTCAACTTCAAAAAATACTGCTCATACCGAAAGTCGAATTGTATTGCCCAAGCTTTATAATTCAGCATGTAACGTGACTATTGCTACCGTGTCGTTTTCGATTTAAACGAATTGGTCAAAATATCTCATTTTGGTTGACAGAAATCATTTTTAGTGTTACCATAGTTCATTTTGCGTCGACTCAGCTTTAACATGGAAAAAACATAGTTCTAAGATAGCGGCAGCGATAGCTCAGTTGGTTGGAGCTTCAGGTTTGTAACGTGAGTAGGTTAGTTGGTAGTCGAAAGGTTGCTAATTGTAGGGTTCGACTCGCTACTCTGGCTATGCGTCGTGGTGTCCGTTGGAAAGATGCCTAAAACGCTAATTTCCTCGAACGAGCAAGTGGGCCTGGGGGCCCATTTACAATCGCTCGATATCTCTCCTTGTAAGACGGTTCAGAAGTTGGTAGCTTTTGAGAAAAAATCCGGATTAAACGCTTGCAAAAAGTTCGCTGCGTTTTCGTTTCCAATGGGCATTGTTGTTGGAGCACTAGAGTTTTTAACTCGAGTTTTTCATGTCGTTTTCGAGACTGTTTGCAATGATTATCGTTTTTGCTCGAACCTTTTTTGTTTTAATGTTTCATACGCGATTGGGTTTTTTTCTTTTCGATTGGGCTACTGTAGCTACAGAAGTATTGCTGAAGAAACAATGTCTTTTTTGCTTCTCAGTGTAGATGTGCATTGTGCCAATTGACAGCACACAACATACTAGCTTATGAAATACGTCCTTTCACTGCGGTTGCAAAGGCACAAAAGAGTTTTCTCGAAACACAGATATCAATCAAACGCTTCCACGTGATGGAATTAGCATGGTTTTGTGTGAAAAAGTAGCATTGGGTCAATGTCCCAATATATACTTTTCATTTTAAGACAAATTACATCAGTGCTTGTTAGGTGGGCTACTGTGTTAAGTAGTTAACAACAAAAAACGCATTGCATACATACTAATAAATATTCATGATATGAATACAAACTGCAGGGAAAGAATTGCAACTTGCTGGAAGATAAATTTGAAGCGGCAGAGTCACACAAAGAAAGATATAGCCATGATGTAATGGTCTCATAAAAGAATGAGACATTGCCACCTTCTTGTCTTTTTCTTGCAACTTTCATTCAAGTTCCTTCGTGTTAAACGTCAAATTGCTACTTTACAGATGTTTTTGTTGGATATTGGACAACGACTCCGTATTTATGAGGCGGAGTACCGTGTTCTCGAAGAGGCGGATCTAATTTCGGATGACCACAAAACGCTGCAGAATTACATTACAGATTTGGAGAAAAACTACGCAAACGTTGTTTCTGCGCACAAGGAAGTTGTGAAGCAGAATAAAGAAATGTTGGAAGAGCTAAAGGTAACAGTGGTTTCTAACTTTGATGTTACTATATTTGCTATCTTCCCTGGTTTAGGCCGCACTTGTGTGTAATTTTCTGAAGTATCAGCCAATTCGTTATTGGTAATCAAGTTGGAATCTCTTAGACATTTCAAGGACATGTCTGTTAGGTGATGAACGATTTAGTGTTATTGGAGCTAAATTATCGAATAATCTTTCCTTTCGAAATAAAGATGCTTGCTGTGTCGCCCACTTTTAAATTCTCATTAAGCGCCACCGAGCGATTTCGGTTGGAATCGGCGCTTTAAAAAAATTCTGTTTATCGCGTATTTTTTGAAGTTTTATAGAACCATTAAAGTAGTTTAATTATGTCATTCTTTTCGCTTTGTGTAATACGATTTTTATCATACACCGAACTAAATAAAACTACGATGTTTTAGGTGTTGCACAGACAAGCACATGGACTCCGCCAAGGTTTATATGACATGGGAAGAGTAGACCAGCGAAGGATGCTGGAGCTAGACGAGTTGAAGAAACAAAACGAGGCTTTGAAAAAAGGTCGAAGGATGTAATGTTATTTTTCCCTTAGGTTACTTTCAACTTCCAAAATAAGAAACCGCCGGGTTTTGCCTCGTTAACTGAATTTTGTCATCGACAAACCAGTTCATGCCTGATTCATTGAGATTTTTGCCCGGAGATTTTAGAATTTCTACCATATTTTAAGTTTAACGCCAGTTTTTTTCAAATGAAATAAGTTCAGTGTTATCTTGCCGTGAATTTGTGTCTGTGTTTTATGTGTTACTGTGCATTTTTTTCTTTTACAAATTGTACAGAGTCTTCCATTTTACACTGTTTAGTTTTTATTGTAAACACTGGCAAATTAATTTCTTGACTGTGATCTAACTTAGTGTGTTGTTGGTGCCATAAATACATAATGCTTCAAGAATAAAAGATTGTATGTTGCAACGTTTGCACGAAAACTGCAAGGATAAAATTTTATGCAAATTTAGTCCAGGGTTTATGCAAATTTTTATGCAAATTTACCCCGTCGAAAATTTAAAATCGGATTATAAACAATAAACATCTTTCAACGAGTAAAATGTGCGAATCAAGTGTCATCAGCGGTTGTGTGGATAAGAGCGTCTGCTATTGTAACGTTAACTAGGAGTTTTGATTTCTGGTCG
Source organism: Trididemnum nubilum (assembly GCA_963965965.1). Lineage (NCBI taxonomy): Eukaryota > Metazoa > Chordata > Ascidiacea > Aplousobranchia > Didemnidae > Trididemnum > Trididemnum nubilum. Next base: position 7,236,267 of record OZ014481.1, on the reverse strand, counting down.
GGTCAAAATCCAGTTACAATTCGAATTTTTAACATCATTCATTTACAAGGGACAGTTTGAAACCTCTACCGTTTACAGTAAGGTTGCAGGCAGCTGGACTTGGACGTTCTGGCTAAGGCAACTTAGTGAATCTAGATAATGACTTAAAATTTATCTTCAGTAGTTTATTGAAACAATGTCACATACATTGAAAAAGGGCGGCTCTTTTTATGACTCTACAATTTGAAAAGCCACAAAAGTGAACAATACAATCCGCCGAAAAATAATATCATATGACACCGTCATTCAACTTGAATTTCCAAAATTCAAAAGGTATTTTTAATGCTTTTTTTTTTGAAAAAAAATCACCTAATCTAATTACAAAGTAAGCATTGCCAAATAAAAACACCGGTACCGGTAGTTTAAAAATCAAGAAATCAGATGTCCCCCACCCTAGATTCCAAGAAATTTCTGCAACGGATGCCTTGGATTTCTATTTTTTTCCATGTCTATGGTGTTTCATTTCTCACATTTACAACCATTGTCAAACAATAAAACTTGTTTGACTACCCGATAGGGAAATTGCGTTTTCGTTATGGGATTTGTGAAAAACTCCATATTTCAATTGAGCTACACAAGAAAATTTCGCACAAACTAAACATTAAACAACATACGGGACAGTAATAATGCCACGAATTAGCTCTATCATCTAACCTCTCCAGGGCCAACTAGTCCTATACAAGACCAGCAGGTCCCAAAAGAATGTATCATACAAAAAATAGTTAGTACTGAGTGTGCCTCGAAAAGCCGATAAACAGTAGTACGACAAATACTTCGTTGCAAGCATTTCACCTCCCCATTTTTGAGTTTTCATGCAATAAACCTACAAAGGCACTCTCAAAGTACGCGGTTTAAATTTTCACTCAGCAACACAAAAAAAAACACATAAATACAATCAATATACACTAAACACAAGCAGCGAGTAGGACCACCTAAATTGAAATGCCGAATGGGCATTTAAAGCTCTTTGAAATTAACCACGAATTAGATTGACCGGTATTGACGCAATTTTTAAGCAAAAAAAATTTACTTTTGTCATACCTAGAGTAAAGACAAAAAAGAATACTGTAAATCTATTAATCTTTGAGGTGATTTTTTCTTTTGCATTGCATAACTCTTCTATTTTAGTTAACCTAATTGCATTGTTTCTTGAAATGGGAAAAAATAAAATTTTGCACCAACAAAATGTTGCCAACTTATTTTCAAAATCTCAAAATGAAATTGTTTTTAAGTTTTTTTTCCAGTAGTAACATCCTCCTTTAAACTAAGAAACGCCATAAAACAAACAAGCAAGAGATTCATATTATGCAAAATTGGCAGGGAACCAAAATGCATTGTACTGTACATGTGTCTCGTAAAACCAAATCCGGACATTCGGATAATAGATATGAAAATCCAAAGCAAGAATGCATAGTTCTTCATCTCAGTTATTACCGAACCTCAACTGCAGATACGGCTTTAAACCTTGTTTCCAAGCGGGCGAATGGTGTTTGACTGTACTAGCCAGGTTCAATATTGTTTAGAAAGCGAAGTGTCTATTTTGCTGCTAATAGTACAAAAAGTTTAGGGAAAAACTGAATCTTGGTATGACATAATTTTAATTTTGTCACCTACGTCATTGACAAAATCTTTTATCAACTCTAGCTTCGTTCCGGCAACCAAAGAGCACACACAGAGCTTAATAAAAACTGGACCAAGGATCAACACTAACAAGTATTCGTCTGTTGCATTGCGTTAAAACATTACAAATATGGCACTAGAAGAAGGCTATGCAACAGAGTACGACGAAACTACAATTTAAAAGTCGAACATTGCTCATAAACAAAGATCAGTGCTATTTAAAGACGTTTCATTAAGCTATGCAAAAACCCAAGTTTGAGTCACCATTAGAAATATCCATCAACCCTTAAATTGACGCCTTTTTTATACGGTTACTCGATAGTAAAGCAATGTAAAACACATCAGAAATTACGGAATATCGAGTCTACACAGAGGAAACTGCAAAATCAAAAGGAAAAAAATATAAACCTGTTACCTAAACTAAAACGTGCATTAAATTTACTGTAAAAATGCGTTCTAAAACTGATCACACCAAATTCGAAAGAATCCCTCTAACAAGTTTTGTATTTCTTGCACAAAATCTGCAAGTATACTTGCACGGAAGGGCAGCATTTTACTGCAAAAAATTGCACTAGATTTTGTTACGATTGTTTTGAGATGTTTCGCACTGAACCAAAGTTAAAATTCATTCTTTACTCAATCACTTTTAAGACCTTCCCAATCGCAATAGTATGACCTTCGTCTCTAAGCGTAAATCTTCCCATTTGAGCAAAGTCCTTAAAACTTTCAATGCAGATCGGTCCTTGGGTCTGTAGCCGGGCAACAACAGTCTGGTCCTGATAAAATAGATGTGGTTAGTTGTTTGAAATTGCTTGACTCTTACGAGTAAATGAGAACATGTTGCAACTGAAACGCTACACCAGAATAACAGCTGGGGTGGAAAATCCCGGAAAAAAGTGGCCAAATTACCCAATCAGCCTACAGGCGACCAGGATAATAGCTGCCCGGCCCGCTGGTCGCTTCTTATGACCCGCCAAGTGGGCGGCTTCATTATTCTACCCCGAATGAAGCGCAAGGTAAAATAGATGTCAAACGGCAAGGTTAAGAGCAACGTCCAATCCGGTAAATTCTGTAATTTTCTACCTTTTAAAGTAGACCTATAAAATTTGTTGCATTTCGAAATGACATTACAGTATGATAACATTGGTTTTAACAGCGACTCAACCAATCGCATTAGTTTTGCATTCTGTCGACTCTACAATATATTTTGAAGGTCATACCACACAAGAACATCAGGCACCTGTTTCACGAATCTTGTTTTCTTTTTCTCGCCAGTTTTTCGATCAAGTAAATATAATAGTTTCGAAATTACCACTTCTTCCACGCACCTACAAGTAAAAACAGTTAGGTCTCCTGCAAATTCTAAAACTTGTTCTAGTGCAAATGGTTTAAGTGTTTATTTCACCGATATCGGCATCACATCCAAAATGCTAGGGTTAACACTACCAACGGAGTACTCCAGATAGCCGGATAAAGGTCGATTCACACAATATCCGTTTTTCGTCCGCTTTTGTCCGTTTTTTCTTCTCCATGAAAAAGTAACGTCCATATCCGCACAAACCAGACTGTCACCTACTGGCCAAAAATTTTGTAAAGGAATTCAACTCTATTTTAAAATATCACTCTCATCGTTCATACACAAAATTTTTATCAATACGTATCAGTATGCCTAGTGTGGAAAAGGACTTGTAAAAGCGCGGACGAAAAACGAATACTTTGTAAATCCGTCCTCAGCAGATGCTTCATTCATTCATGCGAATAAACAAGGTACCCTGCATCAGCCTAACTGCACTTAAGCAGAACACCCTTTTGGAGTTCTGTTTTGTAAGTCTTTCATTAGACTGGGTCACACCAATAAGTCGATTGCTTGACCCTGAAAATGAAAAATAAGCAAACAGTGTCTTTCCCGATGACGCAACGACACCTTGCCAATTTTGAAATAGAATAAGATACTAGCAACGTTTCGATCACTAATCCAACACTATACTACTGAGCCGTCGCCATCAGCATATTCAGCAGTAGCAAGTCTGTATCAAAATGTAAACGCCTACGAGTCTAAAACAATACTTTATTAAGATTAAGTTTTCTTTTACAATGTATGCGCATTTGAAAGCTAATCTGGAAGATCATACATAAAGTAACTTAAAATATTTCGGTCCGTGAGTGAGTGTGATCATCTTTAATGCTAATAACTGTTATGTTGTAAATTGCTTTCTAATTTCAGAATTCAACTTACGTATGGACATGCAAAATTGCTCTGTAGCCGGGGCATATGATGGATTTGTACTCTATAATTGCGATCTGTGCATCGAACACAGTTCCAGTGTTGCAAACGTTATCCAGCGAACAAAGCACAAAACCCTAAAAAGATTGAAAAAGTTAAGTAGAATATAGTAATAGAGCAATTTAGAAACAGCTAACAAAGGTAATTAAGGATGAAGATATCGAAACGTGATCATTGCGTAATTGCCTGAAGTTTGATCTACTTTAATGACCGACACAATGTCGATATTACATGGAGTCCCTGGAGCGTATAAGCATTGGTTTATTTCGCATTTGTTGTTCTTTTCTTTGACTGTATGAGGCATATTCAGAGTAAAAATCAAATCTTTCCTTATACTTTGCTGTAATAGGTCGAAGTGTGTAACGATTCGGCGGGGGCTAACTCTTTACCCCCGCGCTAGGGCAACACAGCTCCTTTTAAAAAAGAAGCGTTGCAGCTGTGGCAAGCTGGTAGCAACTCTGTATCTGACTTGACTGGCCCGAAATTTGAATTTCCAAGACAAACGCGTTACAGCTAGACCAAATTATTACGCCTCTAACCAAATTAGAATACATAAATGCGTCCCAAATAAATCTACCTTTGATATTTCGTCTTCTTCCACCGAATCCAACCTCACTTTGACGTTTTCTCCTGCAATCGCAGCATCCGTTTCGACATCATCAGAGAGGATGCCCAACACTGCAACAATTATGCATGATGTAATTGTACGGATTCACAATTCCAAGTCAACAATACAGATATGTTTTTACTTGTAAATAAGACTTTGTTAAAAAGCCAGAACTTTTTAACAAAGCGAGCATGCCATTAACAAAAACGGAGTCACAAGATGGATTTGAAGATGCATTTTAATCCCAGAAGCAGAACCAATTTATACGTAAAACTGTTACACGTTGACTACTTGTCCGTATCTCTTTTCGCTCAATATTCAAATCTTTGGCATATTTGGTGATCATGAAAAAAGCAAAAATCATCAGGAAAAAATATTTTCTCACCTTTCACTTTTCTTTTATTTGGCTGCATCATCAATTGCTGACCCTTGGAAATTCGTCCTGACTCAATTTTTCCTAAAATAATTACACCCATATCTTTGTATTTGTCAACAATGGGCAGTCTGACTGGTCCAGCACCAGAACGACACATATTCGGAAGGCTGTCGAGGTAAGGGATTAATGAGAGACCAGTATACCATGGATGGTCCGAAGTTGGCTCCTTAAGGTTGGCTCCTGTAAGGCCTGAGCAAGGCATAAAATGAATGTCCTTTTTCGGATTAAAGCCAACTTTTTTCAAGAATGGGGTTAATTTTTCTTTGCACTCATTGTAACGAGCCTCATTCCATTTGACTGTTGGATCATCCATTTTGTTAACTAAAACAACTAAGTGCTGTACTCCTGCAGTTTTGGCAAGCATGGCATGCTCTCGAGTTTGGCCTCCCCTTTCAAAACCAGTCTCAAATTCTCCACGACGAGCTGAAATAACTAAGACAGCTACATCAGCTTGAGATGCCCCTCCAATCATATTGGGCACAAAGCTCCGATGCCCAGGGGCATCTAAAATAGTAAAATGTTTGTTTTCAGTTTCAAAATATGCTCGCCCAACTTCGACAGTTTTTCCTTTGTCTCGTTCTTCCTGATTTGTGTCCAAGGCCCAAGAGAGATACCAAGTCTCTCGATTCTTCTCTTTCGCCTCTCGTTCATATTTTTCCAAGGTTCGCTTGTCCACCATTCCTGTTAAAAACATAATTTGACCTCCGATGGTTGATTTCCCTGCATCAACGTGACCAATAAAAACAACATTCAGATGCTCTTTAACTTTAGCTTCTTCTTCATGCGGAGTCTCTGGGGGTGGAGTTGCTCTTGATTCATTAGCTAAATTTTTTGACGAGGATGATTTTGGAAAAGCCTTTTCGGTCTTTTCTTTCGGTGGTGGCTGTTCCACTTGCATGGGTTCCTCATGCACTTTCACAGGGACTACTTCCGTTGGAGTATTGTCCCCCAGGTCCATGCTTGCTACTTTGGATTCCAATGCAACTGCTGAATCATTTTGTTTTGGAACTTGGTCCGAAGTATCGCTCTGATAGTCCATTGGAGTGGGTGCAGATGGTTGTTGCTGTGGTGCCTTAAATGATGGAATAAAAGCAGGTGCATGAACATTCGGCACAAATGGCTTGGCCCCAGCATTAAGAGTAGAAGATGCAGCATCTGGGTCATCCCAGGAATCAGGTACATCTTTTCCATTCATTTTACTGACTAACTTAACTTGGACTATCCAATGACATGTACCACGTACTCCACAGTACTAAAAACTAAACTATCCTGCAAGAAAAGCAAGTCAAACAAGAGATAAATGTGACATACGTTAAAACCCTACACAAATTTAAGCCATGGTTTGAAGTTTAATCCCGAAATACCAAAACAAAATTAAGTGAAAACACAAAAACATCACCACATCAAAAGTTACAAAAATCCTTTTCTCGCAAAATAATAGTAGTCCAGTGAATTAGTTAGCCTCCAGGCCATCCAGAATTACATTAAACCATATTTACTGGACTGGTATATTCATTCAATAATATATAATACAGAAACAGTACTACAATAATTTAAAATTGTAGTTTATACTGTCGTAGAACCGTTGCATATTATGCAACATATGTCGTTCTAATGTTTTTATAATGCAAAACAGAAACAACCGAGGCACTATGATCATTCTCAAAAGAAATTACGTTAAAAAGTTGTCTACCAAACTTTTTCAAAAAATATTGCAAACTATAACAGTTAAAAATAGGTTGAGAAATTTTAGTATCCCAGGTTAATTAAAAATGATGCTAAACAAAAACACTGTGGTCTTAGTGATATCTCGAGAGAAATTGGCTAATAATAAGAACACATTTAGCAAACAAGCAAACTTATGGTAACTACTCAGTTCTGCATGCAATCACGAACTTAAAACCTTTGCAGACATAAAATAAATCCATCTACATTTTTGTTATTGCCGTTTTTTAAATGGTTAACTATTCTTTACACATTTTTTAGACATCAACCTACTCAGCATTGTGACACTCTGAAGTATTTAGCTTGATAATTGTGTACAGCAAAAGAAATAATACCTTTGGTTTAAAATTTGAGAGTACAGTGCATTAATAAAATTTTAATTTACCAAAATTTTCTAATCATTGTCAAATGTAACCTTAAGAGGTACAATTCTCATCAACGAATTTTGATACATGAAAAAACAGATTTGCAAGAAATCACCAACTACAAAATTTAACAAGTATATACAATACGAATTTACTGAGCACGTCTAATCAAATTCATGTTTTTACAATTCACACATTGCTTAGAAATGATGAAATTAAGTAAGTACAATCTAGCAAATAAGACTGGTTTTATATTGGAGCTGAATGACATTGAATGAAACTGAAAGCACTACTGCACAGTAAGATAGCAGTAAAAAGCTCTTATTTCTGCAATCAGAAAGACATTTACATAAATTTTAACTGAACTAATGCAATCAGAAATTATCCAACAAAAAAAGTTTTCGTAAGCTTGTCAAAATAAACCAAAAATCCTTTCATTGATGAAAATTCTATCCAAGATTTAAGACAATTTTTAATGTCAAACTCTAATTATGGTGAAGGGTGATGTGGGCTGTGGAGAGGTCAAATAATAACTGATGGTGAGGAAAGATTGGTCAGATCTAGTAAAACACTGTAACACTGAAATTTAGAACAATTTGAAACAACTTTTTGTGAAAAGGTTTTGCCTACTTAAAAATATCATTAAAGCATTTGTTTCAGTAAAAAGCTAATCATAGCTTGAGTAAAAATATGTCAGAGAAATTGGTCCTTAAAATCTAAATAGTTTGCACGAAATCATGCACGATATTTTGAGCAAAATCTTTTGACACTACATCCCTAAAAAGCAGCAAAAGAGGTTTGAACCTAACAAGACCATTGAAAGCAAGTTTGCTTAAGCTGATTTTAGAAAGTAACAATTTATAGATATAATAATTTCAAAATCATTCTTATAGATAGCAGTAGCTGTCAAGAATTATCTGCAATTTGACTGCAATAGCATTTGGCTTATTTTTTAGATTAGATTTACTTTGGTAAAATTTATCAGTTGTACCGCATTTTTGGACCATAAGGTGCATTATCAGTAAATGACCTTAATTGCTTTTATTTGCTTGAAAAGGCACACCGGAATATAAGACTAAATGAAATGAAATGCAACTTAAATAGTTCTAAAAACTGCAAAAAAGCTCTAAATAGCTCTGAATTAAATCAAGAAGAGAAAAAGAGTATCACTTGATTCATACATAAGACGCACCTGACTGAACTGAGTATAAGACACACCTTCAGTTTTTTGAAATTTTTAGTATTTCAAGTGCACCTTATCGTCCGAAAAATACAATACTTAAAATGACTCAAAAGCTTGTGACAAATTTGGAAGCTAAAATGCTTAATCTACAACAGTGAACTTGAACCAAGGTCTGACCTAAATTAATTTAATATGTGAAAAAAGTTTGAAAAGTGATAGGTACAGTTTTGAGTTTGCACTGTTTGAGAGCTTGATTTTCATTTAGTTAACGTCTTTGGGTCTTTTTTCTGTAAGTTAAAGAGAAGTTATTCCACATCAAATTGTTTGCTTACTGTAACTAATGTTCATGCACCTTTTAAAATCAACAAATAATAACCTATATTTACCATACAACATTCAAGTTCTTGTCACACATCAACATTACACAATTTTGTTCTCTAAATATGGCTCTTAGCACTAAAAGTAAAAACTTATTTGATAAACTTTTACAAATCGTAAGCTAGCAAAAATACAATCGCCGGTACTTGCCTATTTCTTAATGTTCTCTATTTTTATAGCATGTAATATCTATTGATTTGGTGGAAATGCTGCTTTGTTAACAGTTTTCAAGCTTCAATTCAATTTCACTTTTTCAGAGAACATAGTAATCACTATTAAACACACTAAATACTTTCATTAACTTCAGTAAAGATAGGTAAAACACATTTGTACTTAGTCATAATACAATTGACCTGCATAAAAATTCAGCTCCAAAAATGGATGAAAGTAGTGTTCCCTCTAACTTTTTGGCCAATCGGCGAGTCCCAAATATTCTTGAAACAATTGTGCCCAAAGCTGTAAAGACGTTAATGTGCCCTAAATTTCATACAAATCCGGTATTAAAGTATACCAAACATCATATTTCTACAAATTTGTTGTCTTTTCTAAAGCTTTGTTTATCATATTGCTAAAAATTATTTGCCCTTGTTCAACAAATCGCTGACAAAAACCGGCTTAGAAGGAACACTATTAGGAAGTAGTGTTGAATTCTTACTACTATGGTGCTGTTGTAGTTCAGTTAGCTATTAACACAAATAGCTTTACTGTTACCAGTATGTCTAAAACATGAAAACTGCATTTCAAAAGCATTGCTAAGAATTTTAGCAATTTCAAGTATATATCTTGTATTGCATGTCTTGCATTTATGGTATTGATGTACCTGGTTTTGTTTGGAATTAAGTTATTTAACAGATTAGTATTCATTAAAATAGTCATCATCTTCATCAAATTCCAAACTTTGAAAGTCAATTCTGTAACGTAATAATCCTCCTATTCCACCAAAACCTTTGACAAACTGTGAACCTTCTTGCGATCTATCAGTTACAATTTCAAGAGTTGCCCCAAACTTTTTGTAGTTATTCGCAAACCATTCTAGCAAAGGACAACTTTCAGACATTTCAAGCTCAACCTGAGTGTCTTTATCCACAAAATGAGTCTTATCTTTTTCTTGGTCTGGTCGCAAAAAGAGAATTTTTTCTTCATCGGTAGCATGGTTTTTCAGAACATATCGCATTGTATCCAAATTTTCCCATACAATTAAGGTTTCGATTGCCCCCATCTCTAGACCTTTCAGAGTATCATCCACACCAAAACAGAACTTGCCCGTGTCTTGTGATATTTCATCAAAATATTTCATAATTAACTTCTTTTCTTGAATGAACTTGACATTTGCCAAAACTTCAGCAGAATTCTCAATCGCTTGATTGAAACCATTTTCGCCTCCATAGGATACATCCACTAACTTTAGAACTTTAACTTGTAATCTTGGGTCAAACATGTCAGACTGACTCAATTCTGTTTTAAAGTCCGCTGAGCCAGCCAAAATCAGCCCAGTAACATTTGGACGATCATTGGTAATAAATAAAGTGACAGCAGTTTCTGCAACTTTGCGCACATAGTTGTGGCGCTTTTCCAATCTTAAACGAGCAAAACGAAGTGCAGATTGACCACCACGGCCATGCTTTTTAGGAAGATCAACCGTGAATTTATGCAAGACATCTCTAGTGTTGCCTTGAAGAGTTCCAAACAAGGATCCATTTCCATCCATCACAATAAAACCAAACTTATTATCATCTGATAAAAGAGCCGACAGAGCTTCGGTGTGAAATTTGTTATCACATAAGTACAAAGATGTGTTGATGGGCTTAAATGGCTCAAAATCAATGTTTACTTTCTTTTCCTTTCCTTCATCAGTAACAATGGTGCCACAATAAACTACAAGTCCATTGGTTGGCACTTTGTTATACAGTTTAAGCCTTTGCTGCACAGATGTGATGGCTCCAAGCACTGACAAGCGATTGACACGACTTTTGATGTTGGATGCAGTGCCATATTCATCTGCCAACATCTTAGCCACTCTAGAAACTTGGTCCTTAGGGGGGATAATCAAGGAAATCATGCTTGTTCCATTTCCACGAGCAGCTTCTAAACTTTTAATGAGCTTTTTAATCTTCCAAATCTCCACATTCCTATCAGCAGCAGTCTCAGCATCAGCCATAATGCAGCTTAATTTGGTATTTACTAAGTAAAAAAATTATTCCTATAAGAAGAATATACCTAGATTTAACTTAAAAGTAACCTAAACACTATAATATCTATGAGGAATTGGTGCTCCTACCAGTTACTACTACCCTTTAGTTAGTTTAATAGCTTGTAGCCTCTAGAGTGTGTTTTCGAAAAGATTTTAGTTAGTTACCAGTAAGATTACTTGGATTAATATTAATGAGATTGGTAAAGATGTGTCTTTTGGAAGTTTCACATACTAGGGTAATGGTTCAGAGTTAGGGTTGGAGTTATACAATGCAATACTATGCCTCTTTGGAACAACCCACTCATTTTCTCATTAACTTTATTTTTTTAATTAATGTCATGATTTGGGTATATAATAGACTTTGAGCTTAGGTTATTATTAACGTAACAGCAGTCTCTGCAAATGATTATGAAACAGCATGAAAAACATCGAGATAGAATCAATAGCCCTTCTCTTGATTTAAAATAAACTAAAAATAGGACTGTTGACTGGTGGAAAGTGTTCCCTCTTGGGTATTGGTGAGTCGGCATGCACCCAAAAGATTGGCAATTTTCCTTTAGCAAACAATGGAAAATCAAAAAATGAGTCATTGCGTGCCCAATAAAAACGCTGCTTTACTACTAAAAATTGGCATAAAGGTTACACAGCTAGATCAGTAGGGTAAGGTTGGATAATTCCGGACAAAATTCTACTATTTTCATTCTCATTACTACCATCCTTACTCGAATCAAAAACTCTTGCTTTCAATTGTGCATTTCAATTTTGATCTTTAGTATTTACAAACCTTGAAAGGGTAGTTCTGGAAATCTACGTATTTAAAGCATAAATGCAAAATTGACACTTTTTAATAACAGGTTTATAAAAATTTTAAACTAGAATAATATGTTAAGTAGCTTAATTGAGCACTGTGCAGGAAATTTTAATTTACTCAGCGGAACAAATTTGCGCCAACCTAGCACTTATTTAGCAACCACGCCATCTAACATCCTCATTTCTCACCATGATGGAATTGCTTATCAATGTTCCCACTAAGCCGATTTTTTTTAGCAAATCGGGGATTTGTTGGAGCAAGGGCAAATAATTTTTGGCACTATAGTAAACATAGCTTTAGAAAATTTGACAAATTTGTGGAAATATGACATTTAGTATACTTTAATACAGGATTGGCATGAAATTTAGGGCACATCAATGCCTTTTTAGGGCTTTGGGCACAATGGTTTAAAGAAAATTTGGGCACTTGCCGATTAACCATAACGTTAGAGGGAACACAGTTGCTAATAACTAGGTCTTTACTCTGCAAATGTGCTTAAATTGCAGCCGTCTTAAATTGACAGCCACTTGAAATTATTGTAGTGCCAGGGTTTTGGTTAGTTTGAGCCATGCCAATATCAGATTTATGCTTTCTGTTGGTGATTTTTTGCTGCAAATTGCAGGATTTATCAGGTTCAGCATGTGAACTTTTCAATGCAAAGACGTTTTCGTAAATAAGCAATTTAAGTTTTTATTTTTTACTCCCAAGCTTTCCCCTAAACTTGCATTTTCTTTTATAATCATTTTGACTTCCAAACTCATTCTCCTAGGGACTTTTCTAAGTTAGATTTCGAAATGGAGTAGGAATGGATTTTACTTTTTTCTGGAAAAAATTGGGGCAATGAAAAAATAAACTTACTGAAAATCTGGTAGTGGAGAATACAGGGTTTAAATGCATGTTTGGTTTCAATATAGAATGAATTAATATCTATTTTATCTGTTAACGAAAGCTGAAAGCAACTAAGCAGAAGCGTTCTATTGCTCATAAAATGAACATGCAATACCGGTAATTCAATTACTGAAATAATAACCTACAATGATATAAGTAATGCAAAAATATATTAATTGCAATTTCACTTTTTACGTTCGGAATTATCCTTGGCTGCAGTGTTCCCTATAAGCGTAAAAAAGTGTGAAATATTTTCTGGCATTTTCGCACAAATTTTTTGAAGTGCAAATGGCGTTTAATTTTGGCGTTTTTTATTTTCACAAGCACGAAACAGCATTTTTTTTGTTTAGAGGTGCGATGACTGGCATGACGCGATGATTATTTTACCTTGTGATTGCTCTGAAAATCACAGAAAGTATCGCGATTGGGACGACATGACCTTTTTTTTTTGAGATCACATTAGAGATCAGAGAAGAAGTCCGGCCTCCGCTGCAATGACCTTTTTTTTCCTTTTGAGATCACTTCACAAATCACAAAAAAGAATGCGACACAAAGACCTTTTTTTTTTGGAGATTGGCGTTTTCAAGTGGATAGGCAGCATCAAAACACCTAAGCTACGGCATTTTTGCAAAAACTTCAGGACAATTTTGTATCTTTTCTGGTGTTTACAAAGAAGGTAAAAATTCAGAGGAAACACTGCTTGGCTGTCCAGAATTACGCGAACTTATCCTACATAAAATAAGTAGAGCTAAGGCTAAGTCTTTACAGTAAATCAAAAATTTGAAATGTCTTATGACTTAATTTTTAGTATATTTTCAATTATTTCCAAATTTGGATGGTAAATTCATTATCAATTAACTGGAAATGGTCCTTTTTTAAGCTTAACACAAGCTAATTTTCAATACAGAGCCTGATTGCTGGTGTGGTGGTACACTACTGGTCTATAAGATTTAGAGAATTCTAACTCGACCTTGAACTCGAATAAAAACCGATAAAGTTCGCAGCCCAAAGGGCTATTTGTTAATGTCATCATATTTATAGTTACCAAGCTGTGAGTCTATACCTTATATTCTTATGTCCCATTGTTCAATTCAGTTTCATTAGGCCTATTTCAGTATTTATTTACAAACCATAACCCAAAAACAGACACCAACTTTTGGTATATTAAGCCGCATTTACATGGGCGACTTTTAGCTGCGAGAATCGACATTTTGCCTTTTTTCTTTCTCAAATCGCGTAGGTCACTTACACGGGGCAAGATTCACGTGTGATTTTGTCTGCGCGATATCGCCAGACACGCCCCCCGAAAAATCAAATCGTAGCAGTCACTCACACAGGAGAGATTTTAACGCGGCGCTCGCATTCGATTGCAACTTGCTGAAGTCACTTACACGTTGAGACTGCGTGCCAGTGATTCTCGCAAAATCGAGTCGGCGGAAGAGTCGCTATCGCACTGGTTTACTTACACGGTGCGAGATAGTTTCAAAGCGCGGCTTGCTGGTTTTGAATTTGCAAAAGCGAACTGCTGCAAAAGCACTTCAAATGCGCCGCTTGTCAGCTTTTGCATTTGAAGCAATCACGCTTTGGAATTTTGAAAAGAAAATGAATAAAGCCAACGCAAGCGTAAAACGTAATGTCAAAAAGCAGGTAATGTCAAAACTTGCAATGAAAATGCAAGGTGAAAGATGAAGCAGCAACAGCGGCGTGCTGCTCGTGCCGAATGTGTGATACGTAAATGCTATTTTGAGTTGGCTTGGATGGAGCAAAGTCAAGCGGGCATTAATGCTCATAATTTATTATAAAATTCTGTGATTTACCCTTTCGGTATTGGTTTTTCTCTACCGCAACCCATCTCTGACTGTGTGTCTCGTTTGGTTATGCATAATGTTTGGTAAAACAATAAAATTTATCAATATTTTTGTGCAGTTAATTCTAAAAACACTTTTGAAATTACTTTTTCTCCAAGCATGTGTAACTGACAAATTCATACTGTTTATTTACTTAATAGTGCAGAAGTATTTTAGTATTTTATAGGAGATCTGTGCTGTCATATACAATACGAAATGCTAATGGTTAAATTTTTTTTTTGTTTTTAGAAGTGTACTTTTTGAGTTCTTCTGCAGTGATACCCGGCGCCTTTTGTAAGTACAAAAGTACTGGCTCTTTTTCAATTAAACCAACATTCAAAAAATCCACATAGCATTCATATAATATGTGTTTTCATGTAATTTTTTTATGGAGCTACTAAACCACAGCTGTTACAAAGCACCAATATCCACAATAATAAAATAAGCAGCACATGCATTTGCTAAACGCTAGGCAATTACAGTTAGTATAGTGCGGAGGATGAATTATTATGAACAATGCAAAAATACGCCAGTGACTTCATGTCAAAACTCATTCCTGGCATTATTCAAATGAAAAAGCCCCCTAAAACCACTCGAAATTGAGAACATGATTTCATTATAAACATCATTTTCATGGAATTAATGTTTAATCACAATATGCGGGGCAGTAGGTGTTGTGCTTCTCCACTTAACTGTGGTTATTTTAACCGCAAGAATTGCCGGTAGGCTCTAGCAATCTCGGGTCAGAAAAGAAAGCAAACGCTAGCACGGTTTTAGCCGACAAAAACCAGTGGATGGTACTTGTATACAAAGTGCTGGACCCAACGAGTGAGTATAGATGTGAGCCTATAAGCCTACTCTGCCAGCACTGTCACAGCACCGATTGACCTTTTTTGTGTTGCCCCGCTCTAGTTTTGATCTGGCCGCTTTTTCCTTTTAGTTTGCTCAGTTTGTGCGCCTCACTTTAGTTCCTGCAGCCAACGCTTTAAAAATTACGCGCTTTTTGGTAATTCCTGCACGTCTTTGTGTTTGGCCGAGTTACCTCTGTTCTGGCATTCCTTTTCATTCGAGCAACTGGCAAACAGACGTATTTCATTTTCAAGACCGCTCGTATGGCACTCTTTAAGTTCATTATTTTCAGGCTAAATTTCAGATATATTTTGCCATGTCGTACTGTTCCAAACTATGCATTTTGTCTGAACAATGCAGTTCAAGTTGAAGAATTTCAATTGTGGTTTGCCCAGACGGACACGGTGAAGGCTCCATATTGTAACGGAGGGCTTCTGTCAGAGGTGGAGTCCTCGAGGACACATTTTAAAGTCCTTGGCCTCGAAGGTCAAGTCCTTGGCCTCGAGGCCTCAAGTCCTCGAAAATTGGCCTGTCCTCGGCTCGAGGACAGCACTATTTTTTGAATTGTTAAATTTTTTTTTTTGGAGATCGCTTGAAAAATTTTTGTGAAGACTTTTTTTTTTTGGAGAGCACAAGCACTTGTGTCCTTGGTCCTTGGCCTCGAGCATTCCTGTCCTTGGCCTTGAGAGAGTCTGTCCTTGGCCTTGAGAGAGTCTGTCCTCGGCCTCGGATTTTTTTGTGTCCTTGGCCTAGGCCTCGAGCCTTGTGTCCTCGACTCCACCTCTGGCTTCTGTAACAAGCACCTCCATTTCCAAAATATATTGTCCAAATGCCATTACTGTGAATTCATTGTCTTAGCTATTCTAGGGTTAAGAACAACCGAAAAAGAAGAAATGTCAAATCAAAAAAGAAACTAAAATCTGTACTGATTCAAAGCAAAAGAGCTTGAATAACTTCGAGAGTATAGAGTGCTATTGCGCATTGGGCAGGTAACAAACAAACTTTTTGGCTCTCGTTCAAACCAAAATTAGAACTTGCTTTTTTGCTTTCCGCAATTTTACGATGCTGCAAAAGCAGCAAAAACAGGCGTTTACAAGCAGACATAGCATTAGGAATTAACAAACATGGTCGCCATAATTGACATTAATGATCTCAAAATTTAAGAACCAATTAAGAGCAACTGATGCTCAACATTGGCAAAAAATTAAGAACAGTCAGCCTCAACTCAAAATTTACTGGTTCTTATGAAAACAGTGTACTTACGGTATTATAAAAACAAAATAAAATTAAGGTACTGTTTCCTGTGGTTAATTTATCATACATTTTATTAAGGGTTAAAGTCCTGCTTGATTGGCTTCACAGTTATCAGCAATCAGCTCATGACTGCCGTATCTGCAGTAGACCAGTGCCAGCATCAACAAGAAAATTATTTCTTCTTCGTTTCAAACTAATATGAAGTAAATTTAGTATCACAATCACAATTAATTACGGTAAAAGCACTACAGACTATTTTGTACCATGAACACAATATTTTATGAAGTAAACTTAGATAATCGCAGCCAGCGACTCGCAAGGCATTTATGCATTGCGCTATGCCTGGGCGACTCGTAAATTGCATACGATTTGCTGTTTACACGAGCGCGACTTTGCCTTGTGACTCTCGAGACGTTGAAATCGACCTCGTGTAAGTGATCATGGGCGAGAACGATTGTTGCATCGAGTCGCGCAAAAATATAATCGGCATTGCAAATCGCAGGTGTTACTTACACGGCAGCGATTCTTGCCAAACGCGATCGCGGCAAGCGAGTCTTGCCTCGTGTGAGTAACCACTATGCGAGAGAGATTTTCACGCATAAAAAATCGTCGAATCGCGTTGCAAAAAAGTCGCCCGTGTAAATGCAGCTTTACAGATACCTGTACTCTTGTAGCCTGGACGTATAAAGATACTGGTAATATGCCTTACAATTTAATTTATTTTACCATTTCTGGGATGGAAGCAATGAAAACGACCACATGTTTTTCAAAGTTCAATGCTACCGTAAAAACTGCAAAAGAGCAACATATAACTACCACAATATTCACAACATTTCAATCAATTTAGTTGTGAAACATTTTTTTTTACATATTTTGATGCAGAAAAGCAGTAAAAATGAGTAGTTTAGTGTTGGCATTTATAACCACAACAGTGAGCCCAAAAACATGAAAAAATAAAAAGTAAAAACACTTTTTACACTGGTCTCACAATAATTCTATTTACTGGTACATTTCAATGATATCATGACATCAAGTTGTGAAAAATACCTTAGTGTTTTAAAAAATATTAACAAAATTATACTTTATATAAAATAATAACAAGATTTATGAAGAATTAAACAGAGGCAGAACGATGTTTGAAGTTGGCTAAAAAATAAACAATTCAAAACTATGAAATTTTATTAACTTTTTCAAAAAAAATTATTACTCCTCATTACGTTGTTACTGAGTGACATCATTTGAAACATTACTGATCCATTCCCCCCAAAAAAATTAATGTCACTAAATACTGATTCACATAAGTTGCTAGTTTGGCACAAATCGCCAAAACTTGGTATTTGCCTGCTAATGTAAGGTTTAGCTATCGCCATTGCAGGCTAGGCCTAAATTTTAGTAGTTTATTATTTAAACTATTTGACTAAAACCAAAAAACAATGAAAGATACAGTAGAAAAGGGTGTTTTGCATAGCCAATTGCTCTCAGGTCTGGTATAGGCAAATAGGCCAACTGCTAACAGGGTAAGAAGACCAGTAAGGATTCAGGATCTAATGGCATTGGTTGAGGTCTAGCTTATTCATATCTGATGTAATGGGATTAGTTGAGTTGCGATTTGCTTTAAAGTAATATGATATTAGCTTGACATTTTCAACCTGATATTTGCACAGTTTTACTGGTTTTACAGGGTCCACGACTTTTTGGCGCGCCCATTTCGGTGCCAATATTCTGTGCTTTTTACTAACACTAACCCAAAGCCCTAACCTAAACCCTAAATAAGTGAACTGTCAAACAGCACCGAATTGGCACCGAAACGATTTGTGCAGAAGACATACAGCAACGAAATAGGTGGCGCCGAAATGGTCACACCGAAAAGACGTGATCCCGTTTTACATCTCCTACCGATATCCAGTATTGATCTAACCGGTGAAATACTGTATTCCCATTTATACTCTGCAAACTTTTAGTCACAATATGCCTCAACTTATAGTCACAATTTCCTGTTGTTGCGACATAGATTAAGGTTACATGACTGTTGTTAAGTATGAGCCATCACTTTTTTTTGGAAGTTCTGCAACCCGTGTATGAGCGCACGTGTGCTTTCTTCTCTCCTCTATGATCTAAGCCAGTGTTCCCTCCAACTTTTCACCTTCTGCGAAAATGCCAGAAATAGTGTGAACGTTTTAAACTCAATGTGAAAATACCGCAGCTATTGCGCGTTCTTGATCTGCGCTGAAAAGCTTTCTGTTCGATTTTAATGTGTCTCCAAACAAAACAAAAAAAAGATCATCGTGCTGACGGAGGCATCTTTTTCTCCGATTTTATCTAGATCTCAAAAAAAAAAAAAAAAGGTTATACGTCTGAGTTCCGCAAGTTTTCTATGCGCTTCATGCAACATATAAGAGCGCAGCGCCTTGAACTGCAGCAGCTGCAGTAGTCTACCATTTTTGGCGGAAATAAAAACGCCGGTTTTGAACGGGAGAAAAACCCTGGAATTCAGAAAAATTCAGTGCGAAAATGCTGGAAAAAATTTCTTACTTTTCTGCGCTTATAGGGAACACTGATTTAAGCTATTCCCCAAATCTAGCTATAACCCTAATGGGATGTTAAGTATAAGCCGTCCGTTTTTTTTTCAGAACCTTTGTGACTCGTGTATGAGCGCGTGCTCTCACTCCTAACATGTGTGCACTCATTAGGGTTAGGGCTAGATTTGGGAAATAGCTTAGATCAGGGCTTCCCCAACTTTTTTGTTCACGACCCCCTTTAATCTTCTAAAAATTTTCGCAACCCTTCACGGTTAAAATAATAAGCACTGTGAGATGTGCATTTGTGGTAATTATTCAATGGAAAAAAACAATAACAAGGCACTGGTTCCCAATGCATACAAAATGCAAGCACCCTCTTTGCATTTGTCTTTACCGCTGCTTCAACATCATCCGCAGTACGATTATTACCGTTATTGTGCGACATTTTTAACCGGCTATTCATTGATTAGAATCTAACCAGCAGTAGTAGTACGATAGTTATACCTCTACTCAACTATATATTACGCTTTTACTCCTCTATGAAACTACCGCTACCAGAACCAGGCGCATAGCCAGAATTATGCAATGGGGAAGTTGTTATGGAGGTCTGAGGGCAGAGCTCCCAGGGCTCGAAAATTTTGTATTTTTTTTTTGGCAAAAGTTATCTAATTTTAGGGATATTTTGCAAAATTAACGCTTTTAAAACATAGCAAAGAAGTTAGCAGTGCAAAAACATGATTATACTAGTTGCATAAATGGGCTATGTGTGCATAAATGGGCTATGTGGGAGGTACAGCTATTGCTGGAATTTCAGTCCTCTTTTTAAAAGCTGGTAAATCATAAAATCCTATACCGGTAGTTCAATAAAACTCTCAAAGAATAATCTATTTCGCCTATGTTTAATAAAGAAAAATATAATTAAGGAGGCTAATGGAAGGAAGTTTTAGAGAAGTGATTGATAATTAACTAATACTGAATAGACTACCCTCTCTATTTCTGATCTTATATACTATTTGATGAGACCTATGTTAAGCATTTTTCAATGAGCGATCAAATTTGAATACCGATTTTTGGTTATGTTTCAAAGTTTTTTTTTCTGATTTTTAAGTTTCATTTTTGAGAAATTAACCCCTTCCCCCTCCTTCCTTAAATAAACGTTTCAAAATATGCTTTAAATCATGATTTGAGTCTATTCCAGTGCAAACGACAGTCTTAGAAGTGCTAAAACGTAGTATTTTCCTTGTTCTGCATTTTGTTTGACAGGCCAATGGGGGGCTACAGCGCCCCCGCCCCTCTGGCTACTCTACTGACTACAGCACTATACAAGCATTTAATTTGGTCTGCATACTTCTATACGTCATAAAACAAAGTCACAAAACAAAACAAGTTAGGCATCCAGTTGTGCGACATGATACAAATGAGGAAAAGTTTATCTGCTGTCTTCTTATATAATACATCGTTCCACAAAATCTCACTATTTGATAGTGACTATGTAAGTAGAATTTACGGCGAAGTTAAGAATGACATTTTGCAGAATTGCACGAGTTTTTAACGACAGTCAAGGGCAGCTGAGAGTACACCAATTTTACACTTTTTTGTAAAAATTGGTGTACTCTTTGCGACCCCAGAAGGTCATTACGCCACCCCTTGGGGGGTTGCGACCACCAGTTTGGGAAGCCCTGGCTTAGATCATAGAGGAGAGAGTTTATGCACTCATACCCAGGTCACAGAGCTTCCGAACAAAAACTGATGGCTAATACTTAACGACAACCCCTTAATGAGTGCACGCACGAGAGGAGCGAGAGCGTGTGCACTAGGGTGGTTCAAAAAAAACTTTTTTCCAATATTCTTTACTCCAAGGGGTTTAAAAGGTGTGCTTTGGTGTAAAAATAGCCCATGTTAATTTTTTTGATTTTAATTAACCTTTAGGGGTTGCACACCCCCCACATTCTAAGCGCACCCCCAAAATCACAAAACTGCCACATCTTGTTAACCACTTGAGATAGAAACAAATAAAGACTAAAAGATGCAGAAGATATGATTTCCCATACGTGTTTGGATGTTGTTAAGTATAAGCCGTCTGCTTTTTTATAAACCTTTGTGACCCGTGCATGCGCTCTTGCTCCTCTCATGCATGCACACATTAGGATTAGGGCTAGATTTGGGGAATACCTTAGATCGATGCAGGTGAGATTGCACGCGCGCTCATAAATGGGTCACAGAGCTTCCAAAAAAAAGCGGACGGCTTATACTTAACAACACCAAACTGTTTAATACATTTTATTATGCTATCTGATTATATTTTCAAGATAAATTTTAAAAAAAACTGTTTTTGCTTAAAACCTTAATTATATATTAACATTTAACTAAAATTTTGAACAAACACAGTTTTTTTAATTTATCTTGAAAATTTGATCACATAGCATAGGCCCCTAATAAAATGTAGGAAGGCTTTATTTCACCGGAAATTTTTATCTAGTTTTTTTATTATTTCTGACTCAAATCTAACCCAAACTCAAATGCTTAGTCTAAAACTATTCCCAAATCAAACCCTAACCTAAACCCTAATCTTAACTCATAAAAAAGCAAATGAAAAAAGCGCGGATGAATATTTCTCATTTTCGTTTTATTTTCTTTAACTTGAAAATTTTCGGTGAAATAGTCACTTCCTAAAATGCACCGTATTATTATTAAACACTTACGGGAAATCACATCTTCTGCATCTTTTGGTCTTTATTTGAAGTTATCTCAAGTGTTTACTGAGATATATAAGTTTTTTGATTTAAGGGGGAGGGGCACGCTTAAGAATATGGGGGGCGCGACACCTAAATGTAAATTAAAATCAAAAAAAAAAATTACTTGGGCTATTTTTGTACCAAAACACACCATTTAAGCCCCTTTGGAGTAAAACCTATTGGAAAAAAGTTTTTTTTGAACCACCCCAGTGTGCACACTCTTACATGGGTCATAGAGGTTCCAAAAAAAAAAGCGAATGATTAATACTTAATAACATCCATTTACACTGAATAACCCTAAACCCAGTGTTCCCTCTAACTTTATGGCTAATCGGCCAGTGCCCAAATTTTCTTGAAACAATTGTGCCTAAAGCTCAAAAAAGACGTTTATGTGCCCTAATTTTCGTACCAACCGAGTATTAAAGTATACCAAATGTCATATTTCCACAAATTTGTTGAGTTTTCTAAAGCTATGTTTACCATATTGCCAAAAATTATTTGCCCTTGCTCCGACAAATCGCTGATTAGCTAAAAAAAATTGGCCTAGAGGGAACACTGCCTGAACCTGCTTTGGTTTGCTTTTTGCAGAAAACTAACGAAATAATTTTGATTTTTTCAACCTTTGCACAAAACACTAAATTGATAATTTTAAGCAAAAACTTCACCCATTCTGAAAAAATGAACAAATGTATTTTGCTTAGAGATTGCATTAACACTAACAGCAAAACTTTTTATTTTTTGCTTGCGGACGTGTTAATAAATGGCAGTGGCTGCTGTTACGTTACATAACACTTCACTCATAAGATAATATTACCTAATTTGTAGCAATTCAGCAGTGAGATATTTTTACATGAATTTCGCCATTTGGCTCTTGCAATGTTTATTGAAGCAACAAGACAGCAAGTGCAAGAGCATGTTGCATCATAGAAGCCGCATGAGTAATTATTAAATTAATAACCTACTTTAGAACTCGTCATAACAAACCGATCCTTTTTTTAGGACACTATCAATAATTACTCAAATCTAGTTTATTTAATTACAAGTTTAATCGAAATTTAATTAAAATCAACTAAAATCTAGTTCTTGGATAAAAAAATTAGATGCGAATTTATGCCATATTAAATGCAGTGCGGGTACATACTAAAACACCTGCATCCTAAAAAAACTTTTAAAGACTATCAAAATCTTTCTTTATGCACTTGGATTTGCTATCTTTCAGGGTGGCATCGCTGCCCAAAACCTAACTCTAATGCAAGGTTCTGAAGAAAAGAAAACGCACTGCACATCTTTCTCATCCCGAAACACCGTCAGACGGGGTGACTTTGTTCACTAGGGGTGAGTTTGTTTGGTATGTAAAATAAGACACAGACAGCCAGCTGGGTCGATATCTACAAATCATTTTCTAAAATCATTCACTTTAAATTAAAAGTTATCAGTATTTATGTTAATTATAAAAAATAGAAAAGGTTTGAAAAAGTTAAATTTTTGATTTATTGACTCAAATTCATCCATTTTTGGCTCCAACAGTTATTTGGCGTAAAAGAAATGTTTCCACGATCAGAAATAATTATGGCGCAGCGTTTTTTACCAGGGCATGGCGAGCTTGTGAAGGTTGGAGGGGCTAATCCAATCCAAAAATCAGATTGGGGTAGGAGTAGCTTTGAGGGGGACAAGATCAGATGCAAAATCTTTAACGTCTGAGATAAAATGCGAAAAAAATTGTCTGGGACCGGCAGATATCTCAGACTTTTAAAAACATGAAATTTGAACAAAATCACCTCATAGGTGGGGTGACTTGGCTCACACAGTTTCTAACAGTCAAATGAATGCATTTTGTGGAAATGAACAAAGTCACACCATTTCAGGGGTTACTTTGTTCATCACTTCAATGCAGTATAACCACGAAATGGCAGTGGAGAGCTACAAGAGCGATGTGTGGTGTAATAGGTGAGACCTAGAGTGTTATGTTCAGCATGTTAGTCCAAGCCTAGCTGTTGGATGCTTAAAGCAGTTAATGTGAAAGTGCCAATTTGGAACAAAGTCACCCCGTCTGACAGTGCCACTGCGTTCAGTGCAACTCAGGACTCGAACACGAGATTCGGCAGAGGCATGCCCCTGCCACTACACTACCGCAGAATTGCCTTAATTGCGTCAAAGAGCCATAGTTAAGTCGTGAAAAAGTTTTGAACTTTTTTTAGGACGCTATCAAAATCATTCGAAATCTGGTTTGTTTCATTAAAATCATCAATTTAAAGGGATGCAAAGTTTGAAGATAAATGACCAATCATCCTAAACCTGCCAACGAACTAAATGCAACCCAAATTCTTAATAAATTCATCCTAAAACACCTCCGTCCTAAAAAAGTACAGCGTCCAAAAAAGAAGTATTGATTTGTTATGACAAGTTCTTATGCGATCTACAGTCCTAATGCATCCTAACAAAAAGTAGTCTTGCACTTGCAGTCTTCTCACTTCAATAAACATTGCAAGAGCTAAGTGGTGAAATTCACTTCAAAATACCGGTATCTCACCACTAAAATGTTACATAACGTAACTGCAGCCACTGCCTAAATAAATCCATCATTCACAAACATTATGATGTATACTACAAGGCTACAGTATTCAGTTGTTTTTTAATCTAAAAATTGACCTAATCTGCTTTCTGTGATCATAGTAATGTCTTGTGTAATTGATCATCAGACGATTCTTTGAAAAATTTAAGCTAGCCTATATGGGAATAACCCAGTTCTATTATTTATTTACATGCTCAAAAAGGCTGATTTTCTGCCTTTGTATCTGGGTGGTTATCGGGCATGCTAATTTTTAACACCACGCTTCTAGCATGTCTGTTTTTGGCATGAGTTAGGCCTATCTGCTTGCTGAAATTTCTGTTTCAGGTTCTGTCTTGTGTTATCTACTGCTTCAATTTGGCGTTTTTGACCCATGATGTTAACAGACTATGAACATTAGGTACACTGTCATTGTATACAGTGGATGCTGTTTGTTTTTCAACTGACACCAGTAGGCTAACCTATCTTAGATTAACACATTAAGAAATAAGATAAGTACCGTAGCAAAGTAATGGCAAAATATTAGCTATGGTTGATGTTTAAGTTGTGTCTCGGCTGTTACCTGTGCACGTTCTTAGGCACACCCTTTTTTGTGACATTGTATATATATATATGTACATATACATACAGTAACACCATGTTTCGCAATCTCCATCCTCCCTTAAGCCTAACCTGACACTTCTCCGAACTTTCGCACATGGATTCTACATTACGTCACGGCTGGTAATCGGACAAATGCAGAGTTGCCAATATTTAGTTTGTAATACGTGGCATGAACGAATGGCTGAATCGCATAACCTTGAGTAAAACAATGTAATCAGAAAACTCAATGACTCAAAATAGATTGGAAACTGCCTTAAACTGATTATAAGCTTACAGCAGTTTTTTCAATCATATGCATAAAATGTTACGTCATGCGAAATCCTCTGCAGTTTCATATATTTCCAAAAATGTACTTCGTGTTTAGTCACATTGCGTTGCGGACTTCGAAGTCTTAGCATTAGCGGAGCTGCTTTCTATAAAAGTCTGATTACAGAATTACTGCGTAATTTTGAAAGTGCAATGCGGACTAAACCGGAGGTGGAGTCCTCGAGGACGTCCTTGGCCTCGAGGACACATTTTGAAGTCCTTGGCCTTGGCCTCGAAGCCTCAAGTCCTCGAAAATTGCCCTGTCCTCGGCTCGAGGATAGTACTATTTTTTGAACCATTGAAATCTTATTGGAAAACGCCAGAACCCTCGTGGAAAATTTGCGAACACCTTTTTTGTTTTCCTCTGTTGGAGCATAGGCGTAGCCATGAGGGGAAACCAGGGAGCCCACCCCCCTCCAATTGAAATTTCACCAATGACAAAGATGTGCCAAAAAAGCCTACTTTTTTCAGTTTCAGTTTCTTTTCAGAATTTTTTGCTTGCAACAGTAACTAAGAACAATATGGAAGACCAGGGGCCCCGGCCCCCCTCAAGTCAATTTTTGCCAGCCAACTTAAACGTATAACCCGGAAAAAATGGAGCGTTTTTGTCCTAAAATTTGCTATCTCAGACCCTCATATTGCATTTTTATGAACGTAATGCATTTACCACGGCCGGATTTACCATGATATGGCGCAGTACCACCTAGGAACTCCGCGTTCAAATCCTGACTTTTTTGGTCTTCCTCTGTATTTGGCACAAAGATCTTGCGAAAATCCCCAAAGTGCCAGGGGCCCAGCCAGTAGCGTACCCAGGGGGGGTGGGGGGGTTATAGCCCCCCCATTGGCCTGTCAACCAAAATGCAGAATAAGAAAAACACCACGTTTTTAGCTCTTCTGAGACTGTTTTTTTGCGCTGGAATTTACTAAAAAGTGATTTAAATCATCTTTTGACAATTTATTCAGGGGGGGGGGGCTAATTTGTCAAAAATTAAAGTCACAAATCAATGAAAACTTTAAAAAATGCCGAAAAATAAACACCCAAATTTGATCGCTAGTGTAAAAACGCCAAACATAGGTTTTATCAACAAATATATTATATACTCAGGAATAAGGGGGGGGCTATTCAGTGTTAGTTAATTACCAATCACTTCTCTCAAATATCTTTCCATTAGCCCCCTTCCAATTATTTTTCTTTATAAAATATAGACAAAATAGATTACTCCGTGAGAGTTTTATTGATTAATAGGATTTCATGATTTACCAGCATGTAAACAAGTGAACTGCAATGTTATCATTAGCCACTTCCCACATAGCCCATTAATGCAACCATTTGAATCATGTTGCGCTGCCAATTTCTATGCCACGTTTTAAAAGTATTATTTTTTTTATTAAAATAGCTTTAAAATTAAGTTATTTTTGCAAAAAAATGCAAAATTTTTGAGCGCTGGGGGCTCCGCCCCCAAACCCCCTTGCCTCCGGCGGCTGGGGCTTTGCTCCCAGACTCCCAGCCTCCGGCAGCTGGGGGCGGAGCCCCCAGACCCCATTGCCCTCCGGCGGCTGGGGGCTCCGCCCCCAGACTCCCAAAACAGCCCCCACATTGCGAATTTGTGGCTAGGCGCCTGGGCCCAGCGCGATGTAAATCCAGCCCGGCAATAACATGGTTAGTAGGCGTAATCATCTATTGTAACATTTTTCTATAACAATCCAGTAATTCACCTCCAACTCCCCAGTTTTTACGCACAAAATACTTGAAAAAAATTAGCCATGGAAAATGCTGATTGAACAAATCATTGACTTCACTTGAGGGGCATGGGCCCCCTAGCCGAAGATATTTTCCAGTAACTGGTTATTTTCATGACAAAACAAAAATCTCTAAGGAAAATCTTCGAGTGGATTTTCATTTACTGCTAAAATGTAGCCAGAGACAAAGCACCTTACTTCCTCCTACCTGGACCAAATCACTTACAATTAAAATTTAACTCAAAAATGCAAGATGTTCAACGTGTTTTGGACTTAAATTGCAAGTAAAAGGAGCATTAAACGATATAATTTTTTCAATTGGCTTTCAAATTCCAAAAATCTAGTGCTTTCAAATAGCTCTGAACACGAGCGAAATGTGATTCAACGGCATTAAAATAGCTTTTTTTTTCCAAAAAATTACAAAAAATCGCCCAGCGGCTGGGGGCCCTGCCCCCAGACCCCTTCTGTGATACTTTTGAGTTACACTAGCTTTCAGTTACACCAGCTTTCTCAACACATCTACAAAGTTAGATATTTTCACTTTTTACTTATTAGTTTAAGCCTTCTATCTTTGCAAAATCCTGGTTAAGTGCCAACAGGCAACGATTTTAGATCTACCATCCTACGATATCTTTGTCCCAGAAAAAGTTCCTCTTTTGAAAATTTTTGATGACATCATTGCATGAGATCTGTGGTTTGCCCCCCCCCCCAATCAAAATTCTGGCTACGCCTATGAATTGGAGATTGCCTGAAAAACTTTTTTGAAGACCTTTTTTTCGGAGAACACTTGCGGCTGTGTCCTTGGTCCTTGGCCTTGAGCATTCCTGTCCTTGGCCTCGAAAGGGTATGTCCTCGGAAAAGCTGTCCTTGGCCTTGGCCTCGAGCCTTGTGTCCTCGACTCCACCTCTGGACTAAACAATAGATAGAAAAAAATATTGCGCAATAGCGGACTGAGAAAAATATTGCTCAGCTCAGCTCCTCAGTTAGCTTTCGAATCATAGTCACCAACGTTTTTGGTTTTGGAAGACTCCATTTCACCGGAAATTTTATCTATTTTTTTGATAATTCCAAATCAAATCTAACTCAAACTCAAATCCTTATACCCTCCTCCAAATCTAATTCCAAATTTAGCCCAAACTCTAATTTTGATTCTTAAAAAAGCACACGAAAAAACCTCTGGTAAAATGCCTCATTTTCGTTTTAGTCTCTTAAAATAAAAAAAAAATTGGTGAAATATAATCGCACCGTTTTTCTGCTATCTTGTTGAAAGAGACACTGCTCGAAATCGACTTTACCGGTATTGAAAAAATAGAACTAGTGGAGCTTAACGGACTTTATTT
This sequence comes from Trididemnum nubilum, assembly GCA_963965965.1. NCBI lineage: Eukaryota > Metazoa > Chordata > Ascidiacea > Aplousobranchia > Didemnidae > Trididemnum > Trididemnum nubilum. Next base: position 7,207,978 of record OZ014481.1, on the reverse strand, counting down.
TCTTCCGTTAGTTAAAGCTGAAAATAACGGATTAACGTTAACGGAGGTGTGAAGTTTGTTAACGGACCAGTGGTTAACGAAGCTAACGTTGTGCATTAACTTACCCACCTATGAGTGGAGGTAACAAACAAGTGCCCCAAATATTTTTCCACAATTCTCCTTATTCGCGAGAATACGATTTAATCCATTTCACTCCGTACCATAAGCAACCCTGCACTTCGCAATTTTTTGACATCACAAAAAGGCTAAATTTACAAAACTTCTCGCAGAATAAGACTACTGCCTACCTACTATAGCAGTCCTAAAACAACACCAGCCTGGCCTATCAGTCTTATTCTTGCCAACTCTTTTTCGCTAAGCTAAGTTATTGTACAAATAACAGAATATACTAAATAGTATGTATACTGTAGGGCGTAGGCAACTTTGCTGCAGTCTAATCTTAAATCTGTGATCAGAAACTAGCCGATAATCAGAGGTGTAAACAGGGGTGCAAATCTTTGTTGAGCATTGGGGGGGATAATTTGCAATTTTACCCCAATTTTGCTTTATTTTTAACATTGGGGGAGATGAACCTCAACCACAATTTTTTTCAGGTGAGCAAATTAAGCGAAGACAAAAAAAAAGGTCTTCACCAAAAACGGAACACTTTTTTTCCCGAATTCAGGTGAAGACCAAAAAAAAAAGAAAAAATCTCCTCCAAAACTGGAACACTTTTTTTCCTCGAATTCAAGTGGACACCTGCGCTCAGATGCACACTAGTGTCAAATTATTGGAGGGAATGCAGATGTAGACCATATTCAAATTATTGGGAGGGTTACAGGCAAATTATTGGGGAATATATCTCCCCGGGTTTCGGCACCCCTGGGTGTAAAGCAGTAGCGTAGCCAGGGGGGGCGGGGGGGCTCGAGCCCCCCCCATTGGCTTGTGAAGTATGCAAAATCGCATGTTTTTTGTGCTTTTGAGGCCGATTTTCTGTGAAAAATGGAAAAGAGCCCCCCCCATACGAAAAGAGCTCCCCCTCAAACGTTTGAACATGCGAAATTGGAAGAAAAATCGCCCTGAATTTTGGCGAAGACCTTTTTTTTTTTTTTTTGGAGATTACCTAAATTTGGGCAGAAAAAAACCTTTGAATTTTGGATTTTGGCCGAAAAATCACTCTGAATTTTGGCGAAGACCTTTTTTTTTTTTTTTTTTTTTTTTTTGGAGATCACCTAATTTTGGGCGGAAAAAACCTTTGAATTTCCGAGACATTTCGTCTCAAATTTCGGACAAACCGTCTGAAACTGATTCAAGGTCAATCAAAATTCGAGTCAAGGTCGTTTGCACATTTCTCACTCTTTCAAAATAGCCCCCCCCCTTTTCCAAATCCTGGCTACGCGCCTGGTGTAAAGTAATGAAAGTAGCTTTAATTAAGTAGCCTTCTCAAGTAGAATTAGTTGGTAACGAGCACTTTAAACTAATTACATTTTTGAATACTTTCTACTTTCACAGTTTCACTTGCTTACTTTTAGCGTGAAGAAACGCTCCTTAGGAAGCATTTTGATTCAGACGAGTACAAAGTACTGTAGTTTTAAATTTGAGCCACGAATTTGTCAGAACAGTTGAGTTTTCTACCGGCAATTGTTCATTAAGTTACGTTAGCAAAGGTTTTGTGAAATGATTCCAAATAAGTTCTGCGTGACATGATTTTCAAATCTCAAAGCTTTGCCATTGTTCATTTTGATTTGAATATAAACAAAAAAATTGCATCAATTAATAATAAATTCATTACTTCTTGAGAGAGCATAGTGGAGAGAGTGAGGGGTTACAGCAGAAGACCAAGCTTTATGTGGCAGTGGTGTGAAGATAGTTGACTATTTGTTTCACACTACAGTTTGTCGATTGCATAGTTAGTTTCTTTTGCTTAAATACTTTCAAAAATACTTGTACTTTTAAAATGACCACTTTTTTACTTTTACTCAAGCTGTTTTTAATTCACGTAACAAAACTTTTACATGATTACACTTTTCAAATACTTTTTACACCACTGCTAATCTATAATAGTTTTTTGTGACGTCACAAAATGGAAATGCAGGGTTGCCAGTGGCTCGGAGTCGAATTCATTAAGTCGTATTTTCGCGAATAAGGGAAATTGCCGAAAAAGTTTTAGGGCACATCTTTATTTCCTCAAGTAGTTCTCATGTCTTTAATGAAACCGATTTCGAGCCGCATCACTTTGAAGCTGCATTCACACAGGCGACTTTTTGCAGCGAGAATCGGCATTTTGTCTTTTTTCTTTCTCAATTGCTCTTGTTTCTTTCTTTCCCGATTTGAGAAAGAAAAAACGCAAAATGCCGATTCTCACAGCTAATAGTCGCCCACGAGAGACCGGCAAACGATTTGATTTTGTTTTTGTCTTTATTTCCGGTTTATTGGAATTAATTAAGATATCTGAGATTTCTGTGCTATTGTACTTAGTTATCGTACTGGTAAGATTAAGCTTACAGTAACCTGGTGATATCGATTACATGTAAGATTGTAAGTTTTTTTTTGAAATGGTATTATCATGCAGATACGAAATTTTTTTTGAAAAGCATTCAAGCAAATTAGTTGGAATCTCAGTCTATGAATTTGCCGTTAATTGGCTGCCTTCAGCAAACCTAAGTATATGCCATCGCCCTTTTAACGACTTTAAAATCTCTCGCCTTTTAAATCGACCTATGGAACATTAGAGTTTTTCAAAAGTATTTTAGTCTATAGTAGCGTCACACTTCAACGTAGTCACAAGTAGAAGTAAAATCGGATGCATTAGTTCATTACTCAAGGTGGAGAGTAGCTCAGAGGTTGCTAAACCGACCGGTTCGACCGCATTAGGACGATCTTTATGAACGAGTGTTACACTAACTCTGGCACAGCTGACTGAAGCAGAAGTGCTGGCAGAGATCTAGCACTCTTTGGTAGCACGGAATCCAACAACACCAGTATTCAGTTTGTACCTCTTGGCCCCTTTGGCACCCCTTTCCAATTGATTTGGATCTGCGTAGGAAATATAGCTACCTTAAAATGTTTAATGTCAACAAAAAATAAAAAATAGCAAGTCAAACTTCTCACATTTTTATTAAGGCAAATGGTTACAAAACAAATTGAAATCTATTACTAGTAGTCTAGAAAGTCTTAACACTTTTTCCAAAAGACACACGGTGGGGTTTTCGCGGAACATTCAGGTTTTTTACACTGGCAGGCTTTTGGGAGCATTTTGTTCGGCAAACCCCCCTTCCACTATTCACGGATGTATCTGAAGGTAATGGCAGAAATACTTTGTCGTAGCCCAAGTTCATAAAACCACCTTTTCTGGCAATGGGATAATACATAGATGTGAAAGTTGGCAAGTAAGGTAATACTGAAGGAACGATCTTCGGAAGCTGGAAATCCTTGAATCGAAAAGGTGTTGGTCGTCGGTTTTTGGCTGTGCTCCGTGCAATAATTTCTTTCGTCAACTGTAAAATAACGTTAAAAAATGATGCCAAGTTATAACGGATGTCGTTGACTGGTGGTATTTTGGTAAACAGCTGCGGAAATAACCTAAAACTAGTTAAAATAAGCAAACGATACGCTGGTACGCTTGCAATTATACCATAAGTGTAGATCGGACTTCAAAAGTGCTTAAAATTTATTTTTTGCCCAAATAAAGTGTAGATGTTTTAGAATCCAATTTGGTTGTGAGAAGCGGTTGATATAGTTTGGTTCAGATAGCATTAGTATTTCCATGCCGATTGCCTAAATGAGTACTCTGGACATAGCTCTTCATAACTTGGTACGAGGGAGACTCATTACCATTTTGCACGATTTTGAGCGTGTTGTCACATTTACCTTCTTTTTATAATTCTTCCACCTTAGATTTGTCATCCACTTTTCAAACACGTCATTACGTAGCAATAAGCGAGACTGGGCGTGTTTTTGCATTTCGCTTAAACTACATCTTCTTTCAAAAACATTCCCCTGTCCATTTACTAAAAAAATTGTTATTGTTGGGAAGAACTAAGTAGGCCTGTCATTCAAGATTTCCAGAACAGAAATATTACGTTTTAAAACTTAAATCCAAACTTTATTTTCGACGATCTTACGTGAATTTTTCCTCTCTTCTTCAAGCAATTGAAAAACAGTTCTACCCATGATCATTTTTTTCTACTGCACCTAGCTAACTTATTTTGACTTATAACTTCTTTTTGATCACGTAGCTTTTAACAATACGCACAGAAAACTTTTCCGTGACGTACTTGAAAACAGGGATGCGGAGCCAGTGGAAAAGAGGCTGGCTCCGGAACTCTCGTTTTTCACACCATTGGCTCCAGCTCCGGAGCTGCAATTTGTAAGATATGGCTCTAGCTCCGGCTCTGCATTATTGTCACTTGCCAGTTGCAATAAAGTCAGATAGTTTTGCTTCGGTAATCCATCTAGTCGACGAAGTCAACTGTTGACAAGCTCGCAACCAGGATTTTGCTTAGGGGCAGGGGCCTGAACCCAAAACTAAAATTTGTCTGTGTTTCATTGACGGGGGTCTGGTGGTGGAGCCCCCAGCCACTAAGTGATTTTCGTAATTTTTTTGAAAATTGCCACTTCACCGCTATTTGGATGGTATTTTCACGTTTGTCGGGCCATTTAAACAAAACCAATTTCTAAGATTTGGAAGTCCGTTGACAGTTAATTTACTCAGCCTCAGTAGTAACCACCTTCTTAACATATTGGTAAAGTCCAAACACCACAACACGTTTAAAGGCATGCATATTTGGGTTAAATTTTTTAAGCTACTTGACTAAGACGAGAGACTTCAGCCCCCTTTGCTCTCCCCCATGGTTGAATCACTGATTGTTGGCTATTTATATCCTAGCGGTTATCCACTTGAAAAAACTGAAACACTTCAAATTAAAATTCCTTGTTTTATACAACTATATAGGCATTTGCTTGGCTTTGGCAAGGTTTTTCGTTTCAGGAAAGTCGGAGCTGCAGCTTGTAGCTTTTTTGTAGCTCTGGCTTCAGCTTCACAAGAAGTGCTGTAGTGATGTTTCATTTTTGTCACCATATTCGAGAAAAGCTTAGTTTGGGCAATTTTATGTTTTAGGTAGAAGTAACGAATCCAGGATTGATTTTCAATTATGACGTCATTTGACGGTGGCACCGACCGTTTGAAGATTATGACGTCATATGAGCCGCCGAAATTGGCACATCTCGCAAACGGATTGGATTAGATAAACTAGCGTCAAACGGCAAAGAAGAGCCGGTTTTCTATCTGCTCTCAATACAATTAATACGCCTATCTGCAACCGCAAACCGATAATGTTGGAAAACCTATTTGTCGACATAAATTTCCAAAATTTCTCAGTATTGCTCTATTTCAAAATTTTCTCAATACTGCGCGATAATTGTTACTCGAAACCATTTTATGATCCAAGTTTTGTTTTTACGTAAGTATCTAAACTTAGATGCCTAGCTTTAAGCTGCTTTCACTACCTCTCAGATTCAGTCAATGTACATAAGTGATAGATCCTTGCTCCTTCTTGAAACGAAACGTCAGAATTTTTTGTCACTTTAAAATGCGAGAACTGCTTTCTCAACACTCAAAACAAAGTATAAACCATTATATAAGACGATCAAACCCCAAAATGCAAAGGACATCAAACAAGTTTTCTCACTTGAACAAATTAGTTTCACAATAATTCTATCGTTGATAAACATTTTTTGTAACCAAATTAACATGCTGGAAAAAAATTATATGAAATTTTATATCTGTCAACTAAGTAGTTTCTATAAACAAGGGCGTCGGCAGAAAATTTTTCAGGAGGGGGTCAATAAGAATAGAGCCAGTATTAACTACTCCAAATTGAAGAATTTTTGAAATTTGGGAGGTGTAAGAGAGATTGTGTGAAAATCCAGGGGGGCATGGCCCCCTCTGCCCCCCCTTGCCGACGCCCATGTCTATGAAACTTGAAATCCTCCCTAAAACAGCATTCGTAACCTTCACCCAAAAATCTTTCTACCACACATGAAGAAGCAACATTACGTATTTTCATTTAAATTCTCAAGTTCTTTCAGTCTCTGCGGGAGATACAGCCGCAGCCTGCTTGAAAATACTCGCCGCAAGATGAGGTCCTCAAAGAAATGCTGGAGTCCAGCGAAGAAAATTTTTACACACATCTCAATTGCCGTACTACAACCGCTACTGTAAATGGCAATTGAGAAATCTTGAGGCAGTTGGTCAAGCGCTAAAGCGTAAGTGGTTAGTCTCTGGAGCGGGAGGTCTAAGTTTCAAACCTCGGTCGGTTAAATCGTACACAGTGCTGCCACCGTTGCAACATTTTTTAGAAAGGATCGGCTGTGTTGCCCGCAGCGCAATGACTCGGAGACGGGCCCCGCCAACTCGTTGCAAGCTTCGGCATAATACAGCGAATATCGTAGAATGAAAGATTTGATTATATTTTGAGCCTTTACTGCGGGAGCCCTAATTGAAAACTAAAACGACGCACAGTTTCGAAACAAACTGATTTAACAAATACTTACACATTCTTTCCAGAGCATGCACGGCGTGTCGGGGCACTAACAGACACTCCACTTTTGTTCGAGCAAGGATATAATAAAACTGAAGGTTTTCACCCACCCCAAAATAATCTCCAGAAAATAGCTGACCTGTGACACATGAGACCAAAATAGTTATAAAAAAAAACGAGCAAAAAAGTTATTTTGCTTTAATCCCTTCGTCTCTTATTTCTACTTTATGCTGTTACTGAGCGATTAAGTAAATTTTTCTTGTCTTGTGTCAGATTGGCTTAAAAATCAGTCGAGTTGCGATATTTGGTTGAATGGTTGGGCATTCCGTGCTACTGGCAACATTCCATCTCCGTTGAAAATTCGTCATGAGAAATTGTGGATACTATAGGTAGGCTAGCCTACTAACTGTTCTTCCGGTAAAAGGCACACGATTAGCATAACGCTAATTTATTTCCTTGACATTTCGCTCAGCTGAAAACGCCGAGCATCCTCAGAAGTTGAGTTACGCTAATCGTGGAAATAAATTAGCGTTATGCTAATCGTTATGCTAAGACCAAAATGCTTATCAAGGAAATAAATTAGCATTATGCTAATCGTGTGCCTTTTGCCGGAAGAACAGTTAGTAGGCTAGCCTCCTTATAGTATCGATTATCATGCGCGGTAAACCAGATGGTTCTAGAAGCCACTCTTATTCAGTTTATGAGAAATTGTGCATGGATGAGGTTTATAAGTTTAACACACACACACAAAAAAAGCCTTCAAACCAATTTTATCCATGACATGTTGACTCCGCGACATCAAGTCCAAATTACACATTTTTCATCACTGTTGGCAAACCTTAGATCGTAAAATAAGTGTGCTTTACAGAAGTCGGCAACCTTTTGAACTAGTGGGCCACATCCAGTCCTGACAAGGTTCAGCGGGCCGCCACCATTCTAGCAGACCAAAAAAGAAAGCTTTTCGCCAGAAATTCATGCCTTCTTTCGGCCGAAATTCATGCCTTCTGGCGAAGAGCAAAACAAAAAAGGTCTTCGCCAGAAATTCAGGCCTATGTATCATTAAAAAAGAAAAAAGTCGCAAGCCGAATGACAATGAGCGGTCGCGGGCCGGGTAAAATGCCTTGGCTGGATGTAGGTCGCCAAACCTTGGCTTTGAACCATCCCATCAAAGTAATTTTGTGTATGCGTGCAAGAAACTACACAACAGTATTGCGGTACAATGTACAAAATACATAGTGAAGCTTTACCAAAGAACTTGTTTGAGATGACATAATCCAGGAAAATCAAATGTATTTTTAGCACGCAAATCGTGTTGATTAGCAACTGTACACCATTGTTCCTATTCAGCATTTACGGACAAAAAAGGATTAGCTGGTTTAAACTATTATGGTTACAGAAATACAATACTGCTTTTCCTGCTTACCCAAATGGCTTTAAGGCACTTTTTACAAATAGTGCTCAATGCCAGAGTTAGCATCCATCTGAAACTACTGTATCTACAAGAGTTAATGTGGATGTGGTAAACTGCTAATATGCTTTTGCTACCATATTCTATTTGATGTACAATTTCTAATTCCTACATGTTAAAAACAGAATCCACATCAGTAAAACTTTTAACTGATCAGTAACCCACTGCTCAGCAAACTGATATATGCACACTTGTCAACTGTAGCGTCTGGTCAAAATGACGCGTCTCATTGCTTTTTTGGGGAGAGAGATTTTTTGGATTTTGTAAGTTTTGGAAGTTTACTAAAGTTGTGGCGTTTGTGGGGGGTTACAGAGTTTTTAATGAGCGCTGCAGACATCTGTCATGCATCCACAGCTGCTCTGAGTAAAACATAAAGTAAATCCATCTTTGCCAGCGCTTTAGATACGGCAAACGCATTTTCGCAAGCACATATGTTCTGAGTGCTGCAGAGAAGATCTAGTCACTTTTTGTCGCAGAAGCAACTCCAACAAAATGATCGCTGTTACTTTTAATTTGTTAATATATGAGCCCAGTGATGAATGCTCAATTCATGTAAACACCGTAAAAGAATGCTACATTTGATCTTTAACTCACGCGTCCTAATACGGTCCGTCGACTGGGTTTCACAACCTATGAGATAGCGAAATCCGGGCATTTTCACCTCTATTGATTCTATCAATCTTTTATGTGTGGTTACCGTAGCTGACAACGCTACACAACTATTATGTAAAGTCCTACCTATGCATAAGAATCGACTTCTTAATCGTTTCCCTTCTGCATCCGCGACGGAGCCTTGCAATAAGTCTTCATCGCTAATAGGCACTAGAGATATTCTAGTTTGTCCTTTCGTCGCAGTTTTCATTTCGAAAACTCTAACTCTCTTTGAATACAAAACAAGCAAAGTTAAACGTCTCAGCTGTACTTTTAAAATGTTAACAGGCATTGTAGTACTGCAGTGCTCCAAGAAGCAGTGTAGAGACGATATGCGTTTTAGTGGTCAGACACGCAAGTAGCAACACTGCAAGTAAGGAATCTACTAGTAACATTGCAACATTCGAATTGATGTTTGAAACTACGCTATGGAAATCTGTTTCTTGAAAGCAACAAAAAAGGAAGGCGAAAAAAAAGGAATCTTTGGTTTTCTGAAAAAGTTAATAGTCCCAAATTTAAATTTTGTAGTTGAAATTGTTTCAGCTTTCATTTTTTAATTTTTTACGACAGAAGCAACATACAAGTATACAACATGACACCAACATAAAGCGCTTTTTAATATAAAAATAAACTGGTACACTGCATTACATACGAGGCAATTGCAAAATTGAAAACGACAGTGCCCAATCCTACGTGTCAGAAATTAGAATCCACTTCTCATCGTTACCCCAACCGCAAGTGACTTTCAGCCACTTTCGCAATCCGCATTCCTTTGGAAAAAGCAATTCCACTTCCGCGTTGCGGTGATTGGACAACACTGACTGATTTTTTTCATTTTTGTTCTCGACCCCCAAAATAGGATAATTGCTGTCCCCTGTAGGCTATAGGGTTTCTCCCGCCCGCTCCCGTGAGGAAGGATCGTGTAGTAACAAACCACACCAAATTTGAACATTATGACTATCATTAGCTCACAGCCTTTTTGTTTTTCAACACCAAAGATCGCCAAAAAAGATTGGAACAAAACAAATTAACCGATTAGTGGAAGAGCGCCTGCTACTGAGACGGTAAACTTAGGTTCGATTCGCGTTAGGGCCAAACCAATGAGTATAATATTTCAAGGGACAGTGTGAAGCCTCCACCATGTGTGGTTTAAAGATGGGCAGGTATCAGCTCGATTAAAAAACCAAGAGGCCCCTTCATTGTTTTCTGGCCAAGGCAACTTTATGAATAAAGAAAAGATGTAAATTGCAAATACAATTTACCAGTACCAGTAAAAGTAAACACAACTAATTCATTGAAGCAAAAAAAACATCAATTGAATACTTACTCGAACTATTTCACATGTTCCTGAGATCACAAAGAAAATATTTTCGTTCATGCTTGTTTCGTTTCCCAATATTACAGTTTCCGGTTTATACTCGTTAATAAAGCAGTTGAGTACTATGTGACGTAAATCTTGACCACTCCAGCCCCTGTACAAAGTATTATCACGCAATAAAAATTTTAAAGTACGCAAGCAGTCACCTAAAAACAGATTACCTCGACTTGCTACTGTAGGCACAAAGCAGTTTGTAGTCGCCCCAGCCCTTGAACGACCAATGGCTTAAAGTCCCTAGATGAAGCCAAAAACAGAGATAATAATTTGAAAATGATAATATCTGACACCAGTCAGTGGTCAAGCGGTAACGCGTTCGTCTTCGGAACGGGAAAAGGTTCAAATCTCGGACCAGTCTAGTCGGACACAGTGTTGCCAACGGCTCGCCACCGACGAAACATTTCTTCGAAAGAAGTTGTGTCGCCCAGACGCAATGACGCAGAGATGCGCCCCGCCAACTCGCTACACGCTTCGGCGTATCACAGCGAGTATAGTGGAAGATTTGATTTTAATATCTGACGCAATCAAAAGTTAAGTTTGAAATTAACAAACAACGTGGTAAAAGGCCGTGGTGTGTGGTGGCTCAGTCTTGTGCTATTGCTGCAGAAAACGTGGAGTAGCAAGTATAACAAACGAAAGCTTTGAAAAGGTGATTGTTATCATCTTCAACATTTTCAATCAAGCGAAGACAACGCCCAAAACTGAAGCCAATCAAGACCAATGTTGAAGCGTACCAACAAAATAAGTCCGAGAGCAAAACTGGCTTTAAAACCTTCAATCTTCATCCTTTATTGTGATAACAAAACCTCTACAAAGAGAACAAGCTTTTAGTAGACCCAACACCAATCCTGATAAATGAACCTGCTGTATAGTTGCATTTAATATGCCAATAAGCAAGACAGTTAGACACTCTGCACTTTGCAATTGTCTATAGCTGCACTATGGTAAAAACACGTTTTCACCTGGGTAGCTATCTTTCGTCAGACTAGGCTACTACAAATGTTTGGCTTACGCTGGATAATAGGCTTTAAGAGAACAGCTCACTCAATTAAAAAAGAAACATAGTTTTTCCCTTACGAAAAATAAGGGATACTTTTGACCATGCGTAATTTGTCGAACCATTCTTTTTCATAACTTCGTTTAATCGCAAGCTTGAAGTCAGGCCTGTCAATGCGCAGAAACTCAGAAAACCCTGAAAAATTTTTTGAAGTCAATTAAGAAAATTAAAGGAAACTGGATTGATCGAAGACTACCAAGCATTCTGCGGGGTGAAATTACAGGGATACACTTTTTTTATATAGGAACCAGTCAATTTTGGGTCGGGGCTCTGGCTGTTCTTAAATTTTCACGAATTTTCAGCCGTATTTGTTCTCAAGTTTCTTGAAGACCAAACTGACGCACATTAATTCTTGCTTGATTAAAAGTTGTCTTTTGTTGCAGATCTTGACAGCTGTTAGACAAAATAATCAACAATGGTAATATTGAAAAGGCCAAGAAAACTCGTCTGATTACTGAGAAATACGTTGTGCTATCCTATGTTTTTGATTATTTTTTTCGTTCTCAGCCTGTCATTGATCTTAAATTTTGAGCAAAAATGAGCCTAGTGTTTTACAAAATCGTTCAAATAAAAAGTGTAATAACAGGATGCTGTTCCAAACTTTGAATTACTTGAAAGCTTCACGACTCAGACGTATTTACAAAATCCGGTTCAAAAATCTCATTGCGCAATGCGTATGCTTCAAGACTGTTGTTGTGTGCAAAATACATGTAGTATATTTATTATTTACCGCGGCAAATCATGGTTGCATTTCTTGTGCATTGTTGCACCAGAGCCAATTCACCAAATGAAGAACCAGCTGATATTTCATGGACGACGCTATAGAATTTATCTCCTGTACGCAAATCGACTTGTGAAATCTAAAAAAGCGGAGTAGTTGCCACGACTGTGGTCTCTCACGCAAGCGGCCACCATAGTAATCAAACGTATAGTAAGAAACCACTAAACTAAAATTAAGTCAGGCCTTTTCAGAAAGTAGTGAATCACCGAGGCTTAAGTTGATTTAATATAATTTGGGCAATATCATTCTAGGCCCATACTTCCAAACTGTACCCTTACTTTTAGCACATTGATTTACTATCTTTCAGGTTGGTAAAGCCGTCCGAATCCTTTACTGTTATGCAAGGTTTTGCAGAAAAAGTATGCGAGATACCCAGCGCGAATCGAACTCCTGGTATGCGAGATACGCGCCTATAACAACTCAAATGAGGAGACGCTATCAAATTGTGTAAGCATCGTGTTTGACTCGAGATAAAAAAAAAGCAATAGATTGTAAATATATAGGTACATTTTGGAAAAAAAAACTTCCCGGGAACGTGGAATTAAGAGTTGCTAATGAAGCATCAACGGTTCGAAACAGCATTTGATTTTTTACTGCAACTTTATATCAAACTTAATACTAGTGAAAAGTAAAAGAAAAAAAAACTTTTTTGCGGAAGTCATGTCACTTGTAATATTAAAGTTTTTTTATGTATTCGTTTGAAAGTTGAAAAATTACCATTATTTTTGAATTTCGTTAGGCATGTCGTTCCATACTTTAACCCTTCTGTGGGAAAGGGCCCTTGCCCTTTGTACTCTGTGGTGGACCTTTGTAATCCGTTTTTGCGAAATCTAGGAATATAAGTTGATTTTTTTTGTAAAGCTCTCGTATTTCTTTTGTGAATTGCAAGGCACTATCAAAATAGTTATCGAATTGTACTTGTTTATGGATGTTTGTGGAAGTTGCTTGTGGATGTATTTCTTCATAAATTTAGCTGTTTCTTGACTTAATATACGTTATTTACTCTGAGGATATTATGTTGTTTATGTACAGGTTGCGCACTCTGAAACCGTGATGCGCTTCTTCTTTCTTCATTTCCCGCTTTTCCGTGAGGGTTGCGGGGCAGCGGCTCGAGATTAAGCGCCGCCACACTTCACGGTCTTCCATCACTTCCATCATTTCGCTTGGGTGAAGTCGCAAGCGATTCCATCCAAGATCCTCAATGTAATTGGTTCATCTAGTTCTAGGTCGTCCAACTGGTCTTTTCCCATTTGCTTTGGCGAGTAAAGTTTGTTCGGGTAGTCTTTCCTGAGGCATTTCGCTTACATGGCCAAACCATCTAAGCTGAGATTCGGAGAAGTAACGGCTCGATGTTTAGTGATTTTCGTATCTAAGAGCTACGCACCTTGTTAAATAATGTAACTCCCTCGATTCTTCTAAACCTCATTTCGGACACCTGCACTTGTGATCGCGTTCTTTCAGTCTTTACCCAAGATTCATGACCATAGGCGAGAACGGGTACAAAAACTGTTTTGAAAATTTAAAGCTTTGCCTTTTTCGACAATTCTCGTTTCATGACAACCGAATTGTGCAAAGCTTGCATTACTGCACTAGCCTTGCTAATTCGGGTATCCAGTTCTTCGTCTTGCCTTCAGTCACTCGTGAATGTAACTTGAACTTCTCTACCTGCTTCAGCGTAGCTCCATTCACTTGCAACACGCACTGATCAGGGTTTCGTGAAAGATGACGTAACTTAGTTTTGGCCGTGCTTATTTTTATTCCGGCGGTGTCACATGCATCTGCAAAGCTATTTAAAGCGCGCTGGAGGCCAAATTCTGTGGAAAAAAGCAGAACCAAATCATCAGCGAATAGCAGACGACTGATTTTGTAATTTCCAATCGTGGCACACCCATCAACTTGGTTGCATTTGTCGATCCAATTCATGTAAACAATGAAAAGGAGAGATGACAAAACGCACCCTTGCCTGAAGCCAACGCCGACATGGAACGGCTTTGAATACTTGCCTTTTACCCGAACACAAACCTCCGGTCGGCAGTAGAAGGACTTAATTGCACGTGACAACTGACCATCAAAGCCATACTCCCGCAAAACCTTCCTGAGTTAATCCCGAGGAACTCGGTCATATGCTTTTTCAAGATGAACAAAGCATTCAAAAAAATCTTTGCCATACTCCCAAGATTTCTCGAAGATTTTCTTCAGAGTGAAAATCGTGATGCTCCAGAAAGTAATTAAATTGCTCTATTTTGCAGAGATCTTAGTGGTGCTACGTATGAAGGCGAAGTAAATACGGATTTAAAATACCTTAATACGTGCTCGTATGAGTTAGTAATCGTAAGGGAATAAAGTGCCACCAAAAGGCCTCTTTACGGTCTTCTGAACAAGGCAACTTGGTGAAATAAGATGCAATTACAATTCAATTCCTAGCAGGGGTGAGGAAACCCGGGGGAATGGGGGAATATTGACTGCACCCCCCCAATAATTTGACTTAGATCTGCTTGTGAGCGCTGGATGATCTTTGGACTTTTTTGGTCTTCACTTGATTTTGGGGAAAAAACTTTTCAATTTTCCGTAAAGACCATTTTTTTGGGTCTTCACTCGATTTCCTAATGTGAAAAAAATAGTGGTCGAACTTCATCCCCCCAAAGTTGAAAATAGGGCAAAATTGGGGTAAAATTGCAAATTATCCCCCCCAATGCTCAACCTAAATCGGCACCACTGATTACCAGAATAGTGCAATTTCGCTGTTCGATTGCGTTGCTATTTGGAGCTCGATGTTTTAAATTCAACAAATAGAGCGGTTGGACCACTACACCGGTTGATTTCTCTACCATCTAGTAACCAGTTCTCATTGCACGTGACGTAACACATTTGCAAATTAAACGTAACTACGTCGAAACATTTGTCAAAACTAGTGTGGTACCTGAACTTGAACACAGCCGGAGATGATGTAATACATGGATATTCCTTCAGTCCCTTCTCTAATTATAATACGCTTATCTTCAAACGCATCAAAGTTTATTAAGCCAGCCAATTCCCGCCGGACAGTAGGCGAATATTTTGCAAAACACTAAAAAATGAGCAATTTTAATAATTTTAAAGTAAATTTTTATCGATTATATTCTTTTTGCATGAAAAGATATTGAATTCGTTCAACCAAATAAGGAATTTTATGGAAAATCGTATACTAATATCACTTAGTCTGAAAGTTTTGCATCTAGAGAATTTAACTGATAAATCGCTCAAAAACTTCCATTGAAATTTCTAAAAGCCAAAAAAAAGACAACTACCGCAAATTTTTATCCCTGTTCATTAACTCCTGCCCAAATATAACGCAAACTCATATCCGTATGCAAAAACGAACCCCGAACCTACCAAGAATCCTAACTTAAACCCAAATCCTAAACAACTAAATAGAAAATGCGCGTACAAATGTTCTTCGTTTTTGTTTTACTTTCTTAAAAAATTTCGGTAAAATAATTACTCCTAAAACGAAATCAAACAATATCGTTTTACCACAATTTTCTATTGTTTTCAAATAGCGTTGTAACAACGTTCAAAATAACTGTGACCTGGATTCGAACCAGGTTTGTCACGGCCATAACGTGAAGTACTAACCACTATCCGATCACTGCGTATATAGCAGAGGATGGTTTCGATCCATCGACCTCTGGGTTATGGGCCCAGCAAGCTTCCGCTGCGCCACTCTGCTTCAATTACCAACCCAAGAAAAATATGTTCAAAATAAATGTAGTAAAAAAAGTATAAGAAGTGACGCAGTAATCACGAATTGAATTTCATGACAAACAACAAGGTTGAGAGTTCGATTTTTGGTTCCATTGCTGATTTTGCAAGCGCGGTTTAATCATGGATCAGTGACAAAGTGGATAGAGCGTCTGCAGCTGAAATGATACACATGTTCGATTCCCCGAGGGGCCAAACCAAAGTCTATCTACTTTGTCACTGATCCATAATTGATATTGACAGCTTTTTTCCTGACGTTCAGCAATAATACTAAACGAGACAGTGTGAAGCCTCCACCGTGTGACGTTGACAAGTGGGCATACGTGGCAGCTTGACTCGAAGACCGAAAGATTACTTTGCTGTCTCTGACCAAGGCAATTTGCTGAATAAAAATGTAATTGCATCGGTGTGCAAACTGTCGTATAAATTCTTCTATTCTTAACGACCATAGATTATGTTAAAAATTTTGTTACCGGCACACTATTCCACTTTTATTTGATAAAATGCTCAAATTTTAGTCGAAAGACGACAAAATCAAAAACTACCACTTCATTTAATCTATTGTTTCAATACCTTCATTTGATTGGTAAGGGTGAATAATACTTCTACATCCTCAGGAGAACGATCTTCAGGATTTTTGAGCAGAATAAACTTCATTTTTTTGGTCAGAGTTTTGCTTCCTGAAGTCGTTATCCGAAACGCCTCGACGTTGAAATGCAAATGGTCTTTTTTTCCACTGTTTTCATCTGTACTAAAAGATTTGAACTTTTAATTTGTAAATGAAGTTTGGCAAGAGTTGGACAATTCGTTCACTCTTACCATGGCCCAATAAATTAATTCTAAACTAACCCAATTCTGGCGAAAAAATATTAAGTTTGCCTAGAGCAAGGCAAGTGGTTGAGTAGGTTGCTTGAAACACAGTTTATATACATAGTGGAAAATAACCCGAAAAAGGTTACATAAAACGCAACCTGCAAATTCGGCGAAAAAGCTAGACAAGGCCATGGACGCCTGATAATTCAGAACTCTCGTCTTGGCTGCTCTGCAAAGACTTAATCTCAGGGATGCGCCTTACAGAGGAAAATTTGGTCTGGCTTCAAGATTGGCGTAGCGAAATCGGCTGCAGTTCTTGTCTTAACAGAGATGAGTTTTATCAGTCCATAAAGATAGTGAGCCTGCGATTTTGCGATTTATACGAGCAAAATGAAAAGTTTTGATCACATGAGTTTTGCTAAAGGCTTCCCACTTTTACGATTTTTAACACAGAACAACTAATTCAATAACAGGAACAAAAATTATCTCTGCTTTGCGGTTTTGAATAAATGTGGAGTAGAGGACACAAGGCTCAAGGCCAAAGCCAAGGGCACAAGAAAAATCCAAGGCCAAGGACAGCCCTTCCGAGGACAGACCCTCTTGAGCCCAAGGACAGGAATGCCCGAGACCAAGGACAAAGGATACAAGCGCAAGTGTTCTCCAAAAAAAAGTCCTTAAAAAAATAATTTTTCAGGCGATCTCCAAAAGAGGAAAACAAAAAAGGTCTTCGCAAAATTTCCGCGAGGTTTCTGGTGTTTTCCAACAAAATTTTAACGGTTTAAAAAATAGTGCTGTTCTCGAGCCGAGGACAGGGCAATTTTTGAGGATTTGAGGCTTTGAGGCCAAGGACTTCCAAATGTATCCTCGAGAACGTCCTCGAGGCCAAGGCCGTCCTCGAGAACTCCACCTCTGGTTTTGAATAAGCAGAAAATTTACGTGGGAAGACACGTTTCGAACAAAAAATTGGAAAAAAATCAAATACTAAGTGGGTGCGAATTTGTTAAAAAAAAAAATTGTTGCCATTGTCGCTTTTTGGTTGCTGGAAAAGATGCAATCAATCAAACATTTTAACTCACTCCGTCCTGCAGATTTCTTTAGAGCTGTCTTGTTGGAGCACAGATGTCAACTTCCAGCGATTGATGAAGAATACAGCCCTCGCCAAACTTCGAAATCTATCTATTGGTTTTAGCGATTTCCAGGTTGATGGCAAGCAAATGCTGGTTACCTAAAAAAAAAAAATGCTTTAAACTTTACGCGACAACATTTGTCGAAATCACAAAAATATGACGTCATGAACTAAACTATACCGAGTAGCGTGATTTTTCGTCAAAATGAGGTTGATTTTTCTGTTCCCGAAAAATAAACTGATTACATTACTCTCCGAAGAAGCAGCATTTCAATTCGTCAGAAGCTTTTTGTGCTCATACACTGCGCAGCCAAAATGCAAAAACAACAAAACAAAAGCTTTAGATGGACCTTGATTATCTTGATTCCATTCTATATTAGATCGCATAACAAACATAAAATAAATTTAGCAGCCTGGAATTAAATTTTCAGCCTACAGCACTCTGAGAACAATTTGAACAGGAATGCAAACTCGATCGATTTTTTCGCGATATTGAGGCGAGTAACTTTGACAAATCCACGTTTGAATTCGGCAAAAACACTAAAGATATTTTAGAGTTGAAATCCCTGAATCTGAGTTCAAATTTTTGAGACTAAATTTGCCAATTTGCCATAGAATGTGAATATTATTGAGTTAGATGCTTAGGTTC
Source organism: Trididemnum nubilum (assembly GCA_963965965.1). Taxonomy (NCBI): domain Eukaryota; kingdom Metazoa; phylum Chordata; class Ascidiacea; order Aplousobranchia; family Didemnidae; genus Trididemnum; species Trididemnum nubilum. The sequence continues at coordinate 7,189,796 of OZ014481.1, read as the reverse complement.
TAAAGCTTTACAAAAGCCAATTGAGCTTGACCAGACCTGGCATTAGTTCTTACATTACAAAGGTCAATTCTGGCTTATGCAAAATTACGGCTGCGCTGTTTTTTAGGTTTGTAATTGATTTTTTTTTTTAATTTGAATTTTAATCAGTTTTTCATAAGTTAAGTAGATGTTGAGACTGCTTTCATTAATGTAAAGACAAGTTCATCAATATTAGGCAATTTTTTAAAAGTCACAAGGTGAAAGTCAAAAAGGGATTAAATAAGTCCAATGCACTTCAGAAGATTGCCGTCATATTTAGTTCAAACATTTTCAATTGAAATATACTGGTTTTTGAATCTTGAGAGAGGTTTTGATTTTAGCTTCAATTTCGTAAAGAAAACGTTACCACGAAAACGTTTTAGGCAAAGAAAACCTTTTAAACAAAAAATGTTGGGTCAGCGCTCCTCTTGTTCGATAATAATTATTGTTGATTACAAAAAATTTTTAATATACGAGCATACGAATACGTATTTTTAAATTTAAATAAGCATTTTAAATTCTTTTTTCTGGGCAAAAGTGACTTCGCGCTCAGGCACTTTAATTTTATTGATTCTTTGCAAATTGAAGTTCAAGGTCAGAGATTGGTTTTTACAACCTGTTGTCAAAGAATTACAGCTTTTTTCGGAAAGGTCGATTTTTCGATCGTATTCCAATTAACGGTTCCATGAAACGTAATCGGCAATAATAGCGCATATGCGTAGTGGTGCAGACAGAACCAACGTAGTCTGCGTTTAGAGAGAGAAGTAATGAATATTAGGAACAATTTACTTTCGTAAGTTTGTAGTTTCTACTGGTATCAATCTAAGAAGAAAAAGTTATTCATGACTTTGACTCTCGCATCTTACTCTTCTTTACATATTTGAATGAAATACGAGTATTTAATTTCGTCTAGCCCCAGTTTTGATCTATACGTATTGGATAAATGCGTTGTTTCTTCAGGCAGCGAGCAATAGCGTAATCGTAATTTATAATAATTTGCTCTTTCGGTTTCAAAACAAAATTTTGTTACAGAATATTTAGCAGCTAATCTGCATCAGTAACTCTCAAAATTGCTGAGATGATATATTTCTAATCCACATAAGTGGTGGAAACTAAGTGTACTGTCGTGAACTAGGCAAAAAGCACCACGACGTTTGGTCAAAGCAGGTTAAGAACTAAAAACAGGGCACTCAATAGGCTGATCCACCGTTAGGCTCTTCAGGGAAAGTGCGCCAGAAGAGCCTAATGGCAAAACATCCCGTTGGAGGCACTGTTTTAAAGGTGTTTTTGTTTTAAATTTAATTAGCAAGTGATAGAAACAATACAATCGAGCACCCTTCAGTAGCGCGATCAAACATTCATGTATTTGTACATTAATAAAAAATTGTCGGTTCAAGTATCCTACTAAGATATAATTTTACTGCCGCTCGTGCTTTTACCTTTCGGAGTTTGTTTCTGTAATTATCGGCAATTTTTTGTTCGAGATCTTCAACGTCAAGAATTTTGCTGCTATTGCGACTATCCCCACAAGATGGCAGTGGTGTTACATCTAAAATAAATCAAACTTCAAAAGATTTTCAAAAATGTAGATGCTGGGAAGAAAAAACGTAAATATTCATCTGCTATTTTTACCTTTTTCAAAGTTAAAATGAGATTTTGAGTTACGGTAGACTCTTAAAAGTTTGATTACTGCAGCTATACAATTATACAGCAGCTTGAAGTTTTTAGCTTACCGATCTTTTTAGTAGTAAGATGTTTTGAATAAAGAATTTCATTTTCAGTTACACAATAACTATCAATCGCATCTTTCAAACTGGCTTTTATATTTGGTAAAACAAAGTTAAAATATACGCCAGACATAATTTCGCTGGTTTAAAAAGCAGAACTTTTTCGCCAAAAATATCACAGACTAATTTGGTGAGCCCAAGGTTCTGGCAAAAACACTTGTAAAATTTTACCAAAAATTTTGATTCTAGTTATTCTGTCATACATTGTAGTCACTATAGTATTATCCAAGATAATTTGTGATGTAATAAATTTAGATTTATCACATTTTGGAACCCAAAAATATTTCCTGCAAGATTAAATGTCAGGTGCTGTACTAAAAATACTCATAAGTAATAATCCGAACAAAATTTTAAGAAATGTTTTAATTTACTAAAGGGACGGAACAGAGAGAAATATATTTTCTTCAAATCAAAGAAAAGCTGCAAAACGGAAACTTCATTTGACAAAACCAAGAAAATGCAAAACATTTCTTTTTTCAAAAACACTGTTCAGAGAAATTAATGAAAAAGTTTATTGAACAGATTAACAAAATTTTAGAAACATAGATTACCTTCTTTTTTTTTGGCAGTCATCTAAAAGTATCCTGGATGATAAAATAATTAAGCAGACATTTAGTTCCGGTGATGTTCAACAGTTTTGTTTAGAATGCATTCCAGGAAGAGTATCCTAATGACAGCGATTTTGTAGTTTTCTGTCATACACATTACACAATCTTTTTTTATGAGAACACGAGGCTAATTTTTGCTCAAAATTTAAATTTAGAACAATGCAGTCTAGGCATCAAATAAATTATTAACATGGGCCAAATTTGGAAAAAAAATTATTCTTTTAAGCAGTGCCTACGTATCATAACGAAATTACCCGGTTTTATAGTAATCATAAGGTCAGAGGATATCAAAAATCATGATCATTAACAAAAACAACTTTGCAGTAAACAAAAGACAACTTAGCAGCAAACTTCGTAATGGACCTCAAACAAAGGCTAATGCTATGAATAGACTCGTATATGGCCAACTATCGGGAATAGTTCAGGCTACATTTTTTGGAATGTACAAACTGTATGTATTTCATAGCGAAAGTTTTTATTGAATAAATTTACTTTATGATTACTTGAGATGAACTGGTTTAATAATTGATGTAACAGTGATAGCTCTAGCAGCACAGGTGTGGCCTATTCCGTTTCGTCCCTCCCACAACTGTCCAATTCCACTCAAGCAAAATTGCTCAGTTTCAAAAGCCCTGATAGAGGATAGAAGCGGCGAAAACTAAACCAAAAGCCTATATATTTTACTAGAATCTTTTTATTCCAAAAGAAATAAATTTTCAATTATAATCATTCCGTGATTTGTTTCTACCTTCCATTTTTGATAAATTTTTAAAATTTACAAAAAACTAGAGTAATCTTTCAGGAAAATTACTTAAGACTTTTCCAAATCCTAAATTTCGCAAAAAAGCTTACAAATTTTTTTGGAAAATTAGGGCTTTCTTAATTTGCAAACGCAATTCAAATTACACCGTATACTTCATAAAATTCATCATTTGATTTCATTCTAGAATGCAACCACCAGGATACACTTTACACCCTGTGGCGAAACACAACATTGTTCTTCAAGATAAACTGAAAAAAAATTGTAAAAAAATTGCTTATCTTTAGATAGGCTGAAGAATAAGGATAAATAAAAAAAAATTTTCACCGCAAAAGAACGGCTTGTGTTATTTGTTTATTTTAAACTTAAATTATTTGCTCGGTAGTTTCCGATAATTTGTTAGAGTTTATACTATGCAACTTACAGTATTCTCAGATAACCCCCTTGCTTATTTAAAACAAACTCTTCTCATATAATGTAGTATTTGAGAGGACATATAGTCCTATAAAGCACGATAACGGATAGTTTCATTATCAATTTAGGGAAATTGCTACCGTATGCACTTCGGAGATGAATCATCATCAAAATATATGATTTGAAGGTTCTGTCCAAATAAACCATCCTCATGCACCTTTAATTATGAGATGCGTAAAGTTGATGCGAAATTGGCTGCCTTTTTCTCGCAGGTGAAAAAATAGCAGAGCTGAATAGCATGAGGCGAGAATAGATTGTAGAAGAGAAAGGAGGTCAATTTTCAGGTGCAAGTCGAATTTGTTAAAACGGTACAATCAAACTTAGCATAAAAATCAAGTAGTTGAAGTTTTTAATTGGAAGTCAGGAATAGGGTTTCGTTGCAATCACAATTCAAAAAATAAAAAATAGGTAACTCTAAAATCAAAAACTGTTCTATACATCTTACTGCTCTTATTCATTTTCAGTATGTTTAAAAGTATATCTTGTAAAATCTATATTTTAAAAAATGCTGTGAAGTTCGAAGAGAACGTATATCTTGTGTATTTGGATGTCATTTTGTGTTTAGCATCCAAAAAGATGTAGCTGGTATTCATTAAACTTGCACCCCACTATTTTCGTTCTAGAATAAATAAATATAAAATGGAACATATGGGCTATTTTTATAATTGGGGTTATGAGTCCTATTTAAATTTAGATATTTAATTGGCTATTTATCTGTAATTTGTCATACGATAAATTGTAATTGGCCATCTGGGATGAACGTTTTATTACACGTTCTGTGTCGTTTGACCGGGTCTTTTTGACAGAAAAATATATGGAAGATAAAATTAAAACTTGGGTCTTGTTGACTCTAGTTATCGTGTGTCGTAGTCTTTATTGTGAATAAATACCAGTTATCATCAGAGAAATTCTTTGTTTGTCTTCCACTCTCGATTCTAACTCTCAATTTAAGAAACAGGAGAAGAAAGCGCTCGAACAGTTCGTTTTTCAATATGCTTTCACCAAACAGAAGCAAAAAGAAGAAAGTTGTTGGAACAAAAGCTTACTGTTAGTATTGGGTATTGGTCGGACAAAGTAGTTGTTTTTCTTTCGTGGAGAAAAATTTACCAGATTTTAGCTGAGGCGAAGCGATTTAGTAATGTCGCAGCAGCTTTAGAGTTTAATGAAATACGTAAATCCGAAATATGGAACCAACAGATTGAGTATTCGTTCAGCTAAGATAATAAACGCTTTAAACCAACAAAAGCTGAGAGTTTAATTAATAGAGAAAAAAGAGAGTTAAATCACATAAAAATCAGACTACGACTAAGGCTTAAAATTTTGATTTTTAGTAGCTTTTAAAATTTGGATTCTTTTTACAATTAAACTTTTTGCTTCTGAAATACTCGCATGTTTTCTTTACAAAGATCAACTGATTAAATCATGAAGCATGCAAATCAAATCACCAAAATTGTGCAATTCCTTAACAGCCTGTTTCGTCTTCTGGCTCATCAACATAGCGAAGCGGTTTCATTGAATCACGGACACGCTCCTGATGAGCCGAAGAAAGTTCAAGCTAATGAGAAATTTCAGAATTCTGTTTCAGTTTAGAGTAGAACGATAGTTCATTAAAGCGTAAAAACCAGGTTCTCTACATCTATCTCACTACAACTACACCAACCCAAAACGCCCTGTTTTGGGTCTATTTGCAAATCTTTGGTTAGCAGGGTCATCACAACGGGTAGACTGTTTTGCTCCGATGGCAAATACGCGCAAAGTGTTTTTCCCAAGAACACAACGATGCATTGGCAGTTTGGGACTCGGGCGCTGTCAACCTTTCAATCACAAACCCGATTCCTCGTGCCGACTGAACCACACCATAACTACAACTTTTGAAAACAAAGTATGATACGAATTTGCAGTATTGGTTGTAAATTATTCTATTGCCATTTTTGGCAGAGCGATATTTGAGCTGCAAGTAAGTACCGTGATATTGTGCTTTTCGTAAACAAGCTTTGCGGTAAGCGCATATTTTCAAGAATTTGTTTGAATTTTTTTAAAGTGTGCCGTATCGCTTTATGTACATAATTGGTAATTGAGTAATTTAGATAGGCCAAAAAGCTTCAAGAAATTGCTTACGCTCTATTGATGTTTTATTTGTGATCCAAAAAAGTTTTTATCGCGAGTTTGACAATAACAAACCTATTCAATATTTATATGAATCGGCTTTTGTAGCTTAAAATAAACCTAAAAAAGTCCAAGAAATTTGGGGTAATTTTAAGGATGTTATCGAATCTGAGGTCAAACCAGCCGTATGGCCACATGTTCGCGTTAAAATATCACAGTCGGTTTTCTACACAATCTACAGTGCCAATTTCTAAGGCTTAAAGATTTCCAAAGAAAGTCGACAAGGCGCTATTTTTCTTTAACTGTCATAGTTGAGCGAGCGCATCACAGAAATAGATGAAATAATAACAGACTTCCTATTCGTCACATCGCAGACATATTATAGTTGCAACTAAATGATGCATTCGTTATTCACGACCTAAACTTACCAAGGGGTCGGAAAATAACAATACCATTCAATATTTGGTATCTTAACAACTATACGTTCCCATCGGGATAGTGATGTCAAATGTTTACTGGCCCGAAGCAATCTGAACTTGCCCGTAAAAAGCAATCTTAAATCAAATCAACTTTTCATGATACTCACTGCATTACGCCAAAGCGTGTAACGAGTTTGTGGGGCCCATCTCCGCGTCATTGCGCCCGGGCAACGCGGCTTTTTTCGAGGAAACGTCGCAGCGGTGGCGAGCCGTTGGCTACACTAGGTCCGATTTTAGCAGCCTGAGAATCGAATCTCAGATTTTCAGCTCCAGAGACGAACGCGCTACCGCTCGACCAACTGGCCGGTAAATTGCCCGAAATAAATTAGTACCTAAATTATAATGAAGCCAATTTTGACCTTATTTTGAAGAGGTTAAAAAGATCTCTAGAGTTTTAATTCCTCGTATATTTTGCTAATTAGTTATTTAATTGCTTGTTTTTAATCAGTTTCTTGCACTTTTGCTTGGTTAAGATACCTAACGTCGAAAATATTAACATTTTTAACTTCATCAGCAATTGAAATGACTGATGGTGGTGTTAAATAATTTTTTTTTATAAAACTGCAGTAAATTCGTTTACGACACTTGTAGTAATTGTTGCAAACAGCTACACATAAATAGAATTCCAAGTTACCGATAAACTATTGCTTTGAGAAACTGTTTAAAATTTTTTAAACTCTTCGCCGACTTCGCTTAACATCAATTTTTTTCTTTTGCACTGTAACAAAGGAGTGATACATGATTGGGACATCCCGCTCCACTGCCGTGCCGGTTTCGTGAGAAAACTTAATGCAACAAAAAAAATTAAACATTAATAATTTTGCGCTAGACAATGTTGTCCAGCGCGTCTGAGGATAGAATATATCTGCATGAGATCAAAATGAGCTGATCATGAAATTGGAAATTTTTGTCCGGCTTTCGGTGTAATTTTACGTGAGAGCAATGATTTGCGTTCCTAATTTTTTTGTTTCTTTAATTTGTTGCTTCGTACTGTAGATTGCATTTTGTCAAGTGGCCCATCGGGTCAGTTAAGTGCCTCAGGCCAGCGAGGCAGCGTTAATTTCGAACCTTGAACTAATCCGCTCTAAGCCGATATAACTAAAAATCTCGCACCTAAAATGCAATTTCTGTACTGTGGTAATGCTGGTAATGGGAAAGAATGTTTTGACTTGTACTTTTAACACAGAGGATTTTAATAAATTACCGTTTTGCATAAGTTGTTGATCAACATGTCCGCAAATATCCTACTTATAACGGCTTACTGTCATCAAGTCGTATTTAATAAATGAAACAAAGTTAATTATAAATTGTTCAAAGTGGCTTGTTATATGACTTCATTAATATGAAAATGAGAGTGCTTAACTGATTGCGATACGTCTATGATGATTGGTCCTTGGTAATATTTGAAATAGCTTTGATCACAAAACAGAATTAGTTTCAAAGCTTCCAATTTGAGTTTACGTAATTAAAAGTGGGTTCATTAATCGTTATGTGTATGCTTCAACTGTAATTTCTTAAATTTACCGCTCAGCGGAAAACCGAGTGCGAAAATTTTTTCATATCTGCTCAAATGGAAAATTTGGGGAGAATTTCCGATAATTTTCGCTCTGGGATTTCTGCAGAATGAAAGATTAGGAAAATTCTCGGTGGAGACAAGGCCTTAGTAGCCAGGCTATGACATTCTGTCAACATCAGCTCAGCTTTTTATTTTTGGTGGCAAAGTTTGCAAAAATTTTATTTGAAAAGGGTTAAAAATGAGGGTGATTGGATATATTGCGGGCACAACCGTCGGATGCATTAGGTCTTGCTTTCAACTTTCTAGGCTCTATACCGTCAGATAGACTTCGAAAATAAGATAGATCCCCATCAGTAACACTTCGAAAAAATGGGTTTGAAGAAGTCTCAAATTGCTCCTTTCAAAGAGGTAGCTAGAATCTTGAAAAATTAATACTGTACTAGGGCAGCGCAGACAAACCTATACCAAATGTTTATAGTCTTACTGCGGCAATGCTGTTTCAGTTATCCACATACTAATAGGAGTGAACTTATGTTGTTATTGAATTGTCATTTGGCCTAGAATAAGAGATTAGTAAACCAGTGATAAACTTGCTTGGTTTTTTCAAGAGTTTTAAGTCTCAATTTAGTCAGAACAAAACTTGGGGTGCCTTAGTTTGCTGAGGAGGAGGCCTGCAGAATTAAACTGAGGCTATGTTGAGTTTGCAGATCTAAACGTTTAAGTAGTTAACTCACAGCAGAGAGCTTTTGCTTGCTTTTTATCAGAAACAGATCTTCTGTGCTTAGTCAAAAATGATATCCGAAATTTCTTAAAGTTGCAAATCCAGCTTTTCCATGAGTGACAAAATCTTTCACAATATTTGTTAAATTTTTCTTGCTCAGGCCAAATCGACACTTAAAAACTCCAGAAAAAATAGCAAATTAAACACTAGTTTTTTTAATCTCTTATTCTAGGCCAAATGGCAATTCAATCACGACATAAGTTCACTCCAATTATGCGAAAAATTGAAACAGCATTTCTATAGAAGGACTTTAAAAAATAATAGGGTTTCCGCTCTACCCTGTAGCAAGTGTAAGTGACACTGCATAGTTTGCTGAACAAAATCATTAGAAATGCGTTTCAAACACTTTCTGTTCGCGCTTTAAATCTAGCAGCTTGTAAACAAATGCGTTATTTCAGCAACGACTAACGACATTTAGATTCTTAGCAAATTCAATTTTTCCACAAATGTCTGATTGAAAGTTTGATTTAATGGTAATTGGATTAGAAGTTTAATAGTTATAGAAAATTAATGAGATTTTCGCTTAATGGCTGCCTACTTGGCCTTGAACCTTGTTTGTGAGTTTAGTTTCTTTACAGGAAAATAAGCGCAAAAACGTCAATCACTAATACTGATTAGATGCAGCTGCGTAAAAAATAATATGAAAAGGATCGGAGGCTTGGTACTATACTAGTGAGTTCAGTTAATGCTTTAAAGTTACGGACTGCTTTTTACTCATGATTTCACTTCTATATTTGCCTTTGCTTTTTTTGAAGGAGGATAGTAGGTTCCATCAATGAGGTTCTTAAATTAGTGCAGTACATTAAATTGCATTTGCGTTCTTGACCTAATTGTTCCAAAGATATTCTTCTTCAACCGCATCAATGCGTCCCTCGACCTTAGAGCAACAAATTTTCATTAATTTGCGTCAAAACGTCTCGGGAACAAATCAGCAGTGTCAAAATGTCTTGCATCAAACCGGTCGCGGTCAAAAAGTCCTACTACCCGATAGTAGTGGGCAGCACTAGTAACGTTAAGAAATACTGCTCAAGATCGGTTTTGAAATGAGAATTAGAGAGATGAGAATTGAATTACTTGAAGTGAGAATAAAAAAGAATGAGAATTACTTGAGATAGCAGAGATACTGCTACCCTTGATTTCCCTTATCCGCAAAAATAGATTTTATCCGTTTGACTCCGTACTTGTAAAAATCCTGCGTTTCGAAATTTTTCGGCTTCAGAAAAAGATGACTCCGCACGTTCCTTACTCAGCAAGAAATTTTGCAAAGTCATCCATTTCTGATGACATGAAAGTTGGAAAAGCAGGGTTGCCAATGGTTCGGAGTTAAACGGATTAAATGTATTTTCGCGAATAAGGGGAATAGTGGATCAAAGTTTGAGGCACCTCTTTGTTACCTCAAGCCTAGTTCTCATTTCTTCAATAAAACCGATCTCGAGCAGTATTTCTTTAATCGCCATCTGTGTCATCGTAACGCATCGCTAGTTACCGCCAGACTATGAAACTAACATAAACTAAATGAATTCTAAATATTTCATTGCGAGCAAAAGCGTAAATTGTTTAGAAACAATTAAATAATAGAACCAAAAGGGATATTTAAGTATAAAATTTGGATCAAACTGTATTGTAGTTTGTAGCAGAGTTGACGAATTATTTGATGGAGCCTAGTATTAGCGCTTTTCTCTGAAGCAATTTACATTTTTTACGACTTTTCAAGAAAAAAACTAATAATATTTGTCTTGGGTAGAAAACATTTTTTTCGCTTCGTGTGCTGAAAATAACTTTGCAGTAATGACATAATAAGCAAAAAATTGACAGTTAAATTATTATAGGAAATAGTCGCAGATTTAGTAGCATTTTAATATCACCTTTTATAGCTTCAAAGCAGTATAAGCTTTGTGATATCCGCTACCAAACACCTTACTTTAAAGCAAAAATAAGACAGGTAATGCGTTTGGTAATTATGAAAGTCCCCAAGTCTTCAATTTTCCCCTCCTAATAGACTTTTAATAAGGGTGGCAGCATCCAAAGAGCTTTTCAATGTCAAATTTGAAGCCAATTTTGACACTAATAACATGCTATGCTTTCTTCGTTTGACTTTTTTCGTTTTTTTTTTATTAACTTTGAACTTGACTCCAAAGCACTTTGAATAGTATGTTGGTGGTCTTGTCTTGAAAAGCGACATTTAACCTTTTTATATTTCTAATGCCGCTTCTGAGCCTATGTCAAGTTTTTATTTAGATCGTGCATGCAAAATTGCAGCTGCAATAGCCAACAGGCAAAGTGATCGTTTTGTTTTTAAACAAATACATTTTTAAATAAGCAATTTCTTCAGATAGGGAGAGCAACAAGGCATCCAAAATAATGTCACACCACATAATTAGCTTGAAGAGCAACCGCAAAAAATAAAAAATTGAATTCCATGAGCAATTACTTGAGTAGCATGGAAAAGAAAATAACCTCTGGAGTCAGACTACACTCAAATTTACTCTCAATTTAACAAATACCCTCGTAAGTAAAATGTAGTAGCATCAGAGACGTTGAGAGGGGGGCAGCAGGATATAAATTTTGGAGTACAAAATCGGGATTTTTTGGAGGAACCGCGCTGATTTAGGGGGCCCATACGCGTTGAAGCTTGATCTGTCCAGTAACGCAATCCGGCATAACTCCCAACAGCCAATTATTAGAGGCGACCTTTTTTGGGGGTCTTCACTTTAAATCTGGGAGAAAATGAGGCCCAAAATGCGCAAAGATTTTTTTTAGTCTTTGTTCTAAAACCGAAGGAAAAATAGTAGCTCAGTTGAGAAGCACTTCTTTTCGTTTTGGTTCTGAAGAGCCCTGTGCCGCATCAGTACTCCATATAGTTTCCTTTGTAACTTGTAAAAGCAACACAAACTTTTAAGAACATACTGATATTGTTGGTACAAATAAATTAAATATCATGATGGTACAAATGCTGGTACAAATAAATCTGCGTCACACAACTTGATTTTCTTCATTATGAGGTTACATGTACCAACGTCGATTAACTTTAATCTGCGGATTAACCAGTCTTAGGAAAAAAAATTGGACAAATTGATGGGCTAACTGCTACAATTATAAAGTGATTCAAGAATTATTTCCTTGAACTAGCAAAGTTAGTTCATTTTCTTCAAATAAATTCAACAGCGCAGAAGATAAAAAAGTGATAATCCACGAATTGAAATTAATCTAGGTTGATGCATTCGACCCCAAAAGGCTCCCCAGAGGAGACATACAGTCTAAAAAATTTAATTAGTTGTCTAAAATCTAAAATTCTAACATTTGACTAAAATCTTTTTCAATCCAACCTGTGCGCACGTAATAAAAATTTGCATAGAGGGAATTTTAAAATGACGTTGAAAGTAGACGTCGACGCCGAAATTTTTCAAATAGGGGTAGCCAAGTAGCACACATAGGTAACAAAAATCTAGAAATAATTAGTATTTTCGCGTAATGTTAATTTTTTGCACATCAAAAACGATATCGATAGTAATTGACGAATTGTATAAACACTAACGTCCAGTAAAAAGAAATCTTGATTTCTGCTCTGTATCGTTGGACTAAAACGCTAATATGGTAATATGGTAACTTCATATCCTTAAAATGCAGTTGGAGCCACAGATTTGCCGTTAATTATAACCCTCACCCTCTACAGTTATTCTGAATAGATAAATCTGATTGTAAACAACGAATAAGTGATAAATTACGTTATAATTAACTATAGGCGAGCTAAATGAAGCCAAATTTTTTCAAACAAAGCAAGCTTGCATCAAAATTGCAGGTAAATCCAAAGTTAGTTTGCTAATTTGACGTATGTTTATGTGCTTTCCAGCAATTTGTTGTTTGCGTGTTTCCGATTCGTGTTTGTCGTAGGAATACAAATTCGACATTTTGTAAAAATTGTTTTAAGATTATCATTAATTTTAACGATGATAAATGAACTATAGGTGCGAGGCAATAACAAAAATTAACCCGCTTGCTTAATCGGATATTGGCGAAAAATTTGATATAAAAAAGTTTGTTTCGTTTGTTCAACTAAATATTAGCAACTACATTAAATATTTATAAGCTAAATTAAGTGCTTTATTTAGAAAAGAAACTCGTTGTCGACCTCACAAAAGTTTAATAATAGATCGTCACTTAAATGAAAATGGAACAAAACAATTGCCTTTTTATACCAGAGGTTGAGAGTGCAGCTGGTGTACAAAACGCAAGAATGGGTGGCTCTTAGACTTTTACCATTTGTATTGCGAAAAAAATCTTCTAATCGATACAACATGAAGCGAAGATGGAATTTTTATCTCATTCAGCTGAGACTTTAACTTAGCAATTCACAAACAATCTATATACAGTAGTTCAGGAGTGTCCAATTTTTTTTGTGAAAGGAACAAATTAGACTACGCGGAACAGTCCGCGGGACAACAGTTCTTTAATGGCACCACTGTGCGAGCCAAAACATTAAGCCAATACCTTTTGCGGTGCAAATAGGAGAAAAACAGATTTAGACCAGAAAAGCGATTGAGACCAAATAAGAGGTTACAAACGTACCGCTATTTTCGGAGCATTAAAAAAAAAAGATGCGCTAAGGTCAAAATAGAACTGCAAAGTAAACTGGGTCGGAAAAAAGTTGAAGACCGGGTGCGGGCAGCAGTGAAACAACCTGGGTGGCTTCAGCCAAATTATTTACAAAATTTAATCCAAATCCGCATTCAGGTCAAAACCGAGCCAAAATCCGGTAAAGACTTTGCTTTGGTCTTCACCTAATATCAGGCTAAAAACTAGTCGGATTTCATGTGAAGGCCTTAAAAATGACAATATTGATGAAATGATATAAATGAATAATTGATATCTTAATGAAAAATTCAAACAATATTGATATTGATGAAAAGTGACAATATTGAATCAACAGAGGGGAAACTTATCGTGAAAGCACGAAAAACGATATTTTGCAAATCTGCGCGTTCTGGCAATTTCTTGGATTTAGTCGAAAAAATTCCAATAAAAATGAGTTTTTAAGTCTTCTGCTTCTATCCCTCTATGCCTTCTTCGCTTGTTTTTTTTTTTTTTTTTATTCTCTTAGAAAAAACAATCTTTTTGCACACAAAAGAATAGTCAGAGCAGAACGAGAAAATAGTTAAAAGTTGCTGCTTTTTGACAAATTTGGGAAAAATAACATTGTTGGAAATAATTAAACAAAAAATGATGAGAATGCACGCAGACACTTGTACGGTATCTTTATTGTATATCATTATTGTACGGTATCTCTGATGTTTATTGACCAACGAAAGCAGGTTAATAACTTTTATCTTGATCAAGTTATTTAATGTGGACATGGTAATACAACAATAGACCTTTTCTCATTTCGCCTAGCAAACTTGTCTCAAATTTCGCCGAAAAATGTCAAATGAAGTTTGTCTATCATTTGCAGATTAACATTTCCCGCCTAAATTTCAATCCTTTAAACGAAAAGGGTATTAGTACCTGATATGTAGCTTGTCTATATTCTCCACGCTAAAAGTTTCTCACTCCAGTTCCCCATGCAGGTGTCAACATCTGATCTTCTTCCTAAACCTCAGTCTAATATAGACCTGCTTGCAGTCATACAGTAGATGAGCAACCATGCCTCTGAAAAATGATAGACAGCCTTCCTAAAACAGTTTTTACTCGAAAATATGATCTATTATTTTACGTTTTCTCGCTCATAAATTATAAATTTAAGGGTTCAAAAAATAAGTCAGAGTTTGTTCATTCAGAGATTAGAGACATTTGCGATCTCTACTTAAATGCAAATGCTTGACCAACTTCCTTATTAAGAAATTTTAAGAAATTGAGGCTTTCAGTTTTAGATTAGTAAGAGGAGAAAGATTTTTGCTTGGTGTCTGGAGAAATTAGAGCTTAAAAAAAACTAGACTATAGTTTCGATGCCTCGCGTGTGGTTCATGTTATATATGCTGATCTCTTTGATGTATCAAATAACTGCTATTATCAAAATTTAGTAAGCTGCTACAAAAACAAGTTGTAGAAGAATGTGGACAATTATAGTTACTAGTCGGGTCACCTACTTGATCTTAAATTCATGTATCTTGCGTTCAACAATAGGAAAATATAGGTTTATAAGTTGTAAGTCAGTGACTCAAGGGTCAACGATTTTATTATTATTTGGGCTATTATCGCGATAGACAGAATACTTTGATTTTGCGAATTATCGCTTGAAATAATTGCTCTGATCCAATTTTGCCTGGTTGCTCTATTCAGAATTTTTGCTTCACGTGCTTGTTTTATTCTATTCCAAATTTTGCGCCACCAGTTTGATATACAACTCGAGTTCTGCGCTAGAGTCATTCGCCGAACTTTTCGGTATCTGCCGTGCGGTCGCGAGCATTTCTGCACTCAATAAACCTGGTTTGTAAACACAATTCCATGCGGCTGCGGCAGGAGGTTTAATCATAATTCACGAGGTAGAGATTTGGTTCCCCTACATCGCAAATTTTATTAGCACGAAAATATCTGTGTTTGTCGGTACGGTTTTTATTTATTTCTTAAACTTTTTTTGTCAGTGGCAGTCAAAAATCGGCGGTAGAATTCAGCAAAATTGATTTCACACTAGCTCAAAATCAGAATGAATATTCAAAAAGCAAAAAAAAGTGGACAGGAATTTTTTGAATCACGAATTCAATCTGACTCGAACTTTGTAATGAATTGAGGCATAGTTAGTAACTTGAAATTCGCCATACACAACCTACCGCAACCAGGTTGTCAGTCAATGAAATATAAAAAAATAGACCAGAAATTCCATGTTTCGTAAGCAGGATACACATTCAAATTTACGGGCATTGTTAAAACTCAATATAACTGGATGTAAATATACTGTTGTGCACGGTCAATGCTTTCAAATTCTTCGATAAACAAAACAACGTGAACAGCACAAACACAGCCGAAAAAGTTTGCTATAGAGCAAATGATATGTATAAGGGTAAGCTTGCCAGAAGTATACACCTACCAACAGTTGGAGGTCAATACGGTGATGGCATAGCTCAATTAGTATAGAACGTAGGTTGAAGATGATATGATTGCAGTCCTTCGGTTTGATTTCTAAACTTACAGCAATACGTTGTCATCTTAACGACTAGTTGGAAAAGACACTTCAGTGGGCCAGCCTGACGAAAGATTTGCAATTTTAAGCCAATAAGATGCCTTATGTTGATGTCGTTTAACAGGCGCAGAGATGCCTGCCTCATATGCACGGTACTGGAATAGATGGTAGTTAACGCTTCAGTTGTACAATATTGTACGTAAGAACAGTGGATAAGCAATGTTAGTTGAACGTTAAGAGTTAAGTAATGAATCTTAACTGCTGGCGTTTTAAGTTGAAACAATGGGACACTACTCTCTATGGATAAAACCGTTTTAAGCCGCAAAAGTGCCAAAAAACTTTCAAC
Source organism: Trididemnum nubilum (assembly GCA_963965965.1). Lineage (NCBI taxonomy): Eukaryota > Metazoa > Chordata > Ascidiacea > Aplousobranchia > Didemnidae > Trididemnum > Trididemnum nubilum. Next base: position 7,173,810 of record OZ014481.1, on the reverse strand, counting down.
TTGGGACTTTATTTACAATTTTGAATTCACAGTACAGCTAACAGTTTGCGTAAGACTCCAAAAATAAAGTTGTGGGGCAAAGTGGGTACCGAAACATGTAATGAGCGTTTTATTTCGAAATTTTAAGGCTGAAAACTTGACTGGGGTGAAGATATTAAACAAGATTGTTAAACTTATGACGTTGGTAAACCTGGAACACATTCGGCTATTACCGGAAATTTATTGTGAACCGTTATGCTACCGTTCAAAGAAAAAGAGTGTAACTTGTCCTAATACTTTAGCTCCCTCGAAAATTTATCAAAAAATATTGCTATATGAATTCACTTGAAGACAAAGATGGAACGTTATCACAGTTTATTCATAATGATATTACGTACAAGCTTCAACTGTTGCTTTTAAAAAAGTAGAAGTTCTCGTTTTCAAGACCAGAAATGAATTGAAGGAACCGAGACAATAGCAACTTTTTTCGTCTCAGAAAACGTTTTTTGAAAGCAAATGTGGCAACGTACCGGCTTAGAGCAGTCTTTTGTATTCTTGCGACGATTCCAACTTCATTATTCAAAGAAGTTTTGAGAAAAGAGTATTAACGTTTTTACAGCAGTAAAATCAGCGATTACAGGTAGTAATAACACGGAAAAACACAGTAAAGTCGTTTTTCAGAATAAGTTTTTAACATATTTTTACGCGCGAACATAGACCCAACTCAGTTTTGCTAGTGGTCATAGTTTCAGAAGCAGCAACTAAATTTAATCTTGTACGAAACATACATTAAAACAAACCAGGCATTTTTAGGTAAAACCAAAACATAAAGAAATCAAAATTCAATTTTTGGCAAAATTTGCAGCAAAAATGAAAGGGAAACGCTGGTTAGTAACATTTTGATATATAATTTTGTCATTTCTCCATTTAGGTTTAATTTTGCCATTTAGGTTCAGTAGCATGATTCTCTAAAGGCCGAGCTTGTTGTTTATCATACAAGATAATGACGGTACTGTGGTATTAATATCGTCATTAAATAAAATAGCATCTCCATCATCATCATTTTTAATGTAGTCTAATGTTAAATACAGCATATTTTCAAGTTTGATTAGTTTATTCAGCTAATTAAGACTGCTATTAGACACTACTAGCCGAACCTATTGAAGCTGTATGATTATGCGTGCTTGGAAAAAGCTGCAGCCTCAACAATATTAATTGATGAAATTATCCTCGTACATTCAAGAAGACCTTGTTTGGAAACGCAAGCTTTGAGTTTGAAGTTCAAAGTATTACTAACAGGTAAGCTACGTTATTGCTTCTATTTCGGTTCTTCAACAAACGTTCTTGTTACAGTTCGAAGCGACAAATAAACAAGGGAATTGAATTTTAAGTTGTTTTTTTATAAGGAAAGGCTTGGCGCACGTTCCGTGCGCGCAGACATTTCGTAATAAAGCCTAAAAAAACTAACCCTAAGTCCTAACCCTAACCTTAACCCCAATCCTAGCCCTAACCCTAAGCCTAACCTAAACCCTAACCCAAACCCTAACCCAAACCTATAACTGTACAATAATAATCAAAGTAAAAATTTCCGAAAACGAGTGAGGTCACTGGAATCTTTGTTTATTCAACCGCGCACGTTCCGTGCGCCAAGTCACTTCGTTTTTTATATCAAGAAAGCGAATATTTTTGTGGGATTTTGCTTTCACGTGAATGCTGTAAAATGGATTTTTTATATATGATTAATCAATTCACACGTACAAGATTGATACTACTGCGATACAATTGGAAAAGCAAAAAATCTACCCCCAAGATGCTTAACTATAGCGAAAAATATGCGCTTAATCTAAAACAAATGTCCACTACGTTATGGTGGTCCTATAAATTCAGTTGCATGCAGTGAAAAGGTATGGTACTTTTCAACTACCATAGCGAAACTAGCGCTAGCAGTACCTCTCGATTAAGCATTAAATTGCTCATTTATTAATAAGAATTAATTTTGTGAGAGGAGAATTAATTTTAGAATTAATAAAATGACTGTATTTTGCGATATACCGTGTTTTCCCGAAAATAAGATAGGATCTTATATTAATTTTCTTTCGAAAAATAACACCAGAGCTTATTTTAGGGGAATATCAATTATTTTCATTTATCAAAAACAAAATTGCAAAGTAGAAAATTACGAGATTTTCAAATACACAAAATATGAAAACCATTGAACTAATCTATTTATTAACTAGCACTACTTTTTATCCTAAATTCCCACAATAACTTTTCAAGCAGTAAAAACACACTCGAGGACAAAAAAATTCGCCCTATCGCCTAGGTCTTATTTTTAGGGTAGGGCTTATAATAAAATCATTTTTAAAATTCGAGCTAGGTCTTACTTTCGGAAAAACACGGTATGAGCGTAGAGCGTAAATTCCAAAATTTAATATTGCAGTTAGATTTTAATGAGGGGGCAATGAGAGACACCGAAAACGTCTGATATTGAAATTAATGAATAACTAGTTAAATGCTTAATCTTGTAGTGCTGCTGGCGCTAGCTTCCAAAAAATTCATTGGAAAAACGTCTCGACTTTCCTGGTATAAAGTCGTGAGCATTTGTAACCAAAATTGATCTGAAAAATCATGTTACATAAGTCATAACCAAAATGTATACTGTATTAAAATAATGGGCACAAAAAAAATTAAGTGCACTTAACTCAATATCAAATTCCAAAATGTAATTTTTTGTTGACAATTTGTTCATTTTGCAGAGAATTGTTGTAAGAGTCGCCGCTGATAAAAAAAAACAAAAACACAAAGCACAACGGTTTATATTCACTATAGGGTTTTGTTTCGCGACCATATATGAAATTACTCCTGAATTACTCTCACTCAACGGGCTTAAATTTTTGGAATAGTTTGGGCGTGTTGGAAGGGGAAATATATTTGCTCTGCATTAAGTTTCGAAAGTTACCTAAATTCTTGCATCGAAATTCGAAATCACAGTAGTAGGTCTTACAGAATTGGTTATAAAGAATATGCTCCCAACTCTGATGGTTGAGCACTTTGCCAGCAGCCTACAAAACGTATGCAGTTCTATATATTAATTTTTTCTAAATTATCAAGGGTTTGCTGACTACTACGCAGTGTTCATTCATTTATATAGCATTGTATGCAGTTCTGTATTTTCTGATGTCTTTTCCATATGTCCAATTCGCATCATAGTTTAGCCCTATTATTATGCTTGGGCTATTTGTTCAACGCATTTCGCACAGCAGAAAATGCCCTCTACACCTTACTCCTAAACTGAAGGTCATGGGATCACCAAATTTGGCAAGTGGGTTGAAATTCATCTAAAATTTTTTTTTAATTAATTTTGAGTTGATAACGTCATAGATGGTTGAAACTTTGCACATAATGTCACAAAAATGTTTTATTACGGTACTTTATTTAACTTAAATCGGGATTTTGAGCCAAAAACGGGCCTCAATTTTGGTGTAAAGGGATTCCGACAAACCTTGAAATTGGAGAATTTTTTCTTACCCCACGACGTCAAAATTTCAGGGATTATTTGTAAATGAACTTGACTTAAAAAAGAAAGTTCGTTCAATCGACTTAAAACGGCAAATTGGTTCGAAGTAAAATCGTGTTTTATGGGGCATTGCCTATTGTAAAATGGAGTTAATGCAAACCAAAGTCAGGAACACTAACTTTACAGCATTTGGAATGTAGAGTAATTAAATTGCAAATCAATGGGTAAAAAGTTTAAACCTAATCGATATCGTTGCCACTTTGTTGGTTTACAAGGACGCTTTTAAAGATAAATTGACGTGAATTGATTTTTAAATGCACTTAACAGTAATCAAATATAACCTCAACAATTATTCTTTGTGTGGACTTGTAGGCTAGTGAGGTTATATCTCTTTCCTCAAGGCTGAGTATATACGTCGAACGATCCTGCAGGCCTCTTGAGTCCGTAAATACCAATTGTTCAAGTTGAAAATTGCCGGTTTAATTACAAAATTTAGCAATGCGTTTTACATTTTCATAATAGTTTAAAGCCAATTGAACTGCAAAATTAGCCGTGCTTTCTACATAGCGGTTTTAAGTCAATTGAATTGCAACACGCAACAACAAATGCACGGTGAATGAATTACTGTGACGTCATAAAAAGGCAACTACGGATGATGCAACGGCAAGCAATCGACCGAGCTGCTACAATCACCCCCCACCAATGCGGTCGAAAATTCGGAAGAATTTTCGGCCGCATTGTCGAAAAGAACCGCAGCAACTTGGACGAAAAATGACACAAAACATGAATTCTAACAGGCAAACGAAAATTTTACAAAACAGTTTGAGAGCACTTCTCTTGGGAACAAGTGGCAAATCCAGCTGCAAGAGCTTCGTGCGTGACTTTCAGCTGAAGTTGTGAGCGGTCGACCTTCGTGCTGGTCATTGTGACAGAGCTGATTGATGGTGCACGCTATAAGTAGCAAGGCTGCATTCAGGCTTGTAAAGATGAAGATTCGAGCTCTCGTTCAATCAGATTGTCTTTTTTCATTCAAACATGGGAGTTGCAGACCAAGGTTCTTTAATCGTGTGTGCTTAGCAGTCTGGTGCTTTTGCGGTGACGCGTGAGGAGTCAAAAAATGTCAACATTCAAGAAAAACACACGAAACTCAAAAGTCAGCAAAATGTGATGCAGCAATCGGGTATAATTTTTGATAAGGGGGGCGGTGGCAAAAAATGAAACAGGAGCAAACGAAACATATCCCAAAAGGGTGACAAAAACCTGTTTGAATACTCCGAGCAAAACAAGCCTTTCAAAAAAGAGGGCCCTGTAGTGATGAAAGGCCAGAACGCTGGGGAACCTGGGACAGGTGTGTCAGGCCGAGTGTGTGTATGTTTGTGTGTCGCGTTGCTTACAGAGAAAACGCAGGAGACCCGAACTTAGGCATCTTGAAATCGGCGTGGACGGACTATCCGTCGTCCAAAGCGGTTGATGACTACCTCCTCGGGTTGTTCTTCTCGGCGGGTTGTCTTTTGTGTGGATGGGGAACTGGGAATTAGACATGGAGTAATGGAGGTCAAGGCTGCTGGTTGCTGGCCATGAACTGTTCGTGTCTCCTTGAGTCCGGGGCGCAGTGAGTGTGCTGCTTAATTTCGGTCAATACTGACGTTGTCAACGCGTGTGACTAGATCTACGGTGTAGTTCTTGTGTTTGTTGAGAGCGCGGAAAAGACCGTCAAGGACAGCAGACCACTGATTGCTTATCTCACCCGTGGGGGTCAAACTAGTGCTTTGGGCTAATCTTTCGGAGATTATCAAGTCGCCCGAAAAAATTTCTTTACACAAAGAACGATCGCTGCATTCTGCTAGGCCTACACTGTTTGAAGGTGTTTCGACTCGGTAAGGTATGGGCCTACCACGGCCGGTAGAATATATAGGCGTTACGTTTGAATAAAACGGTGCACCGGTACTAGCGCTAGCACACACGAACCTGTTGCTCATGATGATTGCTTGAAGCTGTTGTCGTAGTTGTTTTTGCTGATGTCTTACTTGTTTTTGTCTTTGCTGACGACTTGCTTCGTTGCGTGTTACTTACTGTCTTTCCTGTTTGTCTTGCTTGTTGTTGTCTTCGCTGATGTTGCTGGCCTGCAGGACGTCGCCGCACCAGAGAGAATTTCCTCACCAAGGGGCACCAGATGTGGACTTGTAGGCTAGTGAGGTTATATCTCTTTCCTCAAGGCTGAGTATATACGTCGAACGATCCTGCAGGCCTCTTGAGTCCGTAAATACCAATTGTTCAAGTTGAAAATTGCCGGTTTAATTACAAAATTTAGCAATGCGTTTTACATTTTCATAATAGTTTAAAGCCAATTGAACTGCAAAATTAGCCGTGCTTTCTACATAGCGGTTTTAAGTCAATTGAATTGCAACACGCAACAACAAATGCACGGTGAATGAATTACTGTGACGTCATAAAAAGGCAACTACGGATGATGCAACGGCAAGCAATCGACCGAGCTGCTACATTTGCACTAGGCAATAGCTTCTGTGCTACTGTTCGGCAATACAATGTCCATTAGAGAAAATATTAAGCTTTTTTAGGAAGACTTTTTTGCAAACTTGTTTAACTTAACGAAAATTCCTTCAGGGTCACAAAGAAACAAGAAACATCACAATGCTTTCTGCTGGAGACGTACTGGAAAGAATTTCTTCGGGATTTTACAGAACCGTAAGTACAAAAACTTCACGATTTTGGGGGAGTGTGTTTTAACTATTTAAAAAACATTTAGTTGGAGTTTTATAAAGTTTCATACACTTATGATGGTTCAATTTTAAGAAACTGTTCTTATAGCTTTAGTTTCTTTCAAACAGTAGAAACGATTCAGCAAAAAAAAAAAAAAAAAATTAAAAGAACAAAAGCGTAATTGTTCTCTTAAATTTGTTAAAAGCATGAAAACAAAATTAAAATATAGTTTAAAATACAAACGGCAATATATATTTGGATAAACGAGAGAGTTTGAATGGCGTGTCCCTGAACGCTTGAAGGTTTACTCAACCCACCAGAAACACCAAAAATCGAAAGACGCTACTTAAACGATAAACTTTCGATTTTGACCATTTTACACCCGCGAGCACCCTGTGCTAGACCTAAAATCAGATGCTACGTCATAAAAGGATAAAATAATTACATTTGAATAACGCTAAAATGAATTAGAGATCTAAAAACGATAGTCTCCATTCGACTTGGTATAAATTTTTACCAAGTTGGTGACTTCAAGCCAAATCATAGAGCAAGAAAACGAAAGTAATGACAATGGTGTCACTGAAATGTCATAAATGAACAAAATCTCGCACAAGTGCGTGCAATTCAGTCACTGCTTAAATCATCGTAAAAAGGTCAGTTACATGTAGCTTAGGTAATGATCTGAAATCACAGAAGGGTCAAATTTCTTTCAAGTAAGCGCAAATAAGCTGATAATGAGCCTTTATGGACGCTTCTAAATCTTAAAGATTATAGTTGATGAAAAAGTGGAAAACATTTGCAACTATGATTGTTCAATGGCTTTATCACTAGTTCGGGTGTCCCCTTTCTATTTCTGTAGGTCCTAGGAAGATGAAGTCATACATCTCATTAAAAACACAAAGGAACTCTTCTTCATCACAGAAAAATAGAGCACAGAAAATGAAAAGTGAAGCCAAGTAAACAAGATATAGCTGGTTGAAGTCATGCCAAAACTTTCAAAATTATTAATCAAATATCAAATTAATTAAACATGTTTAAAGAGAAATGCAACATCTATGTGGACAGCGACGTGGATTAGAATGCCTAAATGTATGGCATAAATTATTTATCAACCTGTAACCAGCCAAAGTTTAGCAAAATAAGACTTATATTAAGTGTAAAGCTGGGGAAAGTTTCTTTGTACCATTGCTCCTGAAACGCATTAAAAATGTATTCAATACCAACATTACATCCATGAATTATGGCAAATAATATAATAATAAATCGGAAAGCACTGCAACAACTAAAATATTTATAAACACTAAACAAAACCATATATACCAATGAAAAGCCTCACGGCGCTTTTTTTTACAAACCAAATAGAATTTATAAAATCTTTTCTCAATACCATGTAGCAAAAAAATACTTTTATTATTGATCATAAAAGTTAGAACAAGGGCATGGCATCAGGTTAGTAATTACATTGGAAAGCTTGAGTTATTTGCATTGAATCTCTTAACGTTACAGCAGATATGATTCAATTAGTTTAATAATTAGCTGGAAGACAGCTAATTGAAAAAAGTATACATTGACCGCTAAAACAACCTATAGGCATTTTTAAAGCAAATAACCTCATTCATATAGTTTAAATTGTCGTAGAGTAAGCACACTCAGACCACTAGTCTGTGTCAAGTACACCAGTTATTTTGTGTACTTATTAAATCCTTAGCTTCAATTAAAAATGTCACTGCTTAATTAAATATTATGATGATGCTAGTTCATAGGCGATGACAACATTGGCACTGACAATGAATTGAACAAAATTACATTTAGCAGCATCCCACTACTTTCTTACCATATATTTGGTTAATTCGGTTCATATTTCACTCATACCCCGAGTGGGGAAAACGTTTGACTAGTGTACAGACATATGTCGACTTGACCACATCTTTAATCCATGTATATTTGTAATCGCATTTATAGCTGCCACGTGCCCAGTTGTCTGCTTGCCTTTAATGCTGAATGGTCAAGCAGGAAAGCTGCGAATAGCAATTTTTATCCAACTGGTTCCATAGATCTTTTATGTTGCAGAGCTCTGACACTCAGACAATGCATAGGGATTTCTGCCAAGTTCTTGATCTTGCAATCGATTGCGTTGAAACCCCAGAGGCTCCTTCAACTGTCGCACCAGGTGGGTACAGAACAAACTTGTACGCCTTAACACGTCCAGCTTATTTCTATTGACCCGATTGGGAATTGAACCTCTGTTTACCGTTTCAATTCAATAGCGAACGTTTTATCCCCTCACCACTGATCAGTCGAAGAAGATGAACAAGATAAGAAAAAAAAAAATATGTGGAAAAAAGCAGTTGCGGCCAATGTAGACCGCGCTTAAACTGTTGCTTGTATCAGACGTAGCATCAAATCTTATAATAATAATAATAATAATAATAATGTAGTCATTTGTATAGCGCCGTTTCCTGCAAGGTAGCAGATCAAAGGCGCTTTACAGAACAAGTACAGCTCAACAACATGAAAGAGTAGCACACTAAGTCACAGGCAACCAAAATTTTGGTACACTATAGCTGGCATATCGTACACTTGTGTGAAGAAGAATACTAAGAGGGAGACAAAAGTGAAAAACAATACTATTTGGCATGCAAAGTGTGCACAGTGAGAAACTAATCATCTCGAATATGCTTGTTTAAAGAAATAAGTTTTTAGCAAAACTTTAAATTGATTGGTAGATTCTTATGGTAACGGATTCTAAGATAGTCACATTTTAAAAATCTTATTCAAAAATTTGAGATAGATTTTGATATCTGAATTGGTAACAAGCATTCATACACACGAAGCAGGCACTCTGTGTTTGTATCACCACAATAACACTTTCTGGATTCTGTTTGCAAGTCTTTCGTCAGACTGGCCACCACAACGGGTAGACTGCTTGGCCCCTATGGGAAATAAGCGTAAAGTGTCTTTCCCAAGAACATAACGACGCATTGCCAGTTCGGGAATCGAACCGAGAATCAGTAACCTTTCGATCACTAACCGAACGCTCAACGAACCGAGCCATGGCCGCCTTGCAATAATAGTGTTTTAAACTTAAGGTAAGAAATTGCATAGTCTGCGATTATGTACTACGACAGCAATATATTAGACGATGACGCAAGGTTGTCTAATATACAGGCACCTATAAGTCTAGCTACCGAATATAGTTACGTACGCATAAGCGGCTTTGAGACCATTACCCGTGTTTTATATGTTTTAAGATTCTTGTCCTGATTTGTGGTCGTTTGATCAATGCTTAACTGCAGTTGAGTACAACACGACAATGCCTCAACTTTGTCCCATATCCCGAATGCAAGGCAACGCAAGTAAGCTAGGAATTTATTATTTGGTCATATTCGTGACAATTCAAACAATATTTCAGATGCCACTTTTCTTATTTTGACATGCAATTGACAGTGTTGTTTTAACACCGAATCGCTCCATTGAAAGCATGCATTTAGCAATCATTTGCAACATCTAAATTGTATTCGAAAACAAGTGGCTAGTAGTGACGGAACCAGGGGAGCTACCTGTACCAAATCACTAAAAGATTTAGTCAAAAATCAAAACTTTTGAACGTGTTTTGAGATTTGATTTGAAAGTAGAGGTGCCAAAGGAGAAACGTCGAAACAAGGGCCGCTAGTTTCGGGCTGAAACGCCAGGAACGGTTCAAGGTTGCTGGACAGCATTTTAGGCAAATTTCTGCTCTGATATTTAAAATATAGATATTTAAAATGGTTTAAATCACAATGTCCATCAACCAATGAAAATTATGCCTCAAACCAATCAATAAAAATAATTCACGAAAATTTAATATTATAACTGCAAAACTTCAGTAATTTTTTGTTGATACTTTTTTACGTGTTGCAACTTTTTTTTTATCTGTAACAGTTAATACTTCAATTCCAAAATCAACTTGTTAATTTTAATTTAGACAGATTCAAATGCGTCAAAACTCATTTTATGAGGAGCGAAAAATGCTACTAGTGACATATTTTGTTTGACCTAGAATAAATTTAAATTTGATTTAAATTTTGCTCAAACTAAAACGCTTGATATTTATTTGAAAGATCATTCAGCTAGCAAAATATTTGCTGTAGCGAACCTCTCCCAAAAAAAGTTGAAAAAAAAACTTTGCAATCAAAAAATCTGATTTAAATTTTTTAAAATCCGATTTATTTGATTTTTTTTAAATCAAACTTTTATCAACCTGGTCTGATAAGAATAATAACCTTGTTTTAGTGGAGAAAACATTTACGTCAGTTGCCTTTATGTTGTTGGAATCATGAAGTTAATCGTTTGTTTTGTACTCTATCACTTTTGTGTTGTATTAGCGTGTGCTATTGTGAATATGCCATTTGTGGATGTAACCAAAACCAATAATAAGTTACCCTTTCAAAACCTCTAAGCAAACAATAAATCAACTCAACAAACGAACTTGAATCCAAAATTTTTTCAATGAAACAAATTTATAATATCTTTTAAATAAAAATAACTGTGGCCTATTGGTATTAATATTAGTTAATACAGGGTTTGATGAAATAATGTATACGCAAAATAATGAGCATTTGTGCATACTGTCTTTCGGGAAACCCTGCAAAGCTCAACTCTTCAGTTTTTTGCCAGTGGACCTTTGATTAACCTGTTGTAAGTTACTCTACTGCGAAGCATATTTTTTAATAAGAATAAGAAACGAAAACTCAAAGTTCAAAAAAATTGCCTGGAGACAGCAAAATGACCCTGTGGTTTTCGGGCCACGCTACCACTCGTCCACCACTCGCGATGTAAGTCGCGCACTATCTTTTGAAAATCATGAGCGTTGAGTAAGAAAGCTGTGAATACCAATTTAAGATCTTTGCTTTGGCACGATTAGAACCGAACCCAAGTCTATCGTTTCAGATACAGTGGTACACGTATTTTTTTGCTTGTTTTTGTTTGGTTTAATTTTGATGAAATAAACAAATAATCTCTATTGTCATTGGAATTGCAGATTCCATCGATGACTATTCAATCATGCATTGTAACTCCTCCAGCGGTTTGTGGGACACACTGCAGGAATGCAGTCTGAGCTCGAACCAACCAGAAGTCATAACTGAGCTACCAGATATCAACCAAACAATGTTTATTCCGGATTATGAAGTAGTCGACGAAATTGACAATTGGGACAAAGTTCAGGTAAATCTTGATGGTTGAAAGACAGTCACCAGTGGTTGGCAACAAACGCAAAAATTTTGGCCAATTTTAACAACAAATCAGTTAGTTTTATGCATTTTTAGTTCTTGATAAATTAGGTGGCCTAAAAACTCACTCCTCGGCTTCATCACTCCCACAAGAATGCTTTCGTACAATGAAAAGTCAGTAAAACCGGAGTACTTGTTATAGTTTGGATATGACTTATTTGATTTAATTGACCGTGAAACCACAAAACCTCACATGAAATTTCCGTCGTTTCAGATTAAAAAAAAATTAACATTAATGTCAGCCACAAAAAAACTTAATAGCTTCTGTGGGCCATTTCAACAACATATTTATGAAACAAGGTGTAATTTAATACATTATATAGAATTTAATGGTTACACAACAACCAAGCTCTAAGGCCTGAGCAATAAACAAACTGTATATTTAAAATTGTTTTAATAATAATTTAATTGTAATGTTTTGACGTTTGCAGGCCAGAGTTTTAATGCTTAATCGTTTACGAGCAGTCTGGCCTAAAGGCTACCAGCGCGGAAGCCTAGGGAAGAGCCACCAGAACGACGACTAAAAAACAAACAATGCGAAAAAGTTGTCTTCCCACAGAATTCGAACCTTCTATTTAACCCTAGCAACTTCAAAACATCACAATTAAATTATTATTAACATCATACTCTAGAACAAGCAAGTTGTTGGAGTTGCTGGATTTAAATACCAAAGTTAAGCATTCGAATAGGTCTTCGTTTGTTCAAGTGGTATAGCAGTGGACCGGTAATCCGAAGGCTGCACATTTAAATCCTGTGGGAAACCGTTTTGGTGACTCCTCCCTAAGCTTCCGCGCTGGTATTCTTTAGGTCAGATAGCATGTAAACGGTTAAAATTATTTTTGTTGTATTTGCATTGAAATGAAACTACATATTTTATACACGTTGATGTATTTTATGCATATGACGTTTAGCATTGTTGCATAACCAACGAAATTGTATACAACGTGATGGTACTCAGCTTGCAAAAATTGACATATAAACGCCTTGTAGACAAAAGATGGAGCCCATGTAGTCTACCATCTCGAGGTAGACCTTGGATTTAAAGAAAACAACACTAATTGTAGTTGTCACAACTGCAAAATGCAAATTAATTTGAAATCATAACCTTTACTAAATGCAATGTAAATATTTTACCAAATCTTTCAAAAATGTTCGAATTGTAATAGCTAAAACAAATTATCCCTTTAAATTTATGCGTTGTCTAAAAAATTATTTAGATAAAACCACCTAACAGAGTATAGCTTTTCAATAGAAATTGAATGTTGCACTGAAAATTTGCAGTGACCGAAATTGCAGGTTTGAAATCTCTTGAGTTTTAAAACATGGGGTAAGACTGCAATTAAGATTTGAATACACAAATGAGTGTTTAAAGACAAGATTTAGGCAAAACAATTTGTGTCATTTTTTTGAAATAGGGTTTTGCCAAATATTGTGCCATTAACGTAATACTTACTGCAGTACGTAAAATGTTAGTAAAATGAAACAAAGTTCGTTTTTTCTTCGTAATAAAGTTTGTTAGCTTAGGCTGTGTAAGCCCGCTAAGCACCTTTAAGATGCTTCTTTTTGCAGCTGCACTATCGACTTTGCAGCATCAAACTTGGTGTCAAATTAATAACACTGAAAAAATTATAAAATTTGACATTGAACAAATATGTCGCGTTCAAGCTAAATTAGTCGGTGTGTTTGATCAGTAACGAACTTGATTTTAATCAAGTTTTCAAGGTTTGAAATTAACGCCCAAATTTAAATTCCCACAAAGCAGTTTTTTGCATTACTTTATTATTTTTTTGGTATTCGATATTTAATGTAATATTGCTTTTTGGCAGTGCAATATAATTAGGAAAGGAGACCACTTCTTGTGCATGACAAAATTTTCTGGTGCACCCAGTGTCAACTTTTTTCAGTCCAGAGTCTTGATAAGGCGAGTGACATGACCAATTTTTTCCATATGCATTTCAATTTTGAAAAAAGCTTTGAACAACACTTTTAAATTTCTTTTTGTTGCTGACGTTTCGAGAAGAAACTCGTTTTCTTATCTAAGCTAATCTAAATGAAAAACAACTTGAACGCAAAAAAAGCAAATTTTAAAATACTTCATAAAAATCTGAAGAGGTAATGTAACTCATACTTTTGAATATTTGTTTGTTATTCAATAGTAATCATGACGTGTTTCAAATTTGCTTTGGATTTCCTTTAGGTTTCACCAAGCTTATTGAAAAAAAAATTGTTTCCGCAAATATTTTTACCGCTTTCCAATGGAAAGTTTCCGAGCTTTCACGTAATCTCAATAAAATTTATATCAAATACTGTATTTTCGAAAAAAAGGCAGAAGATGAAAAATGCACGCTGACGCGCAAAAAATAGAAGCAGCAAAAAAATCAACTCGAATGATTATTAAGAATCCAAGTTGTAGTTCTCATAAAGTGAACGGAACCAAACAAAAAACTGAAATCATGCGTGTTGATATTATGCAAGTCTTCGACGAATTTATTTGTTTAACACTAGATGTTAACACTAGATCTACTTTACGTGATGTTAACATCGGAGTTCCCCAGGGCTCAACCCTTGGGCCGTTGCTGTTTTTATTATATATTAATGATCTTCCTAACAGTGTTGATAGTGTACCTCGCTTGTTTGCAGATGATACCTGCTTACTTGTCAAATCATCTTCTTTAGAGCATTTAGAAAGCAAATTGAATATTGAAATAAATAAAGTTAATGATTGGATAACAGCCAATAAACTGACATTAAACGCTAAGAAATCAAATCTACTTGTAATTAACCCCAAACTAAACTCTCCTCCTATTGAAATGAACTTAATCTGCCCCGCTGGATACATTCAATCTGTCAATAAAGCTAAATACCTTGGTATATATTTGGATTACAAACTAAATTTTTTTGATCATATTAAAATGGTCGAAATTAAAGTTGCACGTTCAGTTGGAATTCTAAATAAGTTGAAATATGTTTTACCTAAAGATGCCTTACAGCAACTGTACCATTCATTAGTGCATTCGCATTTTATTTATGGGATTTCTGTGTGGGGTAATACATTCCCGACTTATATTTCTAAATTACATAGACTGCAAAATAAAGCCATTAGAATAGTTACTGGAAATAATTGGAATGAAAATGCTGCTCCTCTTTATAAAGTTTTAAAAATTCTGCCTCTACCTTTATTGTTCCAGTTTTCAACCGCTAAATTTGTTTACTTCCATAATAGGTTGCGTCTTCCTCCTCAATTTGATAACTACTTCACTCTATCTAAATGTGCACACTCTCGCACTACAAGATTCTCATCTAACAACCAATTAATAATTCCTTTATTTAAATATCAAAGAACTCAAAGATCAATCAAATATATTGGAGCTAAATTGTGGAACTGTATCCCAGATTACATGAGAAAATATTCTTTTCCTAAATTTAAAAAAGAGTATAAAATCTTTTTATTGTCCTGTGGTGGGTAAAATTTTTTGTTTTATAGTTACTTATCAAGAAACTGTTACTGGCTTTGCTTTGAAGTGTTTCCTGTACCAGTTGCTGCTGCCCCGGTTCTGTTGTTGTTGTTGCTTTTGTTTTTTAGTAATATTTATGTTTCTTTAATATTTCTGTTTGTCGTTAGCTATGAAATTCCAGTGAATTATATGTCATTAACGTGACGGATAGGGTGGCCGCTGACTCGAAGACCTAGCGGTCCCTTCGCAGCCACCCTGTCGCAGCCAATGCATTTTGACTATTGAGTAACATTTTCAGCTTTATATTTTCGTTGATCAATGGTTTGCGACAAATAAATAATTTGAACTTGAACTTGAACTAGATGGCGGGATATCGGCGATACGAAGTGGTGGGAAAGTGCGTCACGGTTGGCCATGCCTTGTCGCTCGCATCACTAACGGTGGCAATTGTTTTACTATTTTTTCTCAAGTAAGTGACATGTTTCGCAAAACTTTTTCAAAACACTCAGCTTAAACGGAAGCTACGCGCTGGCGAACTACGTCAACTGACTGCTGCAAATGGACTGTGCGCGAACATTAGAGCTACAGTTAGCAGGTTCGCGGTCAGTTTGTGGCAGTCAGTTGTTGAGGCCGACAATAAATAAGGTAATTTATTGAACTCATTAAACTTAAACATCGAAATAAAACATAAACATTAAACATAAACATCGTTCTAATATTCTAAAAGCGTATTCGTTTATTCAAATCAAATCCTTCATTATACTAGCTGTAATTCGCCAAAGCGTGTAACGAGTTAGCGAGGCCCATCTCTGCATCATTGCACCCAGGCAATGCAGATCCTTTTGAAGAAATGTTGCAGCGGTGGCGAGCTGTTGGCCAAACTGTGTCAGATTTGATTGGCCCGAAATTTGAATCTCAGACCTCCCGCTCCAGAGACGAACGCGTTACTATTTGACCAACTTTAGTTTCTTCTCAAAATCCTAATTCTTTTTTCATTGTGTACTTTTTTGAAGATGTTTATTAGCCTTAATTTTGTAAATACTGCAGTAAATATACCCGCGTATTCAATATTTTATTTTGATTCCTGATTTCATCAGTTGAATTGGTTTTTTATACTGTACTGTATATATTTTATTTTACAATAATATTCGACCAATTCATTTTTTTGTAGATTTTCTTTTTTTTTTTCAGACGATTGCATTGCACTCGCATTTACATTCATATGAATCTAATGATTGCCTTTATGCTACGAGGAATTGTATGGCTCCTCCACACAACAGCTTTTGCAGGTAGGTAATTGAGAAAATCGAACTAGAATAAATTAATTCGTTGAACGAAAGACACTCAAATTTGTTCGTTTCAGTTGATTTGAAAGCGCTTTATAGCTGAAGAGAGTCTAAGCGTCACTAAAATGCACGGTATATTAGTTTATTACTGCAGTTTTAAAATATTCTCCTGCTACAATTAATATTTGAGCTGTCAAGAGTGGGGGGGGGGAGACTTTTTCGATCGATCGACCAAATAATTTGTATTATAAGCAGCAGGTTTTACATCACAATCATAACGCAATTGAAAAAAGATATTTGACAAGTTCTTTATGCATTGAAAACATTGCAATAAAACGAATCATACTGATTGGTTTATTGATTCATATTTATCCTCTGTTCGCGAGGAAGCGCGAACCAATTCAACTGATCATCACAAACTGATCGCAAACATTAGGGTTAGTGGGCAGTTAGTTGGTTTGTGGTCAAGTTGTTCAGAGTCAGACCTGGGTGCGGATTGAACCGAGATCACGCGATCAAGGTCGTCGTTGAAACGACGCCTTTACCCTTTCGGCCACGCTGCCGATAGATGTTAGTCCTAATCCAGCTCAGATTTCAATTTGGCTTCTTGTAGATTCGTCTTCTGTTGATGAAGAAATGTCTACAGCAACAGTACAGATAGGACTAAACGTTTTTAAGCAATATGCACACGACAATCTGTCGCAATTACTGACCTGGAAACAAGAACTGTGCGACCCATACGACAAAACCAGCTACTACGTACGTTCTTAAATTTATGTAGTATTCTTTTGATGGTATAGAATATTGAGGAAAGCCCTGCCTAAATATTGAAATGATTGTTGGAGAAAGAAAAAAGCCAAAAAACATATTGCGAAGCACGAAAATGTCAGCACAGATCGCGGGAGTACGTCTCTATGTGGCTTTTTATGTTTTGCGCCCTTTTGTTTGCTCCCTTATGTCGTTGATCTCTTATGTCTGCGCTCTTACATTTCGAGCACTTTTCTGCGCTGTTGTGTCGTAGACGGACAAACCGACGAAAAAACTGGGTTGGTATATCCTCTAAAAATTAAAACCGAGCGTTTTGAGCCAACAAGAAAGAAAATATAAACAAAAAAATCGCATTATGCCTTGTTTGTTGGGGTAAAAAAATTTTGTTTAAGCAATAATGGAGTGCAATTTTTTGCAAATTAAAAAAAATAGTGTAATTTTTTGGAATTGTAATTAACGGTAGGCATATTTATAATGGGTTTTTCAATTTTTTCATTTGATTTTGATTTTCAGATTCGATGCAGGATATATTTTGTGATGCTCAATTATTCCGTCACCGCCAATTACTACTGGCTGTTAGTGGAAGGATTGTATCTTGGCTTGCTTTTGTTGCGAGCGATGAACCCAAGTAGCAACAACAGAATTATTATGAGAAGTTTTCTACTCTTAGGTTGGGGTAAGTTGAAAATTGACTTGCTTTTTTCATATATTTCTTTCAAAGTTCGCCACCATTTATCGTGACTCTAACCTCTTATTCTCAACTGGTTATTGGTCAGGCAATAGCAAGGTAAAACTAACTAAACGCGGTAAATTGCTACAATAGTTTTACTTTAGAAAATTGTGGATAGTCAATCTTCAGAAACAGTGCTCGATGATATACAAAGTAAAATCAGAGCTCGATGATATACAAAGTAAAATCAGAGCAATTAGGACTTTTACAGAGATTTTATAGTTATAGTTTTAATTTGGTCAATATCACTAATTTTCTGATTGCTTGGAGAGATAGCACTGAACTATAGATAACTACGTAGTGATGAGCGGTGTCTTCTCATCGAGGAGCTACTTTTTGCTATCCTCAAATGAATGAATTGTAAGGCCTAGCACACTAAACTGTCGTTAACTAACACAGTGCTTCTTAAACTTTTTTGGTCTTGTTTACCCTTATCACAGATTTCTGCATATCATTCACCCTCGATATACAAATAATACTTCGCGTGCATATAACCAGGATTTCGTTAAGGGGGAGCTTAAACCCAGAGGTAAATCTTTTATTCCTGAAAAACGTCTAAATCGGGTAGCGTGCTGAGAAAACCGGTGCAACTCACGCGTATTACAGATTGAGGTGTGGAGCTCCCAGGCGCTGGACGATTTTTGTGATTTTTCAGCAAAATAATAGCAATTTTTGTGGCATTAGAATCAAATTTTGTACTTCTTTGGAGCCATTTGAAAGAACAAATTTGCTAAGATTTGAAAGCCAGTTGAAGAATTAAATTGCACAGCTTTTTCAAGACCACCCTACTCACAGGACAAGTCCAAAACAGTTTAAACCTTGCAGTTTTGAGTTAACTTTTTAAGTGACTTGGCCAAGAGGGGGGGGTGTGAAGCCCCATTTAATGTAACTACAAAAAGAAACGTGAAATCACTCAAGGGTAACTTTGCCTGAACACACAATCATTGTGTTCTTGCTTAACTAGGAAGTGAAATCTTTTTGATAGGTTGTTGCTTTCAGGCAATTTCTGTCTGTGCTGATTCACCCCTCTTTGTTGGTTCACCCTTGAAAAATTTTCATGCACCCTGGGGTGAACCATTTACCCTTTTAAGAAACACTGAACTAACATAACGTCTTTGCTAATAAACAGTTCTCGACTTTATTACTAATGAATTAAATGATTTGTGAGCACATTTACCTATTGTATTTTTCGGACTATAAGGCGCACCAGAATGTAAGGGGCACTATCAGTAAATGATCTTTATTGCTTTTATTTCTTTATACAAGGCACACCGGAATATAAAGCACACTAAATGAAATGTAACTTAGAAAGCTCTAAAAGGCGCAAAAAAGCTCTAAATAGCTCTGAATTAAATCGTGAAGAGAAAAAAGTATCACCTGATCACATATAAGGCGCACCTTTAGTTTTTTGAAGTTTTAAATACTTTAAGTGCGCCTTATGGTCCAAAAAACACTGTACTTTAAGTAGCTCTGCCAATAAAAACTTTTGATTTTGTAACCATCGTTAATATTGATCTAATGAAATTGAACTGCAGTGCACAATTAGGATGTAAAATTAGATTTAAAATTATCACTTCCGATGATTTTGTATAACAAGCCGTTGATTTTGTATTAGATAAAACCAGTTGGTAAATTTAAAGAACCGGTTTTTAAAAGTTTCTTGAGTAGTTATCCAGCACTTTTGGCTCAAACGAACCCGTTGCGAATTTAGAGAACCATTTACAGATTCGGTTTCTGCAAAATTTGAATAACACCATTTTAAAAAGGTACTGTACAAATTGTGCCACAGACAAAATTTACAACATTTTTACATTTATTGCGAGTCTTTTTTAACCGCTAACAACAACTGCTTACAACGAAAGTTTGTAGGATGTTAAATTTTTAATTGTTTATCTATCTTGATGTGCTTCAAATAAAGCTTTAATATTCACATTTTTATTTTTAGTATTTCCGTGGGTTTCTGTTATCGGTGGAGTCGTGACTAGAGTATTAAAGCCAGATAAACAGAATGATGCGTAAGTTGATTGGGTAAAAATACATTGTAAAACTCAGACATTTGATGTAATTTTGAGAGTTGAATCTCACCGGAAGCGGAAATTTGGTATAATTCTAATATCAAACTAATGTATTGGCAATTCTTCATCGGTATAGTCAAGATTGCAAACTATTGTGTTGATGAAGAATCTACCAACCAGTAAAATCTTTTTAAAAATAATTTATTTGTGCAAAATCGATTTCGACTGGGTAGCCATCTTTAGTAACTTAACTTAAAAATTAAAAATAACGGTATCTTCTTCCAATAGATTCTATTTGAATAAAACAGATTCTATCAGAAAAAGCTTAGGTAATGAAGATATCTACCCAGCCGAAATCAATTTTACATTACTAACTAGATATGAGTTTGCCAGCAAACCCAGTGAACAACCGACGCTTAGCTAATGCCGTGACGCTCAAAAGTACTTAGCTAATAACCATAGGTGGGCACAAGTCCGTTAATCGTTAATCCGTTAATAACGAAGCTAACTTTTTCATTAACTCGTTAATCCGTTAAAAAGTTTTTTCATGATAACGGAGAAAATTAACTTCCGTTAAGTTCTGTTAACTTCCGTTAAGGTTTTTATTGTTAATTTCTTGCACCATTCATTCATCGTACCGGTACAAATCAGTTTGCACTGGTAACACTTGTTGCGTATTAGCACGAGTTTTATAGAAGAAAGCGAAGAAAAGAGCTCTTTTTTGTGGCAAATATTAAGCTGCAGCCTCATAGATCTATTAATTATCCCTATTCACAATTTCCAAAGATTTTTCGATCGCAGCTTCGTTAGAGCGTTTGAACTTATTTTCATCTTTAAATTAGATTGGACTGTAAAATGTACCATCCAAAACACAAAAAGATCACCACAGCAATAAATATTTCTTTACAATCAGCTCAACAGCGTCAATACGTGTTCTAGGAAGCGAGTGAATAAAACGAAATCAAATTACACGCAAAATGTTAACGAATTAACGGACTTTTTTAACTTCCGTTAAAGCTGAAAATAACGGATTAACGTTAACGGAGGTGTGAAGTTTGTTAACGGACTAGTGGTTAACGAAGCTAACGTTTTGCATTAACTTGCCCACCTATGCTAATAACCGCTCAGTGGTCGAGTGGATAGAGCGTCTGCTACTGAAGCGGTAGATTCGAGTTCAGTTCCCGGTCGGGTCAAACCAAAGACCATAAAAATTGGTATTCACAGCTTCCCTGCTTGACGTTCAGCAAATAAAGGGACAGTGTGAAGCCTCCGCCGTGTGTGGTAGACAGGTGGGTAGGTGGCAGCTTGACTCGAAGACCGAAAGGTCCCTTCGCTGTCTCCTGGCCAAGGCAACTTGGTGAATAAAATGTAATTACAATTACAATTTTCGTCAACCTGAAAGTAACAATTACTAAAAAATTTTTCCTTTTGAAACCTCCAGAAAAATAGCAATCACAAACACCGTCAAAAAATTTTAGAAAAAAATTGATTTCTTCCGTATTGTATTTTTTTTCTTTAAAATAAGTTTGTTTTCTACTACATGTTCGCAAAGTCTTCTTTCCTAAGCCTGACGTACGCAATCTCCTGCCCGCGCTATCAAATTCTGAGGCGCACGGGTACGAGCTGCTTGTGTAAATGTGTAATCTTGGCCCACGCAGCAAGGCGCCGTACGTTTCAGATGGTTATTTTTAGTCTACCTGTACCAAACAATATCGTACGAAGTTTTTCAGGAGCTAAAGATTGATTTCCCAGCAGATTCCTATTTACAATCGTTACACGTTGTCGTAAATATAGCGAAAACAATGTTTAAATGGATATTTTTTAAGTTTATTTGTTACATTTCATTGTATATGACTTGTAGTAAAAACAATGACAAATTCTTGCTTGAGAACTTTTGAAGTTGTACAGGATTGTAGGCTGCTTCAAATTATTGTTTTTCTTTCGGATTAGTTTTGTAGTGTGAGTTGAATTAGAAGTGGCTGTAGACTCGACAACCACTTCGACAATTTTTGATTTTAATTTTTGCATACAAGTGCTTTACAGTTTAAATTTATCACGCTCAGTGTATTTCCTGCAATAAAAATTTGGTATCGTTTTACTCGTGACAGCTAGCTAGGGCGCAGGATAGTAGTAGCGGCCGATAAACTGAACTTTTCTCTCTGTGACGCCACAGGGGAATCGGGTAGTGAGATCACAACGAACGCATGGGAAGCAAAAAATGAATCTCGCAACCATAGATTGAATTCCTCCTGAACACAAAGGCGTCGGAAGCAAAATTGTTATGTGATGAGCCAAGTAAGGCATATACCGAATTTCTTCCGCGGAACTTCTAAAAGTGCTTCACGGACCCCAAAAGTCCGCGGATCCCACTTTGGGAACCACTGGTTTACACATTTTCAAATAACGGTAATTAGAAATCAATTACAAAGAGTGGTAATCGTAATCTACCAATCGCAAATTATCAAACCCTTGCTCAAAAGCTAAGACAAGGTCAGCCTCAACAACGGAAAATAACAACTGAAAAAGAATTATTTGCAAGCAAAGCTGAATTATGTAGTGATTCAAAACGATGAAATTTGAATGATCTTCAGGCATTTTCACGCAAAATTGCAGCAATTCTGAGCAGGGGTGCCGATCTTTGTTGAGCATTGAGAGGGATAATTTGCAATTTTACCCCAATTTTTCCCTATTTTCAACATTGGGGGGGATGAACCTCGACCACGATTTTTTGTAGGTAAGCAAATTAAGTGAAGACAAAAAAAAAAGGTTTTCACCAAAAAATAAAAGAATTTTTTCCCCGAATCCAAGTGAAAACCAAAAAAAAAATTAAATCTTCACCGAATTCAAGTGAACTGCTCCAAATATCATCCAGCGCCCAGATGCAGACCAGAGTCAAATTATTGGGGGGGGATCCAGTCAAATTATTGGGGGGGGGGATCCAGTCAAATTATTGGGGGGATATACCCCCCTCCGGGTTTCGGCACCCCTGATTCTGAGGCAATAGTGTGCTGTTGAGCACTGCACAGGCAACTAAAAATTGTTTTAGCTCTCGTTTAAATGAAAATGCTCGCTTTTATGCTTTCGCAATTTTACGAGGCTACAAAAACAGCGAAAAAAGCTATTATTCATGTAAACAGCGTATTGGAATGAACGAGTTTTACAAACACGGAAATTGACATCTATGCTCTCAAAATTTAAGAACAAATGAGGCAGAACATTGGCAAAAATTAAAAACAACCAGCCTCAACTCAACATTTATTGTTTCTTATAAAAAAAAGTGCATTTAGGTGAACTTTCTAAACAGTTGCTACTTTCTAAACACTTCTAGTAATGTTATTAATCAAATAAAGTTCACGAAAATTGGCAGAACTAATGCTTGAAAAAACTAGAGTCAACAAATTTGACAGAAAAATGTTTTAGTGAAGAAATTGCACGCATCGAAAGAAACATAAAAATCTCGATACCAATCGCACGCCGCACTTTGGGCCTAGTCCATGGTAGAACTTTTTGATCTTGCAATTTTCAACTTTTTCTCTGCAGTTCTGTCTTTTGTTTTGTCGTGAGTATTAATCTTTTTTGTTCTGCAGTGCGTTTTCACTTGTTTTTGAGTTTGATGTTATCATTTTATGTCGCTTTTTGATTCATCTTTCGTCATAAGAAACATCGAAAAAAATCAAACATCTAATTATTGGTACCGGTGCGATATGCAGAAGCAAGCGAGCAGTGCTTATACCATGTGTTTTTGAATGAAAGCGCAAAAAACTCGGTTTGAAATTAAAGAGTTTTGAAAAAATCTTGGTTTTTATCAACCCTGAATTCCATAGAGTAGCAATTGTGAAGGTAATATCGAATTAGCTTAATCGTAAATCGACTTCGTTGCATAAATACCGATTAACTAATCATCAAAGTTAATCACAAACTACTTGCCGGAACTGTGCTGTGTATTACGAGTACTTACAAATTTATCAGAACTTGAAATTAATACTATTAACCAGGGGCGCACTGGCAAAATTTTAAAGGGAGACGGGTTCAATTTTTCAAAAACCAATTGTAGTTAATTGATTTTACCCATCATTGAAAATGCACGCTATTATAGTCAAACAGGGTTTCGCGGTTATAGTTGCATTTTATTACAACATTTGTTTACTCAGAAACCCTGTAATACCGATTTCGAAAGTTGTTGGTAGTGAATATTGTGCACGAGAGAACTAGTTACCGCTATGGGGGCCTGGACGCAAAGCCTCCAGCCGCTAGGCAAATCTTGCAATTTTTTCCGAAAAAAAAAAATAGTCATTTTAACGCCATTTCGATGACTTTTTGCACGTTTTAGAGCAGGGCTGCCCAACCCGTGGCCCGCGGGTCACATTTGGCCCGCGAAGCTGTTTTGTGTGGCCCGCAATGTCGTTTTGCCCGGTTGATTTCCTCATGGAAAGGCTTGCTTAGCATTTTCTGGCAAATGAAAAGGTCTAAACCAAAATACTGGCTAAAGTGAGCACCGATTTGTGCAACAAACTTGCAATTATTTGGAGTTTAATCTTGGTGAAAATGCATGTGGCCCGCAATAACTTTTCTCCCGTAACTGTGGCCCGTACCAGTAAAAAGGTTGGGCAGCTCTGTTTTAGAGCAATTGGAAAAAAAGCTAAATTACTAAGATTTGGAAGAGTTAGAAAGAATTTGTTTTGCTCAGTCCAATCAGCCCCCGCACACTTACTGATCAAGTCCAAAATACGTTTAATTGCTGAAAGGTTGCGTATTTGATTTGAATCTTTTAAGTAAATGCGTTTTTAAATTCAAAAAGCTTGTTGGTGGTACAGAATTTCAAAATAGCTTTTTATAGCGTAAGAACAATCGTTTCTACTCTTTAGAGAAATGGATAGCCTTGAAAAAGGCTGTTTTAGATTGAACGGTTTCGTCCAGCTCTCTTCATGAATCTACGCTGGATTGAAGAAAAAAAAAAATTAAACGCGGTGGTATATAAGGAGGTTAATTCATTGAAGTAGACAATGGGTTGTTATTATGACGAATGATGCAGCAAAAATCACCTAAAATACAATGAAGTTAATGCAAAAACATAAAAAAATTTATTCGGAAATGATACCTCCAACGCTATTAAAAGCTGTTTTTAAATTCCTGAATACCGTTGCAGAATAGCAATTTCGACGTTTTAGTGTAATTTTGTTGTGGTTTTCATCTTCCAACAGGCGATTTGTTTGCTTTTTTTTGCTAAAGTCTGTTTAGCTTAGTAGTTTTTTTTTACACAAGGGCGACTTTTTTCACTAAATGGCCGTCTGCCTCTTTTTAGTGTCAAGCTCTGTTCTGCTCAGAAGTTTATGATCGCGTATAATACTGTATATCCATTATTCAATACCCAAGGATATATTAAATACACATAGTTACACAATGTGATTCTGTCAGCTACATTGTAAATGAGACAAATGCAAAAATTTCAATTGTTTGGTAAACATCTTACAGGATCAAATTACCATCCTAAAATATCTTCATTGATTAACTACAACTTATACGATTATTTAAAGTAAATATAGCAAAGCAGGGGTGCCCATCTTTGTTGAGCATTGGGGGGGGGGGAATTTGCAATTTTACCTTTTCAACATTTGGGGGGGAGTGAACCTCGACCACGATTTTTTTTAAGTGAGCAAATTAAGTGAAGACCAACGAAAAAAAAAAGGTCTGCACCAAAAATGAAACACTTTTTACCCGAATTCAGGTGAAGACCAAAAAATAAAAATAAAAAAAGGTCTTCACCAAAAAAGGAACACTTTTTTTCCCGAATTGAAGTGGAGACCTGCGCTCAGATGAACACCAGAGTCAAATTATTGGGGGGGAGGCAAATGTAGACCATACTCAAATTATTGGGGGGGATACAGTCAAACTATTGGGGGGATATATCCCCCCATCCCCCCCGGGTTTCGGCACCCCTATAGCAAAGTGTTACAAACTGCGTCGTATCAACAAAATTGTGTTGTTTTTTACTTCCAAAAGGTGGGGGTTTCGACCCCCCAAACCCCTCCTGGGTGCGCCACTGTATTTAACAACAAAGTAAAAATAGAGAATGCTTCAAAGAGTTTATATTGTTTATTATGTGATGCAATTAATTTTAAAGTACTGTGCGCAGTATTGATAGAGAGACTTTCGTGTTATTTTTGTTATCTTTTGTTGTCATTGTCCGCTTTATTTTCATGCTGATGATTGCATCCTTGCAAGAGCACATCTTCACGTTTGAGCCGTCACTTCTGTCATTATCGTGTTTCATCAATTAGTTCACTTCGTTTGAATGAAATCGTAAGGAGTTTTAGCATGCATCGTCAATGTGACTATGACAGCATTTTTGCTTTTTTTCCCCGTCTTATTCTTGTTAGGTTTTTGTTGTTTTTCTCTTTTTAATCACACGCTTATTTCTTTTCTTTCCTGCGAGTAAACTTGCATAACTTGTCTCTTTTTAAAACATTTGGCTGACGTAGCCAAAAGGGTGCTGGCGAGGGGGTAAGATTACGCGAGTCCGGCGACTCGAGGGACTTGAAAATTGATAATTTGAACGGTTTGATAATTGATCTTAAGCAAGTACTTGAAAGTGTTGAAGAGCGGAGCTCCGTTGAGACACTAAGTCAATTAGAGCAAATGAAACTTTTGTTTTTGTTTGTTTTTGGTCTTCACCTTACTTACATTTGGAAGAGAAATATCGGGACAAAATTTGAGTTGATCTGTCCTGCTCGAAAAACTAGCAAAAGCGATCGATTTTGCAGCACAAATGAAATGAGTATTAGCCAAGCGCAAGCGCCGTTTTCTTGCTGACAAATTGGATAGGGGTGCTGAACAATCGTCTCGAATAAAACGACACCAAATTTTTATTGCAGGAAATACACTGAGCGTGATAAATTTAAACTGTAAAGCACTTGTATGCAAAAATTAAAATCAAAAATTGTCGAAGTGGTTGTCGAGTCTACAGCCACTTCTAATTCAACTCACACTACAAAACTAATCCGAAAGAAAAACAATAATTTGAAGCAGCCTACAATCCTGTACAACTTCAAAAGTTCTCAAGCAAGAATTTGTCATTGTTTTTACTACAAGTCATATACAATGAAATGTAACAAATAAACTTAAAAAATATCCATTTAAACATTGTTTTCGCTATATTTACGACAACGTGTAACGATTGTAAATAGGAATCTGCTGGGAAATCAATCTTTAGCTCCTGAAAAACTTCGTACGATATTGTTTGGTACAGGTAGACTAAAAATAACCATCTGAAACGTACGGCGCCTTGCTGCGTGGGCCAAAATTACACATTTACACAAGCAACTAGTGCCCGTGCGCCGCAAAATTTGATACCGTGGGCAGGAGATTGCGTACGTCAGGCTTAGGAAAGAAGACTTTGCGAACGTGTAGTGCAAAGCAAATTTTTTCTAATGAAAGAAATACAATAAGGAAGAAACCAATTTTTTGTGAAATTTTTTATTTGAAAAAATGATATTTTAGGAAAAAAAGTTTTGTATATGATAAAAATATTTGTATTTGAAAAAAAAAACGTTCAAAAATTGGGGTCCATTTAGGGGTCCCCGCCTCCCCGGGGAGGTGGCACCCCCAAACTATGTCAATATATTCGTCTCTTAAATATCTACAAATATAAAAAAAACTGGCACCTTAGGTTAAGCCATTCAAAAAATTGTTTTTTGGGGGGTCCATTTGGGGGGTCTCCGGGAGAGTGGTACCCCCAAGCTATGTCAAACTATTTGTCTCTCAAATTTGAACTGATATCAAAAAAACTGGAGGCCTAGCTTGAGCTGTTTAAAAATTTGATTTTTTGGGTCCCCATTTTTTTGGGGGGGGGGTTCCGAGGGAGTTGCCCCAAAAATTTCGGCGACAAAATTGTGTTTGCAACTCAACAATTTCAAACAAAAATTAGACTTCGATCTTTTGTGGTTTTGGAGAAGAGCGTTGAAAATTTAGAAAGAAAAAAAAGGAAAAGAAGGAAAAAAAAAGAAGAAACCTTATCGCGGCCAATAGCGCTTTGGTAGGGATGAAAGGGTATTTTAAGACATATTACCCTGTGAAATATTTTTTACGTACTTAAGCCGTTTTTGAACGAGAGCGCTTTTTACGCTAAATATTTGGGACGGTTTTCGGGTCCTAAAGCCAAAGTCACGTGACCTATTGCTTGAAAATTTGGTACAAGCATCCACCTCATTAATCTCAAACTCCTGTCAAAATTTCATGCAGCTACATCCTACCGTTCTCGAGTTATAAGCAAAAGTCTAAAACTTCGCACTCGTTAGTTAGAAAATGGCCAAGTAAAAAAAAACAAAAGGAACACGCTACGCGAGCGTCGGTCGTTCCAATTACAGTTTTCAAATCAAGATTTGGTTTTACTGGTTGGCAGATTCTCCATTAAAGACTTTAAAACTTAGACGTTATCGAAACACGTCTGAAATACTGCAAAATATATTAAAGTTTAACAATGGCTTAAAGTAATAAACAAACGTTTGTTTGATGTTTTGTTAGTATTTTGCCTGTTATATTTTTTGTTATTCAAGATGCCGAAAAAGTTGAATGATTATGCTCATTGTTCCCGAAGTATAATATTTGCATTTTTAACACCCCGACTTGATATATGCCCAATTCAAAACGCAATAGTGTTGTGCGTACTGGCCATCGACTTTCTAAAAGTTCATAATTGCAACAAAATTGGTACTTTCATCACGCTACTTACGTGATTTTTCAAAATTTTTGTGCAGATGCTGGTTTGAGAATGAAGTAGGACCTGACTGGTGGATCATAAATATTCCGATTCTCATATCACTCTTGGTAAGAAATTTAAATAATATTTGAATCGTACAGCATGCAGAGATGGTCAGTAAACAGTAACAAAGCAGTTCTAAAAAATGTAATGTAGTTCTAATTAGAAGACAGTATTTTCAGTGAGCAATTTCTCACTTAAACGAAGACAAAAGGCAAAATCAATGTGGTATTTTAAGTTAGGCGAATCGTATTCGACTACATTAGCGTTGACTCCATTCTTTTTGACCGAGCCGTTCCAGAGATATTCTACTTCAAATACGACGTAGGGGCCTCTAATGTAATATTTTTTGACAACCCTGACGTTGATAGCCTTAGCGTCGGTAGCGAGCACCATAGTTGTAAGCATTGAGTCGTTTCTCTGCGCACTAATCAGTTTGATCTTGTTAGCAGAATAAACCCCAGTGGAAAAAAGTTGGTAACAAACGTAGAAGAACAATCGAAAGTAACGCTAGTAAAATTCTTAGAGTAGTAGGCCATTTTTTTGCAACTTAGTTGAAAAAGTTTATTCTTGGATCACTAAATACTGTAGGCAAATACAATAGACAGAGGTGGGGACTTGCGCTGCAATAATTGCGGCGCAACTATTTTACTAGCGATAGCGCTTGCGCCGCAATTATTTTTTACGGTTGCGCTGACGCTTGCGCCGAAAGTATTTGAGCAATTTTGAGCGCAATCGCGCAAGCGCAATTCAAATACGATTATGAATGATTGTTTTTTAATTAAATGTGATTAAAGTTAAGAAAAAGCATTGACGAGGTACATTGGCGTAGCCAGGATTTTTGCTTGGGAGGGAGGGAGGCCAAACCGCAAATCACACGCAATGACGTTATCAAAATTTTTCGAAAAGAAGGACTTTTTATGGGACAAAGATACTGTAGAATGGAGGATCAGAAGCCGGGGCCTGGGTTGGCATGTAGCCTGGGTTTTGCGAAAGAAAAAGGACTTGAACCTAAAGTTAAAAAAATTTCCAAAATTGTCTAAATTGGGAGAAGCGGTGAGCAAACTAGTTTAGTCCAAACGTATCACAGACGGGGGTTTGGAGGCCTCCGCTGGGCGATTTTTTGTAACTTTTTTTGAAAAAAATATAGCAATTTAATGCCATTTGGATTACATATCGCACGTTTTTAGAGCAATTTAAACTAACTAAATTTTTGAGAACTGAAAGCCAATGGAAACAATTAAACTGATGAGTCTTTTTTTTACTTACAGATCAAGCGCAAAACACGTTTAAAATCTTGAATTTGGGGGTTAAATTTTGTAAGTGACTTGGCCCAGCAGTCGGGAGAAGCAAGGTACATTGCCTCCCGCAATATTTCTAGCAGTAATTAATCAATCGATAATTTGCCTTGGGAATTTTTGTTTTGCCATGCGAAATGTTTAAAAAACTGAAAAAAAAAACATAACGCTTTGTTGTAATTATTTTTATCATTGGTGGCATTTTAATTGGGGGACGGGGGGTAGCCCCCCTCCCCTGGCTACACCTATGACGAGGTAGGTTCATAAAAGCTTCGTCATGGGAAATTCCGTTCGTCTACTGCTTGCGATACTTCTATTGGATTTACAGCAGGAGTCTTCTTCCGCTGAAACGTTTCTCTCTAAAATATTTTTTGCCGATTTTTCATCAAAAAATTTCCAATTGAGTAAGTTAAAAAATGGATGAAAATCAAATTTTAAACAGAAAAATTATTTTTCTAATTGTCTTTTTAGAAATACGCTAGTCGTTTTTAAACAATCTTAAATTTGCTTTGGGCATTAACCGCGTTACTCGCGACAGTCCTTTTTTACCGTAATTCAAAAACAAAAAACAACCAAAACTATTTATTACAACTTGTTTGCTAGTCCTGGAAAACTTGAAAGATATCGCCAACACGAGTGAAAGCATTGATAAAGCTCTTATAAGTAATACTTAGATGGTTCAATTTCTTTAAACAAAAAACAGGATGAGTTTTTAGCGTGCTCCATTTGTCATAGAGTGATGCTAATTGCTCCAGAAGCACAAAATATGTATCGAAGCTTGTAAAGGATTTCCTTAAAGAGCCATTAAAAAAAACAGTCACTCCGAAGTCGTTCGCTTACCACCACATGCATACTTTATTAGTGGAATTTTTTAATACCGCGGTTCCGTTAAACGAGGACAAAAAGCAAAATCAATTGGTGCTAAAGTTAGGCCAATCGCATAAGACTAGATTAGCTTTGACTTAATCCTTTTTGACCTATCCGTTGCTGAAATATTCTACTTCAAACACGACGTCGGTGACTCTAATGTTATAAATTTTAAATAATTTATACTGTCAACCCTGTCGTTGATAGGCATTAGCGTCTTAGCGACGCCTTTCCAGTTCTAACCTAACGTAACGATTAGGCTACTGCATTGAGTCGTTTTGCTGCGCACTAATCAGTTTGATCTTATCAGCACGACAGATCTGAGCTGGTAAAAAGAGTAGACTTTTCGTTAGCCTAGCGATTTCTGTAAAAATCAAGCTGGCAGATACATTTCAGTCTAAATCCTAGCCTAGTCTGGCTATAAGATTTTTTTTACTAGGCTGCACAGTACAAACTCATACCAGATAAGAAAAACTACTAATACTTGAGTAGACCTATTGTATTTGATCGCGGTATTTTGTAACCCTAGAATAAACTTTTCCATCTAAGTTGAAAACAATGGCCTACTATCCTATTCTAATACCTCTATTAGCTTGCGCTAATAACTGTACTAGCCTTACTTTCGCTTGTTCTTAGACGTTTGTTACCTAGGCTATCGTACAGTCTACTCTTTTTTCCAGCTCGGATCCATTCTGCTGACGAGATCAAATTGATTATTGCGCCGCGAAACGACCCAATACAGTAGCGTAATTGTTGCTTTAGGATAGAACTGGGAAGGCGTCGCTAAGACGCTAATGCTTATCAACGACAAAGTTGCCAATATAAATTATTAAAGTTTATAACATTAGAGTCACCGACGTCGAGTTTGAAGTAGAATATCTCTAGAATGGCTGAGTCAAAAAGGATGGAGTTAACACCAATCTAGTCTTATACGATTGGCCTAACTTTAGATACCCCCATTGATTTTGCCTTTAGTCCTCGTTTAAGTGCGACTGTAGAGAGTCTTTTTTCGTTAGATATGACGACGTTCTTCGCCCAAAGAGGTTAAGCGATGCGCATTTTTAAATGCTTATTTTTTAAAGGAAATCAATAATTTTTTGTTTACTAATATGGCAGCGTGCATAATTTGCTTTAAATATTCGTTTCGTACCGTAACCTAGCGAGGTTTGAGCAGCGAGTCAATTAAAATTATACATTTCAAAATGTCACACTTGCGCTCGCGGCGCAATTATTTTTTCGGGCTTGCGGCCGAGGATTTTCAGAGTAGTTGCGCGTGCGCTAGCGGAGCAACTTTTATGACTTGCGCAGCCCACCTCTGACAATAAGCCTACTCAAGTACTGGTAGCCTTATTATCAGGTATGAGTTTATACTTTGTAGCAGAGGTGGAGTCCTCGAGGACGTCCTTGGCCTCGAGGACGTCCTCAAGGACACATTTTGAAGTCCTTGGCCTTGAAGCCTCAAGTCCTCGAAAATTGCCCTGTCCTCGGCTCGAGGACAGCACTATTTTTTGAACAGTCGAAATTTCGTTGGAAAACGCCAGAAACCTTGCAGAAAATTTGCGAACATCTTTTTTGTTTTCCTCACTTGGAGCATAGACGTAGGCAAGGGGAGGGGGGCAGGGTCACCCCCAATTGAAATTTCACGAATGACAAAAATGCGACAAAAAGCCTTTTGTTTCTTCAGTTTCAGTTTCTTTTTAGCATTTTAGCTTTTTAGCATTCGCTTACAACACAGCATAACTAACACCAATATTGAAGATCAAGGGCGCCGGTTCCCCCTCATTTCAATTTTTGCCAGCCAATTTAAACGTATAACCCGGAGAAAATGGAGAGTTTTTGTCCTAAAAGTCGCTATCTCAGGCCTACTTCTAGCCTTTTTGTTAACGTAATGCATTAATCAGGGCCGGATTTACCGTAATATGACGCAGTACCAGCTAGGGGCCCCAAGTTGAAATCGTAAGATTTTTTTTGGTCTTCACCTATATTTGGCAGAAAGATGTTGCGAAAATCCCCAAAGTGCCAGGGGCCTAGCGCGATGTAAATCCGGCCCGGCAGTAACATGAGTAGACGTAACCATCTATTGTACCATTTTTCAAAAACAATTGTGTATTTCACCTTCAACCTCGCCGGTTTTTACGCACAAAATACTTTTTTAAAATATTAGCCACGGAAAATGTTGATTGAACGAATTATTGAACTTCAATTGAGGAAGCCTGAACCCCCTGGCAAACGTGTACTCCGACAACTAGTCATTTTCGTGACAAAACAAAAATCTCTAAGGAAAATCTTCGAGTAGATTAATATTTACTGCTGCAATGTAGTCAGAGACAATGCACCTTACTTCCCCCTACCTGGACCAAATCACTTACAATTAAAATTTAACTCCAAAATTCAAGATGTTAGACGTGTTTTGGACTTAAATTGCAAGTAAAAGGAGAATTAAACAATTTGATTTTTTCAATTGGCTTTCAAATGTCAAAAATCTAGTACTTTCAAATGGCTCTGAACACTTGCGAAATGTGATCCAATGGCATTAAAATAGCTTTTTTATCCAAAAAATCGCCCAACGGCTGGGGTCTTCGCCCCCCAGACCCCCAAAGCCTCCATCGGCTGGGAGCCCCGCCCCCAAACCCCCGTCTGTGATACATTCGAGTTATACAAGCTTTCTCAACACGTTCCCAAAGTTAGATATTGGCATTTTTCAATTATTAGTTTAAGCCCTCTTCCTTTGCAAAATTCTGGTTACGTGCAAACAGGCATTAACGATTTCAGATCTTCCATTCTACGATATCTTTGTCCCACGAAAACTTCCTCTTTGGAAAAATTTTGATGACGTCATTTCATGTGATTTGTGGTTCGTGCCTCCCCCAATCAAAATTCTGGGCACGCCGATGAATTGGAGATCGCCTGAAAAAAAATTTTGAAGACCTTTTTTTTGGAGAACGCTTGCGCCTGCGTCCTTGGTCCTTGAGCATTCCTGTCCTTGGCCTCGAGAGGTTTT
Organism: Trididemnum nubilum; assembly: GCA_963965965.1. NCBI lineage: Eukaryota > Metazoa > Chordata > Ascidiacea > Aplousobranchia > Didemnidae > Trididemnum > Trididemnum nubilum. The sequence goes on along the minus strand of OZ014481.1, from coordinate 7,140,148 downwards.
GTCCTCGGATAAGCTGTCCTTGGCCTTGGCCTCGGATTTTTTTTGTGTCCTTGGCCTTGAGCCTTGTGTCCTCGACTCCACCTCTGCTTTGTAGCCTTGTAACAAAAACCGTTTTGCTAGGCTAGGCTATAATTTAGACTGAAATATATCTGACCGCTTGATTTTTACTGAGGTTGCTAGGCCACCAAACAGTCTACCCTTTAGCAGCTCGGATTTGTTGCGCTGACAAGACCAAAGTGATTAGTGCGCAGCGAAACGACTCAATGCAATAATCTAATAGCGGCGTTGCTTTAGGTTAGAACTGGGAAGGTGTTGCTAACGACGCTAAGCCTAACAACGTTTGGGTTGCCAATAAGAATCCTTAAAATTTATAATACGTATTAGAGGCACCGACGTCGTGTTTGAAGTAGAATATCTCTGGAACGGCGGGGTCAAAAACGATGGAGTCAAAGCCAATCTAGTCTGATACGATTCGCCGAACTTTAATTAGCCGCTTGATTTTACCTTTAGTCGTCTTTAGCTACTTTCTTACTTTTACTTAAGTACAGTAGAAATACTTCGCCGTACTTCTGCTTTTACTTGAAGTGCATTTTTGAGCAAGTAGCAAAAGTATAACTTAAGGAGGTTTTTGGCTGCTTTGACCACTTTCGACAACATGTTTAATTACGATCATAGCTCTGCGTTGTACCACACTCGTAATTATTTCGCAATTAGTTTTAAAACCTCTTGCATAATGCGTTAGGTGGAGTGGCACAAACCAAACTTTAGTACACGGAGCCAAATTTGCGTCACACAAAATTTTACTTTGTTTTTAACAAAAAGCAGAACGACCAGCATTTTCGCTAAAAATTGAAAACTGTGGAATTACACTTAAAGGCAGTTTTTCCTGTTTGCTAAAGATTCGCTCAAAACTTTTTGTCAAATCAATATGTAAATGCTTGCACTAAATATATGATGTATAACCAAGAATGTTCTATACATTGTCCAACTCCATACGTAAATCTTCACAACAGTTTAAAATGACCAGGTTCCTACCTTTCCGAACTGGGTCCGTCTCACAAGAAAGCTAATAATTCCACATAATTTTTTCTTTCTAATGACAAGTTTGTTTTTGCTTTACAGATAAATTTCATTATTTTTATCTTGGTTGTGAAAGTGGTTGGATCGAAATTAAAAAGCAACGTCCGTCTAACTGACGAGCAGCAGGAACATTATAAATGGAGGTAGGTAATCGTTCTTTACTAGTATCCAAGTAGATAGAGTGACTACTAATGAAATATTGGACTCGAGTTTGATCCAGTGTCAAGCAAACCAGAAATTTTTTAATTGAATTTTACTTTTTTGCTTTCAATATTAAAAAAGGAAGTGGTGTGTCACTTTCAGGAAATGGTAAAGGAATAGCAACTTGACGCAACTCCACATGCTGTAAATGCTGCTGTTACAGATTAACAAAGTCAACACTCGCATTGATACCGCTGCTAGGTATCCAATACCTTATCACTGTGTTCTTTGAATTTTTCCGCCCAGAAAATCCAACCTTGATTTTTGTGGAAAAAGCATTCGAACTTCTATCCACATCCATACAAGTAAGTTGTTCTACGTTGGAGCAAACTCTTAATTCAATTTTATTTTCATGATTTTTTGTCTTCCGCATTTCTTTCCTTTTTGTTTTTCCGTTTTGATTTTTTGCTGTTTTTTTCCTTTGAAAATCCATGATTATTTTAAAAACTGTTTAAACAGTTTTTGAAATTTTTGTTCTATACCTTAGAATTACTTTTATTGGTGTAATAGCAGTAACTTTTGGCAAAGATTTTACAGTTTTTTTTGGTCTGAAAAATTGATATAGCATTTAAATCTCAATTTATGTTTTGGCAAAAGCAGGTTCAGCACTTTTGTGATTCTCAATTTTTTGCAATTTTAGGTCAAATTCTACATACATGTATAAAGCAAAAAGTTAGTACCAAAGAAAGCTTCTCAGCAATATTGTGCTGCTCTTTTCCGCAATAGAATATGAAAATTTATCGTTTACTGGGCAATAAAAATTAGCACTGATACTTAACTTGTATTTTTGAAATACCTGCTTTAATTTTTTTTTTGTTTTCTTATTTTTAGAAAATTAGGTGTACATTAAAAATCAGTATAATATAACATTATTTGTATTATATAGGGTTTCATGGTGGCTTTCATCTACTGCTTCATGAATGGAGAGGTGAGCCATGGAAAAGTTTAACGAGTTGAGATTGTTTTAGTAGCTTTAAGAAATAAAAACTACCAATAACGCTGACAAATCTTGCACGATTTTTGTCGGTTTTTTACGCTTCGGAATGGATAAAGCCTGATGAAGAACAATCTATTTTAAATGGTATTGTTTGTTTGCTTGTTGATAGCTGACTGAAGAAACTTCATATGGCAACATAAGCTGGTTTAATTGAGTTCCACTCAGCTTTAATAAACAAATATACAGCTAGGCTTAACCATGCTTATCACAATAAAATTGTACCCAGGCTTTTATCCTATAATTCTTTTTAAAAATACGACGGTAAGTGCCTTGTTTTGATAGGATAATCTTGGAAAGTTGCTTAAGAACATCAATTACGATATAATCTGTGCCAATAAATGCCATGATTAACCATTGCTAGTGTTTGAGTGTACATTTTGGTATTAAAATTCCTCTCTTTGAACTATTTTTTTAGATTCAAGATGAAGTAAAGCGCTGTTGGCGGGCTTGGAAGATCGAATGCGAGTTGAAAGTTACAAATAAAAGAAGAAAACAACCTTTTTCAAATACTAGTTTAACTACTCTTTACACAGGGTTCTCAAGAAAACCATCAGGTTTGTCAAAAGCACTGTAATGTTGGGATTTGCGTAATATAACATCCAAACCAATGTCCACTATTGCTAGCCATACATTCGTGCGTATGAATCGCAGACTCTCTGCGTTTATCTAATCATACGCAGACCACATTTTTGGGTTTTGCCAGTGAGATTTTTATCAGATTTGGCCATCACGATAGGTATAGACTAATCAGTGCAAGTATAGAGGCTGGGACTCAGGGGACATCGTTGGAAGCTGATCGGGTCTGGGGCTCAAAGATGTCTGCAAAGAAATAACCGTACAGAGAAAGGGTGAATTCAAGCATTTTGGGGGGAAAATAGGTGTGTAAAATTTTTTTAAAAACCAAATTTATACTCGCTGTATCACTTCGAATCGCAATACAGCTTCAGGGCCCATCTCCGCGTGATTGCGCCTGCGGGCAACACATTTCCTTTTGAAGAAACATCGCAGCAGTGGCCAGCCGTTGGCAATTCTGCGTCTGCAGAGATGTGCAAGATCACCATCTTTTAGTAATCTTGAAAATAAAGATCAGATCATCCAAAAAGTGTGTTCTTGAAGATCATAGATCAGATCACTCAAACACTGTGATCTTGAAGATCAAGATCAGGGGCCACATACTATAGTCTTCGGAAAAACACGAATAATCGTGTTTCGGATGTGATTCGGGTTTCAAATTTTTATTCGGAATAGATTTTAACGAACATTTTTTTGAAAGTTTGAAATAATTTTTCTTCGTAAATTTATAACTTTATTTTCTTCGTGATTGATATTTCCCGACAAAAAATGTAACTACTAAAAAATCTTCCTATTCAGATATTCATTATTTAGTTTCCAAAACAAAGTTGTAACTTCAAAAATCTTAGTAAAAAGTTCTTGAATGAATACCGAACAAAAAATTATCGTTTTCGTGTTCGTAAAAGCACTTTGCTTAACTTTTGCGTTCAAACACGAATAAAACATGTCATTAAATATGTAACAAGCGTTAAATAATTGACTATTGTTGACAATAAACAACAAATAATTGTCACCTCTTCCGCTTTGTGCACGTGTTTTATTTTGGTTAAAATAGTTAAACTCAAACTTGGTCGTTTCAAATTGCTTGTCAAGTTATTTCAGCAATTAAATCAAAAATAAGTTGCAGATTTACCTCAAGAAGTGAATCTCGTGAGCTTAAGCCGAATTTACACAGTATTCGATTTGTGGTTAGTGCGAATATGTGGTTAGTGCGAATATGGACATAAAAATGCGGACGAAACAAAACATAGTTTTTCATGGAGAAGAAAAAAAGAACCAATGCGAACAATAGATCGGATACTGTGTAAATCCACCGTTAGTTAGTCAGAATTATATCACTTTTGCTCTCCGCCTGCAAGACGAAAGGCCTGGTGAATCAAAAATGGATTGCTGATTTCATCGATTGTACAGAAGCCAATTTATTTTCAGCAGAAAAATTTTAGTGGAATTGATTCAATCTAAAGAAATTCATTCGTAAAAAAAAACAAAAACGGTGACCCTTACAGTAAAGAGCTATCAAAGACGGGCGGTACGTGGTCCATGCGAAACGGTAAAATCTGCAAACTCTTGATAAGTTTCGCCCTCTACTAAACTAAAGGGTTTTCTTCATTCCAAAATTTCTCTCCTCATTCATAAATTCAAACAAAAAGCCATGATGAAGCAAGCATTAATGTGTAGCACGCTCTTTTTCCTCTATTGCAGTACCTACCAACAACCTGCGAAACAAGTGTAATTGCCAGCAAAAAAATCTTCGGAAAATTTTACGAGTGGTCTAAAGCATTCGAGAATTTATCCAAAGATTCGGGCTAATTCACTAACATTTTGAGCCATTTTTAGTTTTTTTCCGAACAAAAAAAATGTTAGAACGAGCAAAAAATGTTGGTACCGAACAAAAAATTCTTCGGCCGAACAAAAAAATTTTTGGCCAACGATTTTTTTGTTCTTAAAATATTCACAAAAATTCGGAAAAAATAAAAATCTTCGAAGCGAAGATTTGGATATTTTATTCGTAACGAAAACCTTAGTATGCCAATTTCAAGAAATACGAACGTTCGTGTTTTTACGAAGACCATAGTATGCGGTCCCAGATCATGATCTTGCCCACGTCTGGCGGTACTGGCACTGCTACCACTACCAGCACTTGTTTTTTCAGTATTAGTTCCTGGAGATTTTCCTTACTCCCGGTAATCTGTTGATGGTGTGTAAAAAAGAGTGCTATTGTCGATAGGATGCCGCAAGTCTGCAAACATTCCGTTGCTAACGAAGCTGATTTGTGATTAATTTTCTCCTCAAGTTAGCAGGTTAGGTACTGGTTTGTACCTGTCCTGTCTGTACCACGACAAAAAAACGGATTACTTTCTTCAGTTTAGACTCGATTGAGTGTCAGAGTCATAAAATAGCTTCAGAATATCGTATAAACTGACCTCGGCGAAACTTGCCCTACGCGAGATTTAAAAATGAAAGTGATGTTCAAGATCACACAAAAATGTGATCTTCAAGATCAAGATCGTGCCCAAGTCTGCGTGTCTGGTTTAAACGGCCCAAGTTCTGACCTTCAGATGTCCCGCTTCAGTGAAGAACGCGTACCGTTCGACCAACTGGATGGTAAAAATATATTTTTTGGTAGTTCAAAGGACATTGCAGCAGCTGTCAGAGTCTTGCAAAAGTCATTGCGCCTTGGATCAAATTGCAAACTCTTTATACTTGACATAACTTTTGATTTACACCAGCGGTAGTCATCGCAAACAAGCAAACAGTAACTATGCATAAAGTGAAAACTCTCTCTTACTAGTTTAAGCTTTCATAAATCTCAGACTCGTAAATTATTTTAGTATAGCTCGGAAAACAATTCCAGTTTCAATCTAGGATTTAACTGCGAACAAAATAAAACATTCAAGCAAAATAAATCAAACAAAGATTTATTATTAACCAACTATCATTGCATGGGAATTTCGAAAAATGAAGTTCCCACCAACCTGGTAACTGAATATATGGTAATCTATAATTCACCTGATGATTGTAATTTTCAAAAATGCATTGCAAAGTTGCTTTTTTTGCAAAAGTCGAATATATTCCGTACCTAAATGTTTTTGAAAAACTATATGAGTATTATTGACGAGTTTCAACGTTGGCCGTAGCTGCGATTCTATTACCGGTGCGTCCATATGCAATTATTTTTGTTCTTTGTGTTCTGTTTGATCTTTAAGTTCTTTACTGCAAAAATTTGTCTTAAGTCCCCATTGAATGAAATCCTGTAACTTCAGACTAATTGGTAGTGACTCAGTAAGTGTTATTTTAATTGGCCTCGTGCATAAGTTACCTAAAAATATTGTTTGCCGTGTGTAGTTAATTCTGCAAAATGACGAGCGGTAACGCGTTCGTCTCTGGAGCGGGAGGTCTGAGGTTCAAATCTCGGGCCGGTCAAATCAGACACAGTATTGCCAACGGTTCGCCACCGCTGCGACATTTCTTCAAAAGTGACTGTGTTGCCCAGGCACAATAACGCGGAGATGGGCCCGGCCAACTCGTTATACGCTTCCGCGTATTACAGCGAGTATAATGAAACATTTTATTTGTTGAAATATCTTGTAAAACTTTAATGTGACAAAAACCGATGCTCATTACTTTTGTTCCAGCAATCTCAACTACTTCAACAAAAAGAAGTGATTCCGTTTTCACGTTAGGAAGACATAATGGCGATCGATCTCCCGGCCCTTCAAAACAATTTCTGGCTTTGAGCGAAATTGCAGAGCACAGTCCAACGCAAGCTCGTCAATCAACGCGCTTGAGTAATTCTACTGAAACCTCATCAGTGATCAATAATAATCACATGCAATTAAATGGAGTGCAAGAAAAAGACTGCAGACTCTCAGTGCCTAGGTGGGAAATGAGAGGAAGGCATTCTTCTACCACAGATGATGACTGCTTTTTAAACAGCAATCACATGGACAATGAAACGTTTTTCTGCGATCCCGAGTCTCAAAATCTTCTACCTAAGCCTGAAAGCCAACATCTGCACAAATATGTTGAATATAAAACCTCTGTCATATGAAGCTATTTGATTGGTGACTACAAATCATCGATAAATAAATTTTTCCCAGAGATATAAATCCCGATCAACGTCAAATGGCAAATCAGGGCTTTCAATAAGCCAATACCATCAAACCACTTAAACAAGGACTGTAGGCAAAATCAAGGGGGTTTCCAATCTTTAGGCAATCGCATTAGGTTAAATTGGCATTGACTTTATCCTTTTTGACCCAGCCGTCCGAAAGACACTCTACTTCCAACACCACATAAGGGCCTCCCTAATTTATAAGGCACCGCCGCAATTAAGCTAAGCAAAAAGCTTTTTAACCAAGGTATAGGTTAATATAGGCCACTCCTTGCTAGGCTACTGCATTGAAACATCAGATTTCCCAATCAAAATCATGATTAGAGAGGCCCCTACGTGGTGTTTGAAATAGAATATCTCTGGAACGACTGGCTCAAGAAGGATAGAGTCAACGCCAACAGCCCATCTAATCTTATACGATTGTCCTTATTTTTGATACTGCCATTGATTTTGCCTAGAGTCCTCGTTTATCGTAAGCAAAGTCCAGCAGGATTCTGTCCGCAAGGCAAACAAGTAGCTGTCTTTGATTTATACAGCATGCTACATCCGATATACCGCATTCATTGGATACGTGAACCAAGAGTGGATCTAGGAAAGACGTGGAGTCAAACGAGGAGCTCGCCTCAGACTCCTAACGGTGAGGACTTTTAAAGTTGCGAGCTGCTACTTGATAGGTTTGAAAAGATTTTAAATTGTAACTTTTTGTGTTTGTTTTATTTTAAGACACTGCCTAGTGCTGACAGTCAATCAAGTGGTGCAGCGAAACATCTCACAGTTATTTGTTATCATGGTACTTTTTGTCTTCACTCTTCATCAAATTGAACTTGGACGACAAATGCGATAGCAACTATAGGCACGAATTACTGTTCTTGTTTTCACATTGACTGACAGAAAGTTATTTGAACAGTTTTAAACTATAAATTGTTTGATGACATCGATATTTAAGTACGTAGATTCTTAACCCTACAAGGTGGAGGCAAGTTGTTGCGCCCAATTTGAAATGGCACTACTTGATTAAGCTACCAATTTTATGGTTTTTGCTCTATCGATCTCAACTTTGGCTACGCTTTGCATAAGACAAGTACCGGTAGCTAAAGACTGTAAGGCCCTGAAGACTTACCTAAAATAAGGTTAGCTCATTGCTGTAAAATCATTTTAGCTTGAGGTGTTGTTCTTCCAATCATCTTAGATGCCTGGGTAACCATTGATCAACAATTCGATGGAGTTAACATAACAACCAGTGACATCAGTCGACGTGCTGTACTATAACTGGGTGCTTCAGTATAAAACTTGACAATGAAAAATTCTACCCAAATAGACCATTAAAAAATTTGTACAGTATACACAGCTTTCGGTGGATGGAGGCTCCTTCTCCACTCTCCATAAAAAGGATGGTCTAACACAATCAAACAGCTAGTTTTGGTTTTTGGTTGATTTTAATTTTAAAATTTAACTCACTCGGTATTGAAAATCATGGCCTGCACGCTACCACAAAGAACCTGCAGCAATGAAGAACTTGAACTCATCATAGGCATTTACAATGAACATGAAAGTGAAAATTCAGCATATAAAATATACGCCAACCACCAATGACCAAGTTTCGTGAACGCTGAATTTAAGTTTCTTTTTGTTTTCACTTTTTAGCGATGTCACAAAATACCTTAGATGTGTTTTTATGCTTCTTATACCCGAACCAAAGCTCAATAGTGCACTTCTAGAACCATTTTAACTGATTGCGTTCGGCAATCATGTGCTTACAAGGGTCGGCAACTCCGCAACCTACGGCCAGCGTACTTTTAGGCTCATCCGGCTTGCGACTTTTTCATGATTGAAACTCACCTACATCCCGGCCGAAATGTTGTTTCCTTTGGTCACCGCCGTCGAATCGGCTGTAAAAGACCTAATTTTAAGGCGAAGACCTTGTTTTTTGGTCCGCTGGAATGGGGGTGGCTCTCTGGAACCTTGCTGGGCCTGGATGTGGGCCACAGGACGAAGAAGTTGCCGTCCCCTGGCCTACAACATCAGAATATGAACTAGTTAAGCTGGAAGCCCCATTTAGCGGACGAACATCTACTATTACTAACAATTTTGCACTTGTTATAGTTAGTGTTAACAGCTTGCTAATGTTACTAACTTACAATTCTCTAGTGACGAATCAGCGTAGACTTATCCAAGGTGAAGTATTGCTTGGTTTTTAAATACAGCATGAAATGTAATTACGGTTAAAATAATAACTGAATTTTGGCTCATTTTTACGATTACTCTAAAACTAATAATTACAGTAAAATAATACAATATTTTTTCGTCCTCCCACAATTATCAAAAAATAGAACTTTTGAGAAGTCAATCGAGGAGTGAGCTGTGAGAACTCGAAGTCAAAATTTTACCGTACTTTTTCCTTTCAGTTTATCACATTATTGATTTGAGTGATTGAATTAAAAAGTTCGTTTGCTTTACACTGTGATATTGTAAATTGTACGAGTAGGAATGTTTTCAGTCATATTGTATTACTGTTTCGAGAAACTTTGTAAAAATATATGCATAAATATTTGTGAATATTTAAGTAGAGTGATTACTGGCTAGCAGGAAGATATGCCTGAAGAAAACAAGCGTACCTTAGTCCAGTGCTTCTTAAACTTTTTTGGTCTTGTTCACCCTTATCACAGATTTTTGGGTATCATTCACCCTCGATATATAAATAATACTTCACGTACATATAACGAAAATTTTGTTAAGGGGGAGCTTCAACCCAAACGTAAATCTTTTTTCCTGAAAAACGTCTAAATTGGGTAGCGTGCTGAGCAAAACGGTGCAACTCACGCATATTACAGATTGAGGTGTGGAGCCCCCTGGCGCTGGGCAATTTTTGTGATTGTTCAGCAAATAGCAATATTTGCGGCATAAGAATCGAATTCGTACTTCTTTGGAGCCATTTGAAGAATTAAATTGCGCAGCTTTTTTTTAAGTTACCTCTACTCACAGGTCAAGTCCAATCCATGTTTAAACGCTTGCAGTATTGTGTTAAACTTTTTAAGTGATTTCGCTATGAGTGGGGGCTGAAGCCTCATTTAATGCAACTACAAAAAGAAACGTGAAATTACTCGAATGTAACTTTGCATGAACACACAACCAGAAGTGGAGTCCTCGAGGACGTCCTTGGCCTTGAAGCCTCAAGTCCTCGAAAATTGCCCTGTCCTCGGCTCGAGGACAGCACTACTTTTGAACAGTTGAAATTTTGTTGGAAAACGCCAGAAACCTCGCAGAAAATTTGCGAACATCTTTTTTGTTTTCCTCACTTGGAGCATAAGCGTAAGCAAGGGGAGGGGGGCAGGGTCACCCCCTAACTGAAATTTCACCAAAGACAAAACTGTGACAAAAAAGCCTATTGTTTCTTCAGTTTCAGTTTCTTTTTAGCATTTTTCGCTGACAACAGTATAACTAATTAACAATATTAAATTTTGAAGACCAAGGGTGCCGGGTCCCCCTCAATTCAATTTTTGCCAGCCAATTTAAGCGTATAACCCGGAGAAAATGGAGAGTTTTTGTCCCAAAAGTCGCTATCTCAGGCCTACATCTAGCCTTTTTGTGAACGTAATGCATTAATCAGGGCCGGATTTACCATAATATGACGCAGTACCAGCTACGAGCCCCGAGCTGAAACCGTAAGATTTTTTTTGGTCCTCACCAATATTTGCCAAAGAGGTTGCGAAAATCTCCAAAGTGCCAGGGGCCTAGTGCAATGTAAATCCGGCCCGGCAATTACATGGTTAGTACACGTAACCATCTATTGTACCAGTTTTTAAAAACAATTCAGTACTTCACCTCCAACCTCGCCGGTTTTTACGCACAAAATACTTTTTTAAAAATTAGCCACGGAAAATGCTAATTGAACGAATTATTGAACTTCAATTGAGGGGGCCTGGGCCCCCTGGCAAACGTGTACTCCTATAACTGGTTATTTTCATGACAAAACAAAAATCTCCAAGAAAAATCTTCGAGTGGATTATTATTTACTGCTGTAATATAGTCAGAGACAATGCAGCTTACTTCCCCCTACCTGGACCAAATCACTTACAATTAAAATTTAACTCCAAAATGCAAGATGTTAGACGTGTTTTGGACTTAAATTGCAAGTAAAAGGAGAATTAAACAATTTGATTTTTTCAATTGGCTTTCAAATGTCAAAAATCTAGTACTTTCAAATGGCTCTGAACACTTGCGAAATGTGATCCAATGGCATTAAAATAGCTTTTTTATCCAAAAAATCGCCCAACGGCTGGGGTCTTCGCCCCCAGACCCCCGTCTGTGATACATTCGAGTTACACAAGCTTTCTCAGCACGTTCCCTAAGTTAGATATTGGCATTTTTCAATCATTAGTTCAAACCCTCTTCCTTTGCAAAATCCTGGTTATGTGCAAACAGGCAATAGCAATTTTAGATTTTCCATCCTATGATATCTTTGTCCCATGAAAACCACCTCTTTGGAAAAATTTTGATGACGTCATTTCATGTGATTTGTGGTTTAGGCCTCCCCCAATCAAAAACCCTGGGTACGCCAATGAAGTGGAGATCGCCTGAAAAAAATTTTTGAAGACCTTTTTCTTTTTTTTTGAACGCTTGCGCCTGTGACCTTGGCCTCCAGCATTCCTGTCCTTGGTCTCGTGTCCTCGACTCCACCTCTGCACACAACCAACTAGAAGTGAATTCTTTGTGATGGGTTGTTGCTTTTAAAGAATTTCTGTGCTGGTTCACCCTTGCAATATTTTTATGTACCCTGGGGTGAATCATTCACCCTTATCAACACTGCCTTGAATCGATTTCATTTAAGATTTTTAAAAATTGTATTCACAGCTTATTGACTTGACGTTCGGCTACTGTGAAATTTCTTACAAATCAGTCCTATAAAGCCGCCATGTGATATTCAACGTCTTTTTAAATAGAAGTCATAGTGCGATGAACAAAATCTTGCGTTTTGCAATGATAATCATGCATTGCAATTGATCTTTTGTCTATCCACAATTCCGATGTTTTGCTTCGTCTCCACTTTTCTCTAAATCTACACAAACCACTGCTCTTACACGACCTTTGTATCATTGTGCTTATCAAGACTAACGAACTTGCTACCGGTACTCTTTAAATTTCTACGCCAAATTATCTTCCTAAACGTAATTAATACAATGGAAAGGTGTACTTGCTTCGCACTTTATACAGGCACCATTTGGCCTCACTATTATGACTTCCGCACAACTTTGGTAACAAAAACAGTACAAATATGCAACGTTACTGATGCTTTTATTGTTCAGTAAATCGGGCAATTGCATGTGCAGCAGAGTAAACGAAGTGAGTGGGCATCAGCCGAAAGTGTGTGTGTGGGGTGGCAGCAAAATAGACTGAACTTTTGCACGTAAAAACTAATAACTTTACGGCAATAAATTATGATCTACTTAAAACATTTTGGATTAATGTTTAAAACGAGGCATTTAAATTCTGCAGCGGTTATTAGTTCGTTTCGTATGCGGCTCATATAATCGCTTGAAAAAATATGTCTGCAGCAGTACCGATGCAACTCAAGCGAATCACAGAAGCTTGAGGGTAGAGTCCCCAGTCGATGGATGATTTTGCTGCAAAGAATAGCAATTTTAACGCCACTTCAATCACATTTAACACGTTTATGAAGCCATATGTATAGCACAGTAAATTGTTAAAATTCTAATTAAGATGCCTACTCCCTTCAGCCTCGTGATGCTTCCAAAAAATATTCTTGAGTAAACCGAAATGGGGGCACGGCATCCCTGCAGCGACGGCACCGAAGTGCAGCACCAACTTATCACATCTAGTTTTTGAAAGTAGATAACGATCGAGTAATTATTGTAATCCTGTTATATCGATTAAAAACGTACGATTGTGCAACTTTTCTATGGCAGGTACTAGACATAACAGCCTCGAACAAAGCTACTCTTAATTTACTCTAGCAAGAAGAGTAATTAAAAACACCGCATTAACGATGCTTCAAGCATCTTCTTGCAAATCGCGAACTCAACCAATTCAGATCACTAGTTCACACATTGATCGACGAGAAAGCGACAGTGGCGCTTTCCCATTAACGAATCCGCACTTGCTCAAGAGTTGGCCATTTTTAACAGCATTTCGGTTGACTTTAAACGTCAATTTGCTGCTTGTTTGAAGCTACCACGTAGAGATAATCAACGTAAAGCGTCTTTCACCGATTACACGTATCTGCTGGCAGAAATATGCCTGTCATTTGGCTGCATACATTTTGCTTCTTTCCTCTTTTGCAGTTACATTGAAAAAGATACCGTGCGTATTTTCGCCAGTAAATACGTGATCAGTAAAAGCAGCTTAATGCAAATCCCTTTCACGCACTTTCGTGCAAAACTCTTTTAATTACACACATTAACACTGAAATCAACGCAGAACTTGCTAAGATGAAAAGGCTTTCAATAACCCTATTACTGAAAAAATCTCAAGTGTTGGTTACCTGTTTCATAATCTTTTTTGTTTTATCTGACGCGATATTGACACCATCGATGCAAACTTCAATCCTAAGATAGCAGTAATTAAATAGCTAAAACACAAACATAAGCTGAACAGCTGGGGGTGCATTAGTTTGTAATTGGTAGAATTTCGTACAGTTAAATTTTGGAATTTATTATTGCAAGAGTAAGGAAAAATATCATTTAGGTGACGTGCCATTGAGTCCTTTAAAATTTTGGGTGAACTGTTTAATTGCTACTAGCTATTACCTTTGAAAGCAATAGCCCCGAATTCACAATAAGTTAATTTTGCAAGCAAATTAAAAAACTTGCACAAAGATTTGACTATCATTGCGCAGCTAAGCTTGCTTTTAGCCCGTTTAAGCACTACTGAATGCAAATACAGTATTTACTTCCACACAAAATGTTACCTGCCCCTTAAAAAATTGCCCCCTCAAACCATAAAGGCTAGGAATGTGGTCGTAAGTATGTAACCACTTTTGAGGTAAAAGGGCATTCAGGTCGGATATCTTTTGCTTGATTAAAAAAAAAATCCACAAATTTCACCAAATTTGAGCTTTCTACAGAGGTATAACAGATTTCCTTTGAAATTTTTTCAGAGTTGCCAATTAGAAACAAAATTTTAAAAAGTTACTGCTCAATAAATACTTAGCGGCAAAGGTATTGCAGAACAAAGAAACAGTTTAGAACTATCAAAATACTTGCTTTTCAATGAATGTAAGCCAGCTTTCTAAAACTTAATCTTCTTTGACAATCTGACAAAAAGGCAACACTCAAGTACTACGAAAATTGTTAATTTTGTACTGCAAGATCTTAAAAACGGAAAGGCACAGAAATTTCAAATAGGAGGAAAATCCATTTTACGCTCATCCCAACATTTTGGTGAAGAGTGAAAAACTCGACTTGATTGCCCATGTAAGGAGTTAAGAATTTTGTCCAGTTTTTGTAAGTCGTGACTAATCAATAGTAGGCAAAATGATAGTAGCCATCCACTGCAAATCAACATACAAAAATACACAAATGCAGCAACATTAGTCACAGAAAATCTAAAATACCTACCGCAGTTTTCAGCATGAACAATGACTTGACAAACCTGCAATAGATGACCAATCAAATAAGGAAAAATTTTAGCAGCAAACAATTATTTTCAAACCAAGCTTTAGTGATCTTATGCTGATGATTCTGATGACCTAAATCTAATCAAATTAGTGAAACTTTGCTGTCAGCAACAGCTATTTAAATGAACATACTTACCCTTTTAAACTTGATTTTTTAGTTATTAAATTTCAATAATAGTCTGTAAATCTTTTCAACCGTAACAGCATGAAGTTTAATGCAAACGTAAGGTAGTTTACATTAAAGCATTTATAGGCTAGTTGGTGCTATATTGAGACTGATTGAATCAAGGGACCAGATAAGTCCGCAATAACAAGGCTTAGGCTGCATGAAGTCGTAAATTAAGTTTTAACTGCTCTTCACTGTTTCAAGCCACTTCAGATTGAAGGAATTTGTTCAACAGTAAAATTCTGAATGTTGAAATTCAT
Organism: Trididemnum nubilum; assembly: GCA_963965965.1. Taxonomy (NCBI): domain Eukaryota; kingdom Metazoa; phylum Chordata; class Ascidiacea; order Aplousobranchia; family Didemnidae; genus Trididemnum; species Trididemnum nubilum. Next base: position 7,125,124 of record OZ014481.1, on the reverse strand, counting down.
CACTAGTGGCCAAGTCGCAAAAGAATTTAAGTAACATAATCTTTGACTAATGTGCACTTGAAAATATAGAGAAATAAGTTAAGTTGGTAGTGCCATAGCTCCTACATAACATTTGGAAAGAACTCAAGAGGCAGACTGTCATGGCCTGTTTTGCAGTAACAAAAATGTAGTGACAGCGTAATTACAATCAATCATATTACAAACCTTTGCTTAGTATGGCACTGACAAGTTGTTTAAAATTCTTTTGCCAGATCAAAGCATTAATCAACGAAGCAATTTTCTTTAAATCAAAACTCATATCAAATCCAATTCTCCTAAATAAACCAATAAGGTAGTTGTGAATGTCATAACACAAGACTGAGTTAATTGGTGAAAAAATTGCACAATATTATTATGTAGATTCAGAGATCTTGGTGGTTGTTATCATTGATATCAAAGCACATTATCTCATCATATAATACTGGGTCTTTATAAAATTACTTCGAATATGTAATTGCAGGAAAACTTTTACTTACAATGTGCATTAAATGATGAACAATCACTTGAACAACTGTCTTTTCTGTCATCGACCGTGATGACAAGAGAATTAATCTGAAACAAAATTTGAGCAGATATGACACAAACGCCATATTAAAAAAGTTAACAGTTTTGCAATTTGTTTGTTTTTTCTTCAAACCACGTCAGATTGAAGGAATTATTGATTCAGCATTTGAATCTGAAAGCTGATGTTTCATCACAATGGCTCGAAGAGATTTTTTATAAAACCAAATGAATGGTAATGAAAAGTGTTTTGTGTTGGTAAAATATACGATTGTGGCTATTTGTTACACACACTGTTAAAAGTGATCACTTGCAGCTTGCAAAGGAGCACATGAACTGCAAAAATGGGAATTATGCTTTGCTTTACACTGATCTTAACACTAGGGATGGCAATTGCATAGACCATAGGTTCTCAAAGTGCTTCATACAAAGACCCAGGACGCCGCTAGAGAAACCTAGGGGCTATGCAATTTACTCGTTTCTTTTTTTTTTTATTTAAAAAATTTACAATGGGGCTACATACAAATGGTCAATTTTTTCAAGGGCTTCATAGCACCAAAAGTTTGAGAACTCCTGGCATAAACAACTTTCTTTGGTATTTGTTATTTAAATTGCAATGCACAGAGTTAAATCACAGCCAGTTAACAATTATTTTTGTGCTATTTGATTTTTTTGATAATTGTAGTAATGTAAAATGTCAACTGAAGCTTGACTAGAGTAAAACTTCAGTTAGATATTGCAATTGTGATTCAATAAATGCACTAAAATGTACCAATAACTTATGACAAAACAAAAGACAAACGACAGAAAATCAGAAATTGCACATTTTTCAGTCAATTTCGATGATTAATGATGGATGTAGACTTTTTGGTGTTTCAATGTGATAATTTGGCAAGATATTTGAAAAAAAAAAGCATTTGCTGTCATTGCCATCTTTACTAGACATACCTTTTGTCAAGCCAAAATGTTACTACAAATTTAAGTGCAAAAATTTGTTTTCATTGATCCATGGTGTTAACAGACTATGGACATTAGGTACACATTCAAGTGTTGATGCTGGATGTTTTCAAGAACTATATTGAAACATTAAGGTAATATCAAGGTAATTGCATGCATACTATTCTTCATGATTAAATTTTATGTTGCATCTCAGTTTTTATCTGCTCAAGTTCTTCTGAGATATTTAAGCAATAAGAAATGCAAAAACTGTAACTGTGTTAGACTGTACGTAAACTCCAAAATATTCAACATAATTATTTTAAAACATATTATTTGGAGTTGCACTGTAAAATACATTACACTGTATATTACATGGTAAAAATAGCTAACACACTTTTAACTATTATTAGCCAATCTTACCTGTGCTAACCTAGTTCACAATGAAACAGCTCTTTCAGTCTTTTCCCATGATCAACCAACACTTAATGCTTTTCGTTACATTTGAAGCTTGCAAATGCAATCTAAATTTATGGCAACTGTTAAGAAACAGAAGTGTTACAAGCACTATTTGCATGGATTTGAAATAATTGCTTTCAGAGATCTTGGTAGTATAGTTCTGTCGTCATAACCATGTTAACGAGTAGCAAACATAATCATCATTACAAGCAATAGTCAGATACAGCAATTGATTAACATTGTGTTAATAATAGCAAAGATATGCATACCTGATCCTGGACAATGGATATTTAAAAACTGTTGATCGGCTTCAAATTCAAATCTAAAAAATTAGCTTAGTTGTGAGGTCATTAAAATATTTTTGTGATCAAATTATAAAACATTTAACCTCAAAAAAAATCTGAGATTGATCTTGGCTAGCAATATACTGTAGGGTTAACTGGGGTAATTCAGGACAGCCTAGGGTAATTCCGGACATGAATGTAAATTTGCAACTTCAGTATGTTGTTGTATTACCTATATTATTGGAGATTATTTCGATAATTAAATAATTGCCTAGTCATTTTATGTGTGATAAAACGATTCTGCATAGCTGCTCTTTACTTTTGTTTTAAGAGATTAGGTTAGATATTATTTTCTCCTATATTGTAACCAAACACGATTTAAAAACCTGTATTCTAAGCAAATCAGATTCCAATAAGTTAATTTTTCATAATTTCAATTTTTACGAAAAAAGTTAAATTTATTCCTACTATATGTTCAATCCAGACTTCATAAAAATCTGCATTAGAATGAGTTTCGGAGTACAATTCATTGTAATAGAACAAATTTACAGAATAGCTTTGGGAAATAATAAAAAACTAACATTGCTGCATTTACTGAAAGGCCTAAGCATTAAAAAGTTACTAACTGCACTAGATGCAACTGCAATCTGCAGCAGAAAACCGTACATAAACTCAAAGATCTAGCAATGGCATGATACAAAACTAACCACAACCCCGATTTTGTGATAATTTCAGAGTGAATGTTAATTTAGACGGCTACCAATTCAAGCGCATTTGCTGAGTAATGATCTTTAATAGCGGTTTTAACCACAGTGAAGGTGTTGAAAAAGAAAATTTTCATCGACTTGGCTTAGGCTTATCCATTTTGATCAACAAGGTGTAGTGACTAAATTGGCACTAATGTCCCGCGGAGAGTTTTAAAATTTCCTAAAAATTATCCAACTATGCCTTTTAGCATTTTATTGTTTTTTTTGTTTTTTTTTTGAGCTGTCATCAAAAAGTATCAATTTTGCTTTATTGCCTTTAAAACACGGATGTCCAGAATTAATTTTTTAAGAGTAATTTCGGACATGTGTATTTAGACCAATTTTTTCATCCATTCCTTAAATATTTCTTTGAACTAGAGTGAAAATACCAAAGTGCACAAATGAAAGCAAGTTTTAAAAGTGATTGTCGAAGAGAGACGACATAACAAAAATAGCAGAATTTTGTCCAGAATTACCAGAGTTAACCCAACTACCGACATAAAGCTATTAAATCAAAAATGTGACTACTACTTTTAAACTTAACACCCTATGACAACCCTTTTCAGCCAATCTGATGGAGTGGCACATTGAAACATTCAATTAGAGCTGAGAAAACAACAGATCTAATTCAGGGCAGTTTAATAAACATAAGACATTGGCTTTTTTGAGTACCGGTATAATAATACTAGGTAACGTAGGTGACTATTACCATGCATTAAATTGTCTACCATACTACGGCAGCATGATTTTTTGTTAAATATTGCTCATTTTGCCATATATTGGTTTTAACTTATTAATTGTCATTGCTGTCAGTGACTTAAGACATCATCAATATTATGTTTGTCTCAAATATGGCTAATACAGCAATAAAGTGACAACATAAAATCTCCGACAAATGCCTCTAATTCATCATTCAGCAATGTAAAAATGGTACATACTCCAACCACATGACATATTATCAAAGTTTTTATTGGCCTCTGTCAATGCATTCCAGTAGTAGAATCAGTATTTACAGTAGTCACTAAATCAGTAGTAGTACAGAGTTTAGCAGAAAAACCTATCACATTTGGAACACTGAAAAACAACAAAAATCTCTTTAATCATAACACTTATTGCAAAATCTTAAAGCCAAAGCCTGACATTTAGTTTTTGTTACTAGTACATCTTAAAAATCACATCCTTTAGATGATGCCCTCGATATGTGATGCATTGTTGTAGGAGATTTCCAAAGTTTTCCATTACTTGATGGGTCATTTCTTCCACTGTTTGCATAGGTGGGCACAAGTTCCTCAATCGTTAATAACGAAGCTAACTTTTTCATCAACTCGTTAATTCGTTAAAAAGTTTTTTATGTTAACAGACTAAATTAACTTCCGTTAAGGTTTTTGTTAATCTCTTACAAACCAGTTTGCACTGGTAATGCTTGTTGTGTATCAGCATGAGTTTTATTGAAAAAAGCGAAGAAGCTCTTTTTTTGAGCCAATTAATAATCTGCAGCCTCATAGGTCTATTAATTATAGCTGTTCACAATTTCTGAAGATTTTTCGATTGCAGCTTTGTTTTGCATTTGAAATTCTTTTTATCTTGCAACTAGATTAAGACTGTAAAATATAACTTCCAAAACACAAAAAGACCACCTTAGCAGTAGATATTTCCTTACAATCAGCTGAACAGCGTCAATCCATGTGCTAGAACGAAGTAAATAAAACGAAATGTAAATTACACGCAAAATGTTAACGGATTGACGTACTTTATAAACTTCCAATTAAAGCTGAAAATAACGGATTAATGTTAACGGAGGTGTGAAGTTTGTTAATGGACTAGCGGTTAACGAAGCTAACGTTTTGCATTAACTTGCCCACCTATGATTGTTTGTCGAATAGTAGCTTTTAGTACATGTGATGGAAACATCTCCATCAAAACACCAACTGTCTTTCCTACTGTGTGTGCAGATGACCCACAGCATTACAGACTTGAGTGGGCACATGATCATGTCTGCTAAGCTATTAATGATTCTTAATATTTTGTATAGCTGCAATGTAAGATTCTACATTTTTCAATAAATCTTTTTACCATATATGCATGGTGTTCTTCTGTCTATGACATTTCGAATATTGATTACCTAATTTACAATTTTGAATTTGGACAATAATTACAAACGTTACAATCTTGCATAAATCATAAGTTATTTTAATAGGCTGAATAAACAAACACAAATAGCAAGTTAGTAGCTATAAAATTTTACTTTAACCTTTAGTCTAACTCATATTGACAATTTCAAATGTGATAGGTTTTTCTGCTGGACCTGTATTTTAATTGAATACCAGTGTCTCCATATGCAAATTGAGTGTGTTACGTCTTACAGTGTTGTGGTGTTAGCCAGACCAGCCAGTTGGTTGAGCAGTAACAAGTTCATCTCTTAAGAGGCAGGTTGAAGGTACAAATCTTGGGCCAGTCAAGATGAACACAGTGTTGCCAGTACACAATGACATCAAAATGGGATACGGTACCACTGAAGTCGTCCCTCGAACATGTCAGCCAACCCAACTCGACATAATTCTTAAGATGGCATTTGAAACAAGGTGACACGCATGGCATATATTGCACATGCTGTCTTAAGTCAACCCAAGCAAGTCTTTGCATCAACGAAGCAATTGTCATAATGCAATTAACCTGACAGAAGTGAAAAGGCAATTAGTGCAGAAAACTTAAAGGTTAAGGGAAATACATTGACATGTATTGCACAAAATTCCTGAAGCACAAAGATAAACAATAAAAAACATGCAAAAGAAAACGCAGCAAATCAACCTAATTTTTATATGAACAAAACTAACCCTAATCCTAAACCCCAACCCAAATCTAACCGTTTGCTTTTAAAACTGGGACAACTTTTTTTAGTTTAGTTTGGACATCTTAGCTCCCTATGGCAGCATATATTTATTCATCTTCGGGATCGACTTGTTTAAGGAATGTTTTCAGTGGTTATCGTCAAAATGGGCCCCACAAACTTGTTACTGATACATGCTTCAGCATAATACAGCAAGTATAATGAAAGATCTAATTGAACATTTGTCACCAGCAAGAATTACTTAGTGATGACATTTGTCGTAGAAGTACTGCATTATAAGTATTGTACAGCATAAGTTTTCACTTGTGATTTTTTGATTACTGAATAGCATTTGAATAGGCTACCAGTATAAATTTTAATACTTGAATAATTAGAATGCAGAGGCTGCTGTTACGTTACATCAGAATAAATCGCTATTTTAGCCCTAAACTTAACCCAAACTAAATCTAGCTCGAACTGTTAATCCCAACTTATACTTCAAATGCAACCCAAACCCTTAAACAAACTTGATGAAGAGCAAATAAGCACTCAATCTTGGCTCTCTTAATTTCTTTATGGGCATTACATGATTTAACACTACAGTAGCGACTTTCAATTTGAATATTGCATGTTTATGGATCAGGACTAAAATTGCATTTTTAACCTACCCTTCATTAGTCACCAGTGTTCCCTTTAAGTTTCCACCTTCTGCGAAAATGCTGGAAATAGTGCAAACATTCTGAACTCAATGTGAAAATGCTGAAAATTTTCTCATCATTTTTGTCCAGTTTCAATGTGATCTCCAAAAAAAAAAAAAAAAAGTCCTTTGTCTGAGTTCTCTAACTATTCTTCGCGATTTCTGCGACATACCTGAGCGAGGTGCCGTGAACCGCGACTGTCTACAGTTTTAAGCGGGAAACAAAACGCCGGAATTCGCAAAAGTTCAGTGCGAAAATGCTGGAAAAAAATTCGCACTTTTTAGCACTTATAGGGAACACTGTAAGTCACATGCCTCAGGGTAGTTATTAGGGCCACTCCTGTTTGTAATATACAGGGTGGGCCAGAAGTTAGAGGGCAATACCAAAAAAATACATTTTTGGTATTGCCCTCTAACTTCTGGCCCACCCTGTATATTAATGACTTTGTTGAAGCAATTACTGATGCAGAAAGTTGTATTATGGAGGTTGATCAGTATCCAGAATAGGATTCAAAATTTGAATATCTGACATCACAAAAATAGTACACTACAGTGGTAAACAGTGTTCCCTTTAAGCGCAAAAAAGTGCAAAAACTGCAAAATTTTTTTCCGGCATTTTGGCACTGAAATTTTGCGAATTCCGGCAGTTTCTCTCCCGCCAAAAACCATAGACAGCCGCGGTTCACGACGCCTCACTCTGGTACGTTGCTGAAATCGCGATGAAAAGTTGCAGAACTTAGACAAAGGATTTTTTTTTTTTGAGATCAACATAAAATCGGAGAAAAAGATGCCTCCATTGGTGTGATGACCTTTCTTTTTTTTTGAGATTACATTGAAATCGGACAAAAATGATGAGAAAATTTTCGGCCTTTTCCAAATGAGTTTAGAACGTTTGCACTATTCCGGCATTTTCAATTTCACAGAAGGTGTTTGGAATGATTTGCCTCTTGATATTTGGGAAAGTAGCAGCATTTCATCGTTCAAAACTACATTGAAAACACACTAGGCTATTTTAATTTGGCCTTTATTGATGTGCCTGATATTGATTAGTATGCTTTTACACTGTACTGTCGTCATGATCTTTTAACAAGCCCGATTTTTGCTTTTTGTGTGTGATAGTTTTTGGCTTTTTTACCTGCTTTAGTAACAAGCAGTGTTCCCTCTAAGTTTTCACCTTCTGCGAAACAGCCAGAAATAGTGCGAACGTTTAAACTCAATGTGAAAATGCCGAAATTTTTCTCATCATTTTTGTTCGGTTTAAATGTGATCTTTAAAAAAAAAAAAGGTCACCACGGCGATGGAGGCATTTTTTTCTCCGATTTTACATTGTTATCCAAAAACAAAAACAGGTCCTTCGTCTAAGTTCTGCAACTTTTCTCCTCAATTTCTGCGACATACCAGAGCGAGGCGCCGTGAACCGCTGCTGTCTAAGGTTTTGGGCAGGAAACAAAAACGCTGGAATTCGCAAATTTTAGTGCGAAAATGCCGAAAAAAATTTCGCACTTTTTTGCGCATATAAGGAACACTGGTAACAAGTGCCCCTTAGTCAGATGTTACCTTCTAGCTATCTTATCTCAAGGGGTTGATAAACTGCTTTATTATTATTATTAAAATCATAATTACAATCAACTTCTCTGGTCAGATACCAAACACCGCACTTTTAAACAGAGTCATGCCATATCACTAGAAAATCCAAAAATAACTTCATATGTCATCGGAATAGCTTACATGTGGAATTTAAAATATATAGTAACTAGGCTAGCTCGGAGCTTTTGTACGCACCTATTTTGAATTTCAATTTGATTTTAGTTAACCATAGTGCTCAAGACGGGTAGTGTAACATACCATAGCCTACTAGACCAGGGCTGCCCAAAGCCCAAAATGCATGCAGTCTGCAAGTTGTCAAGATAAGCTAGAAGAGAAATTTAGCAAGAAACCAAATTAATTTTCCTTTGTTTTGCTTGGTTATCAGTATCACCCCAAATTCTGGAAAAATGTACATCAAAATACTTCTATAGTATACTTTTTTTTGTTCATCTCTTTAATTTACGATAGTTTTTACAGCAAAGCTCATAATAAACCGTTTTGTACTTCTGGCCAGAACTGATTTTGCAGTCCATTTCTCATTAAGTTTAGACATCCATGCACTAGATTGTTGACATTCTGCATGCACTACAGCATGTCCGACAACTTGCAAGGCAACAGTAGCCTGTCCTAATAAAGCAAATTTAAATAATGCGTATTAGTCTGAAGTTTTTAATTGCACTGCCAGATGGTAACTTTTCGACTTCTTTCCTTACCGTTTTGCTCTTTTTTTTAATTTAATTTGGTCATCATGAGCCATGCTGGTAATATCGTTTAGGTTAATTTTGTGACGTTAATCTTATGTACCCACAGAGTAACCCTATCAATTTCTGAATGATAAATGTATTACTCACCATATCAGAAACAACAGTTCCACCACCATACTTGGTTTCCAATCTCTGCAGCCCAACACTCCACGCCACCTCGAAAACATTCCAAAAGTCTTCCCAGGAACTTTACTTCGGCGCGACGCACGTGATATGCTGCCACGTGGTTAGGATTAAAGTCCGTCGTATGACTCCGTTTTTTGTTTTTCGAGAAGCAAAGCCACGGCATAATAGCTATATATTAGTGAATTGACGCAAAGCATAAGTTTTTGTTGTATCCGAATTTGGGTTTTGCATGTAGTGTTAAAATCATAAACAAAAACTAGATGGGAGTTTGCCAGCAAACCCAGTGATTGACCAACGCATAGCTAATGCTGTGACGCTCAAAAGTACTTTTTGTCTACCATAAAATCAGCAATTATTCAAAAATATCTGATTATGGAATCTTAAGAAAAGTAGAGTCAAAATATTTGTCAGTTAAATATCTCCTGATATCATAACAGACTGGCACCCTAAGTTGAGCCGTTCAAACAATTGATTTTTGGGGAGGTCCCCGGGGGGATGGCACCCCCAAACTATGTCAAAATATTTGTCTGATAAATATCTGCTGATATCAAAACAAACTGGCACACCAAGTTGAGCCATTCAAAAAATTGATTTTTGGGCGGGGCAATTTGGGGGGTCCCTGGGGGGCTGGCATTCCCAAAGTATGTCAAAATGTTTGTCTGTTAAATATCTGCTGATATCAAAACAAACTGGCCCACTAAGTTGAGCCATTCAAAAAATTGATTTTTGGGATGTCCATTTTGGGTGGGTCCCTGGGGGATGTGGCACCCCCAAACTAAGTCAAAATATTTGTCTGTTAAATATCTTTTGATGTCATAACAGACTGGCACCCTAAGCTGAGCCATTCAAACAATTGCTTTTTGGGGGTCCATTCGAGGGGTTCCCGGGGGGGTGGTACCCACAAACTATGTCAAAATGTTTGTCTGTTAAATATCTACTGATAGCAAAAAAAAGTAGCACTCTAGCTTAAGCCGTTCAAAAACTTGATTTTTTGGGCCCCCTTTTGGATGGGTTCCCGGTGGAGTTGCCCCAAAAAATTTCGGGAGAAAAAATTGCGTTTGCAGTTCAACAACTTTACACAAAAATTAGATTTCAATGTGTTGCGGTTTAGGAGAAAAAGAGCGTACAAAAATTAGGAAGAAAAAAAAGGAAAAAAAAGGAAATAAAACGAAAAAAAAGGAAAAAAAAGAAATAAACCTCATCGCGGCCAAACGTGGGTTGGTTGGAATTAAAGGGTATCTTAAGACATACAACCATATGAAATATGAGCATTCAACCCGAATTTTGAAAAATTGCAAAAAATCTTAAAAAATATGTTTACCATCATGACCCCATTGCGATTCTTGCAACTCATCCGGTTAAGAAAGTCCAAGAAAAAAAATTTCATGTTTTCCCCTTAGAATCCAGATATCGGCCATCTGGTTTCAAGTAGATTGCGCAATAAATCAATTCGTAACTTTTATTTCCGAATCTTGCTAAGTACCATGCTTCTTGGAACTAGGTGAGTGCTGCAGGTATACCGGTAGGTAAATAAATTAGTGGAACAATTACTGTTTGAATTCAGAGAGGTTGGATGATTTTCCAGTTTGCTTTGTCCGCCAAGTGCTAGCTAAGTAGTCGAAATAAGTCAAGGCTTTAGTGCTTTAGGCGTAGTACCCTATAGCCTATTGCAGATTGTGACTATTGCTGACTATAGATAGCCTATCCAAAAAAATTATTGCCTGTTGAAGGCTGAAGCATCGTAGCTGACAAGATATTGGACTAAGATTCTAGTTTTTAGTGAGCCAGTAAGTTTTATGCGATTATTGCGCAATTGGTTTAGGCCTAAAGATCAGATAAGGCCAGTTAGTTTTTCACGTAAATATGAAATTGCAAACTTCAGTGCAAAACATTTTAGTCAGCATTTTTCGTATAGCTTTGTTACGGTTATCAGCAGGTACCTACGAAGTCACTTCCTCCACAGCTGCTAATGTAGTCAGTCATTTGGAACGATTTTGACTTACGTCCTTTCAGTTTGGTAATGTTCGGAAAGCGTTTCTCCTTTGTCTAATGGGAAAAATAATTTCGAATATCTTACGATTTCTTGGCCGAAGAGAATCATAAATAGTGCGAAAAAATTCTAAACAATTGCCAAAATTGTTTTACTGTGGTTTCGCAGAAAAATTTTTTAAACAAAAACGTTCTGAATGCCCTTTTAAGCCGTTTTTGACTGAGACCGCTTTTTACACCGAACTTGCGGGGCGGTTTTCGGGTTTTAAAACCAAAGTCACGTGACCTATTGCCTCGAAGTTTGGTACAAACATATAACCATAGGTGGGCACAAGTCCGTTAATCGTTAATCCGTTAATAACGCAGCTAACTTTTTCACTAACTCGTTAATCCGTTAAAAAGTTTTTTCATGTTAACAGACTAAAATTAATTAACTTCCGTTAAGTGCTGTTAACTTCCGTTAAGGTTTTTATCGTTAATATCTTGCAGCTTCGTTGTGCATTTGAACTTTTTTTTATATTGAAATTAGATTAGACTGTAAAATGTAACTTTCAAAACACAAAAAGACCACCATAGCAATAAATATTTCCTTAAAATCAGCTAAACAGGGTCAATACGTGTTATAGAAGCGAGTGAATCAAACGAAATGTAAATTACACGCAAAATAGTAACGGATTAACGGACTTTAGTAACTTCCGTTAATTACGGCTGAAAATAACGGATTAACGTTAACGGAGGTGTGAAGTTTGTTAACGGACTAGTGGTTAACGAAGCTAACGTTTTGCATTAACTTGCCCACCTATGCATATAACTCATTAATCTCAAACTGCTGTCAAAATTTCATGCAGCTAGACCTAACCGTTCTCGAGTTATAAGCAAAAGTCTGAAATTTCGCACTCGTATAGTTGGAAAATGGCCGAGTAAAAACTAAGGAACACGTGACGCGAGCGTCGGCCGTTCCAATAATCTGCTCTGGTTTTCAACTCGTAACTGAAGACCCAATTCAAATCTTTGTTTATGCATTTGTGTCCAATTAATTATTGGTTTTCCGTAGGCGTAGCGAGGATTTTTAATTGGGGTGGGCCCAAACCAGAAATCACATGCAATGACGTCATCAAAAACTTCGAAAGAGGAATTTTTTGTGGGGGCAAAGATATCGTAGAATGGAAGATCAGAAGCCTTGGCCTGGTGTTGGCTCGTAACTAGGAACTTGTTCAGGGGAGAGGGCTTAAAGGCGGTGAATCATCCAGCCAATTCTGGTAGTTTACAATAGCTAAAATTGAACTATGATTTTTGATATTTTTTGCTTTGATTTTGGGGCTGCGTTTGCAAAGATATTCAACAAATACAAAAAGATGTCCCCCCGAAAAAAGTTTTTGGCAACTCTGAGTTTTGTTCTTCCCGCCAAAACCACAGTTCTCGGAACTATTAGGCCTACTGTAATCTTACTAAACTATTAGGCCTAACTATCTCTAAACTATTAGGCCTCAATGTTTAGAGATAGTTAGGCCTAATTAGGCCTAAACTAATAAACTATCTCTAAACTATTAGGCCTACCACAGTTCTCCAAACCATTAGGCCTACTGTGGTTTTGGCGGGAAGATCAAGACTCAGCGTTTCCAAACACTTTTTTCGGGGGGACATCTTTTTGTATTTGTTGAATATCTTTGCAACCGCAGTTCCAAAATTAAAACAAAAACTATCAAAAATTATAGTTCAATTTTAGCTATTGTAAACCACTGGAATTGGCTGGATGATTCAACGCCTTTAAAAATCAATAGTTATAATACGACAAATCCTAAATTGCAGAAGTGGGCAAAAATAACATTATATTTAAAGCGCAACGCAACAAAGCGCAACGATCTTTTCAAACAGAAAAAGCGCAGCGCAAAATGCGCAATTTTATTTTTTTAATTTCTGAAGCGCAGCGTAATTCCCCAATTGCGGAACGGCATTTTCGTACCAAGTTAAAGCGCAACCTAACTTCCGCAATTGAAATTTTACAACACAATGCATATACCGCATTTTTTGCAATTTGAGACAAAAAAAAGCAAATATTTGCTAAAAAAGATCAACGTTTATCAATATGACGATCGAAATAAAACAAAATTAAGTTTAATGTATATACAATTGCGCTTTTAACTGAAAAAAAATTTGAAAGATCATCGCAATTAAAACGCAACAAACTTTAAAAACTTTAGTCCGCCACGCAACTTCCGCAATGGTTAAAAATAAAAAATTCAAGCGCAACGCAACTTCCACAATTGCGGAGGTTGCGGAATTTGCGCTTTGCCCACCTCTGCTAAATTGGGAGACGTATGTTGAGTAAAGAAGTGTAGTGTAATTCAAACGTATCACATGCGGGAGTCTAGGGGCGAAGCCCCCATCCGCCGGAGCCTATGGGGATTGGGGGCGAAGCCCCCAGCCGCTGTGCGATTTTTCGCGATTTTTTGGAAAATAAGCTATTTCAACAATCATCATTGGACCACATTTCGCATGTATTCAGAGCCATTTGAAAGAACTAGATTTTTAACGTTTGAAAGCCAATTGAAAAAATTATGTTGTTCAGTTCTCCTTTTGCTTGCAATTTAAGTCCAAAACACGTTTAAAATCTTACATCTTGGTGTTAAATTTTGTAGGTGATTTGGCCCAGGTAGGTGGAAGTAAAGTGCATTCCTTCCTGCAATATTTTAGCAGTAAATAACAATCCAGTCGAATATTTTCCTTAGAGATTATTGTTTTGTCATGAAAACAACCAGTTATAGAAGTACATAAACAGCCAGAGGGCCCAGGCCCTCTCAATTCAAAACTTTGTTCGATGAGCATTCCCCTTACTGAGCTTATGTTTTTCAAAAGTATTTTGTTGCATAAAAACTGGCGAGGTGAAGGTCAATTATTATCGAAAAACATACAGTAGATAGTTACGCCTACAAACCATGTTATTGCCCGGGCCGGATTTACATTGAGTTAAGCCCCAAACACTTTGCGATTGTTGGAATATTTTCCTGCCAAATACAGGTGAAGACCAAGAAAAGTCTTGTCTAAGTGCAGGGCCCCTAGCACTGAGCCATATGTTAAATCCGTTTCTGGTGAACGGTTATTGCACTACGTTCATAAAAAGGTTAGATGAGGGCCTCAGTTTGCAACTTTTAGGATAAAAACCCTTAGTTTCACTTGGGTTATACGTTTAAATTGCTTGGCAGACATTAAATTGAAGGGGCCCGGACCCCTGGAAAAATACTATTGTTGGGGAGCCCATTTAAATATTATTGTAGGGGGCATTTTTAAATTGGTTGGCAAAAATTAAATTGAGGGGGCCCTGTGTCCCCGGGATCAATATTGTTGTCGGGGGCCCATTTAAATTGGTTGGTAAAAATTAAATTGAGGGAACTCTGGCCCCCGGGATCAATATTACTGAAAATTACTGTTGCACGCGTGTACTATTGTGCGCGAAGGTGCTAAAAGAAACTGAAGAAACAATAGTCTTGTTTGTGACATTTTGATCATTGGTAGCATTTCAATTGGGGGGGGGGCGAGCCCCTTGAGCCCCCCCCCCCCCCGACTACGCCTATGGGTTTTTTGCAATCTTGTGACTTTGTAAAAGAGTTGTTTGTCATTGTCTAATCAGCGCCTAAGTCAAACTAGATGAGAGTTTGCCAGCAAACCCAGTAAACGACCGACACGTAGCTAATGCTGTGACGCTCAAAAGTACTTTTTGTCTACCGTAAAATCAGCAATTATTCAAAAATATCTGATTACAGAACCTCCAGAAAAGTAGAGTCAAAATATTTGTCAGTTAAATATCTCCTGATGTCATAAAACACTGGCACCCTAAGTTGGGCCGTTCAAGCAATTGATTTTTGGGGGTTCATTTTCGGGGGTTCCCGGGGGGGGGAGTTGCACCCCCAAACTATGTCAAAATATTTGTCTGTTAAATATCTCCTGATATCAAAACAAACTGGCACCAAAAGATTAGCCATTCAAAAAATTGACTTTTGGGGGGTCTACTCGGGGGGTCCCAGAGGGGGTGGAACCCCCAAACTATGTCAAAATATTTGTCTGTTAAATCTCTGCTGATATCATAAAACACTGGCACCCTAAGTTGAGCCATTTAAAAAATTGAATTTTGGGGGGTCCACTTGAGGGGGTCCTCGAGCAGGTGGCACCCGCAAACTATGTCAAAATATTTGTGTGTTAAATGTTTACTGATATCAAAAAAATATTTACTGATATCAAAATATTTACTGATATCAAAAATTTTAGATACCGGTTCCGACTTTAAGCAAATAGTTATCAAAAGAAAAGCAAGATATCTCATTTTCTTTCGTAAAATTGCAGACAACCCGAACACAAAAATGATGAAATAAAACATTTACTACAAGCAGAAATCACTAATTGCTAGCAACAGAATGTGCTGCGACAAAAGTGTACACTGGATACTACTATAGTCTGCAGTCTCATTAAGATTATACATGACAGCTGAAGCAAAAGTGTGCAAAAAAGTTGATATTTTATTATGAATATAAATCAGTCTAATCACTATAACTTAGGCGTTTTAGATGCTACTTCTCCCAACGTCGAATGATGTTTCTGCTGAGCTTTAAGCCGCCTGCAAGACAAATTGACAATAAATGGTTATGGTAGACATCGGTTTCTTTACTGTGTAGATGGGCAACAGACTATGGAGTCCGAGACACGTTGAATAAAAATTATTTTTGCTTTGTTTGTTAGGTCGAATCTGCTCTCTTCATTACTGAAAGAAACAAAAACAAAAGATAAAAAATACATAAACTGTGTACAGTATCATTTGCAGTAAAAAAAATTAGAAAAATTGGGAAAAAACCTGCAATACGAAAAAAAATGAACAAAAAAAAAATATTAAAATAAACGTAATAAATAAAAAATGTTAAGGTTTGCGATTAACTAAGGCAAACTGAAATTGTTTTGGGCCTGTTAACAAAATGCGATTTAAAAATTAACAAAAATCACACAAGAAAAATTCATAACGCAAACCAAGGCCTCTGGAGAGTTGCCTAACTGCAACAAAAAAACTATACATTGCTGTGACACTGAAACACAGTTATTCCTATTCATTTTTATCGATTTATTGAATAAAAAACAGAATGGCGTAGCAGTACAGTATTGGACTAGGGCACCATATACGACGGTCATTGGTCGAATCTCTTTTTTCTACGGTTGCAAATTTTAGCAGTACTATCATCAAACAAAAATGTCCAGTGTTCGCGTTAAATGTATTGGGATTGTACGCAAACTCATTTGATTTTTAGAAACGCTTTACATTTTCTGCTCAAATTATTTTCTTTTTTGTTGTCATGAGACTTTCCGCAAAAATCGCTACGACTGCTCCACGATTTGTCGCAATCACGTAGCATCGGTCATTTGTTTATGTTAGTTATAGTTGTTTGTTGCTCGCTACCAGCTCAAACTCTACTCAGTCAAGATATATTTGCAAAAAAAAACAAATGGATCAATATTGAATGAAGACGAAAGTAGTTTAAACATACAGTAACTAGATGGGAGTTTGCCAGCAAACCCAGTGAACGACCGACGCGTAGTTTATAATGCTGTGACGCTCAAAAGTACTTTTTGTCAACCGTGAAATCAGCAATTATTCAAAATATTTAATTTTGGAACCTTCATAAAAGTACAAATCAAGTCAAAAAATTATCAACGTTATCGTTTTTGATCCTAAAAAATAACCCATCAGGTTAAGTCATTGAAAAATCAATTGTTGGAGGGCAAATTTATGGTTTTTGGAATTTACAGGATATTGAGCACCAGTGCTGGGCACCGCAAGTTTGTTTTTTTTAAGTCCGCAGTCCGCAAGTCCGCAACCGAATTTCAAATTGCTTAATCCGCAACCGCAAGTCGGCAATTGCATGTTTTTAAGCTTAATCCGCAAGTACGCAACGACGTTTCAGGATTCTTGAATCCGCAACCGCAAGTCCGCAAGTTCAAAATTCTTGAAGTCCGCAAGCGCAAGTCCGCGACTTTTTATGAACCGAGTGGAAGAGTTTTGCAATCAACCATGTCCCGAAGTGATCTGCTCAGAGTTGATTAGCAAACATAAGTCAAAAGTTGTGACTTGTGGGAAGCATAGCAAGCGTATGGTGGATACATTCCACACAATACGAAGAATTACCAAATCACATAACCATTGATTGTAGTAAATGTAGCACAACATAACTTGTTGTTGAGCTGCTTTTTCGAGATGGCAAACTTCAGAATTGCCCAGCTCCCTTTACTTTTAGGTCCAGTTCAAGACATATGTATTATGTAAACAGTTGTATTTTTGGTTAAAGTTTTTCGGTGTCTTGGCTAAGGGGAGTGTAGCCCCCAACCCTCCTATCTTCTTGGATACCCAAGAGGGTTTGGAATTTCAAACATTGTCAAAATATATATTTTATCGACAACTTGTACACTGTCTTCCCAGTTTCCAGTAACCTTTTCCATAGTTTGTCTTGTCTAAACCTGTGAAGGTGATTAAACCTGAGTAACTAAACCTGATTAACTTGTACAATGCACATGCGTTATTTTATCGACAACATAGCGACTGATAATAATAAAAAAACAAAAAAACATCGTATTCAAGCGTAAGCCATTGGAACTATGTCAAAATATTTGTCTCTTAAACATCTGCTGGTATAAAAAAAAATTAACGTCCTAGCTTGAGCCATTCAAAAAATTGATTTTGGGGGATCCATTTGAAGGGGTCCCAAGGAAAGTGGTACCCCAAACCATGTCAAAATATTTGTCTCCTAAATATCTATTGATATCAAAAAAAAACTGGCACCCTAAGTTAAACCAAAAAAAAAAAAATTTTTGGGGGTCCATTTTGGGGGGGTCCCCGGGGGAGTGGTACCTCCAAACCATGTCAAAATTTTTATCTCTTAAGTGTCTACTGATATCAAAAAAAACTGGCACCCTAGGTTAACCCATTAAAAAATTCATTTTTGGGGGTCCATTTGGGGGGTCCCCGGGGGGGTGGTACCCCAAACATGTCAAAATATTTATCTCTTAAATATCTACTGATATCAAAAAAAACTGGCGCCCTAGGTTAAATCGTTAAAAAAATTTATTTTTGGGGGGTCCCCGAAGGGGTGGTACCCCCAAATTATGTTAAAATATTTATCTCTTAAATATCTACTGATAACAGAAAAAACTGGCACCCTAGCTTGAGCCGTTCAAAAATTTGATTTTTTGGGGGGTCCATTTTGGGGGGTCCCCGGGAGGGTGGTACCCCCAAATCATGTCAAAATATTTTTCTCTTAAATATCTACTGATATCAAAAAAACTGGCACCCTAGCTTGAGCCGTTCAAAAATTTGATTTTTTGGGGGGTCCATTTTGGGGGGTCCCCGGGAGGGTGGTACCCCCAAATCATGTCAAAATATTTTTCTCTTAAATATCTACCGATATCAAAAAAAACTGGCACCCTAGGTTAAATGGTTAAAAAACTTGCTTTTGGGGGGGTCCATTTGGGGGGGTCCCCGGGGGGGTGGTACCCCCAAATTGTGTTAAAATATTTTTCTCTTAAATATCTACTGATATCAAAGAAAAATGGCACCCTAGGTTAAATCGTTAAAAAATTTATTTTTGGGGGGTCCATTTGGGGGGTCCCCGAAGGGGTGGTACCCCCAAATTATGTCAAAATATTTGTCTCTCAAATATCTACTGATAACAAAAAAAACTGGCACCCTAGGTTGAGCCGTTCAAAAATTTGATTTTTTGGGGGGGTTCCCGGGGGGGTAGTACCCCCAAACCATGTCAAAATATTTCTCTCTTAAATATCTACTGATATCAAAAAAAATGGCACCCTAGGTTAAATGGTTAAAAAATTTGTTTTTGGGGGGGTCCATTTGGGGGGGTCCCCGGGGGGGTGGTACCCCCAAATTATGTCAAAATATTTGTCTCTCAAATATCTACTGATATCAAAAAAAACTGGCACCCTAGGTTGAGCCGTTCAAAAATTTGATTTTTTGGGGCCCCATTTTGGGGGGGTTCCCGGGGGGGTGGTACCCCCAAATCACGTCTAAATATTTCTCTCTTAAATATCTACTGATATCAAAAAAAATGGCACCCTAGGTTATATGGTTAAAAAAATTTGTTTTTGGGGGGGTCCATTTGGGGGGGTCCCCGGGGGGGTGGTACCCCCAAATTATGTCAAAATATTTGTCTCTCAAATATCTACTGATATCCAAACAAACTGGCACCCTAGCTTGAGCCGTTCAAAAATTTGATTTTTTGGGGCCCCATTTTGGGGGGGTTCCCAGGGGAGTTGCCCCAAAAAAATTTCAAGAGACGCAATTGCGTATGTACCTCAACAACTTCACACAAAAATTAGTGTTCTATGTTTTGTGGTTTAGGAGAACTCGAGCGTACAAGATTTAGGAAGAAAAAAAAGGAAAAAAAAGGAAAAAAAAAGGAAAAAAAAAGGAAAAAAAAGGAAAAAAAAAGGAAAAAAATAAGAAAAAAACCTCATCGCGGCCGAAAGTGGGTTGGTAGGGATGAAAGGATATCTTAAGACATATAACCATGAGAAATATTTTTGCCGTACTTAAGCCGTTTTTGACTTAGACCGCTTTTTACGCCAAACTTTCGGGGCGGTTTTCGGGTCATAAACCCGAAGTCACGTGACCGATTGCCTCGAAATTTGGTACAAACATAAAACTCATTAATCTCAAACTGCTATCAAAATTTCATGTAGTTAGACCAAACGGTTCTCGAGTTATAAGCAAAAGTCTGAAATCTAGCACTCATTAGTTAGAAAATGGCCGAGTAAAAACAAAGGAACACGCGACGCGAGCGTCGGTCGTTCCAATTAGACAACAATTTTGATCATTTATCGAAAACTATAGGTAAGCTATTTGTTTTGAGCTGTTCGCACCACGTAACGCAAATGTCATTATTATAACTCAATGTTATTTTAAACGGGTTATTTAAACCACCATTTCTTACAAGGGGAGAGGGCAAAAATGCCCCACCCCCCCACCTTCTACAACTCATAAACCAAAAGTCATCGGGAATGCCAAAATTGCATGCGAGATGGTGTTCACGAAAATTTTTTAGAAAAACTATTTTTGAGTTGATGACGTCACTAGTGATACGTTTCGACAATATTTTCGAAAAATCACGTCACTTTTAGTGTTGACGTCACAGGCGGTTTAAATTTTGTACATAGGTTTGTTTTTTGATACTGAATCATAAAATACTTAAGTCAAAGTAGTTACATCACAAAAACATCTGCTCAGGTTTCGGAAAGTGACTTCGGTAAACCTCAAAATCGGGACACTTTCCGTTACCTTAGCAATTTTTCAGAAGTTATTTGTGATGAAATATGACTCAGAGTCAAGTTAATTTTGTAATAAAAATCTTTTTTGCTTAAAGGGATTTATCATGAAAAAACCGAGAAAGGATAAAAATATTCTCCTCCGTGTAAAACAGGGTTAGGACCAAAAAGTTGATTTTTGCAAACCCAACAAAAGAGCAAGGTGCTGAATAAAAACAAGTAATCAAATTAGTTCATACAAAGAATTTAAACGTAAAAGATTTTTTGAGTCTTCGTGAAACTGACTCAAACTGGCTTTATTATGCACTTGTGCGTGCAGTAATTAATGCCCTAATTTATTTCGGGCAGATTGAAATTGTTCCAGGCCAGTAAACTTAAATCCGACATCACTTGCTAAAAAGTTAAATTCGAAACTAAAGCAAAAATGAAGAAATAAAAAATTCATATACAATAAATGGAAAATTTTCAAAAAATGTGGTCGAGTGGTTATGCGTTCGTCTCTGGTGGAAGAACTGAGGATCAAATCTTGAGTCAGTTAAATCGGACGTAGTGTTGTCAACGGCTCGTCATCGCTGCAAAATTTTTCCGATGGGAACTGTGTTGCCCGGGCGCAATGACACGGAGTTGGGTTCCGCCAGCTCTTCACACGTTTCGGCGTAATTCAGCAATTCAGATTTGATTTGTATGTATAAATTTTTTTCAAATTTTTAAAAGCCTCTGCTGCTTGAAACTCCCTAGCACATAATTGGCCGCACCTAAAAGCACGGTCCGAGATGAATTGAACTGAATTAAAATCTAAAAGTGAAGATCTAATAAGGTCTATAGCAACGATTCTTTTGACATGATTTTTTTCCCAAAAATACACGAAATACGGTAATCACTACAAGTTGCAACACTTTCATATCAAATCAAATTTAATATATCATAGCACTGCGCCATATAGAAGCTCAGAGCTTGATTATGCTTTTTGTTTAATCGATGATCTTGGACTCGATTGAATTTTTAACTAGAACGTGACATCACAAGCGATATTTGGGGACTTCGCGGCATTATACGACTTTTACGGAACTTTAGTAAGCTTTAAAATAGTGATCGATTGCGTTGAATGAATTTGTAAAAGATCTAGTTGTTGATAGTCAGATTAATAATTTAAATGCGCCCCTTTCAAATTTTGCTTCACTACCTTAAATCGCTTTGTGGTTATTCGAGTTCAAAAATGAAATCTTTCGAAGTTATGAAACATAATCGAACAACGTCATTTAAAAAGCTCGCAAAACAGTTTACAGTACTGTACAACGTCAAATCTCGGCACTTTTTGCAAGTTCAACGTCAAATCGCGTGACGTAGGTTCCCCAAAATTGGCAAACATGACGCATTCATTAATTCCAATGTTGAGTCTAAATTTTAACCTTCTAGGTTTTACCGTTTGCTAGTAATGAGCAAATCAATTCTCATCAGCCAAAATTCGCGAACAAAAACAAAGGTACTGCGCGCTCAAGCGAAGTCCCAATTATTTAGTGTTTCGATCTTACTGACTTCTTAGGCACTTGAACCAATAAATGAACTTATGCAAACAGGCGGTGCTAAGTTTGCCGACTATAAATTTATACCTAAAGTATAAATTAAGTGTAAGTTAAAAAACCAACCAAAGTTAAGCAAGAAACCAACCAAAATTAAAATGCAAGCTGATTGTTTGTTAAAGTCCCAGACCAATTTGAAAAGCGATTTAAAAAGTTAAATTTAAAATTAAAATTTTTAAATTAAATCCTATACTTTCCAAAAATTTATATATATTTTGTTGCTTTTGTACTAAATATTTGCAACTACTTTCACAATTTAATTTACCTTAGAAGCCAATTAAAAAGCAAACATTAAGTTTTTTTTATCATATTTGATTGACTTACCATTACAAAGCTAACTCACGTTTTGCATCACTTCCAGTAGTTGAAGGATACTGATGGGTAAAAAATTTTGGGCCGGGTTTGTAGTATGGCCCGATGGCTTGAAAGGGCTTGTGTGCGTTGGGCAATTTTCCAGGGCCGAGAAAGCGATGCTTGTTTGCAATCATTGCAATCTGGTGCTTGTCTTTGTTGAGAGCCGTCATGCTGTTATGACGACCAAAAAAGCGGATAAAATTGAGGCGATTGTTTAGTCCTTTATCCATTCCATGAATTATTCGCCTCTTTGAAATTTCTCCGTAACTTGGATTTAAAATCAGAATTAGTAAAATTATGATTAAACTACCATGAACAAAATTTACTTTCTTAGCCATTTTTTAAAATATATTTTCTGCAAAATGTTGCACGCTTAAAAATATAAAATCCAGTAAATGTAACTAATCAATTCTAAAATTTCGAAATTAAACAAATTTCCGAATATTATGTCACCAATATAATTATTCACTTTGACACAAGTTGGGCAAAAAAACGCATTTATAAAATCATCAGTAAAAAGATTGGATAGTACCACAAAACCGTTTTTCCATGTTTCGCTTTTATGGCATGAGGATGTTCAGTTCAAAAAAAACTATTATTTTACTTAACCGTGAATTTACACGGTATCCGTTTTCCGTACGTTTTCGTCCGTTTTTTTACGTTTTTGCTTCTTCTTGAAAAAGTATGCGCTTTTTCATCCGCATTTTTATAAGTCCATATCCGCACTACGTAGACTATTGTATATAGGTAAAAATTTTGTTCAAAAATTTTGTGTATGAAGAATAAGAGCGATATTTCAAAATAGAGCTGTACTCCTATACAAAAAAATTTTTTCGGAAAATTTTTGTTCAGTATGTGACTGTCTGGTTAGTGCGGATATGGACTTATAAAAATGCGGATGAAAAAGCGCATACTTTTTCAAGAAGAAGCAAAAACTTAAAAAAGCGGACGAAAACGTACGAAAAACGGATACTGTGTAAATTCACCTTAAATGATATTCTATTTATTGATTGATTGATCCATATTTATCCTCCACTAACGAGGAAGCGACGGTGTTTCTCATATTTTGGACGAATCCTCACCGCTTAGGAGTTAACCATTTTCCAAGTTTTCCGGTTGAAGTTTGACTTCTTCCCACGTAAATTTGCTGCTTGTTTGTAGCTACCAAGCAGAGACAATCATCGTAAAGCGCCTTATCCAAGGACGCAACAACGTGACTACGGTGCGGGTTGAATCCATATCATGCAATCGCGGTTGTCGCAAAAACGACGCCTTTACCCTTTCGGTCACGCTGTCGATAAATTTACGTCATAACGTTTAGTCATAAGAGGAATTTGAAACGGCATTTCACTTGCATGCTTTAATTTGCATTATCTATAAGAACTATAAGCATATTTCACAAGTGGGAGACAATGAAACCTTGAACCTTTTGAATCAAAGTCGCACTATTTGCTGCTGCGCTATCATCAATATTTTAATTAGGTCTGGTGATTGGTGATCAATTTCGAGATCTAACTAATTGATGAGTTGCTATGTTGCTATTGCTATTGGACTAACGAATGCTAATTCACCTTGAGAAAACTTTCTCTTGTTTTAACACTACCGCTAATTTTCAAAATACTACGCTCTAGTGAATTTCTATTTTTTTGGTTTTTCAATTTTGCTGTCAACAATGCCTGAGCGCTTTCATGGCATAGGCCCTCCGTCGCTTGATTTTCCCGAATCCAATCAGAACTCATGATATTATTTTTCAACCTGAGTCAAATTTCTGAAGAAAGTTGCACCGAAAGCGGCAATGCACTTTTTCAGATTTTTCCTGAATGTTCAACTAACACTGTATGTATAAAGCTGCATTCCCACGAACGAAATCGGCATTTTGCGTTTTTTCTTTCTCAATTTCTCTTGTTACTTTCTTTTTCGATTTGAGAAAGAAAAAAGACAAAAATGCCGATTCTCGCCGCTAAATTCCCCCGTGTCTATGCAGCATAACAGAGACCACCGTAAATTTTCGCGGATATGTAGAGAATAACTGTAAATCAGCCCCATTTAAAAAGTTTTACATGCGATCGATAGTAATTTATTTGTTGAGTCTTATTGAAGTTGAAATGAGTTTTGGTCTTTAAAAAGTTGCTGAAATAAAATTGCTAATTCCCAGGAGCAACAGGCTACAAGATTATCTGATGTGATGGTAGCTGCATTCCTTCCATTTTTAACTCTTTTCAAAAGTCAATTTGCGAAATCTAACTTGGAATGCCAATCACTGCTAATCGCGTGTGAAAACGAAGTGTGTTGATCGCGCGTTGTTGATCCTGGTTTGTCGTTGGACTTTTGGAAAAGACACTTCTCGTTTATTTTCTGAAACCAAGCAGCATTCTGGTTTCTAATACACGTGACCTACGCCTAACCTTCCGTAAAACTTGCAACCACAATTGTGTCGGCTTGCTTAGACAGTGGCAGGGTACCTGCTTCATAACGAATGAATGCAGTTGAAATTTCTTTATGAATGAACTACTCCAGTTGACGACCACCTCCAATATGCTATACCATTCGTTGAGAATCGTTACATGACTGGTTTTAATGTAGGGCGGAATTTTTTCCGGCGTTTATGCATTCATTATAGTTCTGGTAAAACTACTACCCAAGTTTTTGGGCAGTGACGGATTCAGTTCCGAATAGCTAATTTCAACCTCTCAACACAACCACTCAGAAATCATGTTTCGTTTCTCACAGTCGTTTTCTTACTTTTCTTACATTCCTCCCATTTTAAACTTTTTGCCATCGTCAATTTGTGGAATCAAACTCAACTTTTTATATGAGGTTTTCCAATGGTGTTTATGAAAATAAATCAACACGATTTCGTCATAAAAGAGATCATGGTGGTTATGAAGACTTTTGTATGGTAATAATATTTTGATACAAGCTTTTGTGATGCAATAACCAACGTTAATGACGAAATCGTGTTAAAAATTTTCATGAACACCATTGCAAAATCTTATGACGAAGTTGACGGTTTTTATGAATACTTTTATAAGATAATGTAAGAGCTTCTGTAATGCGCTAACCAATTTATAACGAAATGGTGTTGAAAATTTTTGTCATCACCAATCCAAAACCTCATGTAAAAAGGTTAATTGTTGATCGCATGTAAAAGAAGCGTGTTAAACGGACGTTCGGCTTTTCCCTCTTCGGTTTAATTCCCAAACAAGCTATATAAGTAGTTGGATCTCAGAAAAGGCCTTTGACGCGCAATAACCAAGCTGCATTTTATACTAGGGCGGTGGTCAACTCTGACGAATAACTTGCAAGCACAGCTCAACAAAAGAACCTGTTTACATAAGGTTTTGCAGCAGTGTTAATGAAAATTTTTAACACCATTTCGTCATAAAGATTGCTATTGCATCACAGAAGCTTGTATCAAGAATATTATTAGTTTATGAAAGTTTTCATAACAACCGTGTTAATGTGATATCTTCTATGACCAAACCGAGTTGATTTTTTCTACCAATACGATTGCAAAACCTCACGTAAAAAGGTTATGGGTCAGGTAAATAGACAATCGCAGAGTGCTAGTTCATACGAATAAATACAGCGAAATCTAACCATTTCGGTTACGACCATGTGTTTAGACGGGGGCTTTTTCATAGACCCAAATTTTTTTTACCACGTTTTGCAATCATTAGAGCCCTGCGATAAAACGACCACCCCGATTTTTCGACCGCGACTGGCTACTTCCTGTTTCAACCCCTATTTCAACCTCACTAACACAACCAGGCGCGTAGCCAGGATTTGGAAAAGGGGGGGGCTATTTTGAAAGAGTGAGAAGTGTGCAAACGACCTTGACTCGAATTTTCATTGATCTTGAATCAATTTCAGACGGTTTGTCCGAAACTTGAGGCGAAATGTCTCGGAAAGCTCGGAAATTCAAAGCTTTTTTCCGGCCAAAATTAGGTGATCACCAAAAAAAAAAAAAGGTCTTCGCCAAAATTCAGAGTGATTTTTTGGCCGAAATCCGAAATTCAAAGCTTTCCGCCCAAAATTAGGTGATCTCCAAATAAAAAAAAAAAAAAAAGGTCTTCACCAAAATTGTGGCTGCTATTTCGTCCAATTTCGCAAATTCAGACGTTTGAGGGGGGGCTGTTTTCGGATTCGAATGGGGGGGGGCTATTTTTCACAGAAAATCGGCCTCAAAAGCACAAAAAGCATGCGATTTTGCATACTTCACAAGCCAATGGGGGAGCTCGAGCCCCCCCCCGCCCCCCCCCCCTGGCTACGCTACTGAACACAACCACTCAAAAATCGTGTTTCATTTACTTACTGGCACTTTCACATTCGTTGCAGTTAAGCTGCTACTTTACGTTCAACGATTTAATCTGTGTGAATTATTTCGCAAGTCGTGAGAAAATTGGCGCATTTAATTACTGCACTCATGCATAAAAGATGCGTTTCTTCTGAATCCTGCGGGAAAACCTCGCATTCTCTAAATTACTGTAAAAAATTTATGAATAAGCCTTATTATGTTAAACGTAGGCCTACGGCTCAAAAAGATTGTTTCAAAATTGTTGCATCCCGGGAACGCGATTACTACTTTTCAACCCAAGGACGTAGGTTGTGTTATTAGAGTTTCATCGAAAAATTGTTTACCACAAATTCTTCGAATTTTTTGATTAGGCAAACCATATCAAAATAATCTGACTGTTATCATCAGGGTCATAATTCCGCCGGCATCATTCCAAAGCCAAGGAAGCAGCTAAGAACGAAGGATGTGATATTCTGTAATAAAACTTTTGATATACCAATACTTAATTAATTTTTTTCCTGGATTCTGGTCACCAAATTATTGTCGGTGCGTATAGATTGTAATGATAATAATGATAACATTTATTTCAGACTAAAGCAGTCCATATGAAAAATACTTACATATTACGCACAAGACACACACACAAAAAAAAACATTCCCAAAAGCAAGCAGTTCAAAAGGCACTAATATTTGGCATACAAGCGCTCTTTAAATGATTTAAAATACTCAGAATCGTAAAAACCGTCAGAATTCATCAGACTCGGTAGTGACGCAATTCTTAGACTGCAGTAATCGACTGACAAAATGAAAATATGTATTTTCGTTGCAAAGCTTCGAAAGTAGTTTTACCAAATGAAACCTGTAATTCACGAGCACTTACAAATCAAGGCAAATTATGAAAAATTCGATTGGCATCATTGTAGGCTACATTGATTCGATTGCATGACGACTTACGAAAGTTATTCCAAAGATGGCAAGTATAAAAAAGCATACAATAACTGCAAAACAACATAATTTTCACAACATAAGAACACTTTGAAAATTTAGCCTTTAGTTTTTCGCAGCACTGTAAATACATCTCACTTTACAAAAAATATCTTCATTATCAGACAAATTTAAAAAATTTTGACACCAAGATACGTCACA
Organism: Trididemnum nubilum; assembly: GCA_963965965.1. Lineage (NCBI taxonomy): Eukaryota > Metazoa > Chordata > Ascidiacea > Aplousobranchia > Didemnidae > Trididemnum > Trididemnum nubilum. The sequence goes on along the minus strand of OZ014481.1, from coordinate 7,097,483 downwards.
CTATCACAAAAATTAATTACCTTGTTCCCTCAAACAATCTTGGGACTCTGAGAAAGAACAAATCTTTTGGATGGAAAAAGAACACCAACTGATTTTTTACAATTAAATACAATATATGAAGCACCGTCTTAGTGCTCATATGTCGACCAATCAAAAATGTTTAGCTGATTATATTTTTAAGTTTCGTGATAACATTTTTGTTATGCTGTACCGAACTGCCGATAATAGATTTATTTCGCTGGATAAGTTTCGGATACAGAGCCTAGTAATAAAATTCTACTTAGAGTTAGGAAATACAAAATGCATAGGTGGGCAAGTTAATGCAAAACGTTAGCTTCGTTAACCACTAGTCTTCTTCTTCTTCTCCTCTTCTTCTTTCTTCATTGCCCGCTTTTCCGTGAGGGTTGCGGGGGCAGTAGCTCAAGATTGAGCTGCCACACCTCACGGTCTTCCATCACCTCCACCATTTCGCTTGGGCGAAGTCCCAAGCGATTCCATCCAAGATCCTCAATGTAATCGGTACATCTAGTTCTAGGTCGTCCGACTGGTCTTCTCCCATTTGCTTTGGCATGTAAAGCTTGTTTGGGGAGTCTTTCCTGAGGCATTCTGCTTACATGGCCAAACCATCTAAGCTGAGATCTTTCAATTCGGAGAAGTAACGGCTCGATGTTAAGAGATTTTCGAATTTCAGAGCTACGCATCTTGTTAAACAGTGTAACTCCTTCGATTCTTCGTAAAAACCTCATTTCGGACGCTTGCACTTGTGATCGCATTCTTTCGGTCATTACCCAAGATTCATGACCATAAGTGAGAATGGAGACAAAAACTGCCTTGAAAATTGAGAGTTTTGCCTTTTTCGACAATTCTCGTTTCATGACAACCGAGCAGTGCAAAGCTCGCATTACTGCACTAGCCTTGCCTATTCGGGTATCCAGTTCTTCGTCTTGCCTTCCGTCACTCGTAAATGCAACCCCCAAGATACTTGAACTTCTCTACCTGCTTCAGTGTCGCTCCATTCACTTGTAATACGCACTGATCAGGGTTTCTTGAAAGATGAAGTACCTCAGTTTTGGCCGTGCTTATTTTCTTTCCGGCGGTGTTGCATGCATCTGCAAAGCTATTTAATGCACGCTGGAGGCCAGATTCTGTGGAAGAAAGCAGAACCAAATCATCTGCAAATAGCAGACGACTAATTTTGCAATTTCCAATCGTGGCACACTCATCAGCTTGGCTGTATTTGTCGACCCAATTCATGTAAACAATGAAAAGGAGAGGTGACAAAACGCACCCTTGCCGGAGTCCAACGCCCACATGGAACGGCTTTGATTGCTTGCCATTTACCCGAACACAAACCTCCGGTCTGCAGTAGAATGACTTAATAGCGCGTAACAATTGACCATCAACGCCATACTCCTGCAAAACCTTCCAAAGTTTCTCCCGAGGAACTCGGTCATATGCTTTTTCAAGATCGACAAAGCATGCAAAGAGATCTTTGCCATACTCCCAAGATTTCTCGAAGATTTGCTTCAGAGAGAAGATTTGGTCCGTGGTGCTGCGACCCGGACGAAAACCGCACTGACCATCTTCCAGTTTTGATTCCACTATTTCTCGGCATTTCCTTTCAAGGCATTTGGCATATACTTTCCCTGGCAAACTAAGGAGTGATATCCCTCTGTAGTTTGTACATTGCTTGCGATCTCCTTTCTTGAATATCGGAATAATCACACCTGTTTGCCAATCTCTGGGAGTTTTGCCAAGCTTCCACGCAACTTGACACACTCGCGTTAACCAGAGAATTCCTTCTCCAGTCAACGCTTTCAACATCTCGGGTCTGATTTCATCTTCACCAGCAGCTTTTCCAGATTTTATCCCTTTAATTGCAGTTGCCACTTCTGCTGCAGTGAAAGCTTCGTCCTCCCCTAGATGTGTCACTTCGTGTGAGTCACAAGTCGATGCCTTTACAGGATTCAAAAGATCTTCAAAGTATTCTCTCCATCGTGAAAGGATTTCATTCTCATCTGTTAGAATGTTACCGTCAGAATCCTTGATGGAGTACGTGATACTCGATCTTTTGCCACGTAAACGGCGGATGGTCTGCCAAAATACTTTGTTTGTCGAAAAATAGTTGGAATCCAACCGACGACCAAACTCTTCCCATGACTTCTCCTTGGATTTCTTTACTGCCGAAGTTGCCGCTTTTCGCGCCTCAGTGTACCGGGATTGCAAATCAGATGACGATCTGTCCTGTAGCCAGGCCTTGAACGCATCTTTCTTTGCTCGAATAGCTTCTTTAACCTCTTGGTTCCACCAAGGTGTTCTTTTCTCACTATCGCCCGCCATTCTAAGCCGTTTTCGCCCACAACTTTCAGCAGCTGATGAAATGATTGCTGATCTGAACAGCAGCCATTCCCTCTCAATGTCCTCGGATACATCAGGAAGTTGTCTGAACTTAGATGATATACTGGATGCAAACTGTTTTCTTACTTCTTTGTCCTCCAAAGCCTCCCATTTGATCTGGTAAGTCACAGACGACCTGTTGGATCTCTTGTTTGACCAAGGTTTCGAAAGTCGTAAGGAACATACTACCAGATGGTGATCAGTTGATAATTCAGCACCTCGCTTCACTCGAACGTCCAGCACATCAGAAAACAAATCTGACGAAACTATGCAAAAATCTATCAAAGATTTTTGATCCATACTAGGTCGATACCATGTATATTTGTGAACCTCTCTGTGCTGGAAAAAGGTATTCATGATGCGGAGTCCGTTGCTACAACAGAGCTGCAATAAATACCTTCCGTTCTCATTCAGTCCAGTGACTCCATGTTTTCCGATCACACCCTTCCACGTATCTGTGTCTGTTCCAACATGTGCGTTAAAATCCCCCATAAGGACTGTAGATTCAGTAGCTGATACTCGTAGAAGAGCATCATTTACTTCATCCACAAAAGTCTGATATTCACTCGTGGCATTGGGGGCATATACCTGCAATAGGCACAATGACCGATCCAATACCTTAAGCTTCAACATACAGACCCGTGATCCCAAAGGAATCCAATCTGACACACAGTCTGACAAACGGGGGCTTGTGAGAATCCCCACACTCGCTTGTGCAGACATACTAGGATCAGCACCAGAATAGAAGAGTTTCCATCCGCCATCCAGATCCACAGTTCCAGAGCCACGTCGTTTGGTTGAAGAAACTCCGATAATATCGAGATGATACCGCTTTGCTTCCTCAACCAATTCTAGCTCTTTTCCTGTGAGGGTGAGGATATTCCAATTGCCCAACAGCAGTTGGTGATGGTTGACCCGTGAGTGTGCGACATTATCTCGAGTACGAATACTCTGCGCTGCCTCCATTCGCCTCTCCAAACGTGTAGCGGGCACATTGGTGGAGCTGCCACTAGGGCTGGCTGGTGGAGATTGTCGCTTATTTTTCGAACGAGCCCCTCTGCCTAAGACTCGAACGCCATAGGGGTTTCGCTGAATGACGACCTGGGAGTCCCTAGGCGCTCCCCTGCCGGACGAGGTTCCACTTGTGAAGGTGGCCCCATTAACGTCGTTCACGTAATTTTCATTATTTGTGGTCATCATGATATGTTTTGCAGTTTAATCTAACTGCGGAGAGGTTTTATATCAGAGTTGTCCTTCTCTTAGGTTATATGCTTACCACAGCTGATGGGCATAACCAACCCAGGTTTTAAGTTTTCCAACTATTTTGATTTGAACTATACTTCGTCTCGCTTCTACCATTAGACCTATCTGGCGTGGGTAACCCTTTCAGGAGAATTGAATCTCCAGCCAGTACAGCTCTGCAGGTCATTGAGGCACATAGACTTTTCCACCTCGTTACGGTGATAGTTCATGGAAAAGCTATGCATTGTAGGTCTAATTGCCAAGCTATGTTGTTCTATGCCTACTGTGCCATAATAAGCCAATTATATGTCATACTATGCCTACTAAGCTACGGTGCCCACTTTGGCCTACTATGCCTGTTGTGCCATAATAAGCCTACTGTATGCCATACTATGCCTACCAGGGTGCCATGCTATGCCTACAATGTCATACTAAAGCTGCAGCACCTACTGTGGCACACTATGCTTACTAATACTATGCCTATTTTCCATAACAAGCCTCCTGTATGTCAGAATCTGCCTACTAAGGTGCAATGCTATCCCTACTATAATATACTACGCTGCAGTGCCTACTGTGGGATACTGTGCAATAATAAGCCAACTATGCCTATAGACCGGCAGCCCAGAAGGTTTATTTACCCCAAAGACGGCGGAAGGTTTGATGCGCCTAAAATGCACGTCTTTACTCACCTTTTAAGAAAATGTTTTACTGGCAAGTCAAAAGTTCGGCTAAGACCCCCCAAATCCACAATTTATGGGGGGTCAAAATGGCCTTTATTTACCCCAAAGACGGCATGGATAAAAATTGCGTAAAATCGTTCTCTGGGGTCCACTGAACAATGAAATGGCGAAGACAGTAACTTTAGGTTCGGCTAACCCCCCGACAGTAACGAATTTAGGGGGGTCAAAAATGGCCTTTATTTACCCCAAAGACGGCATGGATAAAAATTGCTCAAAAACGTCCGTTGGAGTCCACTGAACACAAAAATGGCAAAGACAGTAACTTTAGGTTCGGCTAACCCCTTGACAGTAACGAATTTAGGGGGGAGGCTCAAAAATTGCCTTTATTTACCCCAAAGACGGCATGGATAAAAATTGCTCAAAAAACGCCCGTTGGGGTCCACTGAAAGCAAAAATGACGAAGACAGAAACTTTAGGTTCGGCTAACCCCTTGACAGTAACGAATTTAGGGGGGGGAGACACAAAAACTGACCTTTTCACCGGGAATAGGGCAACGGTAAAAATTGTTAAAAAACATTCTTGCAGTTAGTACGCTGAACACATAAATGGTTAAAACAGTTACTTTCGGTTCGGCTATCCCCCTGACAGTAACTAATTTAGTGGGAAGCTCGAAAAAATTGCTCTTATTTATTTGAAAACGGCAGGGGTAAAAACTGCCCAAAAATGTTTCTCGGGAGCCCACTGAAAACAAAAACAATGGCAATAAACTTTGGTATCCTCAAACTAATTTCTTACTCTTACTGCAAAAGTCATTGCACCACTAAGTACGGCTTTACAGTACTGCTTTTGAAAAAAATCATTTTAAGTTGATGGCGTCATCAATCATTAAGTAACGTAATGGTCGATTAGAGCAAAAATGACGTCGTTTTCAATGACGTTACGTTTGAGCAGTTATCTCGTTTTCACAAAAATCGTACAAGTTCAAAGATTGCTCACGAAAGTGTTTTGCAGTAAAGATTACGTCCTGGAACCGATCAGTGTTTGAGTGGATGGAGCGTCTGTTACTGAAACGGTAAACTTGGGTTCAATTCCCGGTCGGGTCAAACCAAAGACTATAAAAATTGGAACTCACTGCTTCTTTGCTTGACTTTCAGTATTGAAAGGGTAGAGTGAAGCTTTCATCGTGTGTGGTAGACTGGCGGGCAAGTGACAGCTTGACTCGAAGACCAAAAGGTCCCTTTGCTGTCTCCTGGCCAAGGCAATTTGGTGAATAAAATATAATTGCAATAGCAGTAATTTCAAGACGCACCTGTCCTGCACAGTTAATTGTGCTATGGCAAAATTAAAAAAATAAAATTAAGTAAATTTTCTATGTCTTATATCACATCACCAAAACTGCGTTAAATTTGCATCACAGTCTCAAAGCAACTAATACGAGTATAGTATCTCAAAAAAATCTAGAATCTCAAAAAATGTGATAAATTTACATATTACCAGCATTCAAAATACTCGCTGGCTAGATTACGATTTCGATTAAACATTGCACAAATCGCTCAGCGCGGAGAATTTTAATGATGACAAATCTTAGATTTATCAGCTCAAATAAATTCAAAGATCGTAAATTTGCAGTTCTTTTGGAAGAAGCAGAGATATTTGAAAACATTTAATTAGTCTATCATTATTAACACAAACAGCAAGATGTTTGCTTGAGTAGTCAACTCGTAAGTCCAACATGCGTATTCCCAAAATATTAATTAACATAATGGATTACATTACTAATGCAACAGAACCCAGTTCTAATCCAAAAACTGAGACCTACTAATAGAAGAGATAGATTGGCACAAAACGGCGAAAAAGTGTCAAATAGTACTGTATCACAGCTTGCAACTATCATGCATATCTATTTGACAAATTCAAGTGTTAGTAAACACGTCCTTGAGGAATTTGCTTTCTGGTCGCGAATCTCTATTCTGAATATTATTTTACAATGACCTGCGACCTGGAACATGTAAAAGTTGTAAAAAAAAGGATCAAGTTTTGTTTAAAAGATACAAACGAACATTGAGTTGTGAACACAAAAGAAAAGCTTTTTTAGAGAAAATCCTGTTTCACTTTTTCAAGTCAAGAAGGATGATCGTAATTCTGTAAATCCAGTGGGGCTACTCAAGTTTTGCTGGAACTATATCTGTAACCGGTTCTTTAAATGGAGCTACAAATTCCTGCGAATTGGCTAAATGGCACCATATTGTATCTTGTTGAGGATAGCTCCACAATTTTTTTTTTGAAATTGGCCCATGTCACAAAATAGGTTACTGACCTCTGCTATAAAACATTTCTATCACATCGGGGTTATGGTGTGAGACAAGACAAGACAAACGTTATACAGTAAGTTTGAACTAGCTTGTGTAATAGATTATGCGGGGTCTTTGAAAATGTGACAAAACCATTATAGAGATAGAAATGAGTTCAGAATTTGGAGCTAAAGTTGGCAAAGTCGTCAATTGGGCCTAGTTTTGTGGACACTGGCAAAGTGAGCAAAAGACAATCTAGTAGACTTAATTTCCAAAGAGCAACTACCGGACGTAGTATTCGTTGCCAAAAAGCAATGATTGAATAATGGAATGTGGGTAAGGAAAGGGAGAGAACAAAATTTCAAACCATTTCCAAATGAATGCTCTATTCTACAAAAAAAAAGCAAAAAGCAGTGAGGTTGTTTTAGTTCAACAGAAGGTGCATTGCTGCAGTAGCAAGACCAAAAATACTCATCCATCAGCCCAAATATAAAAATCAATCAAACGAAGATGTTAGAAGAGTTAAGGCACCAAAACAATTTTTGGAAGATTCTTGTCTTAAAATACCAGAAAAGCCAAATGTGGCCTATGTCCTATATGCCCTTTTATCAAGCATTTGGCAATGCAAAAGGATAAGCTTTATCTTCAAAAGTTGGATTATACAGTAGCCAATAATTATGGTATATTCCAAACCTGTTCGTACTTATGGAAAAACGCCTTATATTGCCTTCCAAGAACCTGATGAACTGTTGGTCCTGGTCTACGCTGGGTGTAAAATTGTGAGCAAATAAGCGCGTTTTAGTTTATTTCACAGAGACAACAGTCGGTCAAAATTAACTAAGCCCACACTCTTACGCACACGATTTTACGCCTAATGTATTAGAATGGGCCAAAATTGCACGACTAATTTTTACATAGAGGCCTACCATATATTGAAAATTAAGTTGCTGTCGTTATTAACGTCGTCATTTAATGTGGTAATTTCGTTGATCTGTTTGATCGAGACCACCTCATTGTCTTTGGTGTCTTCATAACACCAAAAATAAACGCTATTAATCCTTAATAGTGTCTATCGAGAAGTTCAAACTAAAAATAATCAAGAATTTTTAAAGTATTGCCAGTGTAGAACGTGGTTTTAAACGAAATCCGTGTTATCAATGCTAGAATAATGTGATCTTGCTGCAACTTGAATTCAACAAGTGTTAGTTTTTTGTGCAGTACATCATATGAATAATGGTCTCAAAGTTTTAGAATGATTTTAATGTGCGCGATTACAGAAATCCCGTCAATCTTGTTCATTACCTACGTTTTTTGCATCTGCCTCCAGTTTAGATGCTATCATGCACCTTTTTATGATGAAAGAGGACTGCAAGCAAAATCAATGGGATATCTAAAGTTAAGACAATCGTATTAGATTAGATTTGGCATAATTGACTCCATCCTTCTTGAGCCAGCCGTTCCAGAGATATTTTACTTCAAACCCTACGTAGAAACCTTCCTAATTAAAATTTCATTGGTAACCCTGACGTTTCAATGCAGTAGCCTAGCCCATAGAGGCCTATATTAACCTCTATATAGGTTAAAAGGATTTTGTGGTTTAGTCTAACTGTGGCGTTGTTTTAGGATAGAACTAAAGTGGCGTCGGAGAGGTTATCATTGTCAGCTAGGACTGCCAATAAAAATAATGACCAGAGATGCCCTAGGTCATGTTTAAAGTAAAATATCTTTGTCTCGGCTGGGTGAAGGAGGATAGAGTCAACACCCATCTAATCAAATACGTTTGCTCTAAGTTTATCTAACCCCAGTGAATTTTACTTCAGTTCTCTTTTAAAAATGCCATGGGTTTTATAATGTGACATTTCGGAATAATGCTTTCATTCCTAGAAAGCTTTATGCGTTTACCTGTTCCGAAACTATTTGCAAGCAGAAACAATTTTATTAAAATTTTTGCAACGGTGCACTCATTACGATAAACTCTAAAATTAATCAAGTTGATAAAAGTCGCAGAATTCGCATTAGCAAAAGACTCATAAAACGTAGGACTCAAAGCAATTAACGAAAGACTTAATAACGGAAAGAGCATTTTGAATATTGGTAATACGCAGACTTATTAATTTATCACAGTGTTTAAGAATTTAGATCTTTTTTGAAATGCTCTGGATTGTTTTGAGTCTGTGCTATAATTCAAAGCAGTTTTTGTGGTATGATATGGCTCATAAAAATTTACTGAATAATTTTCTTATTATTACTTTCATTTAAGCCTATATACTTCGTTATTTAAAGTAATATATAGAAAATTATTTCGTAATTTTTTGTAATTTTTTTAGTAAACTTTTACTGTGATTTAATAGTTGTATTTTGCTCTAAGTTTACTTGGTACATCATCGAGCACTGTTTCAGAAGATTGACTATCAACAATTTTCTATCATATGACTCACATTGAAAAGACAAGCTGATACGCAAAATCTAGATCGCTTGTAAAGACAAAGTCACTGCAACATGACGTCATTTTTGCTCTAATCGACTATCACGTTACTTAATGATTGATGACGCCATCAACTTAAAATGATTTTTTTCAAAAGCAGTACTGTAAAGCCGTACTTAGTGGTGCAATGACTTTTGCAGTAAGAGTAAGAAATTAGTTTGAGGATACCAAAGTTTATTGCCATTGTTTTTGTTTTCAGTGGGCTCCCGAGAAACATTTTTGGGCAGTTTTTACCCCTGCCGTTTTCAAATAAATAAGAGCAATTTTTTCGAGCTTCCCACTAAATTAGTTACTGTCAGGGGGATAGCCGAACCGAAAGTAACTGTTTTAACCATTTATGTGTTCAGCGTACTAACTGCAAGAATGTTTTTTAACAATTTTTACCGTTGCCCTATTCCCGGTGAAAAGGTCAGTTTTTGTGTCTCCCCCCCCTAAATTCGTTACTGTCAAGGGGTTAGCCGAACCTAAAGTTTCTGTCTTCGTCATTTTTGCGTTCAGTGGACCCCAACGGGCGTTTTTTGAGCAATTTTTATCCATGCCGTCTTTGGGGTAAATAAAGGCAATTTTTGAGCCTCCCCCCTAAATTCGTTACTGTCAAGGGGTTAGCCGAACCTAAAGTTACTGTCTTTGCCATTTTTGTGTTCAGTGGACTCCAACGGACGTTTTTGAGCAATTTTTATCCATGCCGTCTTTGGGGTAAATAAAGGCCATTTTTGACCCCCCTAAATTCGTTACTGTCGGGGGGTTAGCCGAACCTAAAGTTACTGTCTTCGCCATTTCATTGTTCAGTGGACCCCAGAGAACGATTTTACGCAATTTTTATCCATGCCGTCTTTGGGGTAAATAAAGGCCATTTTGACCCCCCATAAATTGTGGATTTGGGGGGTCTTAGCCGAACTTTTGACTTGCCAGTAATACATTTTCTTAAAAGGTGAGTAAAGACGTGCATTTTAGGCGCATCAAACCTTCCGCCGTCTTTGGGGTAAATAAACCTTCTGGGCTGCCGGTCTACTACTGTGCCATAGTACGCTACAGTGCCTACTGTGGCATGCTATGCTTACTAGGGTGCCATAACAAGTCTACTTGATGTTACACTATGCCTACAATGCCATACTAAGCCTACTATGACATAGTACTCCTACTAACCTATGGTGCCAAAAGCCCACTACAGTAGCCTATATTGTTGTTGTAGCGCATATTTATCCTCCAGTCACCAGACAGCATCAGACGCTAACTTATTGGACGATCCGCACATTTTTTATAGCAGTGACTACTTCGTGATTGGAGAAATCCGCACCTGCTCAAGGAGTTTCCGATGATCCAACGTTCCTGTAGATTTTAGTCCGTTAACAAAATTCACACCTCCGCTAACGTTAATCCGTTATTTTCAGCTTTAATTAACGGAAGTTAATAAAGTCCGTTAATTCGTTAACATTTTGAGTGCAATTTACATTTCTTCTTATTAACTCGCTTCTAGAACACGTATTAACTTTGTTGAGCTGATTGTAATAAAATATTTATCGCTATGGTGGTCTTTTTGTGTTTTGGAAGTTACATTTTACAGTTTAGTCTAATTTCAAGATAAAAATAAGTTCAAATGCACTAACGAAACTGCGATCTGAAAATCTTTGGAAATTGCAAACAGTGACAATTAATAGACCTATGTGGCTGCAGGTTATTATTTGCCACAAAAAAGAGCTCCTTTCTTTGCTTTTTCTGTAAAACTCGTGCTAATACGCAACAAGTGTTGCCAGTGCAAACTGGTTTGAACTGGTACGATGAATGAATAGTGCAAGATATTAATGACAAAAACCTTAACGGAAGTTAACAGAACTTAACAGAAGTTACTTTAGTCCGTTAACAGAACTTAACGGAAGTTAATTTAATCCGTTAACATGAAAAAACTTTTTAACGGATTAACGAGTTAATGAAAAAGTTAGCTTCGTTATTAACGGATTAACGATTAACGGACTTGTATGACAAAATGGGCAAAAGATGCACTGCCGTCATCAAAGCTAGTAAAATGAAGACGCACAAGCAGTGTTGCTGTCTCCAGAACAAGTGCTGAAGTTGGGTGCCATTGGCGTCGCTAAGGGGGGGAAGGGGGGCGCCCCGGGTGTCACTATTTTGGGGCGACACCATTTTATGTTATCACTTAAACGAAAAAGAAAAATACAATATGTTAAATATCGTTGGAAATGTTTAGCTCACTGGAATGGACAAAAAATGAGTTTAAGCATCTTTGGAACGTTTACTTTGAGAGGGGCGCTAATTTGTCAAAAATATAACTCACACATCAGTAAAATCTTTTCAAAAATTGCCGGAACTAAGCTATCAAATTTGATTGCTAGTTGATAATGCTGAATAGAGGTTTCATAAAAGAAACAACATACGTAAGCTCAGGAATAAGGGTGTATTCAGTATTAGTTAATTACCAATCACTTGGACTCAAATATCGTTCTATTAGCCCCTACCTCCACCAATTATTTTTATCTATTAAATATAAACGAAATGGATTTCTCTTTCTGAGTTTCATTGAACTATAAGATTTCACCATTTACGGTACCAGCTTGTAAAAAAGAGAACTGAAATTATACCATCATAGCCCAGTGCCTCTTTTAAGCTTTTGCGTTAGGGGGGGCAAATTCCTAAAGGTAACCTAACGTCTGGGGGGCAAAGCCCCCCAGACCCCCTTTCAGAGTTCTTCGCGATTAGACTGTAATTTTTAATTGAGAAAAGTGTTTACGGTGCGTATTACCGTATTAGTGTACTGCAGAACACTGGGTATAAAAAGTTCCACAATTAGCTACAAACAAACAAAAGTTGAAGAAACAACGAAATAAGGAAATATTGAGACAATCTCATTATAAAAACAACATATTCATTTTTTTGCTTTTTGGGTTGTTCATTTTCAGCTTTTATTCAAAAAACCTTTGGATAAACTGTCGCTTGCTGTAAGTTTCGTTGCGTGGAAACTTCTTTCTTCGTTCTTTCAATAGAAACTGCATGACGACAGGTCTTGGGTCGTAATCGGTCGTTGCTACTCCGTTCCAATAAATAAGGAGCCTATCTATTAGGGTATCTTCAGAAGCACTTTGGCGGTGCTTAACGTGAAGAAGATTGTATGTAGAAACGCACCTTTCTACCGTCATACTATGGGGACACACCTTTCTACCACCAATAGTAATAGCAACAGTAAACCAATTCCAGAAAGAAAGAAAAAAAAAAGAATCAAAGCTCAAGTTTATTATACAGGCAAGTTTATCATCAAAGTTTATTATACAGGCATATCAAAGTGAAAAGGCGCTAATAAAAACAAAGGGTTTCATATCTGTTATCGCTCCGGATACTAGTACCGAAACTTCCTGTGACATTAGTTCACCTCCTTGCGACCTCCGACTTGCAGGCTCCTGGCTACGCCAAACGAACCATGATACGGACATACAATGCCCCTTGCCCTTGCGACCCTATGCGCATGACCGACCCTATGCACATGATGAATAGAAGCAGGAATGTAGGACAATATCACATCACGATACATAGCTACGTACTATAATCGAAAGCAAGCATTCAAGCAATGAATCCATTTGGCATTTAGAGTGCCTGAAAGCCGCAGTTTCGCCAATATTTAGGAAAAAATATCTTAAAATTAAAAAAAAAGCTCTTTTCTTAACGAAAAGTGCATTGCAACTGCTTTCAAAACAATTGCCCAACATGGGCAATTTTTTATTTTAGGGGGGGCAAAAGGCTTTTAGGGGGGGAATTGCCCCCTCTAAAAGCCCTTAAAAGAGGCCCTGTCATAGCCACCTCCTACATAACCATTTCCCAGTTTATTCCTGTTTTGCACAGCTAATTTTTAAGCCACATTTCAAAACAATTAAAGGCGGTGAATCATCCAGCCAATTCCGGTGGTTTACAATAGCTAAAATTGAACTATAATTTTTGATATTTTTTGTTTTGATTTTGGGGCTGAATTTGCAAAGATATTCAACAAATACAAAAAGATGTCCCCCCGAAAAAACTTTTTGGAAACTCTGAGTTTTGTTCTTCCCGCCAAAACCACAGTTCTCTAAACTATTAGGCCTACTGTAACCTTATTAAACTATTAGGCCGAACTATCTCTAAACTATTAGGCCTAATAGTTTAGAGATAGTTAGGCCTAAACTATTTAAAAATAAACTATCTCTAAACTATTAGGCCAACCACAGTTCTCTAAACCATTAGGCCTATTGTGGTTTTGGCGGGAAGAACAAAACTCAGCGTTTCCAAAAGCTTTTTTCGGGGGGACATCTTTTTGTATTTGTTGAATATCTTTGCAACCGCAGTCCCAAAATTAAAGCAAAAAATATCAAAAATTATAGTTCAATTTTAGCTATTGTAAACCACTGGAATTGGCTGGATGATTCACCGCCTTTAATTTTTATCAAAATAAGCTTAAAATTAAGTTATTTTTGCAAAAAATAAAATTTTTCGAATGCTGGAGGATAAAATTTTGCACCCTAACCCTCTTGGCCTCGCTGCCGACTTAATTTTCAATATGAGTTGGCTTAGTTGGCTATCACATTGTATCGTTTTTCAAATAACGAAAGGAAACAATGAATCGACAGACTAGCAGTTGTGTTGTCTTTTTTTTTCCTTTTCAAACAATTAAGAGCCGAGGACAGACATTTTCGAGGACTTGTAAGCTTCGAGACCAAGGCCAAGGACTTGGGCTTCGAGGCCAAGGCCTAGGACTTCAAAATATGTCCTCGAGGACGTACTCAAGGCCAAGGACGTCCTCGAGGACTCTACCTCTGCTCACATTAAGTGAATAAACTTAAGCTGCTAGGTCAAAACGACAACTTAGGTAAAAACGACAATAAATTTTTCTTTTAAAGCCCACAGACGAGCTCTGTCCAACTTTAAGAGTAAGAGTCACAGGCACTTGGGATCCTCATTGGAAAATTTGTTTGATTCTCCAGAGAAATTTTGCGCGCAGTTTCAAGAAATCTTGCGCCAATGTGGCGCAGAAAACTCAAAATAGCTCTGGCGCATTGCAAAAGCCAAAGCCCTTCAAAAACGTAAATTATAGTGTGGGCGATAAACATCTCTCCAAAATTTGCAATCCCCTAGGGGAAAAGAAATGTTTTAATTTTTTTTTGAGGTCGAGTCACAAAGCAAGAACTCGTGAAGCAAATTTTTTTGTGTAAATCGGCAATTTTCTTACACTTTTATTGGCGTGGCCCAAGATTTATATGAGTTTCAGAAAATCAGGCGCTGTGTAACTCTAATTGAACTTCCCAACCTCACTGTTACTGTGTTATATTGTGATAGAGGTAGCCTAGGGATACGGAATGACTTGACGCGGTGTAGACATAAGCTAGCTTACCACTACCAGTATTTTTGTATAAGCTATGGCTAGCTACCACCACTACCAGATTACTGTAGGCCTTGGGTATTATAATGGTAGCCTACTTTTTTTTGATGTTAATTTTGAATTTCACTATGTAGTTACAGATGAATTCTGAACTTCTAGGCGATATTTTGGAATGTTCTGTGTGTTTGAAACCTTTAGATGAACAAAATAAGGTATGTATCAAACAAAATAAATGAATTAGCTGTAATCAATGTGAATTGTAATGGAGATTTTTGTTAAGTTGTTAGTGTTACAATATTAAACTAAAGTTAACTTCAAACATATAAGGTGCGGTAATTGTTTCTTGAAAGTGCTATGCTACTAACAATAGTTTAAGGTCAGTTTTTGTAATATTTTAAAAATCAGAAAACAGCAGTTTTGTTTGGGAGTTAAATTAAACAAAGTGACTTGGCGAATGGAACATGCACGGTTAAATAAACAAAGATTCTAGAGATGTCACTCGTTTTCGGAAACTTTATTTTCATTATTATACTTATAGATTTGGGTTAATAATAATAATATATATAATTGAGTGCTTTATACTGCTTAACATGTGCTGCATGCATTAGTTAAAAACTGTTACAGACAGTTGCTCAAAGCAGTTGAATAAACAATTAAAAAGATAATGCCTCTACAAAAATCAAATCAAAATTTCAGCAATACAAAATTCGAAAAATTGACATCAATGACTCTCACACAGTAGGTGTGGTAATGCAATCTAACTGGTGCAGGTAAAAATCATTTGTATGAAATCTAAAAAGTGTAAAACTTGATGTTTCCTGGTAGCATTGAAGTGTACAACATACACTCATTTTACACAATGTAGAGACACATCAATTACAAAGCACTACCATTACTACCGATTCCATAGATACTGATCTGCTTAATACTGCAATGGTATGTCAATTATGGGTTAGGGTTTAGATTAGGCTTTGGGTTAGGATTAGGGCTTAGGGTTAGTTTTTTTAGCTTTATTTCAAAATGTCTGTGCGAATGGAACATTCGCCAAGCCTCTTCCTAAATCAAAATATTTATTTGTATATTATATTACAGAGGTGGGTGGCGCTACTATTTTGCTTAAACTAGTGCTTGAGCCGCTACTATTTTTAAATGTTTGCTCTGACTCTTGTGCTGCAAATATTTTAGCAGTTTTAAGCACAATCCAAATATGATTAAAAATACTGTAATTGTTTCTAATCAACTGTGAATAAGTTTTAAAAAGACATTAACTTAAGGAAGTTTCATAAAACTTCGTCATTGAAAATTGCATTCATCTGCTGCTTGCAAAACTTCGATAGGATTCACAACAGGGGTTTTTTCCTGTTTCACTGAAACTTTTTTAAAAATAATTTCCAAGTTTTCAAAAAATTTTTTTAAAAATTTATTAATTGCGTATTTCAAAAAACGGTTGCAAAATCAACTTTTGAAGAGAAAGCTATTTTTGTAATTGTCTTTAAAGAAATACGCTACTCGTTTCTACAAAATTTTAAAATATTTCCACATAGAAAATTTAACGTGTTACTTGCAACCAACTTACCATAAATCAAAAACAAAAAACAACAAAACTATAATTGCAACTTTTCGTGCTATTGTCTGGAAAACTTGAAAATTATTGCTAATCGGAGTGACAGCATTGGCAGATTGGTGTAGCTCTCAATTACTGTAATATACTTAGACTGTTAGATGGTTCAGTTTCTTTAAACAAAAACTTGATGATAATTGTAGCATGCTCCAGTTGTCAGAGAGTGATGCTAATTGCTCCAGAAGCACAAATGCATCAGTAGCTTTTAAGAAAATAGAAGACATACTGACATATAGTCATATCTGGATCAACCTCCGATTGTTAGAAAAAATGACTATGGATGGGATTCAAACCCATGCCTGTAACAACTAGAGACATACACTGGTTTCAAAGTCACGGCAGTCCTTCAATGCAGGACAGGCGTTAGACCACTTTGCCACCATAGCTGCCATATATGTTAAAAAACGCATGCTAATATTGACCGGCTGCATTGAGATTTGAGCGTTCACGCTCCCATTTTAATGCTCGCATTGTGCGGGTGACGACCGCATAAGATCGTTGATCTGCATTCTACTTTTTGGTAGCTCTTAGTCGATTCAATTTCTTTGTACAAAATACATGATGATTTTTTAGCATGCGCCATTTGTCAGAGCAAAGTGATGCTAATTGCTCTCGGAGCACAAATGCATCGAAACTAGTAACTGATTTCCTTGACGAGCCATTAGAAAAAACAGTGACTTGTTAGTCATTTGCTTGCCACCACATGAAGACTTTATTGATGAAATTTAGCACCCTGATTCCTTTAAGTGCGAGTGTTGAGAGTCATATTTTGTTGTTCTTTGCCCAAAGTGAACGGAGTTAAGAGATGTGCATTTTCAAATGCTTGTATTTTTGAAAGCAAAGCAATAAATTTTTTGGGTGTGCAGAAGTTGTTTTGAATAGTGGTTTCGATCTGTAATGCAGTTTACTATATGGTAGTGGGCATAATTTGTTTTGAATATTGGTTTTATACCGTAGATTAGTGCAGTTTGAACAGTGGGTTAATCAGAATTATACTTTTTGAAAGTTAAAACGTCAAACTTGCGGGTGTGCTTGCAGTGCAATTATTTTTTGCAGGCTGCAGAAACGCTTGAGCTGAAAGAATTTTAGAGTAGTTGTTCGTAAGTATGCTTGCAGTGCAATTATTGCAACTTGTGCTGCCCACTTCTGATTATATAAACAGTACTGGTAAATAATTAAAACAATACCAATACCATTTCCAATACAGTAAATCAAGATTCATTGAGATTGCAATGCTATTCCAGATGCTGCTAATTATATACTGATAATTGATACCAGAAATGTTTGACAATGTATGAATATATTTTTTCCTATCGTAGGTTTTACCATGTCAACATACGTTTTGCAAGTCATGTCTCCAATCAATTGTAAAATCTCACAAAGAGTTGCGATGTCCAGAATGTCGTGTTATTGTAAGGCAGAAGGTAGATGATTTGCCATCTAACATACTACTCATTCGTTTACTTGATGGAATTAAAAACCAAACACAAATTATCAAAAGCTTCAAGCCTGAAACTCGACGTCATTCTAGTAAGAACAAATTTTGCATATACATTTACTGTACAAGGAATTGATATGCTTTGTAAATGATTAGTGCAGAGTGCAGTGGCCCATCAGGGGGGTTTGGGGGTCAAAACCCCCCACTTTTGAAACTCAAAAAACAAAAGTAATTTTGCTAATGTATTTGAATTTGAAGAAGTTTTTTATGCTTTGCTAAATTTACTTTTCACTAAATAATCACTTAAGTTGTTATTAATTACTTAAAATGTTGTTTTAGGGTCGTAAGTTGAAACTGCACTATATTTATTAAGCAACTGAAATTTTTGCATTTGTCTCATCTGCAATTTTGCTGACAGAAACATTGTGTAACTAATGTGTATTTCATATATCCATGGATATTGAATAATGGATATCTTAATATACTACTAATAACACTAACAACGCTGTACTGCCATTTTATCTTTAACACTTGGATACCATGTGCTGTTCAATCTTGCTGTGGCACCACTGTGCTGGATCGGCATGTGTGTGTTATTATTATTATATCAAAAACTTCTGAACAGAACAGAGCTTGACACTAACATAAAAAGAGACAGGTGGCCATTTAGTGAAAAAAGTCACCCTTGTTTAAAAAAAAGAAATACCAAGCCAAATGCATTTTTGCAAAAAAAAAAAATCAAATAAATCCACCATTTGAAGACGAAAGCCACAACAAAATTACATTCCGACGCTGTGTTCCCTCTAACTTTATGGCTAATCGGCGAGTACCCAAATTTTTTTCAAACAATTGTGCCCAAAGCTCTGAAAAGACGTTAATGTGCCCTAAATTTTGTACCAATCCAGTGTTAAAGTATACTTAATGTCATATTTCCACAAATTTGTCAAATTTTCTAAAGCTACGTTTACTATATTGCCAAAACTTGTTTCCCCTTGCTTCAACAAATCGCCGATTTGCTGAAAAAACTCGGCTTAGTGGGAACACTGTTCCGACGTCGAGATTTTTATTCTGCAACCGTATTCAGGAATTTAAAAAGAGCTTTTAATAGCGTTGAAGCCATCATTTCTCAAAATTTTTTTTATATTTTGCATTAACTTTTAAATATTTTAGGTGATTTTTGCAGCATCATGCATCATAATTACAACTCATTGTCTATTTTAATGTAACCAACCTATACCTATACCACTGCATTTAAATTTTTCTTCATTTCAGCGTAGATTCATAAAGAGAGCTAGACGAAAGCGTACAATCTAAAACAGCTTTTTTCAAGGCTACCAGTACCCATTTCTCAAAGAATGGAAATGATTGCTCTGATGCTATTAAAAGCTATTTTGAAATTCTGTACCACTAACAACTTTTTGAATTAAAAAATGCATTTATCTAAAAGATTAAAGCCAAATATGCAACCTTTCAACATTTAAATATATTTTGGACTTGATCAGTACATGTGTGGGGCCTGATAGAACTGAGCAAAATAAATTCTTTCTAACTCTTCCAAATCGTGGTAATTTAGCTGTTTCTAATTTCTCTAAAACTGTGCAAAATATCATCGAAATGGCGTTAAAATGGTTATTTCTTTGCGAAGAAATTTCAAGAATTGCCCAGCAGCTGGAAGCTCCGTCCTTAGGCCCCCATAATGGTAACTTGTTCTCTTGTGCACAATCTTCACAACCAACATCTTTCAAAATCGTTAATACAGGGTTTCTGAATAAACAAGTGTTGTAACAAAATGCAACTAGCCTGTTACCATGAAACCCTATTTGACTATAATAGCGTGCATTTTCTTTAATAATTAAAATAAATTAACCACAATTGAGTACTGGTTGGTTTTTAAAAAATTGAAACCCCCCTTAAAAATTTTGTGGGTGCGCCCCTGACAGAGTGTGTTTTCTTCAACTTTTTGACTAATCAGCGACTGCCCAAATTTTCTCAAAACAATTATGCCCAAAGCTGCAAAAATACATTTGTGTGCCCTAAATTTATTCCAATCCAGTATTAAAGTATACTCAAATCCATGTTCCATATTTCTTCAAATTTTTCGACTTGTTTGAAGCTATGTTACAGTAATCATGTTGTGCCCTTGATCCAACAAATTGCTGATTCACTGACCGAAATTGGCGTAGTAGGAATACTGCTGTGTTTGCCCTGAAACAAAAGGTCTGAGGCTATGTTGTGACAAAAAAGTAGCTTATTATTTTTGTAAGCGGAAAAAATGTTTAGTGATGCTTATTTCATTTTTGTGAGCCAATTGCAACTTACACGATGCCTGAAACTTATTCAGCTAAGTATTTTTAATTTTTTTTTGAAATAAAAAGTTACCATATTTTTCGTACTAAAAGGTGCATTGTTAATAAATGACGTTTTATTTCCTTATACAAATACAACTCTCTGAAATGTAAGGTGCACTAAATGAAATGGTACTTAAAAAGTTCTAGAAACTTTATCAGAGCTTTAAATAGTTTTGAATTAAATTGTGAAGAGAAAAAGAGAATCACCTAATCCATACATAAGGCGCACCTTCAGTTTTTTGAAAATTTTAGTATTTTAAATGTGCTTTATGGTCCTAAGAATAAGGTAGATGATTTATGCTGTCCTTATCATAATTTACTGCCAATGCAGCTTTTTAAAATCGCTGCTATAATTTACTTATATTATGCTTTTGCTTGACTTTCTTGTTGATTGGGATGTCAGTCTATGTTTTACTTCTTGGGTGTATTATAAGTCCCTTAAAAATATTTTTAGCAGTGTTCCAACTAAGTGCAAAAAATTCAAAATAATTTTGGGCATTTTTGCACTAATTATTCACAAGTGCGAAACGACATTCTTGATTTATGAATTTTGGCTTTTTGATTTTTGTTTGGCATTTTGTTTTTTGATATCGAGATCACTTCATAACTTGCGGACAGTATTGGGGAGTCTGGCACGATGACCTTTTTTTTTGAGATTGTAGTTTTGGTGGATCGGTGGCTAAGCTATGGCATGTTCACAAAGACTTCAGAATACTTTTGTACCTTTTCCGGCACTTAAGCAGAAGGTGAAAACTCGAAACACTGATTTTGGTGCTGAAAGCATTTGGAACAAGGCAAATTTTAAAGAGTGCAAGCTTTTTGCAAATTTTAATCACTCATCTTTAGATAGCTTTGAAGTTTTAGGACTTACACCTATGGTTGCTAATAAGTCTAAGTATTTATTGTTTTAGTTGAAGGTATTCTAAGTGAACCAAATCCAGCAAGTGGAGGTGCTAAAGATGGCGGTAGAGTAGAAGCGTCCTCGATTTTGCATGAACGCACTGGGAGTGAACCTGCTTCAAATAAGGTACCAGTAGACTTTGCTATTCATTAGATGTTGCTTTAAGACCAGGTGTTCTAACTTCATTTCAATAACTAGAAAAGTCGTACAATTAGTAAAATCAGTTCAAACTGATCCCTCACTGATCTTGCAGTGCATTGCCTAACTTGAAAATTCATTGTTGTCTTAGTGTGGTAAGTGTCTTGACATTAATTATTGCACTGAAGCCAAAAATTCTAAACTCTTTTCATAAGTATCACAAATCTTCTGAGCCAAGTATCTTATTAGAAAAGTATTTCGGTGATTTCCAGCTAGAGGTTTGTTTTTTTTGCAAAGCATAAAGCTTTAGTTGTACAGTGCTTAGAAGTACATTACACTTATGTTTTAATTGCAAAGCTGATATTATTTATTAAACATGGAAACAGAATTTTGTCATAGTAAATGTTCAATTACTCATTAGCAATCTTCTAGAGATGTTTTTTCAGTGGTTAAACTGGTCAAAAAGCAGCTCAAAATTATTCCTGATCAGCCTTTGCATTGTGCATAATTGGCTGTACCTAAATGCAGTAGACCGTGGCCACTGCAACTATAGCAACTCTGCAATTCTTGTCTGCAGTTTACATGTGTGTTTATTACAGGTAGTAACAGCATTTTTTTCAGATCAAAATCAATTCATCAAGACCTCATGCATGTGCATTATATTCATACAAGTGTGAAGAACCGAAGTAAGTTCAAATACAAATATACGTTATCTCATTGCTTTGGCATAAAAAAACGTAAAGGTTGCTTAAGTGCTGATATTTATATATAGATAAATAATTGCGACCAATGTTAGTTAAAACCACGCTTGACCCAACACAAATACCCCAAATTTTGTCCCATTTATATCTCATTTTTTGCCATTTATAAGACAAAACTTAAATAAGCAAGAAGTTTTCTCTTTGAAAACGCCTAAACTCTGAAAAGGGAAGGGACATCAAAAAAGGGATGTGGAAATGAGTATAAGTTTAAAAAACACCACCTACTTTGCTTCAACACCCATTATTATGTTTGCATATTGCATTTAATGTTTTGACAAATGTTAATACACCAGCACATGGTTTTTGGCGTAGAAATGCTAAGTAGGGTGTCTGTAGAGGCCATTATTGCAACAATAAGGATGAGATGGTCAAACCCGCCTTTTTTTGGAGGCAGCTTAAAGAATCTGTGGTAGTGAAACGTGTGGGATCTTTTATAAGGCCTTATATGGTAAAGCCAAAATAGCTGCGTTTCTGTCTTATTTTGAAACTTTTCTTGCCTTACCTTTTTCGCAGTCATGTGTACTGAAGCATATCATGCCCCATGTCTTAGTCACACAGTTTCAACAAGCTGTTTCTATGACGTCACCAATCCTTCAAATTCTTTTTCTTTGTTTTCTGTTATCCAAGGTAATCTAATCGTCATCTTGAATCGCCCTGAAGTTAAAAGTTAAATAAACATCTGTCCGGATTAACCCTGAGTTTTGAAGCTTTAAAGTACTGTAGATCAGATTCTCTATAAGATTTGTGTTTCATTCATACCATTCCCTCTCTTTTCTTCGCCCAGTGTAAAATAACTTGAATTGTTTGAATTTTATAACTTTTTTGTTTAGTGATCTCAACTTTGAAAAAGGTGAAATAATCTATTTATTAAAACAAGTGGACAAAAACTGGATGAGTGGAGAATGCAATGGAAAATCTGGTGTTTTCCCAATTAACCATGTCAAGGTATTTGATTTCTTAAAATTTGATTAATTGCAATAAAGACTTTTGATATTGCCCTCAATGATAAATTTGCTTTATGTAGACAATCCATATGGTTGTATGACCGAATGCTGTGCGAAATATTTTTGAACAAATCGTCCATAATTACTTGCCTAAAAATCTATTTATCAAGAAGTAGGTTGCTGGTCATATATCTCTTGAACTTATTTTTAAAAACTTTGAAGTATCAAGCGATTTGTACTAAATTTTAATTTTTTTCCACCAGCTAAATGCTGGGCAGTTGTGTTGGAGTTCTGTCAAAATTAAAGTTATTAAGAGTTGTTTTTTGAAACTCATTAATCTGCGTTTAGATTCTTCAACCCTTGCCTGCAGAGCGCCCATACTGCGTTGCTTTGTACGATTTTGAAACAGACCCTCAAAAACCTGATAGAGACTGTCTGCAGTTTGCTAAAGTAAGGTTTCTTCGAAAAATAAGAAAAATGAAATTGTAGTAACATGTTAAATAAAAATTGTGGCATAATTGAATTTTTTTAAGATGTGGTTTGGAATATTTGAATTTGTTTTAAATGCTGTTCTCGAATTGGCTGCGGCAACACCTGGTCGGTCGACTCAAATTAATTTGTGTTTTAATCTGAATTCAAACTAGCCAATTGCGACAGGAGGACTGTCTTACGAACACCTTAAGTAAAGAATACTGGTTTCCAGTTCGATTTCCGAACTGGCTATGCGTTAGTATTTCTTGGAAAAAGGCTCTAACGTTTATTTCTTATCAGGGGGCAAACAGCCTACTCGTCTCAGTGGCCCAGCTCGATAAAGAAAGAGTACTCTGTGTTTGCGTGATAAGACATATGCATAGTGCATGCTTAAGAATAAATTAACCTCAAGTAAAGTTTATTTCTCAAGTATATAAGCCAGCTTAAAAAATATACCAAGTACGCAAAGCCAGATTGGGAATCTAAGCGGGGCCGGGTACTCATAATTCTTATCTTCACACTGGATAAACGTGACACCGATGCTTAGATTTGAATCTTAACAAATTATGCGATTTTAGAATGATCGGATTTTGGTGATACGCAAAGTTGACGATAATTGGGCAGAAGGTGTTTTGAAAGAAAAGATTGGCATATTTCCCTTATCTTTTGTTAAAGTAAGATATCATTGATATAAAGCTTTAAAATAGAGTCACTGTACTTGAAAAATGCTTTGAACACAAATTTGTGGAAAAATTAAATTTTCTGAAAATGAGAAGACAAATTTAATCAAAATATCAATTGTTTTAAATGCGACTGAAGTATTTTACTTTTTAGAGTTGCTTTTGGTTTCGTTACTACGAAGTGATAATTGATATAGACGAAGAACAATAATTATTATTGAACAAAGAGCTGCGAAGTCTAGAAAATTCTGGTTCAAGGTTTTGTCACCACTGATAGAATTCTTAAGTGATTTCGTGGAAAAGATTTATTGATTCGTTTAAGATTTAACTACAGTAATTTTAACAGCTTAGTGAAGAAGCTCAGAAGCTACTTGAGGATACCTCCAGTCCAATATTTTCGGAAGATCAGAAGGGTCAAAGGTCAGGCATCGTTAGTGCCGCGGCTAGAAGGATAAGCAGCAAACAAGGAGGAAAAAACACGAAAAAACGACATTCCTTCCCCACGTTTCAAACAGGTTAATCGAAAAGTATTTTGAAAATTGATGTAGAATTTTTCTACTGTAACTAGTATAAACTAGTTAACGTTATTGGCGATAGTACTAAAATATACAGGACTGCAAGGGTTAGGGACAGGGTTCTTGCGGTCCTTGGGTTCCTTGTACTCGTGGAGTCCTGAGTGGTTTAGTAGCATCCGTTGTGGTTAATGTTGGTTGTTAAGCATGTAATGTATAAAGAATTTTGCGAAAAGCTAATGTGCTTTATGTGTAACACAGGTCACTTATCTGTTAATGAAGACCATTTTCTGCAAAAAAGAAAGAAACACAAGTTATTGTTAATCGTAAGTTCGTCAAAAGAAAATGTTCCCGGCCTTGATCTGTTATGCATTGCCTGCTTCGATGCCACAGATGATTCCTAATTTTATTTGTCTGAAAAATGAGTAAAAAAGTACTAAAAATGGAACGTGTTTATTTGAATTAAATTTTAACAGTTAAAACCAAAGATGAATCTGCAACAACATCTTCTTACCGCCATTCCGTCGATTTTGAAAATGCATCTCTGTCAATGGATAACAGTGAAAGCCAACCAAAGGCCGAAAGCCAACCATCCATTCCGGTTGAGACAGCCGGGGCAGAAGATGCTGCCGCTAAGGCGGAGTTGACAAAATCCATATCTCAAAAGCTCGATCCACTTGTTCCAAGTCGAACTGTGCCACTTCCATCTTCATTTATTGCTGTGCAGGCAGTGCGAGAAGGCGTAAGAGACTTAATTTTTCAATATTTTTTTCATAATTGTTTGTTCAAATGTAGCAATTCTTCAATTTATTTATTTCACTTGGAAAAACATTAAGGTCTGGTCTACTCTGTGCCTAAAATCGTGAGAGTACGAGCGTTTCTCTGGCTGCTCGTACGCTGGTAAGGCGTTACGCTTGGTGTACCGAATTTGTCTCAAATAAACCAAAAATGCTCTCGTGCGCTTACGATTTTACGCCCAGTGTAGATCGAGCCAAAAAGGTGACAGCGAAATAGTTTCTTAGAACAATACAACACTAGAAAATTTGCAGAAATGTTAAATGGAATAGCTTTGTGTATTCATCGATTTTTTTAATTTCCGCTTTTTGTGAAAGAAAAGCTGTCAAAATGGATAATTTTTTGGCAGAACGTAACATTTGGGTTGTTGAAGAAGAGGTAGCTTTTATTTTCCCTAAAATACGTTTATTTACTTTTCGCTGAAACGAACCAATGTCCGTAGCCCGCTAGGCACTACATTTGACAGATAAAGCCTTTTATTGATTTGCTTGTGAATTATCTAGCTTTAAGAAAATATTGATTTTTAAAATTAAAATTTTCTAGAAATTAATCCAATATCTTGTAGGAAAGCTAATTCAACCTAACCTCTTTTAACCTGCTAATTTTAAAATAGGAATCGAAGCCAAACGAGAAATTAAAATTCACGGAGAAGCACGAGCCTGGTGGTCACTCGGCTACCTCACTGAATGCCTTATTGTCCAAAGGAGCTTCATCAAAAATGTACGTTCAAATGCGCTCAGACGTTTTTTTGGATTTGGTAACTAAAACCATAGATCTTTATTTGCTAAGTCACACGAAAGGATACTTCTCATTCTGTAAATGAATGGCTATTGCTTAATGTACGACAGACACAGTTGTCCGTTCCCGTCCTTTTTGATTTTACGTTGATGCTCGGAAACAATGGAGTTCGACATTTTAAAATGGAACGCACGCATTAAGTACCAGGTACTGAAGATTTTTTCCCAAATATTGGTGCGATAGTCATGCGTCTTCGATTAGAGGCCGAAAATCGGTCAATTGATTTTGCGGTAGAAGTGGCCTCCGTTTGCAGTAAAACCGCGGAAAGGAAATTAGTCAATCGTTGTTGAACTGTACCGCGCTGCATTAATTTTTTGAAATTTTGGTCAAATATCCGAAATCGGAAGTCATTTTTTGGTCATTTTAGAATTTATTTCGGTCGTTTATATCAATGTATTCATTGATTCGAAGTATTGAATGCAAAATCTTGCTGATATATTTTGGTCATTTTAACCGCATTGGCTAGTTTATTTTTGGTCATTCACCAAAAACTTTAGGTCAATTACCGATAGAAAAAACTAACTGCTCTGTACAAATTTTTTTAGCCTGTACCAACTCACAATTTGACCTTCGAGTTTGTTTTTTTCAGTTCTTATGTTGGCTTTTTAAATTGCAAAACAAATTTTTTTAATTTGAATTTAAATTAAGTAGAAATATGATTGAAAACAATCAAGCCTTATTTAAAATAGTGAAATTCCTAAACGTCTCGGGGCTTAGCTACGTCCATCATCAGTAAAAATGAAATCTGTAACAGATCAAAACGGATAGAAATTGTGTAAACAGGTTTTTGTTGTTTTAGATTTCATTTTTACTAATGATGGACGTAGCTAAATCCGAAACGTTTAGAAATTTTAATATTTTGAATTAAGCTTTACTGTTTTGAATCAAATTTAATAAAACTGCAGTCCAATCAGTACCGAAAGTAGAAATACATCAGCACTTCTAAAAGTGCTTAAAACTGATACATAAAATTACTTATCGTAAAAGTGCTTGAAGTTTATGTGCGTTGTGATGTCACTGATAAATCGACTAGTTTAGATTAACGTGATAAATTATTAATCTAACTATACCACCGCTACCGCCTGTAAAATAATTTAAACAGAAAACGTAGTTGAGCTTGATCATTTTTATCACATTTACTGTAGCCCAGCTGTCAAAAACTTTACGAATATTATCTTTTATAAGGGAATTTGACAGATCAAAAATTCACGCGGGCAATTGTCTCTTCCACCATTTAAAACTTTAACCCTTAAAAAATGACCAAAAAACTTGGCTAAAAATGTAATCGATCGCAAAATTCAAGCGGGTAAATGACGGGAGCGATAGTTCGACTGGGCGCTTGAATGAACCAGTCAGCAAAATAATCAGTGAAAATATTTTGATAGAAAATTTTGGAATGTCACTATTAGCACTTATGAAATATGATTGTTTCGGATAGTGGCATTTGTTTAACCATTTGTTTTTGTTGTTGTAGAGTGACTGCTGCTTTCACATACAAAAGCCAAAAACCCGACGAACTGGACCTGGTTAAAGGGGACAACTATGAAGTGACCGAGGTGTGTCGCGACGGTTGGTGCCGAGGCTGCCATCTGAAAAGTGGAAAAACCGGTGTATTTCCTGGGAACTACATCACGCCAAAGCCTGCGATCTTAACGCTTTCCAAGTAAGTTTCTGAGTACTATTGCATCCTAATTTTTTTTTTTAATTTTAAATGATTCACAAAGTTTAGTCAAGATAAACTTTTTTTGTGATCAAAACGAGCACAATGTACATTGTACAATTGTACATACAAAGCTGCAACGTTTGCATACGAGACATTACATTTTCTTTTCGTGTTAGTGCGGTAGGGCGGTTTCGGAAACAAATTTAAGTTTCACGTCGGTTGCAACTTCGGCCAGCCCAGGCTTGAATGTCTGAGCCCATTGAATTTAAAATTTAAACCATTTCGTAAAATATTGAAATTTAGAGTAACCTATCTAGTATCTAAAGCATTAGGCAAGTCATACTTACAAGCTTATTTGGCTATGTTTGTAGTGTAAAATTTGAGTGACGTTCAATACCGTGACGTTGTTTTGTTTGTATGGATTAACTTTGTGACATGCTTAAAAGTTTTTTATACCGCGCTAAGGTAACGCAATACATAACATTTGTATCGTATATAAAAGGTCCAGCCCTTTTTCAAAGTAGTTTTGTTTAACAACGCTAGCCAAGCATTTAATTCATGATTCCATCGAAGCCTTTCACTGGATATTAAAGGTGGATAGTGGATACGTTGCAAGCAAAAAAATTGCTGAATTCCAGCAAGCTCTTTGAAACCATCTCATTTCAAAACTAGCTAAATTTTTGAGATTGGGAGAGCAGCAAGAGTTGGGTAATGTTTTGCATTGCTTTGTATGCCAAGGTGATCAATACTCAATATTTGCATAGGCAGGATAGGCTCTCGTATGCTATGCGTATCAATCAAGGCGTGAATACATGATTCTCATAAAAAGAATGTCGCAAAATTGCATAAAATCGTATTCATCAAAAAGTGATTTTCAAAATATAACAATCAGCAATTTTTGATGTCTTCATGCTGCAGTTCTTAGAGTTAAATTAGCTAAAATCCTTTACTAAATATTTGTTTTTATTTTTATCACCTTTACTAATATTTAAGAATCGCCGTTTATGCCAACTTTGTCAAAGTGATGCAAACAATGGGTTCGGGATAATATTTTAAAAGACGTGCGTTTGGATACTACAGAGAGTACAGGGTAATCGTTGTATTCAAAGCTTTACAGCTATTATCAATTGTTCAAAAAGCTGATAAATAAACGAGTTGACTAATTTCTTACTTTTTTGTTGTTGTTCAGATCATTTCCAAGCACCCCTCGCTCGTACGAGAAAACGTCACCCAGTTATGAAGCAGCTCCAAAAACCGTTAGTATTGTTTATATTGTTCACTTGTAACTACTGGACGGTGGTCATGTAAGTCTCTCTTTTTAAACCGTTACCAGTGATCTCGTCACAAAGTGATTTCGTCACAGTGATTTTGCCACAAAGTGAGGGCTGGGGCAAGACAGCTCTGGGATTAGTAGAATAGTTTAATGACTGCTGTTCTCAGTTAATGCTTTAATTTTATTAATGTAATAGTACAATACGCTGGGCAGAAAGGCTATTCTGTCTTTGTCTCTCTTCAGAATGTCCTCTGTCATGTACTGTAATCACTCTTTGTTGCGAAATCACTGGCAACCTTTTAAACATGGCGCAGAGTTGCCCTTTACCCATAAAACACCAGCGATGTGGGATGGAAAGTTCGGAAAAAGAAGTACTCTGTTTTACGCCACTAAAAAGGTGGCGCCCCATCACTACCAAAGTACCTAGTTGTCCAGTGCTGATGGGTAGTCTATGGTCGTCCTCTATGACCCGCTGAACTGGCGGTATCCCTCTTGTAATATCCCTAATCCCTTATAAATTTATTTAGGAGCGGACGTACAAACAATTCCGGCAGTTTCAACTGAAGTTATTGCGCGATGGTTCGTCATCCGAAAATGGAAGGCCTGTAACGTCCCTTCTATTACCCCCTCAAAGCGGGCCTAAACCTCAAAAACCCACAATTTCATCTTCAAAATCCAGTAACGCTGTGCTACGTACGTCTCCCGAACCCCTCCCGATATCTTCCAACAAAATTCGGTGTAATTCGGCGAATCCATCTCTTAGTTTGGAAAAGCGTTCTCCTGAGGCTCGCACCCCCTCAAAATCACCTCCTCCTCCCCGGCCCGCTCCGCCGGATACTAAATTACTCTCATCGAGGTCCCCAAGACCGATCCCTCCTCGCGCTGAAATGACGTCATCGAAGCACAATAGACCAATTCTTAACCACAGTAAGTAGAACATTGCAGTATGGTGGGTTTAGTTGCAATTTCAGTGTTGATATACAAACTTTGTAAGCCCGGGCGAGAGTTTGGCAGTTATACGTATGCTTTTGATTTTACATTGTAAATTACAACCAGTCGACTTCTATGTTCTCATCACCATTTCTTGGCAAATTTAAGGCGGTTTACTCGTAGGCTATTCTTTTTTGGAAGTGCGGTATGTAATGCCAGTCATCTAGAAACTGGTTTGGTCGTTGCGAAGTGGTGGTGATAGCCGAACCTTTTCGAGGGATACAGGTGCGTAGAAACTCCAGAACCCCTAGCAGGTCGTACTTGATTTTAGTTCCTTGCTTTGGTTTGCACACGATGTTTTCAAACAAAAGTTCATTTCAAAATAATAATACAGGCAGTTCAGTTAAAAATTAAAATAATCCAGAAATCCCACTGCAGTTTTTAAATTAAGTTATTTTAAATGTTTGTAATTTTTTTACTGAACTTCCTGTATCGTTTTAAAGTGTGTATTTTAACACTTACAAGGACGCATTAAAAAATACAAAGCAGGTACAGGTACGATAATGCAGCTTACGGCTAATATTTATTTCTTAACGAGGTTCCTTATTTGCGTAGGCACTTCTTTTGATAGCAAAACGCCAAGTACATCCGCATCTTTTCAACGCGAGCAAGCTGCTAAAGACAGAAGACAGTCAGAAAAAGTAATTTTGTTTCAGCTATGAGTTTTTGTGCTTGTACGAAGATTTCATGAGACAAAATTTAAAAACTTAATTTGGCTACTTCAATTTTTGTTATGCGTATTAAGATACGACTTAAAATTGTTTTTAAAAATGGATCAAATTATTAAAAGACCTAACCTAACTCTTGGTCAAGTCTTAGATGATGTTGGCATTTGCAGTTTTTTTTGCTTGACCTACAGCTTTAAAAACGGGAAAATTTCGCCAGTAGACAGCATTTTAAATTTTTGAATGCTTTTTAACACATTTCTTTTATGTAGGATAAGAAACGCAAAACAGTGTTTCCAAAAAGTTTCTTTGGCGCTTCTGGAAGCACGAAGTCCAAGCCACAAGTTTCTAAATCTCTTTCGTCACCTACCAGGTAACTTCTACACGGATTTCCGGTTGTAGTATCTAAAATGGTGTCTTAACGTAGAAAAATCAGGTTTATTACAATTCTTGGTGATTTCCAAAGCTCGGTTTGATATTTTTCAAAGCTACTTGGGTTCTTGCAGTTGCTTATAAATTGGTCATTTTAGTTCCCCATCCGCCTCAAACCGTCACCAACATCACGACCGTCAGATGGCGCTACAACTCCTGAAGAAGCCAATCGTTAAGCCTTTACCACGAGACCGGTAAGCAACTACTAGACTCTAGTCAATATAGTTACACTAGAACCGTTAGCTTGTATAAGCTAAAGGACTTAAAAAACTCGAATGAAGATGGTTTTGACAGAATAATAATGGCTCACATTTTCAATTTAATAGGCTAACCTAGGCTGGAACCTCTTATGCTTGGAAGGTTATGAATGCTATTTTACGCTTGAGTATTTGTTTTAGATTGATTTGTGACGACCCTTTTTCAGTGTCTTTTACACAATTTAATTTTTGATTTTGTTTAGTTATTACGCTATAATGAATTATCCAGCGAGTGATCCTGAAGAGCTCGACTTACAGGAAAATGACATCGTGGTCGTGCACAGTAGACGGTCTGATGGCTGGTTCAAAGGCAGCAACTTACGCAGTGGTCTTGTAGGACATTTTCCAAGCACATTTGTCGAGAGAATACCGCAGTAAATTAGGTTTTTCTTGAAGTACCGGTACCAAAAGTATAGCAAATATTAGTTGTTTTTTCGCGATAGCTCGATTTTTGCTTGTTTTCATGATTTCTAATGTTCTTCTCAATTGCGAAGCCGGATTGACGGTTTTGCTGTGTATTTTGACGTATTTCACTTACAAGCTTGCAGTTTTTGTGGATTGACCGTTTATCCTCATATATTGTTTTTGCACATATTTTTGCGAGAAATTGAATTATCGATTTTGCATCAACATAAATTGGGGTAGTTTTGTGCCTGACACGAATTAATGTCTTGAAACTTTTTGCTTTTCATTGAACTTAACGATTCCGTGAAATTATTACCAACAGGTTGATAGTAGCAACGTTTTAACGTCTTTTTTAGACTGCTTATGTAGCTACTGATATAATTTGCAGCGTTTAAAACAGAAACATTGTTATGCTGTTGTCTTCTGTACGTAGCTACCATGTAGTATTATCCTAATTAAGTGCAGGTAAGATTTCTCATGCTTTCGCTTTCATGTGAAGCCCAAGCTTGTAAAACTTGCTCAATTAACAGTATTATTTTAAAAACTGCTACAAAAAGGCATCACATGTCTGCTAATGTCAGAATTCGGATAAAGTTTTGCATTATTTTGCTGATGACGTAAGCTACTACAGGGTGTCCATAAAGTCTCTTTACAATTAAAAAAAATTACTACAACTTCAAATGATGAGATAGCACAATGAGGATTGTTTTATGTTAATCGGTATTTCATAAAGTTTTCATTGACACTAAAATTTATTGTTTCAGATCAAATTTTTATGTGTTTCAGATCAAATTTCTGCAAGAGTAATGATTGAGTTACATGAACCCCCTTTTAAATCTGAAATGACTGCTCCTCAAGAAAAAGCGCAATGTGTTTCCTGGTTTATTGAGAAAATCAGATGTTTAGACCCATCGAGACCACGGAACTAAGTATGGAAGAAACCCACCACCACGTCCTTCAATTCGTTTACGATACGAGAAATTTATGGAGGCAGGGACGTGATGGCTGTCACCTCACTATAAATCGAAGCCTTTTTTTCGGTTAAAGCAGCTCGTGATGCAAACGCCAACAGCAACGTGAAGTTGCTTGATCAGCATCACTAGCTAGTTGAACAGAATAAGGTTGTGATGCTAATTCTATTTAACCAGCTTGTGATGCTAATCACGTGACTTCGCCTCGCTGTTGCTGTTTGCATCACAAGCTGTTTAAATAGGTTGTTTTGATGGGTTTTTTCTTCAGGAGTAGTCACTTTATGGGGGTTCATATAACTCAATCATAGAACACGTAGAAATTTTATCTGAAACAATAAATTTTAGTGTCCACAAAAACTTTATGAAATACTGATAAACATAAAACTACCCTCATTACGATATCTCATCATTTGACGCTGTAGTAATTTTTTTTAATTGTAAAGAGACTTTATGGACACCCTGTATTATCAACACAAGATTTTTACCACGTAATTTCTGTGTACTTGTAAAAATGCAACGAAGACCACCAACGTTTGCGATACCACCCCAGACAAGTGACTAGCACCGAGTGGGCTGCAATCGGGTGCTAAGTGTCAGCCTAACAGGTGCAATTAGCGTTTTGGTACTTGTGCAAACCAAGGTATCTTTTCCCTTTTCAAAATAAAAAAATTCATGTTTCTATCAACCTATTCTTTAAAAAATTCAGGTATCTGTTTGGGCTAAAAATTTTTGATTATGAAAAAAAATGGACAATGAATGTATAAATGTTTTAGCACAACGTTACCATATCGTAGTATCCCATTAAAAAAGAGAGCTAAGTTGCTGATTAATTTTGGAATTTTTTTTGCATTCCTTTGTGCTAATTTTTTTAATTCATCGACACTGTGATCGATTGTTGTATTGATAAATTTTGATTTGGAAACGTTGTTTTTGGTGCTATTGTTTTTGTTGCTCAACTGTCATATAATTTCTCGTGTATTCGTAGTGAAGTCGTTCAGAAATGCTTCTCTGCATATTTTGTTTATTATTACGAGAGATCATTCTTCGTGAAGATAGCTGCACTATTGAATACGTATTACAAGGTAGTGATCGATTTAATCGGTACTTGTTCCAATGAAAACTTTTTTCCACTTTAGTTTTACTTTAAATGTTTCCATTTCGATTTGTTGAAAAAAATCAGTACGGTTGACTGCATTTTCGGGCTTGTCGCTTCGGCCATTACTGAAGTCACCCTCTATTAGCGTTTTACATGTCCGCGTCAACTTCTCAGGTCCGGTTTTGGTTCCGTTGCTTGCACATTGCGGAGTTGTGCCAACAAAATGCCAAATTACGAAAGAACCTGCCAATCAAAGAAATTGTAATGTATATTCGCGATGTTCTTTTCGTGACATAAAAACTCTTTGTTAGCATGGTTCTGTCGTCATTTGACGTTTTTCTGATGTGCAGATACAGGAACCAACAACCTGGCTTGAAAGTGTGGAAAAGGCTATTTGAGACAAAAGGACAAACAATTGCTTAACGACGTCATATTTTGTAACCCTGTATGTTGTATTTTTGCATCATTTGCATATTCTTTCTGCATGGATTTTCTGATTTCTGCAGACTGCAAAGGTGAAAAGTTGTTCTCAGGTCAAAGAAACGCGCTCAATCTGAGTGTGTATTTAGAGTGGAGATATCCAATCCATTTAGCGTTTTTTATGTTCACTTTTCGGGCACGGTTCTTGATTCCGTTACCTGCTTATTGTTTAGCCATGCCGAAAAAGCCAAATTACGCAAGAATCGTGCCAATCATAGAGTTCAAATGTTATCAAAAAAAGTATATCGCTACCATACGAGGTTTAACAAATCAGAGCCTAGATTTTATCGGCGGAATAATTTTCTAACTGCATATTTTCTGACAGTAGCTTAGGCTATTAAGTTGCTTGCTTGCCAGTATTTCTTACACAGCATCACTGCATCTGCAAAGTGCACCAGTAGGTTAAACCTTTTGAAGTAAACTAGCCTACAGCAGCTATCAAGCTAGGATTACCAGTTTACTTTCACAATGTGGTATAATACGCGCTAGGTACGAGTACCACCAAGACGTAGACTTACCGTACCATACTGGTAGGCGTATCGGTAGGCCTACTGGTTTTGACGTAATCAATTCCCACTGGTCAGGACTGTGATCTGCATTGCCACACCACATATCAGTTTTAATATCATTGCATATCATATCACCACATATCATTGCTACACCTCGTATCAACTTTTTGATTTGTGTTGTTCTTGATTAATTTGGCACTTTTTTATGGCATGATTTAGTAACAAGCAGGCAGCAAAACCAAGAACAAGGCCCGAAAAGTGAACGTGTTTGAAGGCTATTTCTTATCAGCCACTATCTTTGAATATGCGAATATAACGTAATATTGAGGCGACCTTGTCTTTTTTTGGTTATAAAATAGTTACAACTGAAACCTTGTGGTAATGAAATAAGAATGCTTTTGTCGTGACATCGTGTGTTTTTTACCCATTTGTGGTGCAATTTTACCCCCAAAGTTATGAACAAGTATTTCATTTCGATCGAATCGTGAGTTTTGTTTGCGTTAAAGTTTGTCCCTGTATTTCATGATGATAATTTTGTTTATTTCATTTAATAATTCAAGGTAGGCTAAGTTATATTTTGTAAGGATGTATCGAAATGTAGTTGCACTTGCGGTTCAGTCGGAAATTTTATTTTTTGGATGCAAATTTGCTATTTTACGTTGAAAAAAAGACAATAATAGCACTAGTTGTTTCGAAGATTTATTTGTTTAGGTCGGAGTTTTTTGGCAGTTAAAATTAAATGTTTTCTGTACATGCCTTGTTGCAGCAGTGAAAGCTGACACTGCATTTTGTTGTTTCAAATGGCTCAAACTTCTAACCAAAATATTTGAAACGTTTATAATATAGTTTAAAATAAAGCGAAGAGCCAAATCTTGGAAATAGTTTTTGAACTGCAAGGGCATGTTATTAATCGAGTTGCAGGGGCGTACGAAACAGGGGTTTTGGGGGTTTAAACCCCCTAAAAGATCAAAAAAGTTAGCTGTTAAAAATACAGAAACTTCATTTCGGATGTAGAATAATGCATTTCCAAAATTTAGTTCAAAATTACTAAAAGCATTGTTTTTTCAAAAGCATTAGTTGCTGGGGCCGCCCCAGACCTTTATGGTCTTCGGGGGCTCAGGGCAGTAGCTTTCAGTTGGGACACCATTGAACAAAATTTGTTTTCCACCCACTAAAAACCTACGTGCACTACTAATGAGTTTTGTCTTAAAAAGTTGAGGAAATATGACCAATTGCGTTTTTAGGCTTCGTTTATTGCAGTTAAAACATATCATCTTGAGTACTGCAAAAATGTCCTAACCTCTTTAATTTTTGCGCTTTCTTCATTACTGCTTCGTGCTTATTTGCGTAGAAGTTTGTTGCTAATAAATTAAGTTTCTAAATTCACCATAAGCTTATTGGAATGTGTTCTAGTATCTGTGGTAATAATGGATAAGTAGGGTAGGAAACTTCCATATAACTTATACTGGTATCGATCCAGGCGTTTCAGCTTTCTAATAGAAGTGCCGATCGCCGAAAGTATCTAAGCACGGTAAGAGTCAAAAAGCTTATGCTCCCTGTCATATGGCGCAAGAGGCGTAAATTGAAGTCTTACACATAAATTATTGCTTTCTAAAAAAATGGTTTCCACCCTTCGTACTTCAAGGGCTTTCGCGCTGTGCCAGAGCTATGTTTGCGTTTTGACAAGATTTTTCCCATCTTTCACGCTGTAGTTAAGGGACTTACACGCCGCGCCAAAGCTACTTACGGTCACAGTTTTCCAATTTAGCGCTAGATTTCGTGAAATTGTGTGCCAGAACATGCCAACTTTCCTGTGGGGTCTGGTATCAAGTAGACTAGCCTAGCCATTTTTTATTTTGTTCAGTTCAGTGTTTAAGGACACTGGGAGTCTCAGAGTCGAGAACAAAGAAATCAGAGTTTACAGCAATTTTAAGTGACAAGGTTTGCCTATCAGCATTACAGATTAGGCTTAGTGATTTCAGACTTAAATCATAGTGTAACCATACTTTTTGCCAACTGTAGACCCTCCTCAGTCGCCTACTAAAGTATGACTGACCATGTTCGATGTTGCAGGTTAAAGTAGTCTACCTTACCACTTTTAAGTTAAATCTGAAATTAACTTGTGCAAGCCTATTCGTTGTAATGGTAGGCCTACTGTAGTCTGGTAGTGTAGGCCTTTTGTATTACCAGTTAGGCTAGATTTAAGGTGACCGGTGAGTGTTCAAAACTGTGGATGTAGGTCTGAGGTATGGTAGAAATAGTATTACAGTAGGTCTAGTAACATTCTTTATCAAGAGTTTCTTAACGGAACTTAGCCTACGGTATCTACTGTACAATAAGTTCAGGTCTGACTCTGAGATACGGTAAACTACCGGTTATTAAACCTAAGTTAAACCAAAGACTTCTCACTATCTGACCATGTCAAAAAGGGCTGCTGCAGTTAAGCAGCGCATTCAACAGTTTTATTTTCAACTAACTGATGGTTGTGGTCGTTCAAATTGTGCAAATCCTGATTGTGCATCCAATCCAAGTTTTGTCAAACTCACCTCTGATGAGGCTGCAGCACGAGCTATGATTTTATTTAAAAACAAGATTCAATTATGTGATAAACCATCAGTAAAAGTTCCTCGTACAGATTCTGAAGAAGATGAAATAAATTCAACAGGAAGTACTGGTAATAGTAACCAGGTTACAGTTGAAAACAGCAAAGATGACTTTAATTTCACATCTCAACATTTGTTTAAAGAAGATTTAAACAATGACCAAGAAGTTGCAAAACTTAAAGCAGTAAAGCAAAGCAGTAAAAGTGCTTTATCTTCAAATCATGAAGTTGTACATTTAAAAGAACAATCCAATAAAACAACTAAATTGTCTGTGACTGAGAAAGAACAATCAGTTGATAATGGCAAGGTTAAACCATCTCCAATGAGCAATTTGAATTACTCCCCAAATGCTAATTCTCCTGATGAAAATATTAATAAAAAGTTGTCAAACATTTTTGTTTCCAAACCAACAACTGCTCAAAAGAGCTCTAAATCTCAGGAATCTGGATGTTTCTGCAAAACCATTGGTAAATCCTATATAAATTTGGGTTAAAGGTGTTTAACTGTTCGTGCAATTATTTTGTAAGAGACTATTTCCCTAAAAATTTTTATCTACTTTTTTATTAATTCTGAAAACTTTATTAAACCCAAATCTTACCCTTTGAAATAAGTAAATAGAAATACATGAATGAATTAGGCTAACCAAATTAGTGGTTTGAGCACACTTGGTTTGGGAATCTTTTGATTATTACCCTTTTCTTAGCCCTGAGCCTCTCTCAAAATTCAAATGAATACTGTACCTATTCCTTATTTTCATTTATTCTCAACATAAAAATTTTTGGTGATTTAGTCACTCCTTTATTTTTTGTGGTGTAAACTGATAATGGGCTGTAGAATATCTGATATAGCGTACTGACCAGGGCATGGTATGGAATGGAAAATGGAATGGGAATTTCGGTATGGAATATGGAAGATGCCAGAATGGAATGGAATGGAAGATTTCTAGAATGGAATGGAAGACAATCTTCCATACTTCCATACCAATTCCATACTAGATATTGTGTTTGTATTCACAAAAAAATACATACCAATGTCGGGTAGTGATAAATAATAGGCAGTTGCTAAGGTTACGTGACCGTAATTTTGGTTTTCGGAATTAAAAGTTACGTGACTACTTTTGCTGTTCAATTTACTATCTCTCAAGCTGGCATCGCTGCCCGAACCCTAACTCAAATAATGCTATCTCTCAAGCTGGCATCGCTGCCCGAACGCTAACTCAAATTATAAGATTTTAGAGAAAAAAAAGGATTATGTAGCAAAATAGCTCTCTAGCGCTATTTTTAAAAGCGTGTCCAGCGGGTATCGATATTCCAACCCACGGCATTGCAGCCAAGCGCATTAACCACTACGCCATCAGGACTTCGAATTTGATACGTCAAAGTGCTGTATTTAAATTGAATCAATGTGAAAAATTCTCACGTAACTTTTAATTCCTAAAAACAAAAATTACGGTCACGTAACCTTAGCCACTACCTAAATAATATTGTCACAGAAGTATTCAACTTCAATATCTACGCATATTATTTATCGACAAATTGCAGTACTTTGGTTGTGTACATTGCGCAAACAGTGTGCGTATTGCAGCAATGTAAATACATTGTAATTTAATTGCAGTATTGATGTTACACTTGACGACCTTGATCTGTGATAGGTTTGACTTGTTTTTTGTTTTTTTTTGAGATTGACAATTTGCCCAGTCGTAAATTTTGTTTTCTACCATCGTCACGAAAACTCATATTTGCTATTTCATCCCCTCTTCAGCTTAATTTTATTTCTATTTTTAGTTTTTAAGCTTATAGTAATTCTTTTTGGTGTTAAAGCTTACTATTTCTACTGTGGTAAATGTTCTAGTTGATGTGAGGGCAAACTAGTACGGTAATCATTAAACCATAGGCATAGCCTGGAGGCGCGGGCCCCCTGCCTCTTCCCCAATTGAAAAGCTACCAATGATAAAAATGATGTCACAAAGCCTATTTATTCAGTTTTTTTTTAGCATTTTTCGAGTGCAACAGTACATGCGTACAACGGCAATTAGCAATAACTTAATATTGACAACCACGGGGCCCAGGCCCAATCAATTTAAATTTTTACCAACCAATTTAACTGTACAGGCTGGAAGAAATTCAGTGTTTTTGTTCTAAAAAGTGCAATCTCAGGCCCTCATCTAACTTTTTTATGCAATAATATGTTTTAGGCCCCCAGCAAACTTTTATATTGCAATAACATGATTAGTAACCATTTATTGCATCTAATGTACCAACTTTAAATAACAATCTACCTCCATCTCATCAGTTTTCATGCGATAAAATGCTTTTGAAAAACCTAGCTAGGGGAAATGCTTATTGAACCAATTATTGAATTTGAATCAAGGGTGCCTGGGCCCCTACTGGTCGTACATATATTCCTAAAACTGGTTATTTTCATGACAAACCAAATATCTTCAAAGGCAAATCTTCGAGTGCATTATTTAATGCTAAAATCGTTGCAGAAAGCAATGTACCTTGATTTCCGTGACTCTGGCCTTGTCACAAAATTTAAC
Organism: Trididemnum nubilum; assembly: GCA_963965965.1. Taxonomy (NCBI): domain Eukaryota; kingdom Metazoa; phylum Chordata; class Ascidiacea; order Aplousobranchia; family Didemnidae; genus Trididemnum; species Trididemnum nubilum. The sequence continues at coordinate 7,057,742 of OZ014481.1, read as the reverse complement.
CCCAAAATGCAAGATTTTAAACATGTTTTGGACTTGGCCTGAAATAAAGGGAGTGATTTGTTCAATGGGCTTTCAAATCGTAAAAACTTTGTTCTTTCAAATGGATCTGAAAACATGCAAAATGTGATCCAAATCGCATTAAAATAGACATTTTTTTCCAAAAAATTGAACAGCAGATGGGTGCTTCGCCCATAGACTCCCATAGCCTCCGGCAACTGGGGGCTCCGCTCCCATGCCCTGTATTTGACATGTTTGAGTTGCACTAATTTGCTCACCACATCTCCCAATTTTGATAGGATAGAAAAATTTTTAACTTGCAGGTCTAGTCCTTCCCTTTTAGTAAATCCAGGTTACAAGCCAAATCAGATCCCCAGCTTTTGATCTTTCATTCTTTATCCCATAATAAATCCCTTTTTTCGAAAACTTCTGATGGCGTCATTGCATGTAATTTGTGGTTCAGCCCTCCCCCAATCCAAAATCCAGTCTACGCCTATCCATTAAAGCATGTGCAATATGCATACCAGATACCGGTTGTTGCGTCTTAGTACTGTTGGCGCACCTTCACGAGCGGTTGCTTACAACATTGCAAAGGTTCAAAACAACAAAATATACGTTGCATTGCTTCCAGTCTAAAATTTCTTTGGTGTGGAAATATGGAATATGGAAGAAAATTTTAGTATGGAATGGAAGAAAATTGCCAGTATGGAATATGGAAAAATCGTCTTCCATTCCACACCATGCCCTGGTACTGACTCCACTATACAGGGTAGGCCATAAGTTTCAATACATAAAATAAATTTGCTAGTTTAAAAAAACTGGAAATGTAGCAGATCAACCACGAAGTGTTCCAAGACGTAGGGCCACCGATGAAGACACATCGGCTACGATACTTGCTGTGATTATACGGAGTCCAATTTGTCAAATATACGAATGCTTATTTCACCTATGTATTGAAACTTATGGCCCACCCTGTATATCTAATGCACTGGTTCCTGATACTGATGTACATTACACTATATTATTATTGATTATTGACAGAACATGAATTGGCTAGCTGTTGTTACGTTTCCACCTGTACAGTAATCTGACATTGTTTGGTTTGAAATTGTTAAGCCAATTCATAGAAGTATGAATATGAATTGGCTTGCTTTCATTTTACATCTTCACCTGTGCTGTAGTCAGATAGTGTTTCAGTGAAAATTGTTAAGCCAATTCATAGAAGTACAGTAAATCATGTATCAATTTTTTATTTTCAGTAATTGATTTCAATTGCTCACTTCAGTAGTGGCCTTAGGAATGTGCAAAATGCACAGGGGCCCCCCCACTTCTGGGGGGCTCCCCCATTTGACCTATCGCGTGCAAAAAAAAATTGATTGTAAAAAACTATTGCAAATTATATCAAAAAGTTTATGCACTTGTTTTAAGTATCATTACATATGTACCTCCTCCCTCAAGATGCACTTGTTTCAAGTGTTATTACACATATTCCTCTTTCCAACACTATATTAGTTTTAACTTTTAAGTCAGATTTAGCAACCAGATAATAAAAATTTACTGGTAAAGTCAACGTACTACTCTTTTTTTTTGCTTGCTACTGTTAGGCAACTCGGGTTATAGGCGTAGCCAGGGGGCCCGGGCCCTCCCCCGATTGAAATGCTACCGATGATAAAAATGTCACAAAAAAGACTATTGCTTCTTCAGTTTCTTTTAGGATCTTCGTGTACAACAGTACACTTGTATAGCAGTAATTAACAATTGTGTTGATCCAGGGGGCCCGGGCCCACTCAGTTGAATTTTTACCAATCAATTTAAATGGGCCCCCAACAATATTATTGTTTCAAGGGGCCCTGGCCCCTTCAATTTAATGTTTGCCAACCAACTTAAACATATAACCCAAGGAAAATTAAGCGTTTTTATCCTAAAAGTTGCTATCTGAGGCCCTCATCTAACCTTTTTGTGAATGTAATGCAATACCCCAGTACGGATTTGACATATGACACGGTTCCAGGGGCCATGCCTCAGATAAGACTTTTTTTTGGTCTTCACGTGTATTTGGCAGGAAAATATTGCGAAAATCTCAGAGTGCCTGGGGCCCAACTCAATGTAAATCCGGCCTGGGCAATAACATGGTTTGTACGTGTAACTATCTATTGTACATTTTTCAATAACAATTCACCTCCACCTCGCCAGTTTTTATGCAACAAAATACTTTTGAAAAACATTAGCTACAGTTAGGGAAATGCTCCTTGGAACAAATTTTTGAATCGGGAGGGCCTGGGCCCCCTGGCCATAAATGTACTCCTATAACTGGTTGTTTCATGACAAAACAATAATCTCTAAAGAAAATAATTGACTGGATTGTTATTTACTGCTAAAATATTGCAGGAGGCAGTGCACTTTACTTCCCCTACCTGGGCCAAATCATTTACAAAATTATCCCCAAAATGCAAGATTTTACACTTGTTTTGAACTTAAATTGCAAGCAAAAAGAGGACTGGACAACTAAATTTTTTCAATTGGTTTTCAAATGTTAAAAATCTAGTACTTTCAAATGGCTCTGAATTTGTGCGAAATGTGATTCAATGGTATTAAAATAGCTTTTTTATCCAAAAAATTACAAAAAATTGCCCAGTGGCTGGGTGCATCGCCCCCAGATCCCCATTGCCTCTGGCGGCTGGGGGTCCGCCCCCAGACCCCGTCTGTGATATGTTGGAATTACAGTACACTCCTTTACTCATCTCCCAATTTAGACATTTTCGCATTTTAACTATTGGTTTAAAAGCCCTCTTCTTGAACAAGTTCCTAGTTACGTGCCAACACCAGGCCATGGCTTGAGATCTTCCATTCTACGATATCTTTGCTCCCACAAAAAATTTCTGATGACGTTATTGCATGTGATTTGTGGTTTGGGCCTAGCAGGGCTGCGAACTCGGTTATTTTGCCGAACTTGAACTTCAACTCAAAAAAATAATTTTTCTGAACTCGAACTTGAACTCAAATAAAATTGTTCGAATTCACTGAAAAGAAATTTTAAGATTAAAAATTTGTCGAAAAAATATTTGTTGTTGATCAAGCCATGTAAATTGAGATAGCGTTTTGCGTAACAGCTGCATAAGTGCATATTCTTCACTGTCTTGTTTATGTTGAGGCGACCTAGAAAAATTGTAAAAGTATCAGGGCTGCGAACTCGAACTCGAAAAAACTCGGTTATTTTTTCGAACTCGAACTTGAACTTAAAAAAATTAAATTTCAGAACCTGAACTTGAACTCAGACTTGCTAAAATAGGCTAAACTCGAACTTGAACTCGAATAAAAATTGATCAAGTTTGCAGCCCTGCCCCCCCAATCAAAAATCCTAGCTATGCCTATGACTCAGGTAGTCGTTTTTCCACTTCTTTTTTTTCAACTGCTTTCAGCACCTGGCAGTAATCAGTTTTTGACTAACTTATGCAGTATATCATATGCTAAGCAATATGAAGCATTCAAATATTATTGTTAAGTACTAAAACATATTCTGTTATAACACTAGCATACTGAAAGCAATTGCTGAAAGTTTACGTTAATTTGCTACAATTAATTGAGTTGGTAAGCTAGATGAAATTAACTTATGAACAAACATTTGATTTAATTAGGGCTGCAATAGCACTGGTCTTGTTGTTTGTGAAATGCATTATTGCGCTTAATTGCATGAGCAGATAAATCATGGTAAAGTGGTGTGTAAAGAAGAAGACCCCCCCATTTAATTTGCACAGGGCCCCCCCCCCCCTTTCCTAAGGCCACCATTGGTTCACTTGCTGAATTTGTGATTCAAGTGCAATTGCAACTTATCTTGCCTCCCATTGCTTTCATCCACAAAATGTTGAGCAAATTGCAAATTATAATTTTGAAGTAAATTAGCCATCAGCATGTTTCATTCCTTGTAGATATGTTGCTTCTATTTAGAGTTTCTTGTCGCTATTCAAAGATCTTCCAATTTTTTTTTTTTTGTGCAGAAGAAGCTTTGGATTTGCTAAAGCAATTGAAAACTTCATCCGAGACAAATGGTTTAATTGCATCTGTAAAAGATTCATTATGGAAAGTATTTTCAAATCCAGATTATTTAAACATGTAAGTTTCAGTTTAATTTTAATCAGTAATTGCTCATTTTTGAGAAATTCTTGAGAGAGTTTTTTGTGACTGTTAGTCAAAGACTAATTATCAGTAAGCTTTTTTTTCAATATTATATGTGCTAGATGCAAGGAAAGTCTGGATTTGTGATCTGTGTTGTGTATTTCAGATGTAGATCAAATTTTACCTCAATTTTTTTTATTGTAGATTTGCACTTTTCAAGGATGATCTTGCTTCTGAGCAGTCTATTGATGGTACCAATGTTGGTGAAACTGAACTGAAAAGCACTGAGAAACTGAAAATAAACATGGACGACTTAGACAATGAATTACCAGAGACTTCTAATGCTCCCTCAAAGGCTGCTTCATACTCTGAAACACCTGTAACTAGCAGTAAATCAATTCATCCCACTGTAAACATGGACCTAGTTCGCTTATTATACAAACAGTGTTCTGAGCATGAACAGTTACTTACTGTAATGCTAAACGCAATTGCATATCTTCTCAATGAAATTGAGAGACAATTAACTGCTAAAAAAGATGCGTATTTTCAAGATCCACACTATTTAAATATGTTTGTAATTGTTATGGAAAATCCTGCTATTCAGAGTCCTGAAGCACTCCAAAAGACTTTTCCTAATTTTTGTAAAATGTTAAGTCGACTTCCCATTCCAGCCCAAGCTGCACTGGCGAGATATTGGGCCAAGTTTGACAAAAAAGAATTGCAAAACATTATAGAAAATTTACAACAACTAATCACATACAAAGTAAGAAAAGTATTAAGTTCAAACTTCATCATAAATTGGTTCCAGAAATGCGATTATGCAAGCTATTTTGGCATGAAATTCAGGGCATGTAAGTGTTCTGGACTTGCTAACTGCATAGGTGGGCACGAATTCGGTAATTCGTAAATAACAAAGCTAACTTTTTCATTAGCTCGTTAATTCGTTAAAAAGTTTTTTATGTTAACGGAGTAAACTAACTTTTGTTAAGTTTTGCTGACTTTCCGTTAAGGTTTTCGTTGTTATTTTCTTGCACCATTCATTCATCATACCGGTACAAACCAGTTTACTCTGGTAACACTTGTTGCGTATTAGCACTAGTTTTATAAAAGCGAAGAAAGGTGCTCTTTTTTGTGGCAAATAATGAGCTGCAACATCATAGGTCTATTAATTATTGCTTTTCGCAATTTCCAAAGATTTTCGGATTGCAGCTTCGTTAGTGCATTTGAACCTATTGTTATCTTGAAATTAGATTAGACAGTAAAATGTAACTTCCGAAACGCAAAAAGACCACCGCTATAAATTTTTCCTTACAATTAGCTCAACAGTGTCATTGCGTGTTCTAAAAGTGAGTGAATAAAAAGAAATGTAAATTACCCTCAAAATGTTAACAAATTGACAGACTCCATTAGCTTCTGTTAATTGAAGCTGAAAATAATGAATTAATGTTAACGGAGGTATGAAGTTTGTTAACGGACTATTGGTTAACGAAGCTAACGTTTTGCATTAACTTGTTCAACTATGGCTAACTGTAATTGTAATTACATCTGTATTTGCTGAGTTGTTTTCGAATCAAATCTTTCGTTATACTCGCTAAGTATATTTGCTGAGTTGTTTTGTTTCCGAGAAAGCACAGTAATCTTTTCTGTTTTCAAGCTAAGCTGCCTCATGATGAAATTTTTGCTGGCCACACTATCCCTTCAAACGCTGAATGTTATGCAATTTTTTAGTCTGTTAAATTTTCAAAGCTCTGAATACTAATTTTTAACGTCTTTGGTTTACTTGATCGGGAATCGATTTTAAGTTAGTTTTGTAGCAACAAAGAGTCAGACAGTATCGACATTTTATCCATTGTACTACTGATTGATTTTGAGTTTGAACGTGAAGGCCTTGTCATAACTAAAATTTTGGGTCTGAAACATGAGTTTTGTTTTCAACTCAAAAGAGTTCAAACTGATGTTTTGCATTGCAATAAGTCTTTAATAAGATTTATAGTTGTCTCATTCTTGGTATTTTTTGGAATCGTGTAATGACAGACCACTCTAACACATTTTGGTTTATTATTCGAAATGCAAACAGAATGATAAAAAATTTTAATGACTGGTAATATCTACACTTGATTAAAGTTTCAACAATGATAGCTCACAAATTTTCACTATTTTTGCTGAGCGTTTTCTACCAAACTGCAATTTGACAATAAAATTATCTGACAAAACTTTTTCATAGGTTGTTGCAGAGGTTTTAGATGAAGATGATGAAAATTCAGTATCTGATGCCAATGGCAATGAGGGGATCACCTTCGCATCAAAATGTTTGAATGTGTTTTTTTATGCTTCAATTCTGGGTGGCAAGATCGACAAAGAAGTTGATGAATCGACTACCAGTAGTTCCATCACTACGCGCAAAACTAGAAAACAATCAGGCGCCTTAAATCTTTCTCTTTTCATAGGTATTTTGCTACATACATTTGATAAATTACGTTACCGTAAATAATCTTAGAAATTGATTTTTAGTTTGGAAATTGTGACTTATGACATGGTAACTCGATGAGCGTAATTATTTTAAACAGCGTTATACCAGGCCTGCCCAAAGTTTTTGCTGCTCGTATCTGGAAACTATGGAGTAGCTGCTGTTCCATTATTTGTGTTAATTATCCCAATGAGCAGTTTGCAAACTCAAAAATAAACAGATACAATCATATACTTCGTAGTTTGTAAATATCTTTGATGGTCAAACCATTGGGGAAAGAGCACAAAAAGTGTTCTGGGGCTTGCTCCTCAAAGACTAAGGCATCCCTGGCGAATACCATAACATCAGCATGGCTTGTTATTTTTTTCAGTGGAAAATCCTCGCATAGATTTTTGCACGTGCTAGCTATATAAATGCAACCTTCTCTACCCTTGCTATTGTTAAAAGACTTGTTTCTAGATAACAATTTAACAAAAGTCTGTTCTGTTTTAAGGAGATGATCACAACACGTGGACAGATCCTTTGGGAATGGAGTTGAATATAGGCAAAGCAGACTGTCAAGAGCCACTAGTACCATTTGCTGAATTCATCAACGAACCACTAAACGGTGTTATTAAGGTACTAATGAAGGACCTACGACAACTGGCCGCGACCAAACTGACCACGAACCAACTGACCACTAACTAACCCTAGTCTTAATTTTGGCAGCCAATTGGTTCGCAATTTGTATGCGGTCAGTTTACTTGATTCGCAAACTAGTATTCGTTTGTTTACATTGCATTAAATTTTTGATTGAACGTAATTGTACTTTTTTTTAGATTGAGAAAGATTACACCAACTACAAGGTACACCAGCATGGAAATTCAGTATTTTCTTTTCTTCATTATCCTTTTTTGTTGAACACTCTCAACAAGCACACTCATCTTTTCTATGACAACCGAATTACAATGTACAGGCAAGTTGGCACTTAAAGTGATTCCTTGATCTTCTTATTCCTACTCCTATACTCTTAAATAATTAATTCTCTATGCTTAGCTTATCTCTCAAATTACCTTATGTACAATGTACGAGCGTCCTTTAAGGGAAATCTTTTTTAGCGGTAGAATTTACAGGTTCGTTTTTGTTTTTTTTGCTATCCGATGCTAGTTATTTTTGCGTGTTTGAAATATTCTGTTAGTTACGTACAGAGTTTGTATAAAAGCATTCAGAAATTTTTTATAATTTTGCTGTCTTTGCAATTTTGATTATTGTTCCCACGAAAGATTTTGTACTTGCAGTCAGTTTATCTGCATTTTTTTGTTGTTCGAGTGCTGCCATTATCAGTAAATGGTAACACTGGCGCAGCCAGAAATAAAAAAAGAGGGGTGGCAAATTTTTTTCTTACGATTGTTGCATAGGCGAATCCAAAAGTTTTAATTTACGCAAATTGTAACGAAATTAATAACAAGTCGTTGACGATAACTGGCAGCAGTTCTATTTACGTTTATGCAGTGGACTTATCAAAAACAAACAAATAAAAAAACAGCAAGCGAATGCGATTGAAGGTGGCTTCACGACGCGGCACAGATGCAAAAACCTCGTGTTCTTTAAGCAAACGATACGAGAATCGTCAAGTCTGGCGTAGTAAAGTTTGTAAGGAATTTAAAACAAATGAGGCAGACAATTCGAACAAAAAGAAACAATCCACCTCCGCCCCAAAATTACTAGTTGAAAAAACTATACTGCATGTTGCCACCACATACTGCTTGCTTTCTTCAAACAGACGAAAGAAATGCGTTGTATTGCAGCTTGTCAATACTAAATCTAGGTCTATTATTATTAAGGAACCTAGGAGCAGATGGGGTACAAAGTAGTTTGGGGCCTCCAGCCGCCCACATATTTTACTGAAGTAGTAATGGCGTTGCTGATTTGTATTAATTTGCAAAGCGAAAAACCTTGTCTCATATTTTTATGATGACTCCAGTGGCATGATCTGAGTTCTACCCGCAGTCCTGCACCCTGATCATGTGGTCATGTTGTTGCGTGCTTGGTTAAGATTGCTTTGTGGTGATTAGTATATCTGTTTGGTGGCTTCGAACAAGCAGCAAATTTAGTGGACAAGTATCCGTAGAAATCCACTGAAACAATGAATCATTGGACACTGGAAACTCAAATGTAGGTACAAATTCGTCCAAACACGAAGTTGTTATCACAATCAAAAGTGTGCAGAACGACTAACAGTTCGCGTCTGATGCTGTCCTGTAACTGGAGAATAAATATGCACTTACAACATCAATCATAGACCAGGGTGTAGTGGCGAAGTAATGGGGGTCTGTTAGTGAAGGCCTCCGACGCTAAGCTAGGCTATCTTAGCGATTTTTTACCAAAATAATTCCCTTTAGTCAACGCCTTTGCGCTAAATTAAAAATTATTTTTATTTTCGTTTCCAAAAATATCTGGAATTATGTGGAAATTAGCGCTACCAACCACCGATAGGAAGCTTGTTAAAGGGGGTGAAGCATCCAGCCAATTCCGGTAGTTTGTAATCGCCAAAATCGAAATAAAATTTTTGAAATTTTTTGTTCTTATTTGGGGGCTGTGGTTGCAGATATTCAACAAATACTGAGAGATATCCCGTAAAAAGTTTTGAGAATCTCTGAATCTGTTTTCTCTACCTGAACTTCAGGGATAAAGAGGGACTGAATAATAGTTACCCTTCTAGTAACATCACGTGACCAGTCCAGTTTTGGTAATCCCTTTTTCTCGAAATATTGGCTGGGAGACCAATTTGTAGAAATTCGGGCTGGGAAAACAAACCATAAACAAATCCCTTTGCTATTACCGCATGTACTACATGTGCGCCAGCGAAAATTGCACATTTTTAAAAAGAAATTGAATCAATTGCCCCCAATCCCCCTCTTGTATGGCTCCTTACAACTTATGACTTTAAAAGTTTATAATTGTTGGTAGGAAATACGATTTGAGCATTAGTCAAAAAGAATGCGACAGCGCTCGGTCCTTTCGTACGTACGTCTGATTCAACCAACAAGCAACATACGTAAACCCAAAATGACATGCTTTAAAAGAATTCGTTCCAAGACGGCGCATCACGGCTACGAAAAATTATTTTGTTTAATTAGTCAATGATCAAACATTTTCATTAAATTCCAATACTGATTGTGATTACTAGCAGTCCCCCCCCCTTTGGATTTTGTAGGTGTTTAGAGTTGAGTGCTTTAAATTTTTTTGACATTTTTGTAAAAATGATTATAGTGAAATTGTGTGCCACTTTCAAAAGGGGGAAGGGGATTAGGGGGACTAGTCCCTCTAATCCCCCCACCGCCTTTTGAATGGTAACGTTACCCCTTGCAGTGAGCGTCGGCGAACGTTTGTGTCAAGTATCATGCAAGGTGAGCTGATGCATCCGTATTTGAAGATCAATGTCAGAAGAAGCCACATCATTGAAGATGCTCTTATTCAAGTAAGAACTTTTTTTACTTGAGCTTTGTTGGTTTAGTTTAGGTTTAAATTAATTGCATCTCCAATATTTTGCATATTGCCAATATAGTAAAAAAACAAGAGTTATCGTCCACAGCATGGTAAGTAGTCTTTGAAGACACAAAAAGACGGTTTCTTTTTGAATGAGGAGATGAGCCTAGAATTTTTTGAGTGCAAAATTAAGAAATGCAAACTTGTTACTGTATGACATTACTGGCAATTTTCTACTTAAATGTGCATTATGATTTTAAATTTTTTCCACAGCTTGAATACGCTTCCGAGAGTGACTTCAAGAAACAGTTGTTTGTCGAGTTTGATCGTGAGGAAGGAGTCGACGAAGGCGGTGTTTCCAAAGAATTTTTCCAACTTATCATTGACGAAATCTTTAACCCTGAAAACGGTAGTAAAAACATTTTAAAGCTACATTTTCTCCGATCAATAATCCCAAATTGGCTCGACTCACGTCTTGTTATCCTTAATTACCGAATTCAACTTTAAAATGCGACCTAAAAGTTTGTACGTTCAAGCGGAACTGTTCGTGGTATGCGTGTATTTGATCAATAGATAGTTTCTCCTTACTTTTCGTAGAAAAAATGTGTTAATAGTGCTCTTATTTCAACCAACGTATTTGCTAGCAGTTGAAAATTCCCTGCAGGTAAATACACTTATTGCTACACTGACATAATGATTATCCAAGGTAAAAAAAATACTGCAGAACTAACTTGACCTCCTGGACGTTTAACTCGAGCAAAATGCACGAAACCCGCCTTGACAGTTTGAGTGGTTTGAAATGATTGAACCAAGTCTTTATCATTCTTGCTAAATTACGCTGAGTTGCGGACATGTATATGAGAGAGGTTGCCCATCGTCGCGCTATTGTGCATGGACTACTACAGTTCAGCTACGCTTCTTAAGACTTGTTGCATCCCTGGCGAGTCGTGCCACGAACACTACGTTAAATTTGACAGATCATGATGTTACTCGTAAAACCAAGATCTCCCGTTACGGAGGCGAGTGCGTTAATCGTTCGACCAACTGACCTGTCTAATACAAAATGGCTGGGCAGCTGCTTGACTTCAAAATTGAAAGTCGCAGCTTCTTGCAGTTTAACAGCCATTAGATTTAGAATGTCAAGTTTTACTATTAATCTGTGATCTAGTAAAGGTTTAATCCCAAAAACTCAACTCCTCTCGATCAGTTCGGGAATCAAACCGAGAGCAGCAGTCTTTCGATCACAATTTCGACGCTCTAGGTATTGAGCTACGCCACCGCCATGCTGCTACATGAAAGTGCTATACTGAATATGTTTATATGGTCATTTATAATTTAGGTGTGTTTGTATACAACGAGGACACGCGCTTATTTTGGTTCAATCCACACTCATTTGAGGCCACCACCCAGTACAAGCTGATTGGGATTGTGTTTGGCCTGGCCATCTACAACAACTGTATATTGGACGTCAACTTCCCTTCTTTTATCTACAAGAAATTGCTGGGAAAAAAAGCTCGCTTCGCAGACATGGAAATGTTTCAACCTGTTAGTAGATGTTAAAAATCCTGCGACCAACAAGTTGAATTTTTTTAGTTTTAATTGATTATGTCGCTGCGTGTATTAAAAAAAACACGACCCAGACGAAAAGGTCTTGAGGGTGACGTCACGAACCTTCTTCGTAAATGGCGACGACTTGTAATGCACCCAAAATCCAAGGACAAGTTTGATTATAGTGGAAGACCATGTGGAAGTTGTGGTCTAAGTCATTTTACCACCAGACTACAGTTGACTGCGTAGGATGGAGGAGGATCACTGTTTCCTCTTCCTTTCTCTTAGTGCTGAACTTAAGTTTAGCATAGAACGTGGTGAAGCAGTAAATCTCGGAATATCCATTGATGAAGTTTTTGGTTCTTCACGACTTGGAATCGTACCAGCATCGTGGCTTCTATAGAGTGACTTTTTTATTTATTTATTGGGACAAGCGATTGACTTAGCTAAGATGTTGGGTTTGATATGCCTATATCGATCAAAAACGTATTCTTCTGGAAATGGGAAAAGGCTGCTACAATCATCTTTTTTTACTGCCGAACTAGTTTTGTCAATCTAGTTTGTTATGAAGAAAGAAGGCAGTTATTCATGAATGATGAATTGTAAATAATCAAGTCGTAAATAATTACTTCGCGAAAAGACTACTGCTTAACTTGTTAAGGCTGAGAATAGAACATTGACACTACGTATCCGATGCTTGCTACGCGAGTGACGAGCACATGAGGTTGTTGGCTCACAATCTGCGTAACGAGTTCGTTTTGCATGCTTGTGATAGATCAGCGTGCTGGTTGGGCTTTACAAGCGAACATGAATAAAGCATGATTCGTATGCTATTTTTAAATTGCTAAAATCACGTTGTTTGCAGCAGAACTACATCGGTTATTTGTAAACTTGCTTTAGGGCTGCTAATAAGCTTTTGGAATTGCCTAAGAAATTTTACGTGCTGTGCGCTAAACATAAACATTAGCAATCAGGGCTTCATACCAGACTAGTATTCATACTGTCTTTAGATGATATCATTCTAAGATTCTGCAAGTGCCCACTGAAGCAGAGAATCGACGTGGAAATCAACTGCCAACAGTATTGTTTAAGTGTTACGAACTTCGTTCCAAATGACTGCTAAAACAGTTCGCTGCGTATAAACCACGCTATTGCGCTGTCTCCTCAAATGCTCTTAAAGTCCTGGAAATCAAATACTGATTTTGAGTTTTTTGATCTGTTTTAGAAGAATTCAACAGAGTGGAGTTCTTAACATTGAGCCGAGCAAAATGATTAGTTTTTCAGAGTCGTTGAAATACTGAAATCAATATTTAAATCTTGTTTTAGTTGATGTACAAAAGTCTGGTGGAGTTGCTTGCATACGAAGGGGTCGTGGAAGATGATTTGCTCCTCACTTTTCGCGTGGAATACCAAGATGTTTTCGGCACTGTGCACCATCACGACTTGAAAGAAAATGGGGAAAACATTCCAGTCACTGCTGAAAACCGACAGGTAGGGCTAGAATTTATTCAAAAGTATTATGTTTGTAACTGTCATTTTTTAGTCATTTAACTGGCATTGACCTTAAATTTTTAGTGAATGATCGTTGTATAATGACTGAAAAATTAAAGCTAGGCTTATTTCTTGCAGTTAAAATAAAATGTTTCATTTTTCTCTCTGTCTTATGCTGAAGCGTGGAGCCGGTCCATTTCCGCAGCATTGCGCCTGGCAACACAGCTCGTTTCAAAGAAATGTCGCAGCGGTGGCGAACCGTTTGCAGCACTGTTTCTGATTTGACAGGCCCTAGCGATTCGAAAACGACCTTTAAGTTTTTGAAAAGTCTGAAAAAATATTACCAAATTTGGACATTAAACCAAAAATTTTGGGCGAAAGATAATTCTAAATTCATAGCCACATACGATGCCCATGGATTTGTTAATCACACCAACTCCGGTGTAGAATTTTGACTCTAAAAATCAAACCAGTATTACGAAAGCGAGATTTAGTTCGGTTAGACTGCGGTGTAGATTGTAAAAATCTACTTCAATTTCCTCATTGATCTAATCCAAATGGGCTAATTCTACCAGCATTTGTTCGTCGTTGCTATAAGTTAAAAAAGAAATTAAATGTATTTAGTTGACCCATTCCACTTGAAAATTCAAGCGCAGAATCGGCCGCACATCAAATTCCCGATCCGGTCCGCTAGATACTAAATACTTAATAGCATGTTTTTTCGACAAATTTGAATAAATTTTTTAACCGAACCATTTCCAGTTTGTTTTTGATCTCTTGCGGAGTGTTGGAATGGACTTAACTTGAAAGCCATTTAATCCGGCAATATTGCGATCCGTAATCTTAAATCGTTAATTTTCCAGGAATTTGTGGATTTATACGTGGATTGGCTTCTTAATTCGTCGGTTTCGCAGCAATTCAACGCGTTTTTAAGCGGATTTGATCTTGTGGTTAGCGACTCTCTCCTCAAATATTTGTTCAACTACAAAGAACTTGAACTTCTCATTCGTGGCAGTGAAGTAATTGTTGCGTGCTTGGTGTTTACTATGACGTAATAGCTACTGCAGCCTAATGATCTACATCTACTACTTAAAATCAATACAGCATTTTGCTGCCAACAGCTATTAAGCTAACTTGGCTGCTTATTTCATTTGCAATTTTTATGTAATGTTGATGCGAGTTTCAATTGATTTCAGTTTGTTCTTTAAGTGAATTCGAGTCAAGTTTTTCACTCTAGAGTTGCTAAAAGCCTGAAGTGCATTCTCACCCAATTTGAACTTTCTACGTTTCTGCGATGTTGCTGTTCAAAATTAACAATTTTCCTCTTACTTCAGTGTTGCCATTTTGTCAGTATTGTGATAGAAGATAAACTTTTCGAAAGCTGGTCTACATGTATTAAAAAGCAGCTAATTTTACAGTTCTAAACCTTAAGTTTTACAATAACTCTTCCTCAAAACTTTTATCGAGAATCAGGAACATGCAGTAACTTTTAGAAATTTTGTTTCTAATTGGCAACCCAGGCAAAATTTCTTAAGGGGAAAAAACTTCTGAGGGAAAATTTTATCTGTTATAGCTCAGGAACGGAAGGTTGTAAAAAGCTCAAATTGGTGAAGTTATTCTTCAGATTTGTCAATTTTTTTTTTTTTGAAAGAAAATCGAGCAAAAAATGTTTCCAACCTGATTGTCCTTTAAGCTATGGGAGTAGCGTGTAGCACACTTGCAAAAGTGAAACATTGGAGGTGCGGAGATCCAACAATCAGGCCATGCCCCTAGGGCTCGAACCAGCGGTCAAAAATAAAAGAGCCGAAAAAAGCTTTTCGTAGAGACTCATTGGCAAAATAGTGCAGAAAAAGTAATTGAAATCCTGTGGAGGCCTGGTTGCTGCAAGAAGAGTCTCCTTACGCTTAATCTTGCATTATTAGTAAGAGCAGAGTAAGAACCTCTCACCATGGCAGGGAAAGTGGAAAAGCATGCATCATGCGTCGTAGGCATTTTCGAAAGCTATTAAGGATACGGAAGATTGTTTTTGGAAGAATTTGAATGAGCATCGCTCTTTATCGGGTTTGTACTTTCACAGGAGTACGACTTCGAGGAGCTACAGCGAACGACCGAGTACGATGGTGGCTTCTCTAAAACGTCGCAAACAGTCGTCGATTTCTGGAACGTCGTTCACGAACTAGCCGATGACGAAAAACGAAGTTTGTTGCAGTTTTCAACGGGAAGCGACAAGGCCCCTGTCGGGGGACTGGCCAAATTGAAAATGGTACGATCAAAAGTAGTGGAAATAATTCGAAAAAGCTGCCATGCACTCTTTTTGACAGAAAAAAAATTTTCATTAGAACACGAGGCTCATTTTTGCTCAAAATTCAAGAACAAATTAAGAACAATGCTAGCCTCAGCAAAAACAATAATATATTGAGAATGTGAACTTGGAACAAATTAAGAACAATGAAAGAAAAAGAACAAATTTAGAACAATGCCAGCCTCAGCAAAAAAAATAATTGAGAATGTGAACTTGAATATTGTACAACGAGTTTGTAGCAATCCGTAGATTTTTTTTGGGCCGTTTCTGTATGTTGTTTTTGATTTGTCAACGGTATTTATGATCTTCAGTGAAAGTTAACCCAGCCAGAATAAATTCGTATAACATTATTGTCTAATAAATTTAAGAACAACCAGCCTTAAGCAGCCCTTCCTTTTCCAGTTCTTATAGAAAAGTGTATGTGTTTTGGAAAAAAATTAATGGTTTAAAGTTTTCATTTATTGTAATTCCAACTCTAGAACAGTTCGTAGATTGTAGTCAACAAGCTCGTCACTCGAAAAAAGGGCATTGGAACCACAGTATAACTGTTCAATTCTCAATTAAACCAGTCAAGTACGCAGTCAATTAGTGAGGTGATCTCAGCTTGACCAGCCTCTCAGTCGTTAGAAAAATAACTACTTATGTCGGTGCATGCCTAATTGTCTGTGGCTGTTGCGTGCTTGGATTCAAATCCCATCCGTAGTCATTTTTAAGACGACTGGAGGCAGATCCCGTTTATAACGTTATGCTTTCCATTTTCTATAGCAGTTTAGCTGGACTATGCTTCGGGGATTTTTAGTCCAAGCGTTATATTCTGTTTATTTTTTACAGGTGATCGCTCGAAACGGACCGGACTCCGATCGACTTCCAACCGCTCACACTTGTTTCAACGTTATTTTATTGCCTGATTATAAAAACAAAGAGAAACTAAAGGAAAGATTGCTCAAAGCTATCACTTATTCCAAAGGTTTTGGCATGCTCTAAGTTAACTCGACACACGAGCTGTAACCGGTTTTTCTAACGCACATTTTTTCCAAGGTATCTATTCAATTTTGCTCCTTGATTATGTAAATTTTGC
The DNA here is from genome assembly GCA_963965965.1 of Trididemnum nubilum. Classification (NCBI taxonomy): domain Eukaryota; kingdom Metazoa; phylum Chordata; class Ascidiacea; order Aplousobranchia; family Didemnidae; genus Trididemnum; species Trididemnum nubilum. The sequence continues at coordinate 7,041,278 of OZ014481.1, read as the reverse complement.
ATTATAACATTTTTTTAGCAATTTCAAGTAAGTTACTGTTGCATTACCAATAACGTTGTGTCCAGTATCAAGTTCTTTTTGACTGGATAAAGTTTAGCCAAAGCTTGTGTTGTTCTCTACGTTCTATAACATGTTGCTTCACTCTTATCAAATTTCTACCTTTAGAAAAAACTTCGCATCTTGAAATGAGGATTTTAGTTTGAACCAGTCGTATTTGAAACTTTATGCAAGTTATGTGTTTGCTTATTGTGTTATTTTCCGTTCAACCGTGCATATTCTACATTGCACCATACTGGTGTAAATATGATGTCAAGTGCATGTATATTCTGTGCTTGAGTATTGAATAATTATTGTTCATACTTGGAAAGCTTTTCACAGTCATAGTCTACGTTCACACACGTTGTGTAAGTTACGTCGAGGTTTGGGATACAGGTTAGAAGCGCTTAGGGTTTACTATATCCAGGCGAAATAAAGTGAATGGTGGAAGACGAAATGTATGGTAGCTCAATTTTTACTTCTGTTCCCGCAATCCTCAAAGAAAAGTGAGTAAAAATATACTCATCAACTGTAAGTGGTCAAAAGCCAGTGACGTCTTTCTCCATTGCTTTTGCTTGTTGGCGTTTTAATTTGCAGCTTTTTAGCCTTAGTATTTATGTTTGATTTGTATTTGAGCGAAATGTTAAATTAGATTTGGCTGTTCCTGCTCATTGTGCTGTGATTACTGATTAGCCAGTCCTGGGTGGGAGAATCCATCTATCAATCGGACTACGTGAATGCTTAAATGTCTGAAAATCAAACTCTAGGCTTTGAAAGTTTGTTCTGTCTCGACAGTGCAAATCATTTGATAGCCGTTTTTAAAAATTTTTTGGTTGAGATTATTCCAATGCTATTTTCTAGTCAGCACAGAACAACAATTGTTTGTTATGTTTATCTTTTCAATGCCCGGATCCAAATTTCGATGTGAAATCTAAAAAAAGCATTAAAAAATTATCTGGATTTAATTGAGTGTAGATACCTAACTTAAAACAGCTGCATTACGTGACATATATATAGCAGTGCTGTTTTGATCTGACAAATGCAAGTAATATTCGATTAATTAAAAAACAAACGGTTACATAGTCTACTGTGCATTTACAAACAAAATTGTTTGCATTTTCGCCTAGTTTTGGAGATGTATCCGTTTTTGGGGGGCCAATAATTTCTTAGTTTTTGTCTTAGCCCGTAACCGGCAGGTAGTCTGCTGGTAATATTCTGTTCTTATGTCAGCGGCAGCGCTATTGTTTAGGAATGGCTGATTCCTTCACACCTTTGTTTTAATTAAAAATGATCAACCTGCTGTACCTGCATTATTCAATGCTTTTGAATAGGTTGTTAAATGTTAATGCTAATGAATGAAAATTAAGCGATATTCATGGACAAACATTTTCAATAAAAAAGTTTAGGAAAATGTTGAAACTAGTTTGTGCCATTAACTGGACATTGAGAACCCTTTTGTCCTTACACTTCTTGCACCTGCTGCTCATAAAGTTTGGCCTTCACTCTAAAAAGAGCCACTTTACACTTTGGTATAGAGTTTTCAGCAACCGTTCGTTTTGCATTCGTCGCCCAAATTCCTGCTTGCGCCTCCTGGAAAGACAGGTTGAAGTGATTTAAACTCTGTTTTGAGGTGTGTTTTGTTAATCGGTGTTTTTAACAACTTTTTAATAAATGCTCAATAATTCATTAATGTGGCTTAAAATGTTTACCTAACTGTGCCATACCTACCATGCTCAAATTGGTGAACGGAGATGGAGTCGAGGACACAACCTTCAAGGCTATGGACTCTGACAAAAATCCAAGGCCAAGGACCGACTTTTCGATGACAGACCCTCTCGAGGCAAGGACACAATTTTTCTAAATTATGGTCGGCATATTTTCCATTATTTTTAACTGCGAAAGTCTTAAGATATTGTAATTTGTTAAGTTTTTTTATGATAATTCGAAAATAAAAGTTTCTAAAAATAATGAACGTCATTTTGAAGTTTTACTCGTTAGCAGCAATGTTGATTACGTTCCGTAGCGATATCGTGGCGATAAAACAACTAAGGCCGTAACTCTTAAATTGGAAATGAAAATAACCAATAACTATAAATTCTTAACGTGGAAATGATCTAGTTTAAGGTCTTCAGTTAAGGCCCGGTGCAAACGTCCACCGCTTATGGATCCCCTCTTTTTCAGTACTTTCTCAGACACAAATCTTATTGTTTGGTTAAACGGTTTCGTTTGATAAAAGTTTTTCAATATTATCATAATTTTTAAATATTGCAAAGCGACCATGATATTATTATCTAACTTAAAAGTATCGCAAAATACGGCAAATTTATATTTTTAAAATGAGGTACCGTACTTGCAGGCTTAAGTCCTTGGAAAAAACTGGGTGCGAAGGCAAAGTTCCCATGCCTTCGTTGAACAATTTTAGTACGTTTTTCTTTTTTTTGAGAAAAATAGAAATTTTTGTAATATTACACAATTAGATTTTCAAAGCAATTTTATAAAAGAAAATACCGCTGAAGTTAAGTTGGAAAAACTTTATTTTTCCCACGGTTTCCCAATCCTAATTTTAAGGCAATTTTTTCGTTACATTTCAGTGCATGTGATGTCTCTCCAAAGTCTTGCATCTATCAATAAATGAGGGCGATCGTTTTGGCCGCCAAAAAATACTGTAAAATTTAACGTACGTTATTTAGCTGCAAAAAGTAACCAGAAAATCTCAGCAAGGCCGTATTAATGAGGAAAGCATTGGAGATATTTGTCCCGGGGCTCCTCGAAAAGGCCCACAAGTTGTAGAAACGTAAAAATTAGAGTTGTTCTTGTCTCAAAACAAATTCTTTGCAATATTTGCTCGCGGATTTTCTAAACAATAGCTGTCGTTTTCAAGTAACGTTCTGTTAATTGTATCAGGGCTATACTACATCTAACATACTTAGGATATCATAGGCCATCCCTGGAAACTGTATTGCATTTCATTATCATCACGTGCATACTTTCATCTGCTTCCACGTTCACATAAGCACGGTCACGTTTTGGTAACAGCAACTCAAAAATGTTTGTGTCCGGACACTCGGATCCCTTGCTATGGCCCTGAAAGGTTTTAGTGTTTTGCTGTCTGTACCACCAGCACCGGAAGTAAGTAAGTAAGTATTTATTTTTCGTCACCATTCACAATAGAGCACACAAATCAAAACAAAAAAACGCAATCTAGTCAGTTATACTGTATAAAGAAGCGAATGGGGACTGGGAAGCTCCGAAGGGACCTCCTCGATCATCGAGTCAAGCAGCCACCCGTTTTGTTTGAGAATAACATTTCCACTAATAATTCAAACTAATTCGCAACCAGGTAAAACAAAAAACTGGCAATTATAAAAATTATGTAAATTAAAATATTTTTCTTCATAGGTTTGCATCAAATAAGTTTTGTATTTTTTTTTGAAGTAGAGAATGGGAGGCTTTGAATTTTAAGGAATAAAGAGTTCGATATTTTTCCTTCTTGATATTTGATACTTCGTTGTAATCTGTTGGTGTTATAGCGAGGAATATAAAGACTGGGACGGTTGCCAGAAAATCTTGTTGTTCGACCAGAGATTTTACTAACCTTAACAAAAAAAGTCTGAAAAGATTGAGGAAGGGTATTGTGCATAAACCTATTAACAAATTTAGCAGTTTCAAGTTTATATAAGTCTGGAAGTTTCAAAATGTTCAATTTTGAATAATAAGACGATACTCTGTCCCGATAATTCCCCCCACCAATTAGCTTGACAGCTTTATTTTGTATTGAGTTTAATTTTTTTAGATAAGAAGGAAAAGTTGATCGCCATACAACTAGACCGTACAATAAGTGAGAATGCACCATAGAATAATATGATTTTAGAAGGGCATTTTGTGGGAGGATTGGTTTCAATTTATAGAGTATTCCGTGTGATTTAAAAAGCTTATTTTCAATTTCTTCTAGGTGAAAACGGAAATTTAGATTCGAGTACAATATACTTAACACAGTTTTCGGCCTTGATGAAGGTGTCATCAAGTTTTACAACGAAGTCAGGCTAGTGTTATTTAATTTAGGAGGGATCGAAAGAACATGGCATTTTTGTGGATTGATAGTTAATTTATTGGATTTACACCAGTCAATTATGCAAGGTGCTTGATAATTAAGGAAGTGTTAGCAGAAATAAATAGAACAATCTACACTGCGTTTTACCACCTCATTCTCCGTTTAGAGCTTTTAAACAGTGCCATTGAAAATAAGATTTACTATGACTTTGCTACCACATTATTTTTCAAATAAGGAAAGAAAAGGAATTGACAGACCAGAAGTCATAGGCGTAGCCAGGGCCTACGAAAGGGAGGGGGGGACAATGATCCCCGTGCCCATGGACTTTAGGCATAGGTGCCTTAGGTGGGCACAAGTCCGTTAAACCGTAAATAACGAAGCTAACTTTTTCATTAACTCGTTAATCCGTTAAAAAGTTTTTTCATGTTAACGGACTGAATTAACTTCTGTTAAGTTCTGTTAACGGACTAAAGTAACTTCTGTTAAGTTCTGTTAGCTTCCGTTAAGGTTTTTATCGTTAATATCTTGCACCATTCATTCAACGGACCGATACAAACCAGTTTGCACTGGTAACACTTGTTGCGTATTAGCATGAGTTTTATAGAAGAAAGCGAAGAAAGGAGCTCTTTTTTGAGGCAAATAATAACCTGTAGCCTCATAGGTCTTAATTATCGCTGTTCACAATTTCCAAAGATTTTCAGATCGCATCTTCGTTGTGCATTTGAACTTATTTTTATCTTGAAATTAGATTAGACTGTAAAATGTAACTTCCAAAACACATAAAGACCACCATCAGGGGCGTATTTAGGGGGGGGCCATTGGGCCATGGCCCCCCCCTTTGTAAGTTGGGCATCAGGCTTTCAGGCTTTTGGCTGGAAATTTGAGTGAGTTCGGGTGAAAAACGGGACGGAACTTGAGTAAAGACCTTTTTTTTTTTTTTGGAGATCACCTAATTTTGGGCGGAAAAAACCTTTGAATTTCGGATTTCGGCCGAAAAATCACTCTGAATTTTGGCGAAGACCTTTTTTTTTTTTTTTTTTTTTTTTGGAGATCACCCAATTTTGGGCGGAAAAAACCTTTGAATTTTCGAGCTTTCCGAAACATTTTGTCTCAATTTTCTGACAAACCGTCTGCAACTGATTCAAGATCAATGAAAATTCGAGTCAAGGTCGTTTGCACACTTCTCACTCTTTCAAAATAGCCCCCCCCTTTTCCAAATCCTGGCTACGCGCCTGTTCCTGGCCCCCCCCTTTTCAAAATCCTGCGTACGCTACTGACCACCATAGCAATAAATATTTCCTTACAATCAGCTCAACAGCGTCAATACGTGTTCTAGAAGCGAGTGAATAAAAATAAGCGTAAATTACACGCAAAATGTTAACGAATTTACGGACTTTATTAACTTCCGTTAATTAAAGCTGAAAATAACGGATTAACATTGACGGAGGTGTGAAGTTTATTAACGGACTAGTGGCTAACGAAGCTAACGTTTTGCATTAACTTGCCCACCTATGACTTTAGGGGGCCAATCGACATGACAGTGAGAAATCAGTATGTGGAAGACCGAAGACCTTTTTTTTTGGAGATCACATCAAAATTCTGAGCAAACTGTGACATTTTTCCTTGAAGATCTTTTTTTTATACGGAAAATTCGGACAAAACTATGGCATTTTTCCGTGAAGCCTTTTTTTATTTTGGAGATAACGTGCAAGTCCGGGAAAAAGCTGCGGCATTTTCCCCGTCTGTTTTGGAGTTGACAAAACCGGAAATGCGTAATATTTGAGCTGGCCCCGGGCCCACGTTTGGCTCTCGGCGCCCCTGGGCGTAGCCAAGGGGGAGGAGACAGAGGGCCCGCCCCCCTACTTGAAATACCACCATTGATAAAAAGGATGAATGCAAAGCCTATTGCTTATTCAATTTCAGTTTCTTTTAGGATTTTCGCGTACACCAGTAATTAACAATAATATTAATATTGACGACCAGGGGGGGCCGGTCTCCCTTAATTCATACTTTTGCCAATCAATTTAAATGTATAACTCGGGAGAAATTCAAGAATTTTGTCCTAAAACTTGCAACCTCTGGCCTTCAACTAACCTTTTTACAAACTTAATGTAATCACATAATTAGTAACCATCTATTTTACTAACTTCAAGTAACAATCCATCTCCACCTCGCCAGTTTTTACGAGACAAAATATTTAAAAAAAATAGCGAGTGGAAATGTTTGTTGAACAAGTAATTGAACTTGAATTAAAGCGCCCCTTGATCGCACATGTAATCTTAAAACTGGTTATTTTTATGACAAAATTGTTTGCATGCTTTTGGCCTAAAGGCTACCAGCGCAGAAGCCTGTAGAAAAGAGCTGCCAAAACGGCGACTTCTTAAAAGAAGCAATGTAGAATATTTTACCTTTCCACATGATAACTTTTGGGAGGATAACGTTTTCGCCTTGCTTGTTTTCAGTAGTTGCCGTTTTGGTATTTTCCCTAGGCTTCCGAGCTAGTTGCCTTTCCAAAACATCACAAATTATTATCAAAACAAAGATCTCCAACGCAAATCATCGATTGAATTGTTACTTATTGCTGAACAAGTTGCAGAAAGCAATGCACCATGCTTTCCCTCACCAAGACCAAGTCAATTACAAAATTTATTGAAAAATGCTAGGTTTTGAACGTAAAATGTAAGCAAAGAGAAGGCTGAACAATTTAATTTTTTCAATTGGCCTTCAAATCTTAAAAATTTAGTTCTTTCTAAATGGCTCTAAAAACATGCAAAATGTAATCCAAATGGCATTATAATAGCTATTTTTTCCGAAAAATTACAAAAATTTTGAAACAATCACCCATAGCCTCCGGCGACAGGGAGCCCCCGCCCCCGGACTTCCGTCTCTGATAGATTTGAGTTACAATAGTTTCTTCACACGCCTCCACAATTTAACACATATTTCGAAAACATAAACTTTTGGTTCAAGTCCTCCTTCTTTAGCAACATCTTGTTTACGCACCAACTTAGGACCCAGGCTTCTGATCTTCATTCTAAAGTATTTTTGTCCCACAAAAATCCCTCTTTTTGAAAATTTATGTTGACGTCATAAATTTTCAAAAATTTTCATAAATTCATGTGATTTGCCGATTGGGCCTCCCCATCAGTCAAAAATCCTGGCTACGCCTATGCCTGAATTCAAGAAATTATTATGCTTGGTTATTTTTCTTTTCAACCATTCAAAAAACAATGCTGTCCTCAAGGTGAGGACATTTTTGAGGACTTGAATGGTTTAAGGCAAATCCAAGGACTTCAAAATGTGTCCTCGAGGCCAAGGACGTCCTGCAGGACTCCACCTCTGTTGGTAAATTCGCCCAAAGCGATTGGGGAGGCTTTCGCAGCCGTGTCCGGCGCAATCGGAGTGCGGCAACAATCAAAACAAAATTTACTCATATCCGAGTGAAAACCAAACAAAAGATCTTCGCTGCAAACTGGTTCTCTTTTCGTCCGGAATTTCGGAAATTTGTCCCCAAATTCAGGCGATGACCAAATGAAAAAAAAGTCTTTGCCGCAATTTGGCACTGACTTTGGTCTAAATTTCGGATTTATTGGAATTCCCGGCCATTTTTTCGTCTAAATGTTCAGAAAGCTTTCTTTTTGGGTGGGGGTCGCTAAATCTCGATGGGGGAGACGCTTAAACGCGTCCCCCTATCGAGAGTTAGCGTCCCCCACCAAAATTTAGCGTTCCTCCCATCGAGATTTCAGTGTTCCGCCACCGAGATTTTAGCCCTCTCCATTATGAGTAAGCGTCTGGATGATTAGAAAAAAAGTAGCTGTTAGTACCAATAAATTCCAAAGTCCGACCAAACGTAGCACCAAATTACGGTGAACATAGGCGTAGCCAGGATTTTTGATTGGGGGAGCCCAAACCACAACTCACCTGCAATGACGTCATCAAAAATTTTCAAAAGAGGAAGTTTTTATGGGGCAAAGATATCGTAGAATGGATGATCTGAAGCGGTAGCCTGTTGGCACTAAACCAAAACTTTGGTAAAAACAACGAGCGAAAATTTATGGTTAGAAACTGCAAATGTCTAACTTAGGAGACGTGTTGAGTAAGCTAATGTACTTAAACGTATCACAAACGGGGGTCTGGGGGCGGAGCCCAAAAGTTTTACGATTCAGAAAATACTGCTGTCCTCGAGCCGAGGACAGGGCAATTTTCGAGGACTTGAGGATTCGAGGCCAAGGACTTGACCTTCGAGGCCAAGGCCAAGGAATTCAAAATATGTCCTCGAGGACTCCACCTCTGCTTATTAGTATATTCCTGGTTACACCGTTGAAATACGCACGTTTAAAAGGGCATTCAGGACAGTGGCGTCGCTAAGGGGGGGCGGAGGGGGCGGCCCGCCCCGGGTGTCACCATTTTGGGGTGACACCATTTTTTAATGATACCAATCGAACAAAAAAAACAAACAATTTGTTTAACATTATTGGAAAAGTTTAGCACATTGGAACGGACTTAAGAATGATTTAAAGTATGTTATGAAACATTTATTTAGAAGGGGGGGAGGAGGCGCTAATTTGCCAAACATATAGATCACAAATCAGCAAAAACTTTGAAAAATCGTCAACACTTAGCAATGAAATTTGATCGCTAGCTGAAACATGCTAAATATAGGTTTCATAAAAAAATATAAACTCAGGAATAGGGGGGGTTGGCAATTCAGTATCAGTTGATTACCAATTACTTCGACTCAAATATCGTTCCATTTACCCCCTCCCCCAACCAATTATTTTTCACTAATAAATATACACGAATTGTGGTTAATCTTTGTGAGTTTCATTGAACTATAAGATTTTATGTTTTTCGTCCGGGTCGCAGCACCACGGACCAAATCTTCACTCTGAAGCAAATCTTCGAGAAATCTTGGGAGTATGGCAAAGATCTCTTTGCATGCTTTGTCGATCTTGAAAAAGCATATGACCGAGTTCCTCGGGAGAAACTTTGGAAGGTTTTGCAGGAGTATGGCGTTGATGGTCAATTGTTACGCGCTATTAAGTCATTCTACTGCAGACCGGAGGTTTGTGTTCGGGTAAATGGCAAGCAATCAAAGCCGTTCCATGTGGGCGTTGGACTCAGGCAAGGGTGCGTTTTGTCACCTCTCCTTTTCATTGTTTACATGAATTGGATCGACAAATACAGTCAAGCTGATGAGTGTGCCACGATTGGAAATTGCAAAATTAGTCGTCTGCTATTCGCAGATGATTTGGTTCTGCTTTCTTCCACAGAATCTGGCCTCCAGCGCGCATTAAATAGCTTTGCAGATGCATGCAACACCGCCGGGATGAAAGTAAGCACGGCCAAAACTGAGGTACTTCATCTTTCAAGAAACCCTGATCAGTGCATATTACAAGTGAATGGAGCGACACTGAAGCAGGTAGAGAAGTTCAAGTATCTTGGGGTTGCATTAACGAGTGACGGAAGGCAAGACGAAGAACTGGATACCCGAATAGGCAAGGCTAGTGCAGTAATGCGAGCTTTGCACTACTCGGTTGTCATGAAACGAGAATTGTCGAAAAAGGCAAAACTCTCAATTTTCAAAGCAGTTTTTGTCCCCAAACTCACTTATGGTCATGAATCTTGGGTAATGACCGAAAGAATGCGATCACAAGTGCAAGCGTCCGAAATGAGGTTTTTACGAAGAATCGAAGGAGTTACACTGTTTAACAAGGTGCGTAGCTCTGAAATTCGAAAATCTCTTAACATCGAGCCGTTACTTCTCCGAATTGAAAGATCTCAGCTTAGATGGTTTGGCCATGTAAGCAGAATGCCTCAGGAAAGACTCCCCAAACAAGCTTTACATGCCAAAGCAAATGGGAGAAGACCAGTCGGACGACCTAGAACTAGATGGACCGATTACATTGAGGATCTTGGATGGAATAGCTTGGGACTTCGCCCAAGCGAAATGATGGAGGTGATGGAAGACCGTGAGGTGTGGCGGCTTAATCTTGAGCTACTGCCCCCGCAACCCTCACGGAAAAGTGGGCAATGAAGAAAGAAGAAGAAGAAGAAGACGGTACCAGCTTGTAAATAAGAGAAGTGAAATTTTACCCCACATAGCCATTGCCCATATATGCAACCAGTTTAATCATGTTTCTGCACTGCTAATTTCTGCCACACGTCAAAACCAATAGTTTTTACAAAAATAAGCCTAAAATTAAGCTATTTTTGCAAAAAAAAAACACAGACACAATATTTTCGAACTCTGGGGGCTCCTGCTCCAGACCCCCGAAACAGATCCCACTGCAGACTTCTGGCTACGCGCCTGAGTCTAATCATGTTTTCGCACTGCTAATTTCTATGCCACCAAAGTCCTACCTGATGCTATGTTTGAAAAGCAGTATTTTCCATCAGAATAAGCCTAAAATTAAGTTAGTGTTGCAAAAAGCAAATTTTTCTAGTGCTGATGGCCTCTGGCGTAGCTCCCAGACCCCCGAACACAGCTCTTCTCCCCACTGCAGATTTCTGATTACACGCCTATTACTAGACGTGTGCTGCTCATACTTCCAAGTTCTAGAATCTTACAACGAAAAGTTTTTGAGCTAGCCAAATAACAGCCGCTATCTACAGTAATAAAATAGAACCTCTATTTTTTAAATATAAGCTTTTGCAGCATACTATACATTATGAAAGGTGACATCACAAAAATCCGCCCTGAGTGTCACCATTCTTAGCGACGCCACTGATTCAGGACGTTTTTGTATAAAAAATTTTACTGTAAAACCATAGTGAAACAACTTTGGCAAATTTATAGAATTTTTTCGCACCAATTTTAATTCTCTTTGGTCAAGAAATTGTAAGATATTAGCAATTATTTTTTCCCTTAGACTAAGGAGAAACGCTTTCCGAACATTACCAAACTGAACGGACGTGAGTCAAAATCGTTCCAAATAATTGACCAGATTAGCAGCTGTCGAGGAAGTGGCTTCGTAGGTACCTGCTGATAACCGTAGCAAACCGATACGAAAAATGCTTACCAAAATGCTTTGCATTGAAACTTGAATTGCATATTTACGTGAAAAACTAACCAGCCTTCTGACCTTTAGGCCTAAACCAATCGCGCAATAATCGTATAAAATTTAATGGCTCACTAAAAACTAGAATCTCAGTCGAAGATCTAGTCAGTTACGATGCTTTAGCGTTCAACATGCAATCATTTCTTCGGATAGGCTATCTATAGTAAGCAATAGTCGATAGGCTACTATGCCCAAAGCACTAAAACCTTGCCTTGTTTCCGAATTCTTTGGTAGCATTTGGCGGACAAAGCACACTAGGAAATCATCTAACCTCTCTGAGTTCAAACAGCAGTTGTTCGACTAATTTATTTACCTATACTTTCAGCGCTCACCTAGTTCCAAGAACCCCGGTACTTAGCAAGACTCGAAATAGAAGTTACAAACTGATTTATTGCGCAATCTAATTGAAACAAGACGGCCGAAATTTGGATTCAAAGAGGTAAACATAATGTTTTTTCTCTTGAACTTTCTTAACGTGATGAGTTGCAAGAATCGCGATAGGGTCATGTTGGTAAAAATATTTTTTAATTTTTTCTCAGTATTTCAAACTTCGGGTTGAATGCCCTTTTAAGATTTTAGAAAAAGGTCGTTTTTTTTTAAATTTTTGTGGTAACCTTGAATTTATTTCCATAGAAACAAGCATGTTGAGATCACAAAATGTCTGCTTGCTACTTTGGGCAACGTTGTTGTAGCTTGAGCCGAGTGTTATGAGTTGAAGTGCCAACAAGAGCCATTCAGTTATTTGTAAAGTAGTTTTATTAAAGATGTAGCATAATAGCAGAATCGTGCAACAAATCAGTGCGCTAAAATTCCGAGGCCGAACGGCATTGCCAATTATTTGTTTAAGCAAAGCTTTAACGGTTTCTCTGCGGTTATGATTGGGGTTTATTTTGGCTTTTTTTTGAACAGTCTGAAGGAAAACAAAAGCTTTTAACGGTGAGTACAGACTTGTTTATGCTCGATTAGCTTACTCAGCTAAACTTAAACCATGGTTAAACTACTCTGTTGCAGTTATATCAGGTGGGTTTTAGGGTTTAGCCTACTTCGCATGGTTGATAGACTGATAAGACGAACTAATGTAATCGAAGAAAATTTTCAACAGGTTATTCGCTATTTCAGTTCATGTCGTGGGGCAGCAGCGTCAAAACCGCACTCATAACCTCTCAGTTGTCAGTCCTGTATCACAGTCAGTAGCCATACCGCGGTGGCCTATTGCGTAACTTGGGCTATTTGTTGTTACCAAGCCCATAGTATGTATATCTAGACAACTAGATTTTGTAACGTTGTCTGGGTAGCATGTATATCTAAACAATGTTACAGAAGCTCAATAAAACGAAAGGATTTTCAATTGAACTCTTGCCGTCTTGGTCACTACTCACTTGGGCCAGCGGTGCGGTGTACGCTTTCTTTTCAGCATGGCGTTGATTTCTGTTAGAAATTATTTATACCCTATCCGTTTAAATTATTCAGCTATCGGTGATTGATGTCTATCAGTTTTTTGTAGTTGTGAGAAATGTATTTTTCTGACCACATTGTGTTCACAGATGAATAAGATGGTTTCTTATGACAGTGATTCAGAGGAGGTTGATGATACAATTTCACAGCAAGATTTCTCACTAAAGCATGCTCTACCACCGCTAGACCTTTCGTTTAAAAGTCTTTTATCTCCAGATGGTAAGCTGTCAAACATGATATTTTAGGACAAACCTAAAAGGCGGGAAAGTAGGAAAAGGTGGTTAGGGTTAGAAAAACGATGAAATCAAGCTAAAAAACCCTAACCTGCCTTTTAGCACGGTTTCTGCGTTTTCTTACTTTTCCTATTTCTGCCTTTTAGTATCGCACGATATCATACTTTAATTCTTAATGCTGACTCAACTGCTTTACTGTCGCCTTTCAACTCAGAGTCGTGTTTCTACTGTGTTATTTAGAACCCTACAAGTGCCAAGCCTTCGGAGAAAAAGTTCCCAGGCACAAACATGTTCGGTAGACTCTTAAAGCTTTTAAGGGCAAGGATGACGGTACGGTACATTCAGAAATTGCATACTAAGTACCTCACACCTTGAACCATACCTAAGTAGGCCCAGGGCCTGTGAGAGGGGGTTCAGGGGGTACATCCTACCCAGGCCTAGGGGCCTGGAAGAGTTCAGGTTTTCGCATTAAGTTTTGGTATCGCACCATATCACTGTAATCAAACTAGCCTACAGCAAAAATATCAGTCAGCCTATTCAGTACTGGTAATTGGTCGCTATTTTTGCTACACAGCCTTTAGGGCATACAATAGTGGCTGATTTGAATAAAAAAAGAGGAAAATGTATCAAAAGCCATACACTTGCACCGAAATTAACGTTTTGTAACATTTCTCTGACTTGAGAGCCCTAATTCTATGGTATAACAATGTACGAGGGCCCACATTTCCAGAGATCCAAAAGCATTTTAACCTCAGAGAGCTGAGTCAAAATGGACATACTATACTACTATCATTAAGTAACTCAGGCGCGTTGCCCGAAATTCACAATGGGGGGAGGCTGTTTTGGGGGTCTGGGGGCAGTGCCCCCAGCCCCCAGAGGCACGGGGGGTCTGGGGGTGGAGCCCCCAGCGCTCGAAAATTTTGCATTTTTTTACAAAAATGACTTTATTTTAGGGTTATTTTGATTAAAAAATAATGCTTTTAAAACGTGGCTTAGAAATTGGCAGTGCAAACATGATTAAACTGGTGGCATAAATGGGCTATTTGGGAGGTGGCTAAAGGTAAAATGTTAGTTCTCTTGTTTAGATACTAGTAAATTATAAAATCGAATAGTTCAATAAAACTCACACGAAGTAATCTATTTCGTATGCAGTTTATAGAGTAAAATAATTAGAGGGGGGCTAATAAAAAGAGATTTGAGAGAAATGAATGGTAATTAACTGATACTGAATAGCCCCCCCTATTCCTTAGTTTATACTTATAGTATATTTGTTGATGACTGGCCCTGACGCGACGATGGCTCTCAGGTCACCACAGAGGGAGGTCTTTCTATGGCCCTGACGCGACGGTGGCTGTCAGGTCACCACAGAGGTTGCTCTACCAAGGGCTCCTGCTTTGGCTCGACTCTGGAAAATGGCCCTGACGCGACTGCGGCTGTCACGTCACCACGAAAGCGGTCGTTGCCTCTGGCGGGAATTCCGGGGTAGTGGGCGGCAACTGCTGTACAATAGCAGAAGCCAATCAGTATGGCTCTAAACAGGGGAAGTGGAGTTTGAAGCGACTTCTGCTCCTTGCTGCAGACTGTCTTTGTTTCTGACTTGTCTTTTATTAAAAGTCACACCAAACAAGCGAAAGCTGAGATGCTACCTCTCGCCCATGGGTAACTGAGTAAAACCATACCATTAAAAGCCTGAGATTACTCTCGGCTTGAACAAACTTCAGGTCTGAGCTCTGAATTTAGAATGAGCCAAAAGATCCCGACGGGAGTATATAAATAAATGGGTTATTCCATGGGTTAGAGGCGATTACACATCCAACATCAAAGAATTATTCGTCACACTAATTTGGGGGAGAAAACGTTCAGACAGTAAACATTAGTTGTGTTGGCGATTTCCTTACAGTCTTAAGCAGTGTGTTAGGTATCAACATGTTTCTAAGAGAATTTGCGACACATTAAACAAGTTTTGACACTTCAAAGAAAAATAGTTTGCTTTTAAGTACGTCCTTGGTTGACCCGGAGAAATTGCGATAAAAATGCTAAAAGCTGGAAAAGTATAACACGGTGCTCACAAAATATAATAATTGGCAGTAAATTTATATAGATATTAGTGGCGTTTGGACCAATGACACCTATGCTTAGCATTTTTACACTTGCGATTAAATTTGATTGCTTATTTTTGACCATTTTTCAAAGTTTTCATTTATTTGTTAGTTTTATTTTTGACAAATTAGCCCCCCCTGAACATATGTTTCAAAAGATGTTTTAAATCATTATTTAGTCCACTCCAGTGCATAAAACAGTTACAAAAGTGCTAAAAACGTAGTGTTTTTCTCATTCTGCATTTTGGTCGACATGCCAATGGGGTGGGGGGGCTATAGCCCCGCTGCCCCCTGGCTACGCTACTGCAAAGTATTCTATTTCATCTATGTTTTATAAAAAAAATAATTGGGGGGACTAATAGAAAGATATTTGAGAGAAGTGATTGGTAATTAACTAACACGAAATAGCCCCCCCTCCCCTTATTGCTGAGTTAATAATATATTTGTTGAAAAACTTATGTTTGGCATTTTTACACTAGCGATCAAATTTCATTGTTTATTTTTGGGCATTTTTCCAAGTTTTCACTGATTTGTGACTTTAATTTTAGACAAATTAGCTCCCCCTCTGAATATATGTTTCAAAAGTTGCTTTAAATCACTTTTTAGTCTATTCCAGCGCAAAAAAACAGTCTCAGCAGAACTAAAAATGTGGTATTTTTCTTATTCTGCGTTTTGGTTGACAGGCCAATGGGGGGGGGCTATAGCCCCCCCACCCCCCTGGCTACGCTACTGAAGTAACTCGCTCTATCTGTATGAGTTCTGTTCAGTAGGTATTTGGGTTTGTGAAGTCTATAATTGCAGATGACTTCTTAAAACTTTTATCAGTAAAATGCTTGGATTTGCAGTATTAAAGTCATTATATTGTATAATATTGTGTCAATGTCATCATCCCCCACTTCACATACTTTTTTTCATGTATATCATGTTTTCTGCTTGTCAATTTAAGCAAGTTTGGTGCTGGGATGTTGATCAAATGCCGGATTTTACCCTCAAGAAACAAAGAAAGTGCTAAAGCTTCCGGGACTCTGCCCCGGATCCCGCTGGGGAAGCTTACAGCGCTCCCCCAGACCTCCTAGCTGGATTTAAACCAATTTTATGTCTAGTTGTGTTTTTCATCGGTCCTAACTGTATGCGAATATCGTTATCCCCTCACTTTTAGATGAAGATCTACTCCCATCCGACAAAAAATGATTTAACGGCATGGGCCCCGATAAGGTGTGGTGGGCCCAATATAATTTGGGGGCCCGGTATCGACCTTCGTACCCCCTGGAAAATTTTCTCTCTGAGGCCCTGCATAGGCCTACCGTACCTTTTTTTTTTTACGTACCGTACCTTCAATCAATCTAGTTAAACAACGACCCATTAATGACATATGCAGTAGCGTTCGCAGGATTTTGAAAAGGGGGGGCCAAAAACTTCAGAAAATTTGAGAGGACATAGATCAGAATTTGAAATTGCCACACTCAAATTTCGTCCCATTTTTCGCCCAAAATCAGGTGAAGAGCAAAAAAAAAAAGGTCTTCACTCAAATCTCGTCCCATTTTGCGCCCAAAAAGGTCTTCACTCAAATTTCGTCCATTTTTCACCCAAAATCAGGTGAAGAGCAAAAAAAAAAAGTTCTTCACTCAAATTTCGTCCCATCTTTTGCCCAAAATCAGGTGATTTCGAGCCCAAAGCCTGATGCCCAACTTGCAAAGGGGGGGGGTCATGCCTCAATTTTGCTCACTTTTCTATGCAATTTTGCAATCCTGGCGACCAATGGCCCCCCCCTAAATACGCCCCTGGACATATGCAACTTACGTTGACGTGTTTTTTGTTTTTATTTAATCGTATTTTAAGTTAATAAGCATTGGCTTTTTTAAAGTACTTGAAGTGAATAAAATGTTGAGCTTGAAAACTGCTGAGCTTTATTTGCCGATACTTCATTCAAGGCCGTCATAATCTTATAGAACAAAAAATAATGCAACATCTAAAAATGATTTTTTATGCTTCAGGAATTGTTTATGTTAAGTGATAAAAAAATGACAATTTGTTGCGAAAGTTCAGTTTTATTAAAAACAAACTCATCGAATTGGTTACTACCACAATGATATTTGTATTTTCTTGTATTTTTGCGCAGCAAAGATATTTGCATTTGTTTAGTTGGTCAATTTGATTTTAATGTATCGAAAATCTGTTTACGTGTCGCCATTCACGAGGCGTTTTTGCAATGTAATTTATTAGTACTTCTCTCCTCAATAATACAAAAAACCGGCGCAATGTGCGAAAAGACTGGGATTTTCAAACCACTGCGTATTCAGCTAAAGTGTCGCTGCTGTTTCCGTTCAAGTTTTTCTTCAATATGTGACATGCCACGACTAGCATCTATAGGCAATAGTTATGACGTCACAATTGGCCGTACTTGCGACATCCTAATGCAATTGTAACTACAAATTAAGAGGCCATAATGTTTGCTTAAGAATAGCCTAGACTATGTGCACGCCTGGCTCGGTGGTACGAATCTTTATTGACGGCTGCGCGTTGCCCATAAAACGTTTAGTAGGCAAATTCAAACAGCGTACCAACGTACCGTACCAGTAGCATTACAAAAAAAGGCGTACTGTACCCGTACCATTACAAAAAAGGCGTACCATACTTCTTAGCAAAAATCGAGGCGTACCGTCCTTACGCACCGTACCGTACTACCGTCCTTGCCCAAGGGTGTTGCTCAATGCATATTATGTTTCTGCTTGAATGAGGGGGCATGGATTGTGTGTGTGTTTTGATGTCGTCAATTATCACCTTTGTGATAAAACTTTGTGAACCGCAGAATTACAGAATCCAAGTACACCGTCAGAAATCTCTGAAAATTTGCATCCGAACAGTAGCAAGGCTACTTTCGAAACTGACAGACAGGAGGCGAGACTGTGGACAGAACCTCAGTTGCTGGATTTTTTCCGATAAAATTACGGGACGTAATAAACTCGAAACACTGTTGCTAAAACCGCATTGAAGTATGTAAAAAAAAAGATATATAATGATGCGTTTTAAATGGTTATTTTGCTGATTTCACAATTGCCTGGTATCCATTTTAGGAGGGAATATAGTAGAGGCAGGAGCTATTGCCTTTTTTTGATATAGCCTTGTCCTAGCAGAAAAGCTAATTACATGTCTTTACTAACGTCAAACACAACTTTTTGCCCCTTCAAACAATGCAATAGTTTTGTTTAAAGCCTTCTGTTGGACAATGGTTCAGGGTTATAAAAATCTCAATCTACATTTGCCGTCTTTGATGTTACAGATTTAAAAGAAGAAATTGAAACGCATTATCAAACTAATTTAACCAGGTCACCAACGACAAAAAAATTCACGTGCCATTCAGTTCGAGTTAACAACAATTCGCTTCATGATTTGGCCGGATTTTATGACGTCATCGAAGGGATTGTTTCAAATGTTGGAGATATAGCTTGGCTGGACTTATCATTCAATGATCTCAATGCTATAGACGATGTAAGACAATTACAGTATTAGCTGTTGAAATGTTTGATTTTATTTATTTCTTTTTTCGATTTTTTCTCGTTTGAGGAAGAGATATGGCTCATTTTATGGTCAAAATCGGGTTTGTATAATAGATAATGGACAAGAAGTACTTTACTCGGTTTTTAAGAATGCACCAACGCGACCATGGTGGGAGTTGAACCAAGGGTCTTGCTAAGTTTATGGCCGTACCGGTGTATCAGTATAAATGACAGTTTTTGTTTGTCTCGACCAACTCTAACTGCTGACTTCGTCAATTTTTTTTTTTTTTGATGAAGTCATTGCTCTTACACTTTTTTCCTGTTTTATTGCCAAATGGTCTACAAAAAGCGAAACAATTACGAAATTGTAAATTAAGCGCTTATTTTAATAGACACTCGTTTTTTTACAAGAACAATTTTATAAGAGCACAAGGCTCATTTTTGCTTAAAATTTAAGAACAATGTCAGCCTCGGCAGCAAAAAAATATTCAGAACAAACAAAAAAGATTAAATTTCAAATTAAAAAAACTTTGCACTGATTTGTACTAATTCTAACCTATAAAATTTTAGTGTTTTTTTAGTATTAATGAGTAAAATTCATACCTGTCAACTCTCCTGATTTCGAGGATTTCTCCCGATCACCCGATCTCAACGAAAAATCTTCCGATATCACGATTCAGCTCAAGATTTTTGAATTAAAAATTAATCATTTTTTTTACAATTTAATCATTTTTGTTCGCGAAATTTTTTTCTGAAATGGAACAAATACGCTTCGACACCTGCTTCGATTGATTTTATATTTTTCAAGAGTTTTGAATTGAAAATTAATGTGTGATCTTGCTTTCACATAACGGGTAACATCAATTCGAATTGTTAAGAATTGATGACGTAACAAATAACACTGGCATGCACAAATTGTAGTCTCTGGTAATGATCATTGCAACCAGGCACGTGCCAGAACGGAATTTTTGGGGGCGATATCTTCTAAAAAAGAAAAAAAAGTCTTCGGTGCGGATTGCCATTATTTTCTCCGAATTTTGAGGTGATCTCAAAAAAAAGGCTTCGGCGCGAAACGACATTATTTTCTCCGTATTTTAAAGTCATGTCCAAAAAAAGGTTTTCACACCTGTAAGCCTCTATCATCTACAGTACGATATTTAAGGGGATTTCCAGATTTTCATTTTGGGATTCAGTCGTTGGAGTTAAATTTGTTTGGGGGAAAACCAAAATTTTGGGGGCGCAATTGCCCCCCTGCTCCTCCCTGGCTACGACCCTGATTGCAACTATGAAGAGCTGAGCTCTTTTAATGGCGTTTGTCGAAGAAAATGTTAGTACTAAGAAGCGCAAGAGAGATGGTCAGCGAGAGTTGCAAGACGAGGCGGTAAAAGTAAAAGCAAGAAGTAAGCTGCAGGTGCAAGCAAACTTGGGAGAAAGATTATGCTTTCATGCGTAGAAGCCATAAAGGGGATGATTACGCTAAATGTAATTCTTGCTGAATAGATATTAGCGTAGCTCGAGGAGGAACGAATGACGTAACGAAACACGTCACCTCCAAAAATCATATAAAGAGCATTGCAGCCGAAATAAAAAATCAAAGGATAACCAGCGTTATGGTAAAGGGACCAGAAGAGAGCGATAAACTTATTTATGCGGAAAAAAATTTGTAATGTTCGTGGTGAAGAACAACTTGCCGTTTAGCATTTCTGGTGAATTTTAGAAAATCGTCAGCGACATGTTTCCAGACAGTGAACTGCAAAAAAATATGGAGCTGGAAAGACAAAAACTTCACAAATCATAAAAGGAAAGAGGAAAAACAATTAAAAAAATTCAAATTGTTGGCCTACCAGCAGAAAAAAACGGCGACTTAAATTTTATTGAACTAATATTATTATGATATAGTATACAAAGATTGGGATTGCTGTGAAAATTCAAAAAAATTTTTAAAACAAATACGGGTATTTTGAAAACGTATGTCACTACTGAAGAGTGAACGTAATGCATTTTTTGACTTTTTTCCTCTGGCTTGCATTTTGCTCGATTATGTTTGGAGTGGTTACTTGGTAGGGTCAACTGTTTATGTTAGGTTCGATTATGTCGCACTATAGAAGCTTTATTGCTGTAAATCGAAGTAGTCTTCCCAAAACTTTACATGAACAGAAAAGTTATGTCTTCAGTTTATTTCTTACTTATGGCATAAATTCTATATATGACCCGGCGCGTAGCCAGAAATTCGCAATGGGGGGGGGCTGTTTTGGGGTCTGGGGGCGGAGCCCCCAGCGCTCGAAAATTTTGCATTTTTTTACAAAAATAACTTTATTTTAGGGCTATTTTGATAAAAAAATACAACGTGGCTTAGAAATTGGCAGTGCAAACATGATTAAACTGGTTGCATAAATGTGCTATTTGGGAAGTGGCTAATGGTAAAACTTTAGTTCTGTTATTTAGATGCTGGTAAATTGTAAAATCGAATAGTTCAATAAAACTCACACAGAGTAATCTATTTCGTGTACAGTTTATCGAGAAAAATAATTGGCGGGGGCTAATGAAAAGAAATTTGTGAGAAATTGGTTATTAACAATACTGAACAGCCCCCTCCTATTCCTTAGTTTATACTATATTTGTTGATGACACCTGCGTTTAGCATTTTTACACTTGCGATCAAATTTGATTGCGTATTTTTTACCATTTTTCAAAGTTTTCATTTATTTGTTAGTTTTATTTTCAACAAATTAGCCCCCCTTTAAATATATGGTTCAAAAGATGTTTTAAATCACTATTTAGTCCACTCTAGTGCATTTAACGGTCTCAAAAGTGCTAAAAACGTAGTGTTTTTTTTCATTTTTAGTTGTATATTTTAGTAGTGTTTTTTTCATTTCATGTTTTTTTGCTAGTGTTTTTTTCATTCTGCATTTTGGTCGACATGCCAATGGGGGAGCTATAGCCCCCCCTGCCCCCCCCCCGCTTCTGGCTACGCTACTGTACATGACAGTTGTGAGGTTGTCCCAATCATTCCCTCAACTTGGCTTAGACGAAGATACTTTCGTCAAGAGTTTTTAGAGTACCAATTGCAGAATGACGCTGAAATGCCCAAAGATCTGCAAGTGGACAAGTTTTAGGGCTTCATGGGGCGGTAGAAAATAGCCTGTGAACGAATTTTCAGCAATCTTGCTACATTAATCTCACTCAAACGCATCTTGCGAAAGAACCTTTTCCGAGGTGTTGAAGATTGTAATCGAAAAAGCACCAGTTTGCACAATGACACTGTATGCGCGCTTTTAAGTTGCAAATTAAGTTATGACCGTATTGCAGTTGGTTTAAACCTCCCAAAGTAGAGTTAAATTTTGCCAAAAAAGCAACATATGAATATAATCAAGCCCCAAGAGTTAAAGTCAGGCCCACAAGTTGAAGCAAATGCTTAAGGTAAGGGTGGGGGGGCGAAAGCTAATTAAGAGGGGGCGCTAATTAATCAACCACTATCAGGGTTGCCACATCCTGGAAAAGTCCTGGAAAGTCCTGGATTTATTTTGCTGTCCTGGAAAGTCCTTGAAAGTCCTTGAATTTTGTTTGTAAGTCCTGGAAAGTCCTGGAAAATGTTCATTAGGTTTTCCCGTGATTTACGCAGACAGAATGTGAATTTTTTTTCTATAATAACTGGTACCTTGTAATTATGCAAAGCTATTGTTGAAATAATGCTTTATTGTATTGTAAAAAGACAGAGCTTATTTGTATGCTGGCACACAATCAAAAAAATCGCTATGCTAGCCCTAACGTGGGTTAGAGCTAGGGTTGCAGTTTGGGTTAAACCAAACTGTAACCCTAGCTCTAACCTTAAGGTTAATATGAGCGCCCATTCTTCTGCTCTTTGCTCTCTTGTTCTTTTTAATCAGTTCTTACCAGTACACTAGAGAGCAAATAAGCACTTCCTCGTTAAATGCCAAAATTTGCTCTTTGCATTACAGTATGTATAAATTATTGTATATTATTAGGAAGAGTGAATTCATGAACAGTAATTTATTGCAATGCGATACTCCAGTAGCAGTATTACTGCTAGTAGCCAGTAGCATAGCGGGCTATAGGCCCTCCATTGGCCCATAGACCAAAATGCACAATTAGAAAAATACTATGTTTATTGCAGTATATTTTTGTGGCAGTTTTTTGCAGTAATATGGATAGTAAAGTAATTTAAAGCCACTTTTGGAACATGATTTTGGGGAAGGACTCATATTGGTCAAAAATAAAACCAGTAACAACTTAACTAACTAAAAATGGCTAAAAATAAACAATTCGATCGCTTGATGCAAAATGCTTAACGTAGGCTAAGTAAAAAAATTGTAACTCAGTATTTAATTCTGTTAATTACCAATCAACTCTCTCAAATCTCGTTTCATTAGCCCCTACTCCCTAATTATATCTTTATCTAGCGTTATAAAATACTGACGATTTGGATTAATACTTTATAGTTTTTTCAAAGGAGGTGCCTATTTGCTCTATAGCTTGCAAATGAGCTCTGCGTATAAGAAAAAGTGGGTGCTCATTTGCTCAAATATTCTTTTATTTTTAAAATTATTATCGTTAGTGGTTTGTTGGAGTTTAGATTTTGAGTTTGGGTTAAGGTTAGGGTTAGAGCTAGGGTTACAGTTTGGGTTAAGTTTAAGGTTGGGTTAGGGCTAGGATAGAGTTTTTTGTTTGCACCCTGACGTGCAAATAAGCTCTGTTGTTTCAAATAATAGAATTTATAGTTAACTAGCTGAAAATAAAGCTAGGACTGAAGTTTTACCATTAGATTAGCCATCACTAGAGCTCCACCGATGTATCTAGCGTCAGCTGCTATATTTTGGCCGATATCAGGGCCAAGCCGGCATATCGTATCAGCTATCTACCACCAATAAAATACCGGCTTAGCACAATTACCTTAAACTGTTTATTTTTAAGAGCAAGCACGAGTATTCTTGCGTTCAATTTGCTTAGTATGACTTGCGTTTGCAATAGTCTTTTGTTGAGAGGAGAATTAGTGAAGCTTTTAGTGTCAAGTTAAGTGAAAAATATAGACCGAATGTGGTAGTTTATGAGTTATATATCAGTATCATATCGATTGAGCTCTAGCTATCACCCACATACTGTAGCCCATTTATGCATTCAGTTTAATCATGTTTTTGCAGTGCTAATTTTTATGCCAAGTTTTAAAAGCCATAAGCTTGACCAAACTAGGCCTAAAATTAAGTTATTATTGCAAAAAAATTGCAAAATCTTCAAACGCTGGGGGCTTTGCCCCCAGACCCCCAATAGCTTCTGGCGTCTTGGGTTCTGCCCCCCTACCAAAAAGCTTAATTCTCCAGTTGCAAATTTCTAGCTTTGCACCTGGCTAGTTGTCAGTACCAGGAATGCAAATGCGTTACATCGAAATTTTTCGTCAACCACAAGTTCAAAAGAGTATGAAAGAGTAATAGTCAAAATCAAATTTTAAGTCCTTAAAAAAAACAAACTCAAAACAGTCCTGGAAAAGTCCTGGAAAATGACCTAAAAAAGTCCTGGAAAGTCCTGGAATTTGATTTTGCACTTTCTGTGGCAACCCTGCACTATATACGTTCAACTGATTTTGTCTTGGCCGGGGGGCGAAAAATTTTTCTGGAGGGCCTGCTGGTCTGGTTAAAGTAGACGTGGTTGAATGATATTTTACTTTTATTATTCAGTATTTTTTGGAAAGCGTCTGCTGCGCTGAATGTAGCATGGCTTCTTATGGTGTGTTTCAGTGAAGTGTATGAAACGGTACTGATGTTACCGGGTACCTCGTACCGTATCCAAAATAAAAAGACTGCTAGATTTAATTAGTCTGTCTTTTAGTAACTAGAACTGCAAGAACTTGAAATGGTAATGTCAAAATTTTGGTAATGTGTGCCAACATCAAAAGATGACAATAATTATTCAAGCAGTAGAATCAGAAGGGAGATCTGGGGGGCGAAAATTTCCTGCTGTTGGATTTGCTGGTAAGAAATCTCCCGATTTGGCATTTTCAAATGTTGACAGGTATGAAAATTGCAACAATTTTGAGGTTGTAAAATGCAGTTGCACGCTGTGCCGGCAATCGATCAAATTTTTTTTAGCAATCGTTCAAATTGAAAAAGCTCGCCTTTTCGCTTTTGCAATTTTACGTAAAAAGCAGCTAACTTTTTATATAACTTTTTTTATACACTTTTTTTGTACGATTTTTTTTTATTAAGTACACGAAGCAATTTTTGCTCAAAACTTAAGAACTATACAAGGCTGAGCATAAAAAATAATAAAGGACAATGGCTATCACAACGTATTTGTAAGCAATCAACCGAGTTTTTTTGGCCGTTACTATATTGTCTTCGTTGAGTTGTGTAGCAGTTGTCCTGACCTATAAGCATTGCAAAAGACAACTTTTAATCAAGCAAAAATAAATTTGGTCTCTCTTTTTTCCAACAAAGTTAAAGTTAGGGTTTCCAATAAACAATAAAATAAAATAAACTTTACTTGACTTGACAAATTAAGAACAAATGAGGCTGAAAATTCGTAAAAATTTAAAAACAGCCAGCATCAAATCAAAATTTTCTGGTTATTAAAAAAAGTGTAAGCCTATTTTTTGTGCTGCTACCAATTTATCAGTTTAGACTGAAGGCTATAGAGTGTAAATGCATAAATCTTTTAAAATAATTTGCGGCAGGTTGTAAAATAAAATGTTTAGGAGATACTGCTCAAAATCAGTTTTACTAAAGAAATGAGAACTACTTGAGGTAATGAAGAGGTGCCCCAAACCTTTTTCCATAATTCCCCTTATTCGCAGCCCTAAACCGACACCAGACTGGCTGGCTTACCAGCATTGGTGTAAAAAGTACTCGGAAATTGTAACTAAGTAAAAGTTTCGTTAGTGACAAAAGTACTACTTGAAGTAAAGCACAACGTAGTGTTATAGATTGATGGCTGTGTCCTAGGCGGAATGCCTAGGTCTTCGCTGTCTGGTCCTAGCGCTCAAGAGGCTAACAGAGGATATTCCAAAATAAACTTGTATTAATAAAAAGCAAATAAAAAAGACCAGTCCAGCATAAATTTATCGAGGATTGCCCGGCTGGGCGGAAAACACTTAAACTGAAAAACTCAATTTTATACCAACAAAATAAAAAACCTCTTGACGCTACTGTTAAAACATAAGAATGACTTAACTGATTTAACTGCTGTGCTGGAAATAAAAATTGCTACAAAAAAGTGATCAACAAAAGGCAAAACGGCGCGTCTTTCAGGCAACGTTGCAAAGTTTCTTCCGGGCAAATTATGAAAGACGCGCGACACAAAGTAATATGCAAATTAGGTAAATGAACGTGTTAACAACAGAACATAAAAACCTAAGTTCGAATCCAACTAATAACGATCGTGCTGTGACATAAGCGGCCCCTTTGAAATCTTATCCATGGGTAAGTTTCAAACAAAAAACATAGAGTGAAAGCACAGATCGCGCTTCAACTTAAAACCTTACAAAATGAGTAAATGAAGTAAACAAATTATGAAGGGGACTTGAAAATAGTGAGTAGCATCACAAAATTATGACATCAGAAGAACGTAAACAAACAGTGCAACAGTAGGGTAGAGGGCAAACTTTTAAACAATAAAACGTTTATGATTAAAGTTGGGAGTTCACAGTATAATATAGCCTGTCACAAAAATTCACGATCACGAATAAATTGCACAAAAGTTTCACAAAAAACGAAGTTAAATTCAAAATCACAATTCGGCTATCACAAGATCACGATAAAATCACAAATAAAGTTCACAAATGAAAAGGTTCAATCAGACAGGAGCTATTTTGGCCAGATCACGAAGAACATATTCGATCTCACAGTTGCCTGCTGTAGAGCTGTTTTTCAAAACGGCCACAGTTGCCCTACGGACTATTTCTTTTCCTTTTCGCAACTGTGGATGCAGACTATGAATGCGTCCCAATCTATACGCTCCTTTTGAGGCCAGGTCTTCAGCATCCCCTACAAGGACTAACTGCCCAGGTTCAAGGTTTGTTTGAAGTGTATGCCATTTGTTACGGCCCTGGAGACTGGGTAAATATGATTTCATCCAGAGAAGCCAAAAACGGTGGGCTAGCGTGGAGTTATACAAGTAATCGTTGCGAAGGTCCCCCTGATCGTGCAACCCACAAAGAGGAGTGTTAGGGGCCAAGTGCTGTCCCAAAAAGGACGAAGGTGTGATAGGGCACAAATCGTTGGGCTGATCGCTAAGTGTCGTTAGGGGGCGGTCGTTCACAATTCTTATGGCATCGGTGAAAAAAGTCTGTAACTCAATAAGCGAAGGTTTACGGCGAGTCTGTTCCATAACCCGACCCATCGCAGTTTTAAACAGCTTCACCATGCTCTCCCAACTACCACCCTGGCTAGGAGCATACGGAGGAATGTTTACCCAATTTATATTAAACTTATGCAACAAGTTAACAAATTCAGAAGACCCCAACAATTTTGGCAACTTATCAGATGCGGCACGGAACGTCGAAGCGTTGTCCGAATAAAAAGTGTCCACTGCCCCGCGCAAATTAACAAAGCGGGTGAAAGCAAGGAGAAAACTGTTTAGGTCCAGGCTTGTCACCAGTTCTACGTGCAAGCAGCGTGTACAAAGACACGTAAACAGCAAGCCCCAGGCTTTGCAATCACTGTGATTCTGTCGAAAAATATAAGGGCCTAAGTAGTCAAGTCCGGTAAATTTAAAAGGTTTGTTGCAAACAGCAACTCGGCACTATGGCAAATCTGCCATTAATTGACGAACCGGTTTAGCTTTTAACAAAGCACATTTTCCGCAGTTTGCGATGTAAAATTTTACACTGGAAATGCCATGAATAATCCAAAAACGTTCGCGGGTTTTCATTAATGTATATGCCGGACCACCATGTCCAGCCTGCTCATGCTGATATTGCACAATAAGTCCAGTCAAAGGATGCCTTCCAGGTAAAATTAAAGGGTGTTTAGAATCAAGTGGCAAGTCTGCATTTTCAAGCCTGCCTTCAATACGCAAACAATTATCCAAATCCACGCAAGGGCACAAATTACGCAAAGTTTTTAATTCATTTAAGCGGCGTTTAGATTCAGGATCATTAGTTTTGCTGCC
The DNA here is from genome assembly GCA_963965965.1 of Trididemnum nubilum. Taxonomy (NCBI): domain Eukaryota; kingdom Metazoa; phylum Chordata; class Ascidiacea; order Aplousobranchia; family Didemnidae; genus Trididemnum; species Trididemnum nubilum. The sequence continues at coordinate 7,013,726 of OZ014481.1, read as the reverse complement.
TAAACGTTTAAGAATAGATTCAAATTGATCAGGTGACTCTTTACTTAAAAGTTTAATAGCGGCCCCAAACCGCTGAAATTGAACATACTTAACAATATTAACAAAGGCCTTATCCAAGTAGCTACCATTCAGAACACGTTTTTGAAAAGCAACTCCTTTCTCTTTCGCAACGACAAACTCCGAAAATGCAGCCAGATACGCACAGCGCTTCTTTAGCGTATACAGACTTGGAGGAGCTTCAATGAGCCTATCCAAAGCTGCATCGCCAGAAGACAAATCTACGCTGCTTGCCAGAGTTCTGCGCACGACCACCGAATGCTCAGGAGGCCCGGCATCCACCTGCTCCTGCAAAAGAAAGGAGGGTCCTTTTAACCACAAATCGAGCGAGCTAGGCTGTTTACTGCTCTGCGCTCGGGTGCCCACGTCTGCATGGTTTAAACTCGTATTAACGTAGCGCCAACAGCTAGCTGACACCACAAGAAGAATGCTGTCGACACGTCGTTTAACAAAGCGAGCAAGTGACAGGTCGGGGTTCACAATCCATTTAAGAACTACCTGTGAATCGGTCCAACAAAAGATTTTACAGTTAAGATCGTGTAAAGCTTTAGAAGTTTGAAGCAGCAATTCACTTAACATCTTAGCTGCTTCTAACTCTTTGCGAGATATAACCCAGCCTTGTTGATGAGTGAGAACTAATTTAGATTTTCCAATCACAAAACTGATTAGTGCTTTACCACCACTAACGCCACGCAAATAGATTGCGCAAGAAAACGCCGAGTCCGAAGCATCACAAAACCCATGTAGTTGATATTCTGCGTTATTTCTGAGCTCGGTGTGTTCCAAAAGGAAGTTGCGAGGAATGCAAAATTCATTTAGTATACCGGTATTCGAAGTTTCAAGCCACTTTTTCCAATCTTTTTTAGCTTCATCCGATACAGCGTCGTCCCAGTCCACTCCAGACGCAGCGACTTTTTGCAAAATCAACTTTACCCCCAGAAGTAGCGGCGCCACTATACCCAAAGAGTCAAATTGACTCGCAAGCTGACTCGCCATCTCGCGTCTCGTGGCTGCCTCGACAAACGTGCGGCCACTTATCTTCAGTGTGTCACTTTCTGGGTCCCAGGAAAGGCCCAACGCTGTAGAGTCCGGCAAAGGCTGCGACCCAATGTCAATCTTGCCAATTGAAGGGGCATGATCGCATTGGGGAACCTGACGCAAGACAGACTTAGCGTTGCCATTGGTCACCAATTTTCGTAACTTGAATCCCCTGCTTTCAAAGAGCTCAATCCCTTCTCTAGCAAAGGTCTCCACGTCTGATAAAGTGTCGCCAGCAAACAGCAAGTCGTCCATATATCTGTTTTGAGTGATTGCATTTAAGGTCACCATATTTGCATGCGTGGGGTTGTCAGCAGCCAGCCGATTGAGCGCCATGAGTGCTACATAAGGGCCGGAGTTTATTCCCCACACGTGCCAAGTAAAGCGAAAGATTTTCACCACTGTCCATGTTATTATCCTTAAACCAAATAATATGGAACCAATCTTGCTGATCCCGAGGAAGCTTAATTTGAAAGAAGCACTTACTCACATCAGCTACGCAAGCGTATTTTCCCATACGAAAGCGCATCAACACCCCGACCAAGCCATTTAAAAGGTTTTCACCGGCTAAAACTGCCCGATTTAATGACTCGCCACCAACCGTAGCAGCGCCATCATAGACAACTCTAGGCTTAGCCGTCTTAGTAACAAAAAATGGTCAGTACCATTTTTTATAAGAATCGTTTTCATTTTTATCCGCAGGCACAATCCAATCATGCTTCAGTAACTCAGCAAACGTGTCTGTCAAAGTCTCTTTCAACTGCGAGTTTTTAGCAGCAGTACGACGCATCGACAATGTTCGCTTTAACGCAATATCGTAATTATTAGGAAGTTTTTCAAGAACATCAGGTTTAAACCGAACCGGCATTTCATACCGACCGTCTACAACGCGAATAGATGGTTCAACCAAGCTGCAGGTAAGCTCATCGTTTTTTGATGGCAATACCTCTTCATCAAGCAGCTTGTATTTGCGTAAAGCATTATTAACCGTGAGAAGTTCTTGTTGCAACTTATCACAAAGTCCGCAGTCTGGGTCAGTAGCAATCGTCTCGACTCGCAACGCTCTCACAGATTTAGAGCTTTCCTTGAACTCTACCTCCGCTAGCGATCGGTCCAAGCCGTGTGATCACCAGGTTGGGTTCATTCGAGTTCGAACCCTCAAGCTCTTTCAAAACAGTAATAAGTGCTTTATCAGACTGCCCGATCAAAATGTCCACACACTTACGTTCGGGTATGACGGGAAATTCCACTCCATGGAAATGTTTCAACTTACTGGTATCCACTGCTTGTGGAAGAGTACTTTTATCGTCAGAAAAGGCTGGCACCACAAGGGCACCAGTAATCTTATAGTTGTCATCCGTGACTAGAGATTCTAGACTAAAATCAGTTTTACCTACGCAGCTTGCAGTTTGGTCTGCAAGTGTACGAATAGTTATAAAAGGATCTGTCGTAACTCCAAGCCCAAGTTCTTCTCTTAACGAGTCCGAAATGAGTGTCGCTTGCGAGGCAGTGTCATGCTGAGCATACGCCAGTGTCGAGCAACCAGTTGTCTGATTGATCACTCTAACTGCGCTAGTTCGAAGCAAGACTGTACCATACTCAGCAACTCTCACTTTAAGGACATTTTTCACGTTATTAGTGGGTGTGTTAGCGACAGATGATGCAACAGGACTGCCAGGAGCGGCCTTGGTCTCGCCAGCGGCCCCAACGGTCTGAGATTCATAGCAATCATGAATAGCACTAGAGTGCTTAACTCAGCAATTAGGACCACACTTTCGGCACTTGCACCGAGAAGGGCAGTTACGAGCTAAATGTTCCGTCGATAAGCAATTAAGACATCTTCCTGCCGTAATCACAGTCTGACGTCGTTCTTGAGGAGGTAACTTCATAAACTTCTCGCACTCGGCAAGATAGTGTCTACTGTCAGCCCGCGTACAAACAAAACAAATAGGAGGGCGCCCATTAGCCTTCTTGGTCCCACGATTGTGATCTGTAGGTGCTCCACGCCCACCGGCAGCCACAGACCCAGGAGACTCGGCACTACCATTACGAGCACCTACTCCCGAATCCAGGGCCACCTGGCGGACACGAAACTCACTACGACCACTTTGAGGCTCACGTGATTTTTCCTTGTTCTCCGACTTGAAGAATGCCTGCGCGTAGTCAGACGTAGTCACGTTAATTTCATGCACCACAAATTTACGTAATGATTCAAAGCTAGGTTGATTCAGACTTATACCATTTTTGTCAAGAAAGTCAAGATACTGCCGCTTCAAAGCACTCGGCAAACGGTTAGCAGTATCAAGCAATAATTGCCCAGAGAGTTTGTTGTACTCGTCATGGGCGTAAGCAAAGACTTCTAAGGTGTTTAAGTCTTCATTATACATTTTAAGTGAAGAAGCAGTAAAATTTACTTTGGCACCATGCCGTATAGCAATGACTCTAGGCTCTGACGTTAAACCACTCGACACACCGTAACGCTGACGGAGTCGGTCAAGACCTTTTCAATACGTTGAGCAGTGGTCATACTTTTCATGGGGGCGCAAAAGAGATTCACCATTTCGCGCGGTTGACCAACGCATGCTACTCGAAGAACTTCTAATTTACGTTCGTCGTAAGGACTTTCATTCATCAGACGACGCACTTGGTTCTCGAAGAACACAAGGGCAATATTTGCACCATCATACCCTACTTGGGTAGCAAGATTAATATACTCATTCCTACCTTGGCGCTCTAAATAAGCACTCAATGCAGCATTAGGGTTGCTTTCCGAAGCTACAGGGTTATCCACGTTCGGCCAAGTAGCCACATTAACTCGGAATTGAGGGCAAGGATCGGGTCCGACATTTCAATTTCCCAAGTTCCCGTATTCAGCAGTACGTAAAACAGTGTGTTGATTTTCTGCATCTAACACACGCCGAGACACACATCTCTGCACATTTTCAGAGTTCTCAGCACAATCATTATGATAGGCAGCGCTGTTGTGATTCCTTGAACCAGACACATGCTGCGGAATAAAGCCCCGAGCTTGGGGATTCAAAACAGTCGATTTGTCATTTGTAAACATAGCATTAAACTTCTCATTGATAGAGTTAGTAACATTAGTAACACTATTACGCTTTTGTTCAAGTTGATTAGGTTGAGGTTCGCTTGACCTTGGCCATGGCTCCGTCACCCGACGTCTTGAGCGTAGCTCCATCGCCTCGTGTTCTAAGAGCATTGCTCCGACCTTGGGTTTCGAACCAGTCTCGGTACCATAGGTAGGCTCAGCACTGCGTTTAAACTCAGCATTTTTGATTAACGAACTTTTAAAACTCACGGCACTTAAAGTAGAACGAACGCTGCGTCTCGAGCGTCCGGAAACGACAGAGCCCGCTTCCGAGCCGCACGCAATGCGCTTCTCTTCAGCTTCTAGCTCAATCGCTTCCCAGCGCAACTTAGCCAAAGTCTCTTCTTCTTCGGCAGCAGCAGCCGCAGCAGCGGCCTCAGCTTCGGCTTTTGCTTTAGCTTCCGCCTTAGCTTTACGAGACCTAGACCTAGCCAAATCTTCCAAAACCTGAAAATCAGAGCGCCTGCGTTCAAGTTCAATTTGCTTTATTATTGAGGATTTGCTTGACGTCACACTCGTAGAACTTGCGGCAATTAATGACACACTATCTGGGGGTCCCATATCATCATCATTACAATCATTTTCGCTTTCATTTAACGGATTAGTTTCATCGCAAAACTTGTCTTTTACGGTTTCAAACAAGTTAACACATTTTTCAAACTTATCAGCAATTTCAGATAAAAGTTGATTTAACTGCTGTGCTGTAAATAAAAATTGCTACAAAAAAGTGATCAACAAAAGGCAGAACGGCGCGTCTTTCAGGCAACGTTGCAAAGTTTCTTCCGTGCAAATTATGAAAGACGCGCAACACAAAGTAATATGCAAATTAGGTAAATGAACGTGTTAACAACAGAACATAAAAACCTAAGTTCGAATCCAACTAAAAACGATCGTGCTGTAACAGGTAGTGACCAAAAAAAGTACTTGAGTAAAAGTAAAAAAACTAGTTATTTTTAAAGTACTCAAGTACAAGTATTTCTGAAAGTATTCAAGCAAAATCCTGCGTCAAGTATGAATCGTCTTCCTGTAGCTTACAACAATGCTTATCGTGTACTTTTTATCTCTCCAGAAGAATACATCAATGAAACTATGGTTAATAACGGCATCTCGACCTTTTACTCATAATGAGAAAACATACTGCAAATTTCATAAAAAGATGCAAGCACTCTCCAAATGTTTTCTTGATTCTGATTTTTCAGTACATTACTCAAAATTACTGTTTGGCTGAATTAGCACGCATGTTTATGCTTTGTGTTGTGCCTGATAAATTTGTTTGTGTGTTTTTGTTTTTTCGTGTTATTATGGACCTTTGTTGAGTTTGACACAAAGAAATAAATATATAAATAAAATAAACAAACTATTTAATCAACATATGACTACTTGTCGACTACCTTCACATCACTGCCGCAAGCGCTTGGTCTTCTAACCCCTCATTATCTGAAGAAGTCATGAATTATTTATTGTTCCAAGTTTTTTGTTGTTATGCTCCACACAATTATTTCAAAAGAACAACAACAGCAAGGCTTCGAGATTTGAAAATCATGCCTTGCAGAGTTTACGTGGAATTATTTCTTAACACCTTTGCTCAAATACTCACGCATTGTCATTGTTAAATTAATATGCTAAAAAGTACCGTAAAAAATACTGTGGACGTGTCTTATCGGTGGCAAAACTCACACACCATAGCTAATTCAGCAATATTTGGAGACAAAATTTTTTGGATTAATTAATAAAAATCATTGCGAATGTTTTTTTTTTCATTGAATTTATTTCACATGAGAAGCCAGGCCTAAGCCTGAAAAACATTACGTCACTAAATCACACAAAACTATTGTTGATAGCCCATTTAAAGCAGGAAGGCAACTGCCCCCCCAAAAAAAATTTTACTTCGTCCCCCCAAGTAATTTCAGTTGAACGTCATTTTTTAACAAAATTTCATGCTTTTCGTGCCTAAATGCGTTACATTGCCCCCCCCAAATTTTGGTTTGCCTACCAACAAAATCCGTTGTGATAACGTGCCTGATTTAGATAGTTCTGGTTCTCTGCAAGGGACAAAATTGATCATCATATTGAAAACATTTTGAAATTAAATTTGCACAATAAATACAGTACTGTACGATAATACCTATCGCATATGTGGTGTGTAATTTTTGGCTCATTCTGTAGAATTTAGCTTTAGAAACGTTTAGTACGGTACCGGTAATCATAGGACGAATTTTTGGCAAATTTATGTGTGTTTGCTTCTTTCATGATTTACTTTCAATAGAGTAAACATATATGCCAGTCGCGGTGAAGGGCAAACACCAAACAACGTAAAACTAAAACCACCTTGAACTGCCATTCGCCAGAATGGACGAGATACCTACTCCACGCTTAGAAAAAGGCATAGCGAGTAGCGACAGTCGCTGTGGTGGTCTGGTCTCTGACGCAAGAGTTGCCAGACGAAAAAGGAGCAAAAGACAACTAACTTAACTGAACAAATGCCGGTAGAAAAGTCAACCGTTCTGACGAATTTGTTCAAATTTAAAATTTTAATACTTTGTACTTTTCTGAATCAAACTACTACTTAAGTTGCGTTACTTCACGCGACACGTAAGCAAGTAAAAGTAGCCACAAAAAAACTACTCGTTACCAGCAAAAATTACTTGAGTAATCTACTCAAGTAAAAGTATTGCGTTATTTTACACCACCGCCTATCAGTCATGTTCTTGCCAACTTTTTTTCACTAAGTTAAGTTATGCTACAACCTGCAATGACGTAACAGAATATACTTATACTGTAGACTAATCTCAGATCTGTAATCAGAAAATAGCGCAATATGCAGTACTGTATGCCGAATCTACTACCCATAACTTACCAACTGGTAGCAGTGAATAGCCTAGCCTAACCGGATTGGCCTAACCTAATTTAAGAACTTGGCTACTGCTACTGGTACCTGTAGATCAAGGCTACCAGCACTTATCTACCGTTAGCCTTTGTGATGTCACAGAATTGCGAAATGCAGAGTTGCCTATGGTACGGAGTCAAACGGATTAAATCGTATTTCTTTAATAAAACCGATTTCGAGCAGTATCTCTTTATGTTCAGTAGAGTTTTTAAAGCACGATTTCTTTCAATGCTTATAGAGTCTTATCTTTTTTACAGGAAATTCTCAAGTTTACCAATTTGAAAGTATTATATTTACACGGAAATGCGTTAGAAAAAATCCAGGATGTACGAAAATTGACTTCTCTGTCTCAGTTAATTATTTTAACCCTTCACGGTAATCCCTTGGAGACCGAATTGGGATATAGGTAAAACCAATGATGATTTAGTCAAATGTTTATGGTTGTTAATCGTTTGCTTGCCCTTCAAAAGCTAATTATCGCTGTTTCGCAGCTCTAAGTAACGTAAAACGTTTCAGTATGCAAAATGTCAAGCATTAGAGTGCGTTATAACCGATGTGAAAAAGTAAGCTGTAAGGCCTAGGCTATTCGTAATTCAGAAGCGAATTTAGGGAGAATTGGGCATGCCTCGTACAAAAAAGTAGGCTCGGCCTACAAACTATTTTGCTACGGTAGGCTCAGTATTTTTCTGTCTTGATATAACGTAAAAATGTATAGCCTGAGCAGCGGTGCATGTCGTCCTAAGCCCACAAATATTTTGAATGGACTACCACATGTGTTAAGATAGTGCTTGTACCCACTTAATTCTTTAGGACGGCAGCACTGATCTAATGGTGGCTGGACCTCAGAAAGAAATTTTATTAGGGGGGTACAAAGTCTGATGATTACGATTGTGTTTCGTCGAAAATTAGAAATTAGGTGAAGATAAACAAAACGGTCTTCGACGGAAATTTGACTAGTTTTTGGCCTGAAATTAGGTGAAGACCAAAAAATAAAAATAAAAGATCTTAATTTGGTTGACTTTTAGCCTGAATGCAGGCGAAGGCCGAAATAAATGACTATAAGAGAATACACTATTCACTATCTTATTGAGGAATTTTACTGAACCCGTAGCGCGTGTAGTTTTAGGATCCTCGAGGCCCACTGAACCCGGGTATGATATGCCCCTGAACCCCCTCTCGTAGACCCTGCCTGGCGGGGTGGCTAAAAGATGGCATATTTTGAATTTGAACAAAAGCATTGTTAGACCCATCTACAACGATCGTAAAATCGTGAGCGTACGAGCGTATAAGCAGAGTGACTAAATATTATATTTAGTGACTATGGTGTAAGTTATTAGTTTATTACATAATTTAAGTACTGGTATTTAATCAATTGGTAGCTTGCACGCTCATAATAAGGTGGTATGCCGTGAGTACTGAATTTCTATTTAACGAAGTGACTTGGCGCACGGAACGTGCGCGGTTAAACAAAGATTCCGGTGACACCACTCGTTTTGGAAATTTTTATTTTGATTTTTACAGTTATAGGTTTGAGTTAGGTTAAGGTTAGGGTTTTGAGTTAGGGTTAGGTTTTTTAGATTTTGATTCGAAACGTTTTCGCGCACGGAACGAGCGCCAAGCCTTTTTCTTAAAATAAACTAAAAATACACTAGTACGCTCACGATTTTACGCCTTGTGTAGACTGGCCGTAAAATTAATTAATGTTGATATAAAAAATCGAAAAGTCTTTTGCCGCATTATTGAAAAATTGTGTTTAAGGAATTAGGATTACATTGCATTGCATTTTTGTTTTTTGTTTTGGCAGGCAGTTTGTTCTCTCCTTGCTACCCTCCTTGAAATCACTTGATTTTTCTGCCGTTACTAATCAAGATCGTGGTACAGCTAGTGTTTGGTCACAACTGAATCCCAAAGCTTTCAAAAGAAAACGTAAAACTACTTTTGAAGAACAATCATAAAGCAAAGTTTTTGTGCAATTATTGCAGTCTTGTTCGCTACTCAAAGAATGTAGGCACAGCAGCATTGCATTTTTTAATTTTTGCTTCTCGTTCATAAGCTCATCATACTCATGAAATACAATACTGTAATAGTTTGCGTTTAGATTGATTTATGAGTGGTAATTGTGTCGTAATTTCGTTAGTGATCACTGACCAGCAATGTTAACAATGCTTTGAATATAATGAATTGTTATACCGTTGCCGAAATATATAACAATATTTCTTAAAAATTGCAAAAGTAGGTATAGGCTTAGGCCTAAACGTTTGGTGTTCACCGGGCATAAGTAAAATAATCCTGATGCTGGCATTTTTCCAGTGAAGTCACAGCAAGCTTAATCTTAAAAGCCTTGTTTTTATAGACATTTTATTGGTCATGACGATCAACATCCTCAGAACACAAGGATACGATAAAGAGCGCTGTTTATTGTATGCTCGCATTCTGATGATGTCGGTCGTCATTAGGGGTATTCCTTAAAATTTTTTTTTAGAATTTAGAAAAAGCAAAAGTGCCAGTGGATGAACTTTTTATTATGCAGCAAGAATGCAAGAATGATATTTGAAAATTTTGAAAAAAGTTTCCCCACAAACGTGATTTTCGGTCCCCACCTACCCCCAATTTTGTGCTTTTTTGTTTGCAGTGCTTTACTGGCTCAAACAACATGCTTAATACCCTTTTTGGAGGATGACCTTTACTCTTACACAGACTTTAAAAAAAATTTGGTCAAAATCGACCAATGGGGTCAAGAGATACAAGCAACTAAGTACTCTAATTGCACAATACTCCCTCTAGTGGCAGAAATTCAAAATGCTCTATTTTTGGTTGATTTGTGTAAAATTAGTGTCTAATCCTACATTTTCGATAACGACGAATCGAATGCAATGGTTATTTTTACAGAATTTTGCCACTAGGGGGCAGCAAACATGATTTGATTGATATTGGTGATAACAGTATATGCTATAAAGATGTCAAAATTTTTTGCTTCTGGAAACTAAACAGTTTAGTACTTTTATGACAACTTAGAGTGCTTGTTGCTTAAAATTTTAATGTTATAATTTTTTTTTATCAATCTTCAGATTGCAAACTTGCCGAAAAATAACATAAGATTGCAGTTGAATTACTGTTGGCTTTATGTCAAGTTACGCCTAACAGGGCATTTCGTTGTCAGTTTTGAAGACCTCTCTTTCTACAAACTCTTTCTGATGACTCCTTTCTGTATTGCAGACTGTCTGGGAGCTGCTGTTCCATCACTGATTTTTTGAGAAAATACTGGATGTTTTTGTTGTAAGAAACGTCTAGGACTGGTTACTAACTCGACAGCTTTTTTAGTCATTTGTCATCTATATCTTTTAGGTGGCTCGTCTTTTATGTTTGCTAAATTTGCTGAACTTAACCCATCACTGCTGTCATATTCTGGAGCTTCCACTATCATTGTTGTTGAAGGTTCATAGCTTTCATTAAAAGGTCCCTTCAGAATTTTTCTTTTTGAAGGGCCAATGGTGCTAAAGGGAGTCTTTTTATTTGTGATATATCCAATACTACTATTAAATTTAACTTGATTTTGATAAAGCTTCTTGGCCTCCTCGCACAGCCACTCTTCATCCGAATTTGCAATGCTAAATATCTTTGACATCTCTGCTTCAAATTTGCTGGTAGGTCTGCGCTGATATTTTTCATATTGCGTGATTAGACAAATTAAACGATATATTGCATCTTTTTCTGTTAAGAGTGGAAAGTTCAGTTTTGCCCTAGGACCAGTAAGCTTTTTGCATACGATTGAAAATCTATCTTTCTTTGACTTGGTACTCTCCAGCAAAAAGTAGTAACGTCCAAGTATGTGTTTTTTTAAGGGCATACGCACAAAATCAGTTATGCAGTCAACCTTTGGCACATATCTCCTTGTGGGTTCTTGCAAGGAGAGACTTTTGCCAAGTAGATTATCAGTCCATGCATAAACATTTTTTTGAATAATTCTGGCTGATTTATGATACGACATAACTCTACACAAATAAGAAAATTATTTGGACATATTAAGGTGACTCACCGATTTGGCGAGATAAAGAAAAAACTCAGTTTATGGTTGTTAAATATAGCAATTATTCTTTTAAGTTTTTCTGTAATTGAAGGCTAAATCTGTCGTACACAGTAAGATATATCAGATCAAACCATTAATAGCTGATCTGGGATTGCAGGTATGTGATTAAATGGTTAACATGTATAACGTGATGCATGAGAAGTACTAATCTAAATTTTTTTTTTTCAACAAAACAACCAAAACGTACCCACTATGTGCCGGTGAACTAGGCAGGGTTTAATGTTTGCTAGTCATCAATCAAACCAAAACTTCACAACTAGGAAACAGCTTATCTTTGAGCGATTACGAAAGCAAAGGCAAAAGGTTTTTTCTAGACATGCTGAAATGCACAGTTAGATGCAATAACGGCCCAGAACCAGCAATCCTTCGACTGCCAACGTTATGCTATTACTTGCACGAAACTGAAATCTAAACATTGATCTCAAAAGATCATTACAGTGTAGTTTTAAGTTGTCATAAAACCACTAAAACATTTATTTGCAAAAAACTTATGCACGTTAGAAGCATATAATCACTAATATTGGTGAAATCATGTTTGCTGCCCCCTAGTGGCAAAATTCTGTAAAAATAACCATTGCATTCGATTCGTCGTTATCGAAAATGTAGGATTAGACACTAATTTTACACAAATCAACCAAAAATAGAGCATTTTGAATTTCTGCCACTAGAGGGAGTATTGTGCAATTAGAGTACTTAGTTGCTTGTATCTCTTGACCCCATTGGTCGATTTTGACCAAATTTTTTTTAAAGTCTGTGTAAGAGTAAAGGTCATCCTCCAAAAAGGGTATTAAGCATGTTGTTTGAGCCAGTAAAGCACTGCAAACAAAAAAGCACAAAATTGGGGGTAGGTGGGGACCGAAAATCACGTTTGTGGGGAAACTTTTTTCAAAATTTTTAAAAATCATTCTTGCATTCTTGCTGCATAATAAAAAGTTCATCCACTGACACTTTTGCTTTTAATTTTTTTTTTTAGGAATACCCCTAGTCGTCATGCAGTGCCGTCGCTAGAGCAAACGAAGTGAGGGAGCACTAGCCGAAAGTGGGGTGACGTTAAATTAGACTGAATTTTTTCAGATAAAATCTATATTTCACGGTTAAAAGTTATGCGCTACTTTAACAATTTTGCATTCATGTCTGAAAAAAGAGACGTATAAGGCAGGCAGCGTTTCTTAAAGCTCGTTTTGTATGCGGCCCATATAATTGCTAGAAAAACCTGTCTGCAGCATTGATTGCGACCAGACGCGCAACCGCGATTTTTCTCAGAGGGAGGGGCTTGAACCAAAAGTAAATTTTGTTTGCAAAACAATGTCTAATTTAGGCCCCGTGCTGAACAAACTAATGCATCTCAAGCGTATCACTGAGGGGGCCTGGGGGTCACAGCCCCCAGCCCCTGGGCGAATTTTGTGATTTTGCGGTAAACAATAGCATTTTAACGCTTTTTTATTCACTTTTTGCACTTCTTGAAGCTATAAGGATAACTACAATAAAATTCTAAAATTCAGAAGTCATTGTAAAGAATTAAATTGCTTCGCCCCTTCAGCCCCTCCACCCCTTACTTCAGGTCAACTCCAAAACACGTTAAAACGCTTATATTTTGGGGTTAAATTTTCTAAATGACGTGGCTAAAAGCGGCTGAAGCCCTCTTAGTCCTCCCTGGTTGCGCAATTGAGCTGCAACCTAAAAAAATCTTGAGTGCGCTCTAAAAGAACAAAAATAGCTGGTCTCTTCAAAAAAATTTTTCCCGTATTAGTTCAGGTCATAATCAGTAACGAAGTACCGGTACCGGTAACGATTGTATAAGCTTACATCTCTATTCCGCAACACATGCCTAAAGGCATTTTAATAAGACGGATTATTGCGTAACATTTCTGTACAGTAGTTGGAAGCCAGCAATTTCGCAAAGAATGGAGAAAACTTTAAACGAGAATATTAAGTTTAAACGTTATTATTCCTTTTTCCGTTATTGTCTGTTGTCTTACCGTTACGTGATGTTCCGAAAACGTATTCAGAGTAGACCAAAATGGAGGGGGGGGGGGCACAAGCAGTCGTTTGGGGGGGGCGGCCCCCCTGCCCCCCCCCGTAGCGACGGCACTGTCGTCATAACCAACGAAACGACAATAAAAACAAGGCTTTCAAGATCAAGCTTGCTGTGACTTTACTGGAAGAACGCCAGAATCAGGTTTATTTTAATTATTTCTTAGTTCGTTTCCGAAATAGATTACAATATCAATAGTTGTCTATCAGGGCTACGAACTCGAACTTGAACTCGAAAAAACTCGCTTGTTTTGTTGAACTCAGCTCGAAAAAATAATTTTTGTTAACTCGAATAAAGCTGTTCGAGTTTGCTAAAAAGTTGTTGTATTGCATATATGTTGAAGTGCATATTCATCATTTAACCTCTTGTCATCGGACAACGTCAGACGCTAACCATTGGACAATCTGCACACTTTTCATTCCAATGATTCATTTTTCCCATTCCAATGACTGCTTCGTGCTAGGAGAAATCCGCCTTGCTTCGGAGTTTTGCAGTGATCCTGTGGATTTTTTCGAATTCTTGTTCACTAAATACGCTGCTTGTTCGAAGCCATCAAGCAGAGATAATCATTGTAAAACGTCTTATCCAGGAACGCAACAACATGGCTAGGATACTGGTTGAATCAGTAGCGTAGCGAGGGGTGAGGGGGGCTACAACCTCCCCCCGTTGGCTTGTCTACTAAAACGCAGAATAAAAAAAATACCACGCATTTAGCACTTCTTAGACAATCTTTTGCTCTGGAATGGACTCAAAAATGATATAAAGCATCTTTAAAAACATTTATTTGTTGGGGGACTGATTTGCAGGCTTATCCATGGGACATATTTTTCTGTCCCATCCCATTCCATAGCAGTTCATGCCTGTTCCATCCCATCCCATGGGATTTCCATCAAAATACAATTCAATAAAAGTTAATAAATTTATGAAAATTTAAGTATAATGTGTACTAGATAAGAGTACACGTACAAAGAGGGATACAAAACGCCAAAATTTATTGACTTCGTTAACTTTAGAGTTCAGAAGAGTTCACAATTTATTATTATTCTGGCATTCGTTATCGTTGATGAGAAACGCAATGCGTGCTGTCCCATTCCATCCCAAGGGATATTTTTCATGAGAATCCCACTCCCATGGACAAGCCTTCTAATTTGTCAAAAATAAAACTCACGAGTCAGTAAAAGCTTGAAAAATGGCCAAAAAATAAGCAAGTAAATTTGATCGCTTGTTGAAAAATGCTGAGCGTAGGTTTCATTACAAAAAAAAAAAAAAATTTAAGCTCAGGAGTAGGGGGAACGGCTATTTAGTATTAGCACGGTATTAGTGAATTACTTATTACGTCTCCCAAAAATTTTTAAAAATTAGAAATTTAAAGATCAAAAAGTTTTCCGAAGGAAATATTTTTTGTTGATTATACCGTGTATATTGACACAAAAAAGAGAGCGATTAAGTCGAAAAGTAGACTTATGTTTTCATCAGCCTCAAAACTTGATAATTTTTTCCCAACTTGAATTCATAAAAATTAAATTGGAAAACTCGAACTTGAAGTCGCATAAAAATTGATTGAGTTTGCAGCCCTGTTGTTTATGATATCCCTGGTTTCTTTCAGAATTCTATTCGAATAAAATAATGTTTACGACTTTATGTAATTGTAATCGCATTTTTTTATTGACGAAGTTGCTTTGATCAGGAGGCAGTGAAGGGACGTTTCGGTCTTCGTGTCAAGTTGCCATCTGCCCACCTGTCTACTACGCACGGTAAAGGCTTCACACTGTCCATTTTAATGCTGAAGTAAGCAGGGAAGCTGTGAATACGAATTTTTCTAGTCTTTGATTTAACCCGACCGGAAATTGAACTCGAGTCTAGTAGTTCAGTACCGGGCGTAATTTACCGCACACGTTACATCCGCCTATAATGAGCAGAAAGATGACGCTTTTTGACTTTTGAGGATTTTCAGCATTGTTATAAATTGCGCTAAATTTCTTGGTTTAATGTTTCAGACTTGCAGTGGTATTTTAATGGTATGTACTACTAAACTGACCCATGAGCAATCCCTCATTGTATTAAATTACGAGGAGCTAGTCGTTCAAAACTTACCCAGCGAGCCGCTCTAAAGCGTAACGGTACGTCGCTTGCGTAAGCGAAAAAGCTACTGGCATGTAATTGCTATCCCTCAGGCTAGCATCGCTGCCCCAACCCTAACTGTAATGCAAGGTTTTGAAGCAAAAAAAAGACCGCTAGGTGCATATGTTTCCCCGTTCCTTATACTTCGTATTCTTCCAGTCAACGCAATCATAACTCAAGTGCGAATTGTACCCGGGTACGATGGTTGGAAGCTGAGCACAATAACCACTAGACTGTGCAGCTTGCAACAATGCAATGACAAAATGTCGTATTTCAACCAAATGTATTAGAAAAAGGCAATTGCACTTGCGTGAGTTTTGCATGACTTGATACCACTCTGATACCACTTATTAATTTAATTGTTTTTTTTTTACGGTTTCGATTTCGGTCATTCCCCTTCAGCTTGCAGTTCTGGTTTTTGTTTCCCGCGTTTACCTTTTCTCGGAATTTACTAGGCCTACTAACTCAGCAGTAACTAGGCATGGTAGCATCACTACATTTGTTCAACTCTTAGAATTAGGAGTTTTGTTCGTCACGTTGTATAATCAAATACCGGTAATAGAATGTGAGTGACTGGTAGAGCAGTTGAGGAAATTTTCGAAAGTAATTGCAAAGTCAGAAAATTTTTTTTTAGAAAGGAAGTGGCTAGTGTTACCGTACGTTGAGTACCGGTAACGCCCACAAAAAGAAGTTAGGGACTATTTCATCGAAAATTTTCAAGTTAAAGAGAATAAGACAAAAGTGAAAAATAATCATCCGCGATTTTTTTATTGGCCTTTTTTGTGGTTAAAAAAGGAAGTGGCTATTTTGCCTCCAGAGGCAAAATAGTGTTTTTCCTCTGTTTGAGTTAGGGTTTGGGTTAGAGTTAGGGTTGGGGTTGGGATTAGCGTTAGAGTTGGGGTTAGGCAAGGGTTAGATTTTGGGTTAGGATTGGGCTTAGAGCTATTTGGGCACTTGCGGCAAAATAGCCTTTAGGACTAGGCCTATTTTGCCTCCAAATGGCAAAATAACATGAGGCAGTTTGGGGCTATTTTGCCTCAAGAGGCAAAATAGCCACTGCCTTAAGAAAAAAAAGTAGATAAAATTTTCCTAAGAAGAAATTATATAAGAAAAAAAAGAAAAAAGCCTTAAGAAAAAAAGTAGATAAAATTTTTGCCTCTAGAGGCAAAATAGCCACTGCCTTAAGAAAAAAAAGTAGATAAAATTTTCGGTGAAATAAAGCCTTCCTAAAAAACATAACATAGCCAAGAGTGAGGGCTCATTTACCGGTACTTTTTAAATTTTTTTAAATTAACGTTAGGGCTTTGGTTAGGATTAACGTTACTGATTAGGGCTAGAGCTAGGTTTGAGTTTGGGTTAAGTTTGGTTGCCAGTGATCTCGTCACACGGTGATTTCGTCACAGTGATTTCGTCACAAGGTGATTTCGTCACAAAGCGTCGCAATCTGCCCACTTGTCTACCACAAACGGTGGGGGTTTTACACTGTCCGTTTTCACGCTAAACGTCAAACAGAAAACCTGGTTTGACCCTACCGGGAATCGAACTCGCGTCTACTGTTTCAGAAGCAGACGCTCTATCCACTCGACCACTGATCGGTGGAAGTATCGCCACGCAATAATGAATTTAAAGGCAAGAACACCACCACGTGAGACATTCTCATTATATCACATTTCACAATAATCTACTGTATAGCTTAGCCACGCAATAACTAATTTAATCATAAGCACGACACAAATATTAAAATTTATTTATAATTGTACGTTTCATTGGAAAATAGACTTCTTGCAAGAATTGCATTCTGACCGAGAATGCGCAGAATTCTTTACCGACATTTAGGAGCACAAAGTCCGCGAAAGATCATCCGATGACTCAACTACAGTGGGCGCAATAACTAATTTGAACGTAAAAACTCCATTAATGATATGTTTTTATATTATTGGCTTCAAAAATAAAATGTCAAAGAGGCGCAATGATTCGGGGGTATGACTTTAATTAGTGCAAGTAATTCGAAAATGTTTTAGCTTTACAGCACTGCAAAGAACTTATTATTATTTCATCAACTTACAGATTAAGGGAACTCGCTTAATGATAGTGAAATTAACCTTGGGATTGTTAGAAACCATAGCAAGTATGTGACAATCAGTAGCATAGCCCTCCCCCCTCCAATGGCCTGTTGACCGAAATGCATAATAAGAAAAATACTAGTTTTTCGCACTTTTGAGGCAGTCTTTTGCAGTTGTGGTGGTCTCGCTCCCTTCGGTGGCTCTCCCCCCACCTACGAGACACTTGCGACTGGACATCTGATTCCTCACCTAGCCAATGTTACCACTCTCTCCCTGGAACCCACCATATTTCGGTGACAGCAATTGAATAAACATATCTGGAAACACTGAACCGGACTATATATATCACGTGCACGCTGAGTCTTTCTCTTTCTCCGTTTGTAGTATCGGGGTGAGCAACTCTGCTGCTCGGCCGTCAATAAAGTAACAACACGTGGTATTTTATATCTGTTCTAATCGAAGTTGTTAGGCTCCGGACGGCCACTAGACTAAAAGCATAGGCTGTCTGGTGAAAGTGGGGAGTCGTCGCCACTATCGAGAGGTGACGTCACCCCACACGACATCCCCATACAGTGATATGGACTCTAAAGTGATTTGAAGCTACTTTTGAAGCATTTACTAAAGGACCAAAAATAAATTTTGCAAATAGTAAAAAGTTTAGAAAACGGTTAAAAATAAACAATCAAATTTGATATTTCGATGCAAAATGCTTATCGTGGACTTCAAAAACTTCACCAAAACTTTTGAAGTTATTAAAATAAAATTTAAAAGGAGCACATTTAAATTCTTTATCTGATTATCAACGACTATAAACAGTACTTACAAATTTGCTTAATTAAACAAATTGAGTCATAATATATTCTTATTTCCCCAATGCGCAGTTCTTTTGTTTTTTCCCTAATGCGCAGCACCAAAGCTAGCAAACTGGCCTTAACCCAAAACGCAAATTCCGATTAAGAGTTGAAACTGCTGTATCTTCCGAGCAGATACCCCAAAAAAGATTCCTGCAATTGCATTTAACTATTAAAAAATATTTAATTCATTTTGCGCACTTTCAGATCTACTGCAAATGGTACCAGCAAACTTTTGAACAGCGGCGATTAACTTTGATATATTTTCCGTTCCAGATTACCTACAACTGCAGCAGATATACGGTTGGATTCAGCAAACCTCCCGCTATCACCTTGCGGTGACAAAAAAATAATAATATAGTCACTAGAGGCAGAAAAGAGCAAAATGCGCATTACGATCTTGAGGTTGCGCAATACGGAAAATTTCGTATGACTAGATGTTACTGAGAATAATGAAGATTGTGAATTTGTCATGACTCACTCGAAAGCGCTGAAAAGTGATAACTTGCGCTAAGTAACCAAGACAGTTCTAAGTTTAGGACTAGTGCTACTTTAAACCGTAATAAAAGCGACGAATGCAACGATAAAAACATGTTTGACACAGCGATACCAATCGTCTTGCTTTAAAGCAAAAATTGTAAGCATACCAGCATATCCTATTCTTATCTTAAATAAATGCAAGAAATGGCTCGGCATATAAGCAAGCACAGTGTCTTCAAGCATGTCCGTTGCAACTAATCATTTATTTACAATAATCCAGAGCGTCTCATCCTGTGTAGATTTGACTCGATAAGGAGATTGAAACTTTTAATGGTTTCGAAAGTGTTGTTGCAAGGACTCAAACAGTGATAGCTTTGTGCAGTCAAAGAAACAAAGTTTAAGCAGCATAAAGCTCCAATTCCACAACCCTCACGGAAAAGAGGGCAATGAAGAAAGAAAGAAGAAATTTTATCACGTGTTGCAAAATAAACGATTGCAAAATAAATAAATCACGCGTTGCGAAATAAATTTTATCAAGCGTCCTCGATAAGTAAGCCCAGGCTACTATTTAATTATAATTTTGTCATCAGTTTAATTATTAGTGATAGACAGCAGATTCAGGTTTATAAGTTTAAACAAAACATAATAAAAACAAATACTATCTAGAGAAGTAATCACAACTGTCAATCATATTTAATGACGTCATCATTTCCGTGCATCACGCTAGCATCTAACATGTGAAAAATCAGTAACCGCTTATTGGCAAGTTCAAAAAAATAATGCAAATTATCAAAAAACCATACTATTTAGAAAAACAAAAATGACGTCATAGATGTCATCGTCATATTCTACACTTTGTTCCTATCAGATCTATATTGAAGATCGGTAAAAGAATACCGGAATAGACATTTTAAGACAAAGAGATTGTCGAAAAGCACAATCTTTTAATTAAATCGGCAGTTGATGCGCATTGCCGATTGCGCAGTTACGCAATGATCTTTTTTGCCTAATGCGCAGCATTTTTTCCCCAATTCGTTACGCCTACATTTTCCGCCCGATTTTACCGAAAATTTTTATGAAGAACCTTCAAGAGGTTTCCTGCTAACCTTGCAAAAATCTTTTAAAAATATGCAGTAATAAAGTAGTTAGAGCGAAAACAACGAAAAACGCCTGCGCATTAGGGAAAAAGATATAGTTCACTAAAGTTGGATACCGTCGCGAAATCCAGAATATTGTTTGCGGTGCCACTTTCTAGTTCTCCAGTAAATGTTGATTATCTTCGATTCAATCGTATTAATAGCAGATTAAATGATTTTAATGAAGTATAGAAAGCCCCATGAATTAAACTGTCAAAAAAATTTTTTTTGATGGCAGACATATGGTTGTGATGTAATGCATAAGGTTCAAGTTCGATTTATGCTTTGTCGACATAAGAAGCAATACACGACACACTACATAAAAAATAGTATACAAATAGCAAACCAAAAAATAACTTCACGACCCGAGACTGGAAGGGACGTGTTACGGTCATCTAGTCAAACAGGTGGTTCATTTATTTATTTACTGTATTTTTTGGCCTCTGATCTACAACTTTCCCATCGCATTGCAAAAACGTGGATAACTTAATTAAAATTTCTTTTTGGCTTCAAAGTTAAACAATACACAACTTGGTTGTTTTCAAGTTGCGATAAACAATGGAAACTGCAAGTTGGGGTGGTTCATTTATTTATTTATTTATTTTTGCCTTTGATCTAAAACCTTAATTCCCTTCCCATTACGAAAACCTGGATAACCTAATTAAAGTTCTTTGCTTGAAAGTTAAACAATACACAACTTGCTTACTTTCAAATGGTGATAAACAATGGAACCTGCATGTTGAGGTGCTGGTTCATTTATTTATTTATTTATTTATTTTTGCCTCTGATCTAAAACTTTACGTTGGTCTGATCTTTACGTTGGTAAGGTGGTACGCTGGGCGTACAAAAATTTGATTGCAAAGGAACTAAAAATACGCTCGTACAATCACGATTTTACGCGCAAGGTAGACCGGGCCTAACGATTTTATTGTTTTTCATGTATTTTTTGCAGTGCTAACAAAATAAATTGAAGTAAGTTATTTCGTAAAATAATGTACTTTCATGATTTTTCTCTAGACCAATTCCTCAACTTTTTCGGAAAAAAATAATGAGAGCCTGCAGTCCCACGAGCTACTTGATCAAACACATTCAAATGCAGAGCATTCAAATTATTATCAACAATCAGAACTGCCCTTGGATTTGGAATTTGGAGAATCGTCATTCTCATCTGACGATGAGGAGCCGCAAATTATTCAATTGGGAGAACACAATGTACAATATCAAATTATTGAGAATTGTTCAACCAGAGCCAAACCAAAACTATTCGACAACATCGGATTTGGATATACACTGCATCGCAAATCTTCAACTGGGACGGTATGGCGATGCGACGTAAGAAACAAAAAATTGAAATGTGGCGTTTTAGTTAGGCAAAAGGGGTCTACATTTATACGGCAACCAAACCAAACCCACAATCATTCACCAAAAATTGGAGCAAAAGAAGCGGCAGTCGTTGTTAAGCAGGCTAAAATAGATGCAGCAAAACACCCATTTGAGCCTGCTTCCAAAATTATTCGGCAAGTAATGGAAAATGAAATCCAACCACCACAGTACGAAGCACTTCCCCCTTTGGATCACTTATCAAGAAATGTCAACTATTTTAGACAAAGTCTCCGTCCACCAGAGCCAACTACAAAAGATTTTGAGCTGGTGATTGAATGTTTGCCCGATGAATTTTTGTTGAAAGACATCATCGATGATGAACGACACATTGTTCTTGCCACCAAGAAACAACTTAATCTGTTGAAGCGGGCTAAAACTTGGTTTGTCGATGGCACCTTTAAGTTTGTAAAACCACCCTTTGTTCAGCTCTTTAGCTTTCATGCGTTTGTGAAATCCAATGACGAGATGATTCAAGCGCTTCTGTTATTTTGTTTTATGTCAAGACGCCAAACTTCTGACTATACCCTCGTTTTTGAGGCGATTTTAGCGAGTTTTGAATCACCACCTGAAGTCAAAAGGGTAATTCTTGATTTTGAATCAGCTGCTTGGAAAGCATTTAGAAATGTGTTTCCGTCGGTAGAGTTGCGTGGCTGCAGTTTCCACTTCACCCAGTCCATTTACAGACATGTGCAGATGGTTGGACTTCAGTCTGCATATATCAATAACAACCTTGCTCGAAAATACATACGAAAGTTAATGGCTCTCTACTACATTCCAGCAAATCATATTCGGCCTTTGTTTTACCAACTCAAAAAAGAAGCGAACTCGCCTGCTCTTCAATCCCTATCAGATTATGTCAACGATACATGGATCAAGTCAAGAGTTTTCCCGCCAGAAAACTGGAGCGTTTACAAATTGCCGTTTCGAACCAACAATGACGTGGAGGGATGGCATCACCGAATCAACAAAAAGTCCAAAATCAACACCCCCTTCTACTTGATGGTACAATTACTTTATGCTGAAGCAAAGCAAATTTCAACTAATGTTGAACTTCTGAACTTGAAGAAGTTCAACCGACGACGTCGCAAAGGTTACGCCATTTTAAATCGAAAAATCTTTAAACTTTGGAAGCAATATATCGATGGTGAACGGTCTGCAAAAAGTTTACTAAAAGCATGTTCATATTTGACTGCCGGTTTTGAATAAAAATAGGTTGATTACTTGACTTGCAATACAAAATGTTTGTTAGTTTGAAAGATAGGTTCTTCCGTACGTACGGTAAGCAGATTCGACCAGCAATTAGGATAAATTTGGCAATCATGACAGAAAACAGGAAAAAACTTCCAAAATTATTTGTTCCGATTGGCGATTTTAAACGTTATAGTAACATCGAAAGAAAACAAAAACGTGACAGTCTTCCTTTTAGCTGGGAAGCAATAACCACCAAATTTTATAGTTTCTAGTTTGACCTGACCTGGAATCGAAGCCCGCGAGTCTACCATTGTAGTAGCAGGCGCTCTATCCACTTGACTACTGATTGGTATGGGGGTGCCACCTTCTGAGGACCCCTTTAACATACCCAACAAAATTTGAATTATTCTTACGCTAGAACTTTGAGATACTGCAATGTTTTTGATGTCAATCGGATACATACAAGACAATTTTTTTAATGTGTTTGGAATGTACCAACCTATAAATAATTTTAGGCAATTAAAGATGTAGTTTTAGGTAATTAAATTACCGAAAAAAGTGGTTTTGTACTTGGAACGACCGACGCTCGCGTCGCGTGTCCTTTGTTTTTACTCAGCCATTTTCAAACTAATGAGAGCGAGATTTCAAACTTTTGCTTATAACTCGAGAACGGTTTGGTCTAGCTACACGACAGCAGTTTGAGATTAATGAGTTGTATGTTTGTACCAAATTTCGAGGCAATAGGTCACGTGACTTTGGTTTTACGATCCGAAAACCGCCCCAAAAGTTTTGCGTAAAAAGCGGTCTAAGTCAAAAACAGCTTAAGTACGGCAAAAAATATTTCTCATGGTTATATGTCTTACATATTCTTTCATCCCTACCAACTCACCTTTGGCCGCGATGAGGTTTTTTTCTTATTTTTTTCCTTT
The DNA here is from genome assembly GCA_963965965.1 of Trididemnum nubilum. Classification (NCBI taxonomy): domain Eukaryota; kingdom Metazoa; phylum Chordata; class Ascidiacea; order Aplousobranchia; family Didemnidae; genus Trididemnum; species Trididemnum nubilum. The sequence goes on along the minus strand of OZ014481.1, from coordinate 6,990,359 downwards.
TTTTTTCCCCTTTTTTCTTCCTAAATCTTGTGCGCTCGAGTTCTCCTAAACCACAAAACATAGAAATTTAATATTTGTGTGAAGATGTTGCGGTGCATACGCAACTGTGTCTCCTGAAATTTTTTTGGTGACTCCCCTGGAGACCCCCCCAAAAAAATCAAATTTTTGAAAGGCTCAAGCTAGGGTGCCAGTTTTTTGGATATCAGTAGATATTTAACAGACAAATATTTTGACATGGTTTGGGGGTAGCACCCCCCCGGGGACCTCCCCAAATGGACCCCCCAAAAATTAATTTTTTGAACGGTTTAACCTAGGGTGCCAGTTTTTTTTGATATCAGTAGATATTTAAGAGAGAAATATTTTGACATGGTTTGGGGGTACCAACCACTTCCGGTACCCCCCAAAATTTAATATGCGTCGGTCGTTCAATGGGCTTGCTTCTAGTAAGCTCCCATCTAGTTAAATACAGTGTTTATGAAAAACAGAACGAATAAGTTGTGTCGTGTCTGATCAAAAATAATCATAAATCAGGGATGCAATACAAACTTGATTGATATCTTTTTCAAGTTCTTGACTCTTCCAAGTTTGAGTTTGGCGAAAATACTGATTCGTTTCGAATCCCATAGTTCGAGTTTTGTTAAAAAACAAGTTGAAATAAACCAACTGACATTAAGTAAATTTGACTTTTCTTTGGCGGTGTGTAATAACTATATCAGATTGTACTGTAAGTCGGGCGAGCTTTTCGGCTTGGGTTCGGGCTTAATTAACAAAATGTTGGTCTAAATTCAGGCTTGATTTACGTTTTTTGCCTTGTGTTTTCGCCTTTTAGATGCTGCAAAAGCGTAATTATTAGGGCGATTTTTTATTGACCTAAAAATCTCAAAAAATTGACCTTATTTTATCAAAAAATTGACTTTATTGACCTAACGAAAAAGCAAAGTGAAAGAACCAGTCCATAAAAAAAAAAGAAAAAAACTTGTAAACTTTGGTAACCGCAACAAAAACTTATTTTTCAGTCTTGCATCTGTTATATTGGGCAACGTAACAGAGGGATTGTGATTGTGCAATAATTACATAAAATATTGAATAACAACATGCTTAACTGCTCTGCATAATTGCGCAGAATCCAGAGTCGTATTCAGTGTTTCGCTGTTCGCTGTATTGCAATCTTTGCAACATCAAAGTATGTTTGAATAACTAACGCATTGTCTTGGTGGTCGCCAACGACGGTTCTTGCACATTTTCGGCCCGAAAGCCTTTGAAATTAGTGATTGCGTGGTGAGCTCTGCAGTTGAATGATCGAGTGATAAAAGATCTTTCGCGGACTTTGTGCTTCCTAATGCCGGCGGCAGATTCAGCGTATTTTCGGTCCGAAAGTTTTTCTCGAAAAAAAAAATCTATTTTCCATCTCAGTATATTGTTGTTATTGTTACTGATATTAAACACAATAGCACAAGAGCTTCTTATTTGTTGGTGCTCTTGTATTGTTGGTTTAACAGGTGGCGATATTTCTACTGTGACGAAACTACTTTGTGACGAAATCACTGTGACGAAATCACCCTGTGACAAAATCACTGGTAACCTTAAGTTTAGGGTTGGGGATAGGGCGATTATAGCAGTTTTCTTATTCTTGCGACACGGAACGGCAGCCTTTGTCTAATTGAAAACTTATGAACTGATGGAACCCTCAGGGAAGTTTGGTACTGGTAGATAGACCTTCACAATACACTATTGTATAGTACAGAACCCATAGTCAGTAGTTGCAGTTAAGTTTTGCCTCCTCAATTTTTATACTGCTCTGCTAGTATACTCGGAATACTGTATCAATGAATAGATACAGACCGATAGGCAGTACGGTAAGTAGCCTAGGCTATTGAAGATCTGAGATTGTCAAATTGTGCTACCTGCACTATCAGACTGTGTTAGTGTTAGTAGAGCAATTGTTAGCAGTTTTATAGGGGTGTCGTTAGGTGTTAGCCATCGCTTTTTTTGTGAAAGCTTTGTGACTCGTGTATGAGCACTTGTGCGCTCTCTCCAATCTAAGCTATTCCCCAAATGTAGCCCTAACCCTAATACTGAATAAGTGCATGCATGAGAGGAGCAAGAACACACGCTCATACACGAGTCGCAGAGATTCCGAAAAAAAGCGGTCTGCTGATCTTTAATGACACCTGTTTTATAGACTATGGCCTTGGCTGGGTAGCTGGTAGTGTGCAGTGCTAGTATTGTAGGCATTGGGTAATCAGGTAATGTATCTGCTGATCACAGTAGAGATTCACCTGTATAGTTTTATCAGTTTATCAATGGACGTAGCCTACTAATACTAGCAAACTGTAGGATTTGTTTGTTTGGAAGTTCAAATCCAGAGGTTCTGATTGCACTCGGAGTTCTTGTCTTTTTGATATATTATTATGATGATTATTATAATACTGATGTGCTGTGTTCCCTCTAACTTTATGGCTAATTGGCAAGTGCCCAAATTTTCTTTAAACAGTTGTGCCCAAAGCTCTAAAAAGACATTTATGTGCCCCAAATTTCGTACCAATCCAGTATTAAAGTATACCAAATGTCATATTTCCACAAATTTGTCAAATTTTTTAAAGCTATGTTTACTATATTGCCAAAAATTATTTGCACTTGCTACAACAAATTGCCAGTTCGCCGAAAAAAATCGGCTTAGTGGGAACACTGCTGATGTGAGCTCACAACAATGCAAAAGTTATATGTGAATAATAATGCGACCAGCATAAATGCGACCTCGATGAATTATATTTTTGCCAGACTTGATGATATGTAGCTATCGCACACAGAAATATTCTACAAAATTTGGTCAATTTATGTGCTCGATAGTTGAAATAATATTGTATCATTGTTGTTTTAATTCTAAACTGAGTTATACCATTATAGGACCCTGCCTACAACCATACTTATGCACTAGTGTGGCTACATAACTACTCCCCAGATTTTTTAGTTTAATAGACGTGGGTGGGGAAAGAACGTTAAATTTGAAAGTCATTAAAGTTCTGGTGAAAATGCACAATAAAATGTCATTCAAGTTGCAATGATGAAAATGGCAATATATCTTAAGCATTTATGTGAAATGCACAAATCAGTTTCATGAAAAATAAATGTAATACACATTGGGGTTACACGGAAATATATATAATCTGCCAAATTCAATTTGTGGTGTTGATCATAAGGTTAAAGTGAAAGGATTCTGCAAACGCTAAAAAAACTCCAAAAAGAATTTCCACTTGCATGTGACCAGCTATGTTTCCCTTAACTTCGGGGAAAAAATATGCACTTGCTGGAGTCTGTGAGCTCTGGTTACTGCGCAAAGACAAGATACAGTATATACAAAAGTGCCCAGAACTTCGCATCTGGTGTTGACATGTTTCTGTGATGAGTTGGGGGAATGTTCTCCCTAAGTTGATTGCTGCAATCCAGTTGCTTGCTTGAGACAATATACACAATGCAAAAAGTTTAGCTGAGTGCATGCAAATGTTTTAATTTAGTTTTTCTGGGGTTAAAAAAAGAAAAAAAAATATCTGTAGCGTTTTGCTTCTGTCTCTATCAGAGAAAAAATGCTATAGACAACTGTAGTAAAAAGGAAAAATCATCATTATTTAAACATTCTAACCAGAAATTATCGTGGTTGCTGCAATTGCTAATGGCAACCAAAAACATTGCTATACTCTGCACTTTATTTTATTGAAAAGTAGTTTTTATAAATTGCATTACTATCAACTGAAAAGTATGAGATGTAGTGAAAATTGTCGATTCATCTATTTACAGTACATGGTATTGAAAGAAACAGTTCAAAACAAATGTGTTGCAAACAATATTATAGCATGTAATTCGAAGCTGCAGGCGAATAAACTTGATTAACAATAGAGTAAGAAATATATGTACTTGCTGAAGCAGGCGTAGCTTGTTTTTTTTTTTTTTTTTGTTTGGTTTGATAAAAAACAATTTACCATTAATTTTTTGTTTTTATTGATGCATTCCGAGTCCAAAAAAAAATTGTTGAGAGGTTCCTGATTGTAGCGCGGTCTTAATTGTTGACTTCATGTGGATTTGATAGCTGATAATGTTGATTCGATTTCTGAAAATGTCGATTGCTTTGTATGATGATTTGCTCAAATTTTCTTTCCTTGATGATTTGCTCAAATTTTCTTCAATTACTTCTGATAATGATTTGTTTGAATTTTTTGCTCTTTTCTCTTTTTGAACTTTTCTGCTCTCTACGAACTTTTTGCAGGGATGCCAATGTACATATTTAGTTTGACATCCCTGCTCAATAAGTATAATAATGATGCGAGCTCATAATAAATATAAATCTTAATATGTGATTAATAATGCGACCTTGATAAATTATATATCCACAGGACTTGATGAAATGCAGCTATCATTTGCAAAAGTATAAACTTTGGTCAATTTATGTGCTGGATACTTGAAATAATATAATCATTGTTGTGTTAATTCTAAACTGTATTATCCCATTACAGGACCCCACCTACTACCTTACTTATGCTCTAGTGTGGCTACTAAACTTACAATAGGCCTACTGCAATTAAGCATTGAGCTGCTGAATTTCATTTGTTACAACTCAAGAACTCAAAAACTTACCTATTATTTATGACTTGTATGTAACGCTGTAAATCATTGGAATACAGAGCAAAAGACCTAATCTGTAATAAGATACCGGCATTTCATAAATTGCACAACTTTATGACTCTCAACCTGTGAACTTACAGGAAATGGTAAGTGAAAGTAAAGTAGCCTATGCCTAAATCCAGAATCACAAAAGTATGATACTGGTTCTCAGTGTCTTTTTCTGTTGTTTATTTCAGAATTTTTTGAAATACAGTAAAGCATGTTTTATAAATAGTAAAATCTAATCAAAATGTCACTTGTAAGATATGATTAATTGGCTTACTAGTACTTGCAGTGTACCGTATTTTACTGATGGTACCTTGCCTAGCTGGTACATTCCAGAATTTGACATCATTGGATTACGGTGCTGTGGTGTGGTACCTTGTATTTTTTCTTCCAAACCATGAAAACCACTGTCAGTAGTAAGGCTATTTTTGGCTATACAGCTCTGTATGTGATAGGATTTCGCTTGAAATGAAGAATGTTTATTTAGATACTTCTATTACCTATTAGTATTAGGAGTAAGACCAAGAGTAGAATGTTTTATTTAAGGCAGAGCCTGCTGTTAAGTTACGTAGCAATAAGAAAATCGCTATCCTAGCCCTACCCCAACTTCAAACCTAACCCTAACATTAATCCTAACCCAAACTCAAAATCTAGCTTAAACCCTAACGATAATTTTAAAAATAAAACAGAGTGAATGAGCGCTTACTGTTTGCTTTGTTATTCTCTGTATGGGCATTACATAACGTAACTCTAGCCACTTTTTTTATTTAAATCATAGGTTTAAAAAAACTAATAAACCTCTTCTATCTTATTATAATTTGTTGCTTTTAGGACATTCGAAGCTACTTTAGTCCTTCTGCAAAAGCATCTCTAATTGATGATGAAGCTGATTTTGTTAAAGTGAAGAAGAAGAAGTCAAGCAAGAGAAAAGGAGTTTTGTTTGATTCAGGTTGCTATTTCATGTTAAAGCTGCAATATTTTTTATTGGAAGACTGAAAAACAATCAGTTGTAATTTATCTTAAGATGGAAGAAGCAGAGCTTACAATATATTGATTTTTAAATACGGTATTTGACTGATTATTTTGTGAAAACTCCATCTTTTATGAATCACATCCACAAATTGTCATTGAGTTCAATTAGTTCTCTGTGTTCTCACTTTGATAGTTAATCATGATTTATCTAAATTAGTATCTTTTTTTCTCTAAAGTCATAAAGTGTTTAATGTTTCCAAAAACTATTTGGCTCCATAACATCTAAAATCAAACAATATATTTTTCTCCAAGAATTTGAAGAGTTCTAATAATAGTACCAGTACTGCATTTTACTTTGCCTTCTACTGTGAAAAGAAAGTACGGCTAATATATAGTAAATTAATGAAGTTACTTTTTTCAGCACATAAAAGAACATTACTCCTGCAAAGCCAATTTTTGTCTGCAAATCAGCGATTTGTTGAACAAAGGCAAATAATTTTGGCAATATGATAACAAAACTCTTAAAAAAGTCAACTAATTTGTAGAAATATAACTTTGAGTATACTTTAATACTGTATTGGTATAAAATTTAGAACATATTAAACGTAATTCTATAGCTTTGGGTATAAGTTGTTTTGAAAAAATCAGGGCTCTTGCCAGTTAGCCAAAAAGTTAGAGGAAACACTGTGAAAAAAACAAAAATAGTGCAATGCTAAAATGTTTTATCATTTTGGATATCAAAGTGTTGCATTAGTTTAAAAAAAGCAGCAAATACTTTTTTCGCAATAAAACAAATTTTGAATAAATCTTGAAGGTCTTTGCCTTCCAGAGACAAATTTTCAATGTAATATTAAATTTACACAACAAAAATCAACATTCCACTACTATAATTTTAGTTGTGATGCTGGTTTAGTTTTTTGTTAAATTTCTAAATTTGAAAATATTTTCTAGTTCCTTTCAGCAAAATTATATCGGTAATCATTCATATTAAATTTTATGCTCAATTTTAGGGTTTTCAATGCAAAAATAGGCAATTTTTTTGGTCATTTTGGCTGTAATAGCTAATCAGTGAAATGTATTTGTTCTTTCACTAAAAGTTAGGTGTATTATCCCCCCCAAAATTCTTGCAAAACAACAATGCTGTACAGCAGGTTGGATTGTTTGCCAGTATATAGGAGTAATTTAGGTGGTATTTTTGAGAAAACTTGAACAAAGCTTGCCATTTCAGTTTTCGCACTGCACGTGCAAAACTTATTGTGGTGTTGGGCATTTCAAAAATATGTTTTGAAACATTTTATTTATTAAAAACAGTTTAAGTTGAATATAATCATTTAAATTTGATCATGCAAAGTCGTGAATTAATTACAAATAATGATAATCAAGATAAAGGTTTAAAATTTGTTTATTTTTAGATTCAGATGAAGAACCTATTCCTAAATCTGTACGAAAGCAATTAGATTCATCAAACATCATCCTAGATTCAGGTTTATTTTTGTTATGGAAAGGAATTTTTGTTAAAAAACAAATAATGTAAATCAATGTTTAATTCTTATTTCATCCACTGGTTATTGTGAATAACTTTGACTCTGGGATCATCAGTTATTCAACACATGTCTGTGTTTTTTGAAAAAGGAAGCTAACCAAGCATTGGCCATCTTCTAATGATTTTCTTTCGTGGCTGAAAAAAAAAGGAAAGTAAAAATGAATCTCTGAATGAATACTTTAGTTGTGGCCCATATTTCTTCTCTCTTCTATGTTGCCTTCATTATATCTTGAAACTACTTTGCGAAGCTTTATTTGGTTGAAACAAGGAATAAAATCTGTCAATTTTACAGCTTTGCTTTTCATATTCTTTTGTGGCATTAACAACTCGTAAATATTCCAAATGACAAAATATAAAATATTTATACATTGTTGAGTTATTTTGTAGCATTATTTTTTATGTTTAGATGAAGAAAAAAAGAACACCAAGTCAAAAATGGGTAAAAGTAGGAAAAAACAAGTGAAACAGAAACCCACTTTGGAAACCACAACTCCCAGTGCTTTTTTTGGATCGTTTGGAGGACGCAGCTCCAATAAGGGGTCAGAAAAACGTAAAGCTTCTGAAGAATTGCCAGCAAAAGCTAAAATAGCTAAAAAGGTTAGTAGCAATTTATTGGTGAAGGGTACCTAACCCATAAATATTTGGTTATTTGCCCAATTTGAGGCAGCATAGCCAAGAGGAAAAAGACGTCTTTTTTTACGATGACTCTGATCGCATGAGCCTGCACCATGGTCATGTTGTTGCATTCTTGGATAAGACGCTTTACAATGATTATCTCTGCTGGATGGATTTGAACTAGCAGCAAATTTAGTGGACAAGAATTCAAAGAAATTCACTGAAACATTGATACCTGGAAAGCGGCATCTCACAAGCAGGTGCAAATTCCTTCAAACACAAAGTACTTATCGCAATAAAAAGTTAATGGATCATCCGATACTTAATGTCTGATGCTGTCTTGTGACAGGAGGTTACATATGCAACAAATAAACAACGATTGTATATATTTTTAGAGGTTTAGCTGAAAGACTGAAATTACTAATTTTGCTAAATCAAGTTGCTGTAAACTTTTATCACATATTCTAATTTTCAGAGTGAAGAAGATTTAATAGTTATTGATGATATTGACAACAGTAATGAAGTTCTCAAGTCTGAAAAGAAACCTAAATCAAGTATGTGCAGATCTCTTTTTAGTATTTGTTGCTTTTACTGAAATCCTTTATGAACAACTTTCTTGTGCTTAGAAACCAGGTTTTTAGATGTTTCTGAAAAACAAAAAAAATTATCAAACCATGTCTTCTACGTAACTCAGAAGTTTTTGCTTTGAAAAGTGGTGTTTGAGAATGCAGAAGTTTAATGGAATGTTGTTAATGAAATAGTTTTGGTATAGTGGTATTCAGTTGTTAATATGCAATTTATTAACAAGTCAAGTATGTTTTGTTTATCAGAAACGCTTTCTACAAAATTGTTGGAAACCGCGTCGACTCTTAATGGAAAAAAGGAAGAGAAAAGAGTAAAGATAGCCGAGGAAAAACCAAAAACAAAATCGTCCAAAAAGTCTGAACTTTCAAATCAACAGCAGATTAAAAAAAAAGTTGTTATAAGTCGGTCGCCAGCTAAAATTACTCCAAAAAAAGAGCCCAAGCTTGCAAAAGAAGAACCCAAAGAGAAGCCAAACTTGCAGAAAAAAGAGCCCAAACTTGCCGAAAAAGTTAAAACAAAAGTTAAAGAACAAAGTTCACCTAAAGAGTCTAAAAAAGAGGCAAAAACTCCCGACAAAACTAAGACAGAGAAACCTGCTGCCAGTGATAAACAATCTCGTTTCTTGAAATACCAGCAATGGCAAAACAGAGCTGGTCCATCTGCCCCTGGCTCAAAGGAAGTTCCGAAGGTGTGTAATTGTGTCTACCATTGTAATGGGTCTATCAGCTTCATGAAAAATATCATTATTCATTCAGTTTTGATCCTTGTTCTTCTCCATCAACGGAGTTGGCCGGATTTCGTATAACCTTTGACTTCACCATGCCCCGCTATTTCGTTCGATCACATGATCACAAGCATTCTCTTTCACCAGTCTAGGCACTGTTGCTGACTCCATTTTGTTTTTAAGCTGATTTCATTTACTTAAAACACAATACTTTTTATCAAAGTTTTGAAAATGTTTTCAGGCAACCCAGCTTAAGATCGCGGCCCTTAGGTCTTGATCATGACTTTAGATAATTCAATCCTCGGAAATTATGGATATCACTGTTTTTAATAGAGCATGTACGCTGTGTTTTTAAAGATAATGAAAGTCGATATGCGCAATAACAGTATAGTTTGCTTAAAGCCAAAAAAATGCTTTTTTATGCTAATTTATTACGAAGTTTTCTCTAATTTTTTAAAAAATTTTTGATATGAAATTAAAGTGAATTAAATGTAAAGAAATTTTGCTGAAAATATCGTCGCTTACATATTAGTAACAATTAAATCTCATTAGGGCCAAGATTTCTGCATGGAGGGAATGACGTTTGTAATAACTGGCGTGCAAGAATCGCTTTCTCGCGATGAAATCAAGTCGTTAGTCGAACGATATGGTGGCAAAGTTACCACATCTGTCAGTAGCAGAACATCATACTTAATAACGGGTTCCGATCCTGGCGAATCCAAGTTGAAAAAGGTAATGGCTATTTTTTTAAAACTTTTTTAAAGAACAAGTTCAAGGAATTAGTTTTGATGTATCTGTTTTGGACTAAAACCTATAAGCGAGGTAGTTAGCTTGTAATTTGATTGTTTGATAGCCTCGTTTAAAAATTTTGCCGCCGATCGCTGTCAAAGTTTGTTTTTGCGGTTAGATTGCTTTTGCGGCGGAAGCCGATGATAGATGGCTGAAAAACCGAGGGTGCTATGTCACTGTGGTAAACGATTCTCTCTAGGTGATGTGAAAATGTCTATTTCTCTTCATGGTTTTACAGTGCTTCGCTAGGCGAGCCAAGTCAACTGACCGCGAACCAATGGTTTCGTCACAAAGTGAGGGTTTTGGCAAGATGGCTCTGGAATAGTAAAATATTTGTATGATTGGCCTTCTCAGCCAATCGGCGTCATTTGATTCTCGATCAGTTGTCGTGAAACCTTCGCCAGGGTTGTTCTATAATAGGACTTTTCCGATGCATCATGCTCTCATCCACGGAAAAGAGCCGGGCGCATCTTTTCGAAGTGTATCTTTTTCAGGACTTTGATTTGTTATCTCTTAGGCTTGCATTGCTGCTCTAATTCTAACGCAAGATTCTGAAGAAAAGGAACAAAAAAATAGAGCCCGAGACTTGCCAGACGCGTACCCTTAGTACGAAGATGACGCTGTTGAATCTTCAAAGTGTCGTATTTTATCTAGTTCATGAGAAAAAAGCAATCGATTGTAAATTCAAGGGTACACTTTGTAAAAATGCTGACCCAGACTCTACCATCTAACCGAGTTATGTTTTACATCTTGCATTTTCAGTTGACACGTTAAACGGAACGTAGCTCAAACTATTTCATGATTTGATTTTTGCTTCAGGCTGAACAGCATCGAACTAAAATCATTGATGAAGACCAGTTTCTTGATTTAATTCGTACTTTACCTGGAAAGAAATCAAAATATGAAATTGTTGAAAATACACCGACTAAGAAGTCAGCTAAAGCTACTAAACAAAGGTAAAGCAAAAGTTTATGTAGTAGTATGCTTCAAAGTTTTTTAAGTTTGAAAATAGCTGAGCTACATCTCAGACTGGCAAGTTCCTATATTTTCGAGTTGAAAGACAGCCGTGTTATATCGACGTTTTTTTTGTTGTTTTTTTGACAAAACATTAATTTTTTTTTTTGACAAAATTAAATATAACGAGGGTGGCAGTAGACTCGAAGACTTTTTTGATCACTTCGCTTCCTCCTTATTGCCAGTAAATTATCATTATTTTAAACTCTCTTGTGCATTAATTTGTGATGTTAAACTACGCTGGCTTTGAAGTTAACGCCACTGCGTTACCCACAAACGTCACCTGTCGCTTTTCTTAACGGTCAAAACATCTAAATAATTTGTTTGTGAATGAAGTTACACAATATTTAGTACAGTTAATTGCAAAGTATCGAATTTTTTTTTTAATGTATCAATAATTAAAACAAAAACGGCTGAAATGTATTTGAGATTGTGGGTTAATCTTTGGAATCATAATTATTTTGAAAGCTTGTTAGTTGTACAAAATTTTAAGGTTACTTTTAATGGTGTCGGAGCTATTGTTTACACTCTTTGAGAAATGGATAGCCTTAAAAAAGGCTGTTTTGGATTGAACGTTAATTTAGGCTTGAATGAAGAAAAACTAAAATGCGGTGGTATATATACTTGCGCGTTTTATTTTTTCTGCATTCCAGCATAGATTTATGAAGAGAGCTGGACTAAAACTTTTAATCCAAAACAGCCTTGTTCAAAACTACCCATTTCTCAGAGTGGAAATAATAGCTTCGACGCTATTAACAGGCTATCCACAGTCATTTTTTTTCATTTTTTTAACCTCTGTCATTTTTTTTCCAAGTTTCATTTTTTTTCATTTATTTTAACCTATTTTTACTTTTACTCGAAGACTTTTTTTTACTTTTTTCAACTTTTTGTGAAGAATGTTAATTTTAATTGTAGAATTTTTTTCAAGTGCAACTGTGTATGAATTAAACCATCGTTTGTGATTTATTATGTATATTTTGGGGGGATTTATAGCTTTGCTTTGTGTGAGGAAAATGAGGAAAGCGAAGTAGCGATTTTGGTAGCTTTTTTAATTTTCATGATTATGTTTCGACAAAAGCAACTATTGTCTAGAATTTTTTTTTTAAAGCAGTCGAATTAGGTTAAAACTTTAATTTTTTTATTTTATGATTTACCGGCTTGTAATAATAAGACTGAAATTATATCGTTAGCCACTGCCCTCATAGCTCATTTACTCAGCCAGTTCAATTATGTTTTTGCACTGTTAATTTCTATGCCGCATTTTAAAAGCATTGATTTTTGCTAAAATATGCCTAAAATTAAGTTACTTAACAAAAAAAAACTGCAAAATCTTTGAGCGCTGGGGCTCTGCTCCCAGACCCCCGAGTCTCCGGCAGCACGGCGGGCTACTCCAAATTCCCTTGTCTCGAGCAGCTAGACGCATTACCCCAGACCCTCGATACAGCCCCCCATTGCAGATTTCTGGCTACGCACCACGCCAAACTAACATCCATTACAGTATACGAAAATTTTATTTGGAGTAGCACTTGGTTACTGGTTGCGCCTAAAGCTATTAAACTGGAAGGGAAAACTGTACAAAAACGCTTACAAAAATATCATATCTTGAGCGGACCTCTCCCCTGCAAAAATTTCTGGATCCGCCCCTGAACTGTATCTTTTTACTGTATCGATTTTTAATCTAAGGTATGTTAAGTTATCAGGACATTCATCTTCTATTGAAAGTTAGTTTCAGAGTTTTTTGTAACAATTTCTACGCCAAAATTTCACTGTGATGGCATTCATCTCACGTACGGTAAACCCTTGTACGAGCTTAAATGTTTAACTTGCAAGAAGATAACTAAACCCTGGTCAGTAAAATGGTTCTATTGAATGAAGTTATTTCCACTAAAATCATGATAGAGTTGGTATGAAATTCTTTCCTTTGTGGAATGCACAAAAAATACTGCAGGCTACAGAACTATGTTATCTGCCTTGTACTGCGAAAGGCAACTTCAGTAACTTCTACCAAGCTGCAAGAATTATAAGCGTTTGTGCATAATGGCTGGATTAATGTGACGTAATAGATAACTTTTTCGATCATGCAACAGGTAAAAATTTATTTTTTAATTGCGCTCATTTCATTACATAACGAGCGTTAACGTTCTCCTTCGCGGCATATTATGCATTTTCCGTCGCGATTATCTCATAAATTACTCCAGCTGGAATCATAGGCGTAGCCAGGGGGGGCAGGGTCCTGCCCCCCAATTGAAATGTCACCAATGATTAAAATGTAACAAAAAAGCCTATTGTTTCTTCAATTTCAGTTTTTTTAGCATTTTTCGCATGCTACAGTACCGTAATTAAGTAACAATAATACTGACGCCCGGGCCCCTTCAATTCAATTTTTGCCAACCAATTTAATTCTACAACCTAGGTGAAATTGAGGGCTTTTTTTCTAAAAGTTGCTACCCCAGGCCCTTGTCGAACCTTTCTAAGAACGTAATGCAAGAACCAGGGCAGGATTTGCCATGTGACACAGTGCCAGGGGCCCCGCGCTCAGATGGTAAGACTTTTTTTGGTCTTCACCTTATTTGGCAGCAAGATGTTGCAAAAATTCCCAAAGTGCCAGGGGCCCTCGCGCAATGTAAATCCGCCCCGGGCAATAACATGGTTAGTAAGCGTAACCATCTATTGTACTATTTTTCATTAACAATTCACCTCTACCTTGCCAGTTTTTTCACGACAAGATACTTTTGAAAAAACATTAGCTAGGGGAAATGCTCATTGAACAAATTATTGAATTTGCATTTAAGGGAGCCTGGTTCCCCTGGTCATACATGTACTCCTATAACTAGTTATTTCCATGACAAAACAAAAATCTCTCAGACAAATCTTTGAGTGGATTATTATTTACTGCTAAAATAATACTGCAGGAGGCAAGATACAGCGCTTCCTCTTACCTGAGCCAGATCATTTACAAAATTTAACCAAAAATGCAAGATTTTAAACGTGTTTTGGACTTAAATTGTAAGTAAAGAAAGGATTAAACAATTTAATTTTTTCAATTGCCTTTCACATGTTAAAAATCTAGTTTGCGAAATGTGATCCGATGGTGTTAAAATAGCTTTTTCTTTGCTCTCGTTCCCCCGTTTGGGATACGTTGAGGTTACACTGGTTTACTCAACACGTCTCCCAATTTAGACATTTGCACTTTTTAACTTTCAGCTTAAGTCCTCTTCTCCCTTTAGCAAAATCCTGGTTACGTGCCAAACACGGACCACGACTTCTGATCTTCCATTCTACCATATCTTTGTATTACAAAAAGTTCCTTTTTCGCAAATTTCTAATGACGTCATTGCGTATGATTTGTGGTTCGCTCCCCCCTCCAATCAAAAATCCTGGCTACGCCTATGGCTGGAATGCTGAAGTTTTTGCAAATAATATAAAAGGGTGAAAAATGTTTAAAAATAAAGTTGAAAAAAATTGTTAAATTTGGTTTTCTCGCAGCACAGGGTAGAAATAAGAGGACAAGTAAAAAAGAGCCACTTGAAACCTGGCAAAGAGGTACTGGCTGAGCACCACTGCTCTTATGCGTTAGTAAAATGCGTGCTGGGGGCGAAGACCGCAGACGTTGATATGCGTTTTTCAAAATCCTTGCGGATTTTGTTTTGAGCCGTTTGTATCCTTGGCTTTAATTGGTTCAAAAACGTTATTTTCGTTTGATAGGCAGTGTTTGTGCGGTTAACTTAGGTACAAGGCATTCTGTTTAAGTAGCATGGTTGCAAAATTTCAAATAGTGGCCAGAATTATGGAGAAGTTTTGTCATTTTTTTTCTGTAAAATGCTGTCATTTTTTTCATTTTTTTGTTCAAAGGTGAGTGGACAGCCTGTATTAAAGGCAATCTTAATCATAATTATCCGAAACTAGACATTTTTTGCTCCTTTTTAATTTACACGAGAAGATGTATAGAGAGATTTGAGAATCGTTGATAAAAATAAAGTTTTGATTATTTTTAATCTATGTATTGTTGAATGTTTCTCTAATGTTTTTATCTTTTTCTAGCAATTCTGCTAATAAACCTGTAGTTAAATCGGAAGCTGGTGAAAAAAGCGATTCAAAAACTGAAACGCCGTTGCAGAAACTTTCTTCTACTGCTAAATCAGATGACGCGGGTCTAATGTGGGTTGACAAATACAAGCCTTCAACCATAAAGCACATCATCGGTCAACAAGGTGGCAGCAGTAATGTTAACAAACTGCTCAATTGGTTGAGAAACTGGGATAAAAACAATCGTACTGCTGAAGGAAAAGCAAAACCCAAACCTAAATTCAACCCTTGGGGTGGGGGTGACCCAACTGGGGCCAGTTTCAAAGCAGCTTTGCTTTCTGGACCCCCCGGTGTCGGCAAAACAACAACAGCAACTCTGGTGTGCAAGGTAAGTTTTCCGCATTTTCTCACTAATAGTGATATGCTAGCGTGTTGCGGCTAACATATATGGTTAACATAAAATTTTAACGTTTTGCACGTACAATTCAAGTATCACCGATGGTTTTTTTCGTTTGCTTTAACTAGTGCCTTGTTTTCATAAAGGTAAGGCTTTTCTTGACTTTCATTCTTGGTTTAATGTCTACTCCTTTACCACTCAACGGTTCCTAATGCTTTTTGACGCATTTTTTTCGCTGTTTTCTGCTGAGCATGTCAGCAGATTTTGTTTAGCGCACTGCATTGAACTTCGTTTTGCTTTCGCGAGCTGTTAACATTACCAGTTTATGTGTTCATAGGAACTTGGTCTATCATACGTGGAACTAAATGCAAGTGACCATCGCAGTAAGCGAATCCTGCAAGAAGATGTGCTGGCTTCGGTACAGAATACAAACCTATCAAATTTATTTGCTGGAGAGGTAAGGCCACTGCGAATTTTTGCCGTTTTCTACGACTGCGTTTTTTGTGATAATACAGTTTTTTGTGGTTACTGCTACTACATGATCGTGGAATTGGTTTCAGAGTTAGTGATACCTTACTGTCAATGCCTATTATTCATTGGAGTTTGTGTTACCATGCTTATTTCCTATTGAAGCCAAGCAGTCTATTGAGGCAGCCCAGTCTGACAAAAGATTTGCAAACGATTCAAAAAGCAGGTACACTGCGATGGTGTGGTTAGATAGACGGAAACTGCCTGGTTCATACGCGTACATGAGTTAAAAATTATTCAAATTTGAGAATTTTATCCCAATTTCTAAGCCATTGTATTTATGAGCATTTCTTGAAAAATATTGGACTGCTCTTGTTAGATTAGGTTTTGGGAATAATCTGCAATCCTTTTGATTATCTGAGCCAAAACACAACGAACTGGTTTTTGATGATTTGTTTGCTCTTTCCAGAAAAGCGGTGTTTCAAAATCTGGATCTGCACATGTTCTGATAATGGACGAAGTTGATGGTATGGCTGGTAATGAGGACAGAGGCGGAATGCAGGAGTTGATCCAAATTATTAAGAACACAAAAATACCAATCATTTGCATGTGTAATGATCGGTAAGTGTTTGCAGCTTTTGATTATAGGTTGCTCTAGAAAAGAGAGCGTCCATACTGACTTATTAGACTTACACTCGATTTCTCGTCTTGTTAAACCAAATAGTAAAATACCTAAAAAAATTCTCATCTTTTTGTAAAACGAAGTTGTACAAAGCAACCAATGGGTATTGGGTGCCCATCAGTTTTTGCCGCCTCTGTGGTAAATAAAAACTCTTCTGTGCCCACTGCACAAGTGCACAGTTGCACACTTTTTGAAGTGGCATGGAAATGGCCGCTTTTTTTCTTCTGGGTACCTAGGTGAGCTCAAGGTTGGTAAGCTAAACTGGGGTTCTGTGGGGCAGCATTTTTGTTGCGCCATGCTCTCATCTACAAGAACCGGGCAGCAGGTCTAGACAATGTTAAATTAAGACTAGGTTGCTTTGAATCGAAGAATTTAAGATTGATCAGGCTGTTGTTATGTTTTGCAGATCATCTCAAAAAATGCGTTCGTTGGTGAATTATTGTTTCGATCTTCGTTTCCAGCGTCCTCGAGTTGAGCAAATAACAAGTGCAGTGATGAGTATTTGCTTCAAGGAAGGCCTCAAAGTGCAAGCGCCTGCAGTTCAGGCTATTATTCGTAGTTGTAATCAAGATATTCGTCAAGTAAGTTTTTAATTTGGTAGTGAATTTTTGCTCTTTTAAAAATATCACCAAAGTAGCTGGAAAAGGACAGAAAAAACAACGCGTTTTAAGATACTGTATTTGAAAATTTTTTTGAATTCGGACCAGTACGCTTTATATGGATGTTGAATGTTCGAAAAGAAGACCATGTTGCCACCGAAGTAATTCAAAAAAGAATAAAGAAATCTCTTTCATCAACTAGATGGGAGTTTGCCAGCAAACCCAGTGAACGACCGACGCGTAGTTTATAATGTTGTGACGCTCAAAAGTACTTTTTATCAACCGTGAAATCAGCAATTATTGAAAATATTTAATTTTGAAACCTTCATAAAAGTACAAATCAAGTCAAAAAATTATCAACGTTATCGTTTTTGATCCTAAAAAATAACCCATCAGGTTAAGTCATTGAAAAATCAATTGTTGGAGGGCAAATTTATGGTTTTTGGAATTTACAGGATATTGAGCACCAGTGCTGGGCACCGCAAGTTTGTTTTTTTTAAGTCCGCAGTCCGCAAGTCCGCAACCGAATTTCAAATTGCTTAATCCGCAACCGCAAGTCGGCAATTGCATGTTTTTAAGCTTAATCCGCAAGTACGCAACGACGTTTCAGGATTCTTGAATCCGCAACCGCAAGTCCGCAACTTCAAAATTCTTGAAGTCCGCAAGCGCAAGTCCGCGACTTTTTATGAACCGAGTGGAAGAGTTTTGCAATCAACCATGTCCCGAAGTGATCTGCTCAGAGTTGATTAGCAAACATAAGTCAAAAGTTGTGACTTGTGGGAAGCATAGCAAGCGTATGGTGGATACATTCCACACAATACGAAGAATTACCAAATCACATAACCATTGATTGTAGTAAATGTAGCCCAACATAACTTGTTGTTGAGCTGCTTTTTCGAGATGGCAAACTTCAGAATTGCCCAGCTCCCTTTACTTTTAGGTCCAGTTCAAGACATATGTATTATGTAAACAGTTGTATTTTTGGTTAAAGTTTTTCGGTGTCTTGGCTAAGGGGAGTGTAGCCCCCAACCCTCCTATCTTCTTGGATACCCAAGAGGGTTTGGAATTTCAAACATTGTCAAAATATATATTTTATCGACAACTTGTACACTGTCTTCCCAGTTTCCAGTAACCTTTTCCATAGTTTGTCTTGTCTAAACCTGTGAAGGTTATTAAACCTGAGTAACTAAACCTAATTAACTTGTACAATGCACATGCGTTATTTTATCGACAACATAGCGACTGATAATAATAAAAAAACAAAAAAACATCGTATTCAAGCGTAAGCCATTGGAACTATGTCAAAATATTTGTCTCTTAAACATCTGCTGGTATAAAAAAAAATTAACGTCCTAGCTTGAGCCATTCAAAAAATTGATTTTGGGGGATCCATTTGAAGGGGTCCCAAGGAAAGTGGTACCCCAAACCATGTCAAAATATTTGTCTCCTAAATATCTATTGATATCAAAAAAAAACTGGCACCCTAAGTTAAACCAATAAAAAAAAATATTTTTGGGGGTCCATTTGGGGGTCCCCGGGGGAGTGGTACCCCAAACATGTCAAAATATTTATCTCTTAAATATCTACTGATATCAAAAAAAAAACTGGCGCCCTAGGTTAAATCGTTAAAAAAATTTATTTTTGGGGGGTCCCCGGGGGGGTGGTACCCCCAAATTATGTTAAAATATTTGTCTCTTAAATATCTACTGATAACAGAAAAAACTGGCACCCTAGCTTGAGCCGTTCAAAAATTTGATTTTTGGGGCCCCATTTTGGGGGGGTGGTACCCCCAAATCATGTCAAAATATTTTTCTCTTAAATATCTACTGATATCAAAAAAAACTGGCACCCTAGGTTAAATGGTTAAAAAACTTGCTTTTGGGGGGTCCATTTGGGGGGGTCTCCGGGGGGGTGGTACCCCCAAATTATGTCAAAATATTTGTCTCTTAAATATCTACTGATATCAAAGAAAAATGGCACCCTAGGTTAAATCGTTAAAAAATTTATTTTTGGGGGGGTCCATTTGGGGGGGTCCCCGAAGGGGTGGTACCCCCAAATTATGTCAAAATATTTGTCTCTCAAATATGTACTGATAACAAAAAAAACTGGCACCCTAGGTTGAGCCGTTCAAAAATTTGATTTTTTGGGGGGGTTCCCGGGGGGGTGGTACCCCCAAACCATGTCAAAATATTTCTCTCTTAAATATCTACTGATATCAAAGAAAAATGGCACCCTAGGTTAAATCGTTAAGAAATTTGTTTTTGGGGGGTCCATTTGGGGGGGTCCCCGGGGGGGTGGTACCCCCAAATTATGTTAAAATATTTGTCTCTCAAATATCTACTGATATCAAAAAAAAACTGGCACCCTAGCTTGAGCCGTTCAAAAATTTGATTTTTTGGGGCCCCATTTTGGGGGGGTTCCCAGGGGGGTGGTACCCCCAAATCATGTCTAAATATTTCTCTCTTAAATATGTACTGATATCAAAAAAAAATGGCACCCTAGGTTATATGGTTAAAAAAATTTGTTTTTGGGGGGGTCCATTTGGGGGGGTTCCCGGGGGGGTGGTACCCCCAAATTATGTCAAAATATTTGTCTCTCAAATATCTACTGATATCCAAAAAAACTGGCACCCTAGCTTGAGCCGTTTAAAAAATTGATTTTTTGGGGCCCCATTTTGGGGGGTTCCCGGGGGAGTTGCCCCAAAAAAATTTCAGGAGACACAATTGCGTATGTACCTCAACAACTTCACACAAAAATTAGATTTCTATGTTTTGTGGTTTAGGAGAACTCGAGCGTACAAGATTTAGGAAGAAAAAAAAGGAAAAAAAAGGAAAAAAAAAGGAAAAAAAAGGAAAAAAAAGGAAAAAAAAAAGGAAAAAAATAAGAAAAAAACCTCATCGCGGCCGAAAGTGGGTTGGTAGGGATGAAAGGATATCTTAAGACATATAACCATGAGAAATATTTTTTGCCGTACTTAAGCCGTTTTTGACTTAGACCGCTTTTTACGCCAAACTTTCGGGGCGGTTTTCGGGTCATAAACCCGAAGTCACGTGACCGATTGCCTCGAAATTTGGTACAAACATAAAACTCATTAATCTCAAACTGCTGTCAAAATTTCATGTAGTTAGACCAAACGGTTCTCGAGTTATAAGCAAAAGTCTGAAATCTCGCACTCATTAGTTAGAAAATGGCCGAGTAAAAACAAAGGAACACGCGACGCGAGCGTCGGTCGTTCCAATAAGCTGGATAAACATCCTGTTTAGGCACGTATGTGATGTTTGTGCATTGCGTCAACTTTGCTGCTTTCCTAGTTCGGTTTATTTGATACTTTCTGTTCGATACTTTTTGCGTTAGCTTTTTTATCTCGACAAAAATATATCCTGATTGATTAATTAATCTTCGAAATGTCCCGTTAATTGGGCAATGGGTATTAGCGTTCCTTACAATATGCTTCAAGAAATTTCTTAAAACGACTGAAAGCGACGTCCGTGCTGGGCGTCGTCCAGTGCCTCCCGACAGTCCCGTAAAAAATCCCGGCCGTCCCGTAAAAATCTGGACAAGTGCAGTTGAATCTCATGCTAGCGCGTACCGATCGACTGCAGCAGGTCTCCTGAAGCGAGTTGCCTCTGGCCGATATCGAGCAATACAAACGAGGAAAGTCGGCAAAATCGATCGGTAACTTCGGAAAAAAAATAAATGCTTTTTAATTATTAACGTCAGTTTGAATTCTATTAAAATTTGGAGTTTTGTAAAGGTTCTGCACAATTTGAACATGTTAAAAGCAAGTGATGCTTCATTATCCTACGATGATGCCAAATCACATGCAGATCGAGCACAAAAAGACGTTAATTTGGGAGTTTTTGAAATCGCTCGAAAGGTAGAACTATTTTTAATGCTCTATTTCTTTGTGTATTTTTTTCCTACTTGTGAAAAAGTTTCGGAATAGTTGAATGGCTGAATTTAGACTAGAATGGAAAAGAATTTATTTAAACTTAGAAAGGAGTATCGATTTTTTGAGTAATTGCAAAATCTTAGGACCTAGAAAGAAGCTGTAAATTTTAAATTCGTTGCATTGAGTCAGCCTCTTTTAATCATCATCGAGCTTGGTAATGCTATTGATCTCCCATCTACGTCAATTTTTAGTGGTGTGTACTGTGTAGATTAAACGAACTTGCTTGCCCTGTATGCCCAGATGTAATTCCTGTAGTTAAAAGAATTGTGTAATTAATGTGGTTTGTTAGATCGTATCGTATAGGATTTTTCGGGAATAATAATAGCATCATTAATTTCAGCTGACTATTATTAAATTCTATCAGTGGTCGAGTGGAGGGAACGTCTGCTACTAAAACAGTTGACTTCTGTTCGATTAACGAGTAAAACCCAAAACTTTCAAAATAGTATTCACAGCTTCCCTATTTGACGTTTAACATTATAAGGGATAGTGTGAAGCTTCCACCGTGTGCAGTAGACAGGTGGAGCTTGATTCGAAGAC
This sequence comes from Trididemnum nubilum, assembly GCA_963965965.1. Lineage (NCBI taxonomy): Eukaryota > Metazoa > Chordata > Ascidiacea > Aplousobranchia > Didemnidae > Trididemnum > Trididemnum nubilum. Next base: position 6,968,791 of record OZ014481.1, on the reverse strand, counting down.
CAAAAAGGTCCCTCATGATCTACTGGCGAAAGAAACTCTAATAAGGCTCTAATTACTATCCAATATTGGACTGCGAATAACAACCTATTTTCTGCAGCTTCTTTCGGAGTCGTCATCTTTGTCTCTTCTTCAAAAATCCGATTTATTTTTTATGGACTATTCAATGGTTCCGAAATTTGTTCAAGAAAACTATGTCAATATTTCTCCGTTTGCTGCTAAAGGTAAGTCCTCAACAACTGATCGCAAACTAACCTGAACCGCAATGGTGGCGCTCAATCGACTTGATTGGCTAAAGGTAAGATTTCTAGTAAAGTATTTCCAACTTTAAGTGTAGATTTCGAATTAAATTATTTACGCCAACCCAAAATGCAACACTGCTCCTTTGGAAGAAATATCGCAGTTGTGACGAGCCGTCGGCAATACGATGTGACCGACCTTAAATTTGGACCTCGGACTTCCACAGTCAGCGTCCCAGAGACGCCGCTTAACCAACTCAGTGTTTTGCTATTTCTTTTGTTTATCTATTAACAGATATTGTTACTAAATTTGTGCGCAAGCAACAAGGCTTGGTTGTTTTTGTTTAGGAAATGCCATCAAGCATTTACAACTGTTAAGTAAAGCCGCTGACAGTATTGCGAGTGGAGATATCATCGAAGGTACGATGCGGCATGATCAGTCATGGAGCATGCTGCCAACGCTAGGCCTTCTGTCTACAGTCATACCGTGCGATCATATGCGTGGTGCAATGCAAGGAATGATAAATTTCCCATCGTTTTTCGGAAAGTTGTCTACAACAGGTATATTAATTTAATACTACGAAATTTCTTCTACGGTAGACTTCCTTTAGTGGGTTCTGTTGGTGTGATTCTCTGCTGGAATTTCAATCTCTGCCCTTTTTGTTAACTATGTGACGATAACTACTGATTTATTATAAGGCGTGTGTGAATTATTAAATGGCAAAAAAGGGTAGAAACACATGGTTAAAACTGTCATAAGGCGTCTCGTTTCAAACTCTGTGTCAAATCGCTTAAAGTTTTGGCAAATTTATCCAGTTTGAGTTCAGAGACTTGTTGGAGGCTCTTTTGACATAACTAATTAACCAAATAGTTAATGTAAAGGCAAATTTTTTAGGTAAAAATCGACGCTTATTACAAGAATTAAAGTTTCATTCGTCTCTGGGGACCGGCGGGTGCACTGAGGAAAATCTCAATCTTGATCTAGTTCCGTAAGCTGATTTTTTTCTTTGATAGACTGAAAATGATTAGCATGTGACGAGAAAGGCCAAACTTAGTTTATGTACTTAGATTTTAGACCTGTTTCTGGTAACTTTAAAATCAACAAAACCATTGAAGAAACTTGCTAAAATGTAATAAAATTGACCGTGAAAGCGAAAAATAACCTAAAAGTACAAAACCTAAAAAACTTAATCATCTTCATCGTCCACTATTCTGTAAATGTTGCGGCTAACAGCTTCAGAATGGGCTGTCCGAACCCCGTTTTTTCAGACCGCATGCTGCCCGCGTAACAGGATTTTGTGACCCGCGAGTTGTTTCGAGATGAGCTAGTAGAGAAATTTTGCTCGAAACCAAATCGATTTTCTTTTGTGCCCTATGGTCACTTCATCTAAAATTCCTGTAAAAATTACATTAAAATATAATGAAGACCTTTTCTTTGGTCTTCACCTAAATTTCCGCCAGTTTTTGCATTAAATTTCACTGAAATCCGTTTTCACTGCGGCCCGTCCTTCAAAAAAGTTTGGACATCTCTGCTAGATTAAGCCCCCATCGCGTTACTCCACCTTCATTTCGTTTATATTAAGCTCTAAGTTGGTTCCAGCTGAGTTTCTAAAGTTGAACTCCAACGTAGTGATCGAGTGGTGACACTGGAGCGGGGATCTGAAGTTCAATTTCTGGACTAAACTTGGCGTTGCCGCTACCGTTGCTACATTTTTCGAACAATTCTGTGTAGCCTAAAGCGCAAAGACACGGAAAATATAGGCTTCGCCAGCTCATTACACGCTTCGGTGTAATTAGCTTGTATGAAATAGCAAGTAGACTTGTTTCTTCATGGTATCTTCATACGACTTAAGCTGCATCTAGTTTTTGCATATTTTTTGGTAGATATCTGAGAGTTCACTTGACACAGCCTCTCCTGCGGCAGAGTAGAACTGGCGAGCAAGAAGTTTCAAAAGCCACGAAGTTATTAGACGACTACGATTTGACGCGTGAAGATTTTGATAGTTTGATGGAAGTTGGTCAGTTCCAAGGGAAAGCGAATTACATGTCCCAGGTAAATATTACAATATTTTATCACATTACCTGGGCCTTGTTGCATGCTGACAGGATTTTCGCTATTCTTGGCTCTTATTTCCATCTTTGACCTCTAATACTGACCTTGAGGTGTGGTCCAACTGTTGGGTCCTCTATTCCTAGAAGGGGGTCGGGTGGCACCACCACCACGGGATCTTAGCAAATCCCAAGTTGAATTTATACAGACATAATTTTTTTTGCCAAGTTAATTATGTAACAAAATAGAATTTCAAACAATCACTAGGAGACTGCGAAGGATTAGTATTTCGGGTGTTTGAGAGGCGACCATCCTGATTTGCAGTGATAAAATTGGGGATTTTGTCGAAGTTGCAAAAGCTAACAAACTTTTCGCTTGCCTTTTTTTGCAATTTTGAGTCGTGTTCTTTCATTAGGCAGTTGATTGTCATTTTGATTTTACTTTCTTAGATATGTGTTCAAATCTAAATCGTTCCCCGAATAGATTGAATTTCGAAATTGCTCGGAGTGTCTAAGATTAATACTATCATGGTCTCAAGATCTACTTTCAAAAAATCTTGTACACGTTTGTAGTCTTTTTACATTTCTTGGATGATGCGCTTCGTGGCAATTATCTCATTTTTGTGGCTTCGAACAGGAAGTAGTTGAATCAGAAAGAAGTCAAAGAATAAAGTGAAAAGTTGTTTTAAGCGAGTGTAAATTCGTCAAAAAAGAGCGCCACAGTCGCTTTCTCGTAAGGGGAGGATATTTAACAAAAAGAATGAAATCTTTATTATATTCACTCAATCATGCCGAAACTTGTAAACTGTTGGCGAGGCCCATCTTTACGCCATTGCTGCTTTCGAAGAAATGTTGGAATTCATTATTTAGGGTTGGAATAACAAAACATCAACTTTTTAGGTTGACTCGAAAGTGAAGGCTGCATTTACTCGCACGTATAATAAAGAGAGTCATTTAACACCATATGCTGTTGAGTCAGCTGCAACTAAGAAGAAAAAGAAAGCTGCGCCAATCGGTGAGTATTACATCCTATCCCTAGTGTTTCCATTACACTTTGAGGCTTTTATCTGTTTCTTTTTGATGCCTGGTTTTGATTCTGTTGCCTCCTTAATTGCCGAGTCAGGCAAAAAGTGCTAAATTAGGAAAGAACCTACCAATCAAAAGGTTGTTTCGAAGTTCGTTTGATGGCATATCAACTCCGGTATTGTTTTCTTCATCAGAGATGGCCGGATTTTCTCCATTTCTTTCAAACACTTTTTTGCCATATTTCTTGGCTAAAACATCCTTTTCTGTTTACTTGATCTCCAAAATCACTTTTTGATTTTGGACATCGGAAACATAACGTAAAATATTGTAGATTACGATGATGACGGGCTAGAAAGCACCCAAAATGAAGAAGTAGAGGAAGACGATAACGATTTAGAAGTTGACGGAATGATTAAGGTATGGTCGAGTACAAATGCAATTTAATGACAGCGAGAAAAAGATGATAGTGATCAATTAGTCATGCCATTAAACGTACTGGTATTCCCAGTAGATTGTAGAACTGCTCCAAAAAATTTTTTTTGAGCAATGATGTTCAAAGAGCTAGTGGGCCTTTTCGGGGCTGCCCCTGACCGTATTGCAATTATTTTGTAGCCTTAAAAGCGTTCATTGCGGTCAAGTTTTTGTTGGTCGCCTCTGGTCGTGTGGTGGGTGGGTCTTTTCCAGCGGGTAGTTTCTTACTGTAGGTGTCAGTAAATTTTGCGTGCGGCTTTGAAACAAAACAGCATATAAAGGTTAGGTTCCTGTTCGGTATATGGTTTTGAACAGCCATTAATTACCGTAACATCACAATGCTTAACATTCGTAGAAGTCTGCACATCATCCATTATTTTTATCTATCAAAACTAAAACTCCGTTTTTTAGCAAGCTAAAAAAGCAACAACTTCAAAAAGTCGTGCAAAGAAACCGAATAAAAATGCCTCAACGTCAAAGAAAGGGAAAAAGTAAATGCGATACTGTAGTTTTTGTTTTAATTATTATTATTTGTCAATGCTTTTCTATTTTGCTCTCTCATATCGTGCCTATCGATGGATATCACACAACTGCTTGTGATTGTGCTTGCTACTGCCAATTAAACATTAAAAATGGTAAAAGTTGTTTGTGTTTGATGTAACACATGAAGTGAGGTTTTATGAATTCGCTTGCCTTGCGTCGAGGGCTAGCGAGTCCAACTTTCAGATTATCGCTTTACTCGAATGACTGCTTTAATCTGGTTTTAAGCTACACAATTTGAACGCTTGAAATCTTACACCTTTTCCAAGGAACTTTCAAACCTTTATCCTTTTCAAAACCTCCCTTTAAAAATCAAGTTTTAATGTTGAAAGAATTATGTTTTAAAAACCTTACACCCCTTCTCATAATCGAAATAACAACTAAGAAGATATCTTTTAAAGCTCTCAAAAGTTCAAAAATTTTCGTGTAAGCTCGATCCAAACTTTTGCACTCTATACTACATCCCTTTTGTCATGCAAGTTGAAACATGACCTGGTAAAAAAAAGTCAAAAATTGACTGTCAAATTTAAGCATAACTGGCACCTTTTTAATATCGGTAAAAATCTGTTTAAACTAACCACATTTCAAAACCTTTACATTTTACCTTCTTTAAACGAGAATTTAATCCCATTATTAAAGAAGGCTTAATTTAAAATTTCAAAACGCCACACTCGCTTCAAAAATTGAAGTTTTAGAATGTGATCATTAAAGAAGGTCAGAAGTTTTAACACCTAATAAATTTTACCTCCTTTGGAGCTTTAAATGGCATCTATAAAGCAGATCTAATTTAAAACTTTGAAACTGCATGCTCTCTTCAAAATTCAAGTTTTGAAACGGCATCATGAAAGGTCTGTTTTTACTTTTATAAAAGGTTTTACCTTCTTTAATCCTTGGGATTTAAATTCGAAGATTTTAGCATTATTAAAAGTCTAACTTGAAACTATAAACTTCTACACCCCCTTAAAATTTAGCTATTTTAATAACATTATCAAAGATCTGTTCCAACACTTTTAAAACATTTTACCTCCTTTAAATTTTTAGGAATTGAAACTTTGGCATTATTAAAGAAGGTCTAATAAAACTTTAAAACCACACACTGCACATTTTTAAAGTTTTGGTTTTTAATGGCATTATCAAAGGAGGCCTAATAAAACTTTAAAATTATAAATAAACTTTACGCACCTTCTTTAAACTTACAAGTAATCTTAATGGCATTATTGAAGGAGGTTCTTTGTAAAAATTTTAAAACATTTTTCCTCCTTTAAACTATAGAATTTGAAAAGATTAGCTTAATTAAAGAAGGTATAATTTAAAACTTTCAAACTCTACACCCCCTTTAAACTTCAGGTTTTTTTAATGACATTATTAAAGGAGGTCTGTTGTAATGTTTGTAAAACATATAGCCTCCTTTAGAGTTTTAGGATTTTAAATTTTGGCGTAATTAAAGAAGGTCTAATAAAACTTCAAATCTATATGCATAGACTACACAGTACACACTTCCTTTAAACTTCAAGTTTTTAATGACAGTATTAAACGAGGTCTCTTGTAATATTTCAAAAACATATTTTTATCTTTAAATTTTGGAATTTTGTTTTAACTGCCATTTTTGAAGGTCTAATTCTAACCTTTAAAATTCTACACCCCCTTTAAACTTCAAATTTTGAGTGCCATTAATAAAGGAGGTCTATTGCAAATTTTTTTTAACATTTTACCTCCTTTAGACTTTATGATTTTAGTTAAGAAAAAACTTCACCATTATTAAAGAAGGTCCATAACTCTAAATTGTTGTTAATGGCATCATTAAAGGTCTGTTTTGCACGTTTGAAACTCTACACACCGTTTTAAGATTGAAGTTTTAACGTAGTGTCATTAAACGAGGTTCATTAAATTAGTTTCATTCTGTTTTAACAAGTTTGCAAACATTTTACTTTAGAATTTGAAATGGAGGTTTGTTTTGAAACTTCTAAAACTTTGGGTTAAGCAATAGTATTTATCAAAGGTCTAATTTGAAACTTCTTTACTTTTCTTACAATAAGAGTTGTTGGGTAACAGTTACCGAAATACCGGTAAGCTACTCATTTTTCTAACACTCTTCGTTCTCCACACAATCCCTATGAGTTCCTTATGAAGCGATTAATCATGAACGCCAATTTACTAAGCGCTGACTAACATTTTGGAATGATTTAAAGTGTAAACAAATACTTTTGGTGTGGCATTTCAAAGTAGGAAAACTTGGAACAGCCTGAGTTACTTAACTAATGTCTTTGAAACTTCAGCAAAAAGTATGAAATTCAAAAAAGCTCTGCTACATCTCTTGGGTCTGTGGGTGACTATTTAGGACAATTTACGACTACAACCGATCAGTAGTCGAGTGGATATAGCGTCTGCTACTGAAACGGTAGACTTGGATTCGATTCGGGTTAAACCAAAGACTATAAAAATTGATATTTACAGCTTCCTTACTTGACGCTGTATAGCTTGACTCGAAGAACGAAAGGTCCCTTTGCTGTCTCCTGGCCAAGGTAACTTGGTAAATAAAATGCAATTACAATTACTCAACACACCGTATTAAAGATAAATTACTCTATTGTATGAAAATATAGAAAATTGTATAAAAACGTAAAGTACAGTGAAAAATGTTACTGAAAATTGATAAAATCATATTCTCGATTCATTGTCAGGGTAACTTCTAAAACCTCATCCTTTCCATTCCACTTAGCGCGGCCGGATTTTGGATCTACAGGATGTGGCAACGAAAGCAGCAATCGACTGCAAAAAATATCAACAAATTACTGGTAACACTGAAAAAAATAAACATTCTTAACGCGAAGCGGTAAAAAGCGAGTTTTCTTTGCAGCAAGCGCCCCAATCCTCAGATTCAAGCTTATGATAAATTTAATTGCTTAGTACAGACATTCTGTTCAAAATAGAGATAAAAATTTCAATTGTTTGCGTGCTTCTGACCTAAAAAGGTTAAGGAAAAGCCATCCGAACTACAAATGCTTAAAACGAGCATAGCGAAAACGTTGTTCTGCCACAAGCTTCGAACCTGCAGCTTATGGATTACCGATCAACTAGTACAACTGTCTAATAATTGAGCTGGAGAAAACATTTCTTCGCAAATGTTACCATATAGCTCAAACAAAAGTGCTTAAAGGAAAAAACTGCTCAAGGGTACTAACATAAGTGATTCGTCATAATGCTTCCTTTTAAAATCATTGTTATAACGTTGAATGGTTCGAAAAGAAAAATAGGTAGGGGGGTCAAAACTACGCAAAAATTAAGTGCCTACGTTAGACAATATTTAAAGCAAGCCATCAGTGACAGATGTTTTGGGCTAATAGGTTCTGTCCTGCTATACTATGTAATGTAAATAAAATGTAAATGTCCTGCTATAGTGCTATACTATGTAATGTCCTGCTAATGTAAATAAAATTAAAAAACTAAACACAGCAAAGGAAACATTGCTAGCTGGTCGAGAAAACAATACGAGAGCTTGTAAAAACTTACTATGATGGACTTCTACAGTCGAGAAATGTTTCTTTCACGTCTAATTCAACATCTTGCATTTTACAACCAGGAAGCTTAATTTTTACAACCATGTCTTCACAACAGGCTGTGGAAGGATTCTTGCCACTCATTCCAAGGAACATATCTTCTGTAGTGACTTTTTGCTTGTAGCTGATATCATAGCTGTAAAACAAGATACATTGGAAAACCTGCTTTCTGTTGCAAAACTAAGCTTAACATTGTTTACTTAATCACATTCTTGGAAATAGTTCTTAAACTTTTAAACAACGTTTTGAAGAACTTCTAACAAAAAGCTACAAATTAAAATTATCGAAATTAAAACAGCAATTTTTTTATTTAAGAAAAAACGTCATTTATGATTTATATCAACGCATAAAGGAGAAAGGGGGGGGGGGGGAATTTTGCAAAAAACAAAAACCTGGTTAACGATGAATTTTCAGTACTGAAGCCAAATGTTAACGGAAAACAAAAAAATGCTCGCACAAAAAGTAAGGTTTTCAAATGTAATTACAAGACCCCTTCAATCTTCTGTTTTTGATATTTTAAATAATTAGTATCGATATGGTAAATTCCAACAGTACTTACTCGGGCTGTGGCCTTGAGTCTGATTGGTTTGCAAACACCGAATATTCCTGGACTTCCTCTGCACCCCAAATATCACTGTCACTTGTTTTGCTTTTTTCTGAAAAAAAAAAGTACTAAAAATATTTTCAAGTAATTAAAATTTCTTTAGTTCCATTTGGGAAAAACTTAATTAAAATTCTTGTCAACAGAAATCCTTTTTAAAATAATACTACTAATATCTGCTACTTTTCAACAACAATATTCAGTTTAATTGTTTGTTTGCATTGTAAGCAAAAATAGAAACTTGAATTTTGGTTAATCCTCCCAAAATTTTTAAAATTCTAATTCAAAAAATATTAGTCGTGTTTGAGTTTTCTCAGACAAAAACAAACATGGAACAAGAAATTAAAAGGTGCAGAGCAGAGTAAAATTTTCTTTATATGCACCAGAAAGCTGTTTTTTTACAACTTGCTTTCTCACACAACTCCATCATGAAAAAACTCAATATTTTTCCTGGTCGACTCAAAAAAGTCAAAATAATAAAAAGGAATGCAATTGGTTAAACTTAACTAAACTTAAACTACCTTAAAAATAATCTATTTTGCATATCTTTTTGTAATATAGTCTAGAGGCAAATTTCAGCCTAAAAAAGTGTTCTGCTAAAACTTTTAAGCTTGCTTTGAAACTTTGTTAGTTTGGTAAAGGCTAATGTAAATAAAATTTAAAAACCGAGCATCAGTAAAGGAATATTAGCTAAGGTATGCTTTGAAACCATCATACAATAAATAGCAAGCAACTCCTGGACAACATATCTGTAACAAGTAGGTCCAAAGTTTTCAAAAACTTAATAATCAAGTGCTTATTTGTTATGTAAGCACTACTGTACTGGTATTGCACTAAATAATTAACACTTTTCCTGGTAAATCTCAGGACCTAGGATAAAGTCATATGATAATCTAGTTCTAAATAAAGTAGCTCTTAAAACTAAATGGGAGTTTGCCAGCAAACCCAGTGAACGACCGACGTGTAGCTAATGCTGTGATGTTCCAAAGTACTTTTTGTCTACTGTAAAATCAGCAATTATTCAAAAATATCTGATTTTGGAACCTCCACAAGACTAGAGTCAAAATATTTGTCAGTTAAATATCCCCTGGTGTCATAAAACACTGGCACCCTATCTTGGAACGTTCAAAAAATTGATTTTTTTTGGGTCCATTTGGGGGGTCCCCAAGGGATGGCACCCCCAAACTACGCCAAAATATTTGTCTGCTAAATCTCTGCTGATATCACAAAACAATGGCACCTTAAGTTGAGCTGTTCAAAAAAACTGATTTTCGGGGGGTCCCCCAAAACTATGTCAAAGTATTTGTCCGTTAAATATCTGCTGATATCATAAAACACTGGCACTCTTAAGTCAAGTTGTTCAAAAATTGATTTTTAGGGGGTCCATTTGGGGGGGTCTCTGGGGGGTGGCACCCCCAAACTACGCCAAAATATTTGTCTTAAATATCGACTGATATCACAAAACAATGGCACCCTAAGTTGAGCTGTAGGAAAAGTTGATTTTTGGGGGGTTCATTTGGGGGGTCTCCTGAGGGGTGGCACCCCCAAATTATGTCAAAATATTTGTCTGTTAAATATCTCCTGATATCATAAAACAATGGCACCCTAAATTGAGCCATTCAAAAAAGTGATTTTTTGGGGTCTATTTGGGGGGTTTACTGGGAGCGTGGCACCCCCAAACTATTTGTCTGTTAAGTTTCTGCTGATATCAAAAACAACTAGCACTCTAGCTTGAGCCGTTCAAAAAATTGATTTTTTAGGGCCCCATTTTGGGGGGGTTCCCAGTGAAGCTGCCCCAAAAACTTTCGGGGGGAGAAAAAATTGCGTTTGCAGCTCAACAACTTTACACAAAAATTAGATTTCGATGTTTTGTGGTTTAGGAGAAGAGCGTACAAAAATCAGGAAAAAAAGAAATAAACCTCATCGCGGCCAAAAGTGGGTTGGTTAACATGAAAGGTTATCTTAAGACATACAACTATATAAAATATTTTTTGCAGTACTTAAGTCGTTTTTGACTGAGACCGCTTTTTACGCCAAACTTGCGAGGCGGTCTTCAAGTTCTAAAACCAAAGTCACGGGACCTATTGCCTCGAAATTTGGTACAAACATATAACTTGTTAATATCAAACTGCTGTCAAAATTTCATGCAGCTAGACCAAACCGTTCTTGAGTTATAAGCAAAAGTCTGAAATTTTGCACTCGTTAGTTGGAAAACGGCCGAGTAAAAACAAAGGAACACGCAACGCGAGCGTCAGTCTTCCAATTAACCATGCAAACAGCACTTAGCAATAAATAATGTAAATGTTTTATAGGCCTATACCATAAGGAGTTTTCAACTCTTTCGTCTTCTTGCTAGCTCCAATACATGCAGGTGTGAATGCAGACTCAGAATCCGGCTAAAAATAAAAGGAATCACAGATCAGCAAAAATCTATCGAAAACAGATTCAAATTATGGATGTTAAGCTTTCCATATCTTAAATGTTAAAAGATCAATGCAAGTCATCTTAGGGAAGTAGTTAGTGGGTAAAGTTCTACAATAACTTTGATTTTTGGAATCTTATTTTAAAGTTTTATTTGGTTGATGCATCTTTTATCCTCCAGTCATAAGAAACAGCACAAACCCAAAACATTTTCCAAGTTTTCTGATTGACATTTGATTTTTTCCCATGTATAAAGATTTGCTGCTTGTTAAAAGCCACCAAGCAGAGATTGTTAATTGTAAAGTGCCTTATGCAAGGATGAAACAACGTAACCATATACCATAGTGCAAGTTACAAGCAAGATCAAGCGACCAGGGTAAAAACAACACTTTGAACCTCTTGGCTACACAAATTTAAGTTCAAATTGACATTTAACATATTATATTATGTGTATACTGTACTGTTGGCAAAATGTAAGTTTTAATTCTGTAAAAACATTTCAGTTTTAATTGACATTAGAGCTCGACCGATATATCGGTCAGCCGATATATCGGCCGATATCAGGGTCAAGCAGATATATCGTATCGGTGTTTACCACCGATAAAATATCGGCTTAGAACAATAACCTTAAACTGTTTATTTTTGAGAGCAAGCACAATCGCTCTTGCCTATGATTGCCAAATTGTTGTATTTTTTGTTTGTTTTTTCATTAAATAATACTGGAGAGTGGCTTGTGTTTGCAATAGTCTTTCTTTGGATGGGGATTAGTAAAGCTTTTAGTGTCAAATTAGTTGAAAAATAGTAACAAAGCTTCGTAGCTAATAAGTTAATATACTGGTTATTGATATCGGGATCGACCTAAAAACTTCCGAAATATCGATATCGGCCTGAAAAAGTCATATTGGTCGAGCTCTAATTGACATTTAACACATCAGCAAATATAACAGTTAGGTTTATATGAGCAATTTTAATTACAGTTCAAAGTTACTAATTACAGTTCAGAGTCACACAGTACCAGTAGCATAAAAAAGTTTTAGATACCATAGATATTTTTTTATTCAACAATTCAAAATTTAAGAAATGTGAAATGTCAAAGCTCATTTAAATACATTGGACCAAAAATATGAGATGATATTCCATTAAAAATAGCCAGATTTATTAAAGCAACAATTTTTTTTCTTAAAATAATTACTGTATTTATGAGTTATCAGGTTATGTAAGCAGTAAATGAGTGTAACATTACCCATACCGGTACCATTCCCAATAAATCAAGATTCATTAAGATTGTCAACAGGTTAAAATGGGAGTTGATATTCGAAATTACGCTGTTAGCAGGCCTACTAAAATATACTGCACCACAAGGGCAGATGATTGCAAAGGTTGGGGCTTTTGCAGTCTTTGTGCTTCTGTACAGGTACGGTATGTTTCACTAGCAGTAGCACCTGCTGTTAGTGTTATTATGAGTATTCAAGTCTGAAGTTAATAGTTATAAATAAAGACGGGCCTGCCAAGCCGCCGACTCAATACATTCTTCGATGTATCACAGCAAGAATGACAAAAAATTTGATTATTTGATTAGATATGCTAACAAATATCCTGCTGTATATAGGCTAGATAAAAAAGTACTTCTTGAGTAGGTATCTAACTAGAGTGCAGAGGGTAGGAAGTCAAGAACATTACACATTACCTACAACAATCATTTTATCCATCTGTCCATGAGTATTTTAATAAATTTAAGCACATACCATATCTCCATCATCACTAGAATCATCATGATTAGGGTTGAGAAGATTTGACAAATTCTTTAAATTCTCTGCAGTCTGATATCCAATTTCCATACTTTTAATTTATTTTGTAACCAGGTTATTGTTACAGTAATTACCGGTATTACCGAGAGTTAAGCTACTGCTACCACTATTAGTACTACCAGTCTACTTGTACCATAATTTCAAGATCAATTTTTATTCTCTAAAAGTAGGAAGAGGTATCGATAAGCTTTCTTTTCTGGTACTGTAACCAGCACCGGTACTTAAATTGTAGGGGGGATGCGTCCCCCCATCAAGATTGAGCATCCCCCAATCCAATCGAGATTTGAGCACTGGTTTGTGGGAAGAAAAAGTTACTGTTTTTGGCCGGAAAACTCAAAAAGCGCTTAAATTTTTGAATTTGGCCAGAAAAAGCCTTCGGATTTCGGCAAAGACCTTTTTCTTTTTTTGAGATCACCTAATTTTCCCTGAAAATTTGCCTCAACCCACTTCAGGAACAATGAAAATTTGGGTCAAGTTTGTTTATGGAACAAACTCCCAAAAAATCTTGACTACGTGCCTGTTCTTCACTAAGGTTCAGTCAACGCTGAAAATGCGTCCCCCCATGCAAAATTTTACACTTTAAGTACTGACTGTAACTATTTGTGGTTCCTTGCTTTTCTATGCTCAAACCTGTAGCTGTAGTCTTAGCTATACTGACGAGAAATAAAAGACATAAGTCGATTTCGATACAATATGTCTTAGCTGTTAATCAAAGGTTTGATTGTGCCTGTAAGACTCTGAATACTGTCTAGGCTATAGCTTATCGTTTATACGGTTTAACCTTTTTACATGAGGTTTTGATGAAAAATTTTAACAGATTTCGTCACAAACATTGGTTATTGAATCACAGAAGCTTGTATCACGAGTAGTATTACCTTATAAAACAAAAGTATTCATAACACCCGCGATATCTTTTATGACGAAATGGTGTTGACTACAGTAGACTACATTGTTTTTAAAATTTGTTGTTTGCAAAAATATTTTTTTATTATTTCTTTATTTCAGACCGTAGGTCCATAGCAACAAGCAAAAACAAAACAAAGAAGAAATACACCACGGAAAAAACATATCTTTGTACTTTTAGACCAGTTTTTTGAGAGGATGCTGCCGCGCAAACATCGTGCTTCACTAGCGCATTTCTTCGTTGTAAAATTTTATGCTCCCACATAAAAATTTTAGATATATGTTTCCAGCCCCAATCTGAAATGCAAATCTGTAGTAGAGGAGCAGTAACGTAGCCGTAGCCAGCGGCAAGGGCGTCGGCAGAAAAATTTTCAGGAGGGGCCAACAACTTAAGAATAGAGCCAGTACTAACTACTAAAAATGAAAGAATTTTTGAAATTTGAGAGGTTTAAAAGAGAGTAAGTAAAAATCCAGGGAGGCCATGGCCCTCACCTGCCCCCCCCTTGCCGACGCCCATGGCCAGGGAGGCTACAGTCCCCCATTAACTTATCAATCAAAATGCGCAATAAAGTAAAGGCCACATTTTGGCTGCGATATTTTCCATTTATTCGAACTCAAAAAAACTCGGTAATTTTGCCGAACTCAAACTCGAAAAAATAATTCTTTTGAACTCCAACTTGAACTCGAGAAAAACCGTTCGAGGTCATTAAAATGAAGTTTAAAGATTAAAGAATTGTCGGACAGAACTTTTAGCGGTGGCGCAACCAGGAGTCTTAAGGTGGTTTCAACTCCCTCTAAGCCATGTCACTTAGAAAGTTTAACCCTAAAATGCAGGCTATTGAACATGTTTTGAACTTGATCTGTGAGTAAGGGGAAGGGGAGTTTGAAGAGAAGGAGTTGGAAAATTTAATTCCTCAAATGGCCTTCTAATCTAAGCGATTTAGTGCTTTCAAATGGCTCTGAGAAGGTACGAAACGTAATATTGGAATGGCAATAAAATGTCAAATTTTTATCAAAACTCACAAAAATCGCCCACCCGCCACGCGTGAGTGCACCAGTTTGTTTAGTACACCGCTCACTGGAGACATTTTTAGGCAAAAAAAATTACCTTTTGGTTTAAAGTCTCCCCTCTTTAGCAAAACCCCGGTTGCGCGTCTGCCCCTTGAGCTCAGTGGTCGGGTGGATAGTGCGTCTGCTACTAAAATGGTAGACTCGAATTCTATTCTCGGTTCGGTCAAACCTGAGACAACAAAAACTGGTATTCACAGCAATCCCAGCTTAAAGTTCAGCAAAAAAAGGGGACAGTGTGAAGCCTCGACCTTGTGTGGTAGACAGGTGGGCAGCTTAATTTGAGGATCGAAAGATCCCTTTGCTGTCTCCTGGCCAAGGCAACTTTGTGAATAAATTGTACGAGCAGCACCAAAATAGAAACGCTGCCGGCCTGATATTATGTTTCTTTTTTGGACATAAATACAGACTTTTCAAAATTGCGTATAATTTGTAGCTTTGGAGATATCAGTTTTAATGTTCAAAAGTTCAGTCTATTTCAGAGCCCCCTCACTACCTGATAGTGCCCCTACACTTTGTTTGCTCTGGCGACCGCACTGGTCAGAGGAGACTGATGACTTTTGCAGTCTATTTGCTGTATCTTGCCAGTTTTTTGATTGTTTTGCTGGCAAAATAAAGTGGACTGAGAAACTTTTTTTTTCCATACTGCACAAGCTGACTGCTCACTGCAATTTTACTCAAAATTACCTGTATTTCGAGATTCTGGCTAGGCATATCTCAGCAATCTGTTGTGTGCTGATAACCACGAAATTCAGTATACAATAAGTAAACTTATAATTTCAACGAGTTAAAAAAAAACAATCGCAGCTGCTGCAAAGATTAGCTGCAATTCAAGACAATTAAAGAGAACAAAAGCAATTGAAAATTCTTACAGAAACGCAAATCGCAAAATCATTAAAAAACTGCTAAGTGCAGAAAAATACGCAAAAGCCTCACTGCATATACGGCAGATTCTTTGAAAACTCAACTAATCGCAATAGCATTTCAATTTAATAAAATAACGAGAATTTTAGTTCGTACTAGATCAAGGAAAAACGCAAAAGCAAGATATATAGCAAACAAAAACAAGATCTGACCCGTAACAATCTAGCTTACCATACTGCAGAAACAAAGAAAAAACACCACATCTTTAGCCAAGGTATAGACTGTATATCTGTATTATCAAATGATACTGTAGCTTAAAACAAAAAATCTGCCTTATTCATTCCAAAATGGTAGATCAGTCCTATATTTGGCGGCACATGTAACTCGAACTTGGCGAATACTTTAAGCTTATCTATGATTAAAAAAACTAGCAAAAATTTGATACATCAAGTAGAAAAAATTACGAAGTATGGCACGCAGTTCTTGCAGTCCATAAGTCAATTGGTTTGATTCTTATTCTTTTTGACAAACGTAAGCCTAAACTATGCAGTCAGTAACCAGTAACCATCCTGCACAAACGCATTGAAACTTTTCAGGAAAGCATATCTGAAGACTGATGTTGGATACCACATACTTCATTGCACAAATACTCTCAGTTTGAGCAATTCTGTAAACACTTTGGACTCTTGAAAACACTATCATGTAGTCACTTGAGCCACTTTTTGTAGGCAAGAATTAATAAGATCTTCATTTATGTATGGCTCTGAAAATTAAGCAAAATTATTTCCACATGGAACCTCTGAAATGAAGATAGGGACAAACCGTATTTCATATTTTATAATATTTCATTTAGTTTTTGCAAAGGTTTGATTAATGATTATTTCATTAGTTACATTTTGTATGCATGCAATACTGCAATAACCATTTCAACTTCGTCACGTGGTGTTACCGTATGCATAAAGGTAAAACAATATTATACAAAATTAAAAGTCCGTGGTACAGCAAGTCTTAACTATCACTTAGTCAATAATTAGGATTCTTCTAGATGGTGCAAAAAATTGAAAGCTGGAAGAAGGCCATTTTTAGTTGAATGTAACAAGAAACGAAATGCTTGTTATTTCTTCTATTGTCAATTTCACTAGATCTCTTACCGAAACTTTTTTTCAAACTTTCCATACAAGGAGATGATTTGTGCTATCTTCCTTGCCAGCCTTGTTATTGGTGGAGTAACCGCCAAAGTCTTCAAATCTAAAAATAAAAGTTTGCAAGTTTTTCTTACCCAAGCATAACCAGATAATTTTTGTTGCATTGTTTCTTGACGATTTTTATTTTCAAACTATTGTTGAGACTTCCAAGTACCGAATTTACTCGATTGTTAGCCGCCCTTGATTGTAAGCCGCATGTGATAGTGTTAAAAATTTTATGTAAGCCGTCCTTGAATGAAAGCCGCATTTACTGTATCGGTGCCTACCGTATACCGTATGGGTTTTAGCATATCTGGATGAGCACGAAAATTAAAGTATGGTTACTAACAACTCCCTTTTTTCTTTAGAATACTCGTCATAAATGCATGTGACAATTTGGAATGCACGTCACAACTCTCAACTTCCTTGTTTAGACAGAGGAAGACATAGCATCAGACAAAATACCGTATCGGCATAGCAACAAATCGCTAAGCAAAAAAAATGTAAACCGCCCTTGAATGTAAGCCGCCCTTGAATTTAAGCCGCAAACATGATGGAAAGAAAAACTTTATAAGCGGCGGCTTACAATCGAGTAAATACGGTAATAGGATTAAAATGTACAAAAATATGATTATGTCTTTGTCACAATTATGTCATGGCGATATAAAATGGCCAAGCGTTAGATAAAAAACAACAAAATCAAGATTATGTTTACATGGTATATACCCTAAAGCAGTGGTTCTCAACCTTTTTTTAAAGTGACCCAAACTTATTGAAAAAATCAAATGTATAAAATTTTGCGACCCATGAATGTTCTGGTTGGGGTTACCTTGTTTTTGAGACCGAAAAACGAGACAGCCGTAGCAGTGCCGTCGCCAGAGCAAATGAAGTTAGGGGTCACTGATCAAAAGTGGGGAGAACAAAAATTTGTACGTAAAAACTGATCTTTGCACCTTTAAAATCGGGCCAGCAGCGTTTCTTAGCTCGTTTCGTCTAACGGCCCATAATCGCTTGATAAATGTATCTACAGCAGTGAATCCTACCAGACGTGCAACCAGGATTTTGCTAAAAGGGTGAACTAAAAGAATTTTTTTGCACAAAAACTGCATGATTTAGTCCCCGTCCTAAACAAACTGATGCAACTCAAGCGTGTCACAGACGGGGCATAGCCACTAAATATTTAGTAACTGTGAACGGGGGCCTGGGTAATTTTTGAATTTTGCAGAAAAAAAATAGCCATTTTAACCCGTTTTAATCACATTTTGCACTTTGTGAAGCCATATGAATAACTAAATTGCTAAAATTCAGAAGTCGTTTCAAAGAATTAAATTGCTTAGCACCTTCAGCCCCCCCCCCCCCCCCCCCTTACTTCAGGCCAAATCTAAAAAACGTTTAAACGCTCGTATTTTGAGGATAAATTTTCTAACTGACTTGGCTAAGGGGGCTTATGCCCCTTTACCCTGTTTGCACCACTAACTGCAACCTCAAAATCTTGAGTGTGCTATAACAATCAAAACAGCTGGTCTTTGAAAAAAAATGTTTTCAGGAATATTGTGTCAGATTTATATGGCACAGCAGTTGGTTGCCAGCAATTTTGCAAAGAATCGAAAGAACATCACAGGAGAATTATGTTTGAACGTAATTATTCCTTTTTCCATCATTGTCTGTTGTCTTGTCGTTGAGTGATGTTCCAAAAACAGTATTTTGAGTAAGCCAAAATAGAAGGCAAAAGCAGCCATTAGGGGGTACGGCCCCCCTGCCTTCCTCTCCGTAGGCCGTAAAGCTTCAAAAAGACAAAAAGCGTAACGTCTAATTTGTTTTATACTAATTTTTTGCATCGCGTCAAGCTTGACATGCCAAGTTATTTCAAGTTTTGCCAATCACAAAAGTTGGAAATTTCGAAATTTCTAACTGATACAAGAAACAAAGTCTTTGCTTTTTATTATTCTACACAAATCCACTGCACACATACAACCTAAACGCTTTCAACTTCAACTTACCCATCGCCACCACTGACTACTAATGTTGATGTTCTAGTTTGCTGATTTACACTGGCAGAAACCCGGCGCTTACCAGCTGGTTTTTTACCCCCTGAAAATATCAGAGTTAATATTTAAAACCGATCAGTGTTTAAAGTCGAGTGGATTAAGCGTCTGCTGAGAAACGATAGACTAGGACTCGATTGGCAGTCGGCAAAAGCCAAACACTAGAATAATTGTTGTTTACAATCACAGCTTCTCTGCTTGATGTCAGCATTTAAAGTAACAGCAGTGCAAAGCCTCCAACGTGAGTAATAGACCAGGTGCTAACTTGACTCAGAAGACCACAGGGTTCCTTCACTGTCTGCTGAAACGGTAATAGACGAATAAAGAAGTAATTATTATAATTAGTAAAAAAGTACAGAATGGCTGCTTTTGATTTTAAATTGACAAATTCAAGCAGCTGTAATTGAACACAACTTTTTTTTTTTAAGTTGTAGTATATTTCAATGCTAAATTAAAATCAACACTTCAGAAGGCGTAACCGTGGAACGATTTGGCGGTATCTATCTCCGCACAATTGGATTTACAATTTTTTTATATTGATGGTTGATTTTCCTGATAAGTAGAACAACTGGTTAACCTACCTTTTCCAGGTAAACTTGTAGTTTCAACCACTTCCATCTCCGTAAGAAACCGAACGTGGCCAGTGTGGCCACATCCAAGGCTCTGAGGGTCAGCCTCAAGCTGGAGAGGAGTTGATTGAGGAGTAACGTTGGGTAAAGATACAGTGAGGAGGACTCCAGCGCTGGTTCCGGCCCAGAGGGAGTTCTTGCAAATCAATAATGACGTCACACGGAGACAAGCAAGTTTATGTTGACGAATAATTGCATCAGATCCTAAAAAATTGCTTGAAAATTAACTGTCGTAACGAAATCAAAGTCGTTAAATTTCTATTTTTATTTTGACGCTAATAAATTTGTTTTACTGACATCTTTGAATAAGTAAAGGTTTTGTACCCTTCCTAATAATTGTGTAGATTTCCTCATAAATTAAAAAGTTCACGAATCAATCTCATTCGTGTGAAGAAGTAAATTTGGATATAAAACAATTCGGAGCAGGGCATGGTATGGAATGGAATGGAAAATGGAATGGAACGCAAATTTCCGTATGAAATATGGAAGATGCCAGAATGAAATGGAATGGAAGATTTCAAGAATGGAATGGAAAACAATCTTCCATACTTCCATACCAATTCCATACTAGATTTCGTGCATTGTATTTACAGAAAAATACATACCCATGTCGGGTAGTGATAAATAATATTGTCACAGAAGTATTCAACTTTGACATCTACACATATAATTTGTCGACAAATCGCAGTACTTTGGTTGTGTACATTGCGCAAACAGTGTACGTATTGCATCATTGTAAGTACATTGCAATTTAATTGCACCATTGATGTTACAGATGACGACCTTGATAGATATGACTTTTTTTTTTTTTTTTTATGCTGACAATTTGCCCAGTCGTAAATTTTGTTTTCGTACATCGTCACGAAAACTCGTATTTGCTACTTCATCCCCGTTTCAGCTTAATTTTATTTATATTTTTGGTTTTTAAGCTTATAGCACCGGTAATTCTTTTTGGTGTTAAAGCTTGGTATTTCTATTACGGTAAATGTTCTAGTTGATGTGAGGGCAAACTTGTACGATAATTATTTAACCATAGGCATAACCAAAAGGACCAGGCCCTCTGCTTCCCCACCCCCCAATTGAAAAGCTACCAACGACAAAAATGATGACACAAAGCCTATTTATTTAGTTTCTTTTAGCATTTTTGGAGTGCAACGGTACATGCATACAACGGCAATTAGCGACAACTTAATATTAATATTGACGACCAGGGGGTTCATGCCCTCTCAATTTAAATTTTTACCAACCAATTTAAATGTGCAAGCCGGGAGAAATTCAGCGTTTTTGTTCTAAAAGGTGCAATCTCAGGCATTCATCTAACTTGTTTATGCAATAATATGTTTTAGGCCCCCATCTATTCTTTATATTACAAAAACATGATTAGTGACCATTTATGGCATCTAATGTTCCAACTTAAAATAACTTTAAATTACCAACTTTAAATAACAATCCACCTCCATCTCGTCAGTTTTTCAAAATGCTTTTGAAAAAACCTTGTTAGGGGAAATGCTCATTGTACAAATTATTGAATTTGAATCGAGGGTGCCTGGGCCCCTGGTCGTACATATATTCCTAAAACTGGTTATTTTCATGACAAAACAAAAATCGTCAAAGGCAAATCTTCAAGTGTATTATTTAATGCTAAAAATGTCGCAGAAAGCAATGTACCTTGATTTCCCTGACTTGGGCCAAGTCACAAAATTTAACCACAAAATGCAAGATTTTAAACGTGTTTTGGACTTGAGCTGAAGTAAAGGGAGTGATTTTTTCAAATGGCTTTCAAACATCAAAAATTTTGTTCTTTCAAATGGCTCTGAAAACGTGCGAAATGTGATCCGAATAGCATTAAAATAGCCATTTTTTTCCAAAAAATTACAAAAAATTGCGGAGCAGCTGGGGGCGGAGACCCTATGCCCCGTCTGTGACATGTTTGAGTTGCACTAATTTGCACACCACGTCTCCCAATTTTGATAGGATAGAAAACATTTTAACTTGCGGTTTTAGTCCTTCCTCTATAGCAAATCCAGGTTACGAGCCAAATCAGACGCCCAGCTTTTGATCTTTCATTCTTTGTCCCATCAAAAGTCCCACTTTTCAATAACTCCTGATGACGCCATTGCATGATTTGCGGTTTAGCCCTCCTACCAATCCAAAATCCAGGCTACGCCTATGCATTAAACCATGAGCAATATGCATACCAGATACCGGTCGTTGGATCTTAGTATTGTTAGCGCACCTTTACGAGCGGTTGCTTACAACATTTCAAAGGTGCAAAGCAACAAAATATATATATACGTTGCATTGCTTCCAGTCTAAAATTTCTTTCGTATGGAAGTATGGATGGAATATGGAAGAAAATTTTAGTATGGAATGGAATATGGAATGGAAGATTTTTGGTATGGAATGGAAATGGAATCGAAGAAAATTACCAGTATGGAATGTGGAAAAATTGTCTTCCATTCCATTCCACACCATGCCCTGATTTGGAGAATACCGCATTGCTTTGGTTTTGTTAGTAATGGAAAGCAGAATAACTGTTATCAACTCATCACTCTTTAGCAATCTTTTAACAGATCACTAAAAATTAATAGAACGAAACGGCTTTTTGTATTAAGCAGAATTTTAACCATTAGCATTGCCATTGAGCAGTTAGAGCAAATACTTTTATCACGTGCATAATATTTAGACCAACTGTGCAAAGTAAATACCACCAAGTCTAAATCATAAAATGAAACGTAACGAAAAACAAAATTTAAGTTTCAAAAGTTTGTTGGTTTTGTATCTTTACTAATGTTACAAAATAATTTGCAGCTTTAGCACACTTTCAAAAATGAAGCTTTAAGTAAACAAGAGAAATTTTACAAATAATATCTGTTATTACTTACCTGCCAGCATCGAATTGACTGATGACGTCACATCCACCTCAGTAATGAGGTCATGAGTGACGGAATGAAACAATTTAATGGTCGGATTCTTATCCATGGCGATCCACACTCCGTAACCCGAAACAACCATGCAGTAAATCTAAACAAAATACGGCAATAAACTCGTTGCAAAGAGGAACAAGCTTTTTTGTTATGTACAATAGCCGCACAGCGCAGTTTTCTCTGTGATTTATTTTTTGCTAAATTTTGTGCTTCTAGATACTGTAAAAATAAACGAAACTACCTCTTTTTCGTAATTGTTTTGAGTCGTTTCTTTTTAGTGCGAGACTGATCATTTTTATGCAATTTCTTTTTTTACCACAAGAAGTTGGTAAAACAGTTTTTCTACGTTATCGTATACTTTTTCCAAATAAAATTTTGCAAATACTCGTACTACTCCATTTTGCAAATACTCGTACTACCCCCTGAAAATATTGTATCAGAATATATTTGTTAAATTACAAGCCGAATAAATTATAAATATTTCATTTTTATATTTGAAATGGAAGCATCTTATTTTCTTAGTTGAATTAAAACTGCAAAATATGTTTTGAATGTCGCACAAAATTCTATGGCGTTTAGTACGCGCATCTACATCTTGCTTGAATATGATGTAGCAGTAGAGAATTGCGAAGTTGATTACCAAACTTGTGAGTTTAATTCCCTGAGTTATCATTACTTCTGTAAAAGAAGGATGACATATTTTTATAGAACTTGTCTTGCGTTATTTTCAATTTCGTGCTCATCGTGCACAATATGACACAAAACAAATCTTTGAAATGGAAACATCCGAAGACATGGCAAAAAAATAAAGTATGCCATGGAAACGAAATTACTAGTGTACAAAATACTAACGAGCATACGGGACACGGGCCGAAATTGCAATTTTACTAACCACAACTGCTATTGACTAAACAGTTATAACTGACAAGGTAATTGAGATTTATTTTCGTAATGATTATCGTTTCAAATGGGTATATCAATAATTTTTAACCAATTTAATATTTCCTTTTTTTCTAGAATAAAAACTATTGAAAATCCTGAAAAAAAAAATAACCATTTTTGAATCAACGTGACTTTTAATTTCAATAATTTGAAGGGCGATTAAATTTAGTAAATCGAAGGAACTGATATGTTTACAAAATGAACCAAAACTTGCGATGTGTTTTGACACATTCATGATTAGCAGGTATAGCAGAAACCAGAGATCACCATTTCACTTCATTATTGAGTTTTGATATGATGCGAAACTACGAGCTATGGCGCTCTTAAGTCGATCGTCGTGCTACCATCTATATCAGTACACCGTCAATAGTCACGCGCAAAAGTATATTCAAAAGACTAAACCGCATGTGGAAGAAATTAATTTTGCGAATAAATTAACTGATACCGAATATGGAATTTTTAAAAGATTTACCTACTGTGTTAACCCATATTAACCAATTTAGCTGTTAGATAAAGAGAAGAGTTGGAATTCAACTGATTCAAAAACGTAAACTCAATAGTGAATATTCGCGACCAACAGATGAAAGGCTTTTCGTTTGCTTTCAAATATTAACATAACCGCAACAGACGGAGGTAGATTTTAGTAATCGCACACGTAAACACGTGGACTTACAGTAAAAATCTAAAATTAGTGGATGCAGTGAGCAATTTTTACAACTAAGTTATGCCAAGTAGCTAGAACTTTATTTAAATTTATGAATATCTTTGTTTGTATTTAAGTCTAAGTCTTGACGTGTATAATGAATATTGGTTTCGACAACTAATGACGCTAGCGAGGATGAGCATCCATTGAGGGCGCAATACTGTGTTTTCAAGTGACTGCCTTTATCATCAGTGTAATGAAAAGTCGGCACCAGAGGTGGAGTCCTCGAGGACGTCCTTGGCCTCGAAGACACATTTTGAAGTCCTTGGCCTTAGCCTCGAAGGTCAAGTCCTTGGTCTTGGCCTTGAAGCCTCAAGTCCTTGAAAATTGCCCTGTCCACGGCTCGAGGACAGCAATATTTTTTGAATTGTTAAAATTTTGTTTTTCGCCTGAAAAAAAAATTTGAAGATTTTTTTTTTGAGAATGCCTGAAAAATTTTCTTGAAGACCTTTTTTCGGAGAACACTTGCGCCTGTGTCCTTGGCCTCGAGAGGGTCTGTCCTCGGATGGGCTGTCCTTGGCCTTGGCCTCGGATTTTTTTTGGTGTACTTTGCTTCGAGCCTTGTGTCCTCGACTCTACCTCTGGTCGGCACAGTGCAAGAAATTGTATAATCCCGTAATTACGCTAACTCAACAGACAGCAGTGCCGCAACTAGAAAGTTGTTCTAGACGGGGAAAAATTTCTTTCAAGGGGGGCCAAAATTTTTGGGCTGGTCTACTTTCCGCCGAGTTCTGTTGATCTCCAACACAAAAACAAAAAAAGGTCATCGCACCAAATTGGTCTACTTTTCTCCGAGCTCTCTGTTGGTTTCCTAAAACAAAAAACCACCATCTTGAAACTTCCGCAAGGGAAAGGAAGTTTGGGTGGGCATGCTGGGCAGTTTAGGGGGGCAAAATTTTTGTTTAGGGGGCGCCGCCTACTTTTGCCCCCCTAGTTGCGGCCCTGACAGACAACAGGTAATTTGGAATTTTACCAAACTATCGGTAAACACACAGCTAAGTGCAGTGCCAGTTTGATACTGGTTAAGAATCCTCTTTCTGGTGACTTTGCTGTCAGTCTTTGATCAGAGTAATCTGAGAAAAGAGTAAGATGGAAAGTGCAGAAATTGTCCTCGTGTGTGGTTTGAAGGTTCCGGTGGGGTGCCGGGATAGTCTATGTGTGAATTTAGATGCTGATGAAACACTGGCCTAACCGGAATGCAGATATGTGAACGAGGTGCTACCTCACAGTTGTTATAAAAATATATATATACCGGTATATATCGGTACACAAATCACAAACGTTTTCTCGCTTAACTTAACAAAATTGCAACTAAGTTTCTCTTCAAGTACTGCCCTGGACTCAAATCAAATTTTTTATTGTATTCGCTGTATTACGCCGAAGCGTGTAGCAAGTTTGAAAGGCCCATCTCCCCGTCATTAGTCCGGGAAAACTATTCAATGTCACAGCGATGGCAAGCCGCTGGCAATTCTATATCCGATTAGACCGGCCTAAGATGTGAACCTCATCTCCCCGCTCCAGAGACGAACACGTTATCGTTCGGCCAACTGGCCGGTGCCCTCATGTTTGCTTAATACTAAGCTCAGTAGCAGGCGCGTCGATTTCCGGGGAGGGGGGGCGTACTCCCCCAAAGATATGCATTGGAGGGGTCCAAAGAGAAAAGGACCCCCCAATAAAAATGAGCATGTTTGCAGTTTACAATTCTAACAAAATCAAATTTTTGTCTTGACGAATTTTTCTTGCTCAAAATCTTGAAAACTGCATATCACAACGCTAAAGCATGATTTTATAGCAATAATCACAATACGAGTATGTTTATCATCTAGTCAATATATTGCACAAGTTTTGAGTACGTCACAAACTCATTATTGTGACTGTGTGTCTGTCAGTGAAGTCTAGATGAGGAAAGTCCTCACTGTTACAAGTGGGCACTGAGGAGCGAGAGCATACTGAGACTCGCAGCGTCAGAGCACATTCAGCAAAGTCACTCAATATCTTAATGGTGTCATTATAGGCAAGCCAGGATTTTTGATTGGGGGGCGCAAATCACATGCAATGATGTCTTTAAACATTTTCGAAATGAGGCACTTTTTATGGGACAAAGATATCGTAAAATGGACGAACAGAAGCCGTAGCCTGGTTTGGCACGCAACCAGAATTTTGCTGAAGGGGGAGGACATAAAGTAAACGTTGAAGAATTAAAATGTCTAAATTGGGAGATATGGTGAGCAATCTAAGGTAACTCAAACGTATCACAGATGGGGGTCTGGGGGCGAAACTCACAGCCGCTGGGCAACTTTTTGTAATTTTTCGAAAATAATAGCTATTTTAATGCCATTGGATCACATTTCGTGCGTTTTTCGAGTAATTTGAAAGAACCAGATCTTTAACATTTACAAAGCCAATTGAAAAATTAAATTGTTCAATTCTCTTTTTACCTTTAAGTTCAAAACACGTTTAAAATCGTGCGTTTTGGGGTTAAATTTTGTATGTGATTTGGCCCAAGTAGGCGGAAGTAAGGTACATTATTCATAAAATATTTTAGCTGTAGGTCATGAAAATAACCAGTTGTAGGAGTACATGTAACGACTTAGCGGCCCAGGTCCCCTTAATTTAAATTCAATCAGTTTTTCAATGCGCATTTTCGCTAGCTAATTTTTTTTCAAAAACATTTTATCGCGTAAAAACTGGCGAGGTGGAAGCGAAGTGTTATTGAAAGTTAATTAGTACAATAGGTGGTTATTGGTGAGGCCTATAACAAATCATGATTTTTTTCAGGTTGGATTTATAATGCGCGGCGCCGCTTGCACTTTTGGGATTTTCGCTGCAATTTCCAGTCAATATAGGTGGAGACAAAAAAACTCTTAGGACCACCATCTAAACGCGGGGCCTACTGGCACAGCTGCGCCATTTGATAAATCCGGTAGTGGTTATTGTATTACGTTCATGAAAAGATTAGATACGTGCCTGAGGTTGCAATTTTTGAGACAAAACTCTTGGTTTCTCCCGGGCCATACCCTTAAATTGGTTCGCAAAATTTTGAATTGAGGGGGCTCGAGCCCCCTTGTCGACCATATTAATATTACTTTTAATTACTGTTGAACGCGTGCACTTGTGTACGGAAAAATGCTAAAAGAAACTGAAGAAACAGTAGGCTTTGTGTTAATATTTCTTATGATTGGTCAGAACGCCACTACTATTCTTATAAATTTACTGCCAATTGTTATATTTTATGAGCAACGTGTTACACTTTCCAGCCTTTGGCATTTTTTATTGCAATTTCCCCCAGGTCAACCAAGGACGCACCTAAAGCAACCCATTTTCCTTTGAAGTGTCAAAACTTGTTTAATGTGCCGCAAATTCTCTTAAAATCATGTTGACACTAACCCACAGTTTGATGTAGATAGGAAATCGCCAGCAGCACTAATATTTACTGTCTGAACGGTTTCTCCCCCAAATTAGTGCGACAAATAATTCTTTGATGTGTGATTTGTAATCGCCTCTAACCCATGGAATAACCCATTCATTTATATATTCCCGTCGGGCTCTTTTTGGCTCATTTTAAACTCAGAGCTCAGACCTGAAGTTTTGTTCAAGCCGAGAGCAATCTCAAGCTTTTATTGGTATGGTTTTACTCAGTTATCCATGGGTGAGAGGTAGCATCATTTAGCTTTCGCTTGTTTGGTTTAATTTTCAATAAAATACAAGTCAGAAACAAAGAAAGTCTGCAGCAAGGAGCAGAAGTCACTTCAATCTCCGTTTTTCCTGTTTAAAAGTCATACTGATTGGTTTCTGCTATTGCACAGCAGTTGCCGCCCACTTTCCCGGAGTTTTTGCCATAGCCAAAAACAATTTTTGTGGTGACCTGACAGCCGTCGTCGCATTAGGGCCATTTCTCCAGAATCCAGCCAAAGTAGGAGCTCTTAGTAGATCTAAGACCTCTGTGGTAACCTGAGAGCCACTGTCGCGTCAGGGCCATAGACAGAACAGCCTCTGTAGTGACCTGACAACCATCGTCGCGTCAGGGCCAATCACTGAGGGCATTTTGATAGGGTGGGAGGGCTGCCGCCCCTTTGGGTACGCCTATGGCCATGGGTGTCATCCCTTAAAGTAATATAGACAGGCTTGGCGGAAGGATTTTCAAAGTTTTCAAAGTCGTGACATTGGAACTAGGGCCCAAAAAACGCTCCAAAAATTTGGCGTGAAAGAGGTCGCATTAAAAAAAATACCGCTAAAAATAATTCACACGATTATACAGTTTATTTCAAAACACCCTTTCATCCCTACCAGCCCATTTTTGGCCGCGATAAGTTTTTTTTCCTTTTTCTTCCAAAATATCGTACGCTTATTTCGTAAACGGCATAACACCAAAAAAAACTGCATCAAATGTGTTATAGCGACGTACGAACACGCAAATAAAATCTACGATGTACAAACAATGCAAACAAAATTCGCGAGATTTCGCCAAAAAAGTTCTGGTTACTAAGTTCGACCCCCAAAGGTTTTGAGAAATCGACGCGCTTGCTCAGTAATAGGACTTACCAGTAAACTGAAAATTAAAGGCTAAGTTTTTCCTTATTATTTTTTTGATAAGAGCGGTCATTTTGCTATTATTTTAATGAGTTTTAAAAAAATAATTTTGCAAAGCGGTAAGAGGCTCTAATAAACAGATGGCCATGTACAAAAGCATCAACAACTAACTATTCGTGGTAGTAAATTTAAGCAAAAATTTTCAACAGAAAAGCTAAAAACGCTCTAGTTGTGAGACCAGTCTTACGCCTAAGCATAGCTGGACAAGATAAAGTAATCAGCATCTAAATGAGTTACCTATACAATAATAACACACGAAAACCAACTAATTGTGGAGCTATTTTAACAGTTCAGTTTATAATTACTTGTAACTATGGAATTAGTAAGTTTCAGCTAGTGGATCTGGCAGAAAGCTAAGCAGGCATTTGTCTCTAGCCGATTGGCCCCAATTTTGTTAGAGCCAAACCAGATTTTATACGACCCCAAGCTGCGAAGATCTTGTTGGATCTTCAACTTAATTAGGGTCGGATTTAAGGGTCAGAAAATGTTAAGATGTTTTATGAGGTTTACTTTAGGGTGTTTTAAAATTAGAGTCACCCCGTTACTGCTTACATAAAAATGTATAAAGTTTTCTTCAATAGTTTATTTTTGAAGTTCATTAACATAAGTTTTTACTGAACTATTTTTCATCTTAAACTTCTCTTGTTTTCATGTCAAGTAACTAAGTTACATTAAATAAATCAACCTTGATCATTACATTAATAGATTCATCCATATGATTCAGAATGATTCAAAAAAATTAACGATTCCTAAATGAATTCTAAACGATTCAATAGATCAGATAGATTTGTTAAACGTGGGCGAAACCAGAAACGCGAAGGGTTCTGGGCACCGAACAGTGAACCTGTGAAACCAGTCTGACCTAACACTTCATAAAAGCGTGGTTGTTCATCCCAAAGAATCATATTGAAGGGCGTACAGAAAACTGCAATGGTTCACCAAGTTATTCCCATCGACCTGCGACGATTTGTAGCGGAATTGTCGGGAAAAATTTAATTTTCCGCCTTTTTTGTAATCTGTCAAGATAATTATACCCCTCACGAATGCAGGCTATTTATGGAACAGGCAGGTGGATGTCCCACAAAATATGAACGATTTGGTGAAAAACTTGAGTAAATGCCGGTTTTAAAACTGTATAATTTTAGTAGTTTGTGTGCTTATTTATGCTGTTGACTGGGGGGCTCCAATTTTGAAACACCATGAATATTTCAACCCGAAAAAAGACATCGACTTGGATTTTGCCTCTGGCTTCAGAAATATCGTACCATCACTTGACGGTGTTTACCTAACAGTTAGCAACCGTCGCTTTAACTTATTTCTTGTTTAACCGTTTGTATATTATTTTAACTCAGATTTGAAAGTTTTGGGTATAAGCCAGCTACTTGTACTGTTACGTTTAAATTCTAGTAACATGATATCGTTACATGTTGCGTTAATTGGCGATTACGAAATGGGAATTCAAACACCACTCAAATATTTTCTACAGCTTAAGCCCCCAAGAAGCACATACTTTCCAACATACAATCATACAGTCGAGGTTGATTATAATCTGTACAAGTTGAAGATACATGATGCAACCCGCTTAGAATACAAAGACTATCAGCTGGTCGACTTAAAAAACATCGATGTAGTCATTCTCATGGTCTCAATCTCTGACCCGTTATCTTATGAAGAGATCTTAAGAAAGTGGATTCAAATTACAAAGTATCTATGGCCGAACGCTCCAATTATTCTCGTTGGGTGCACTATAATTTTGTCAGAAGAAAGCGGCCAAAAATATGATAGAAGCGAATTCAAATACCTTGCGCTTAGGATAAACGCCACAGAATATCTTGAATGTAAAATTCAAAGTAGGCCTAATGCTTATTCTGATTTGAAAGAGTTATTAGAAAAAGTTGTTAGGGCATCACTTCATCACCATGAAAAAGTGAATCAAAAATCTATTCGTGCCAGGCTTGCATTGAATCTTGTAGTGGTGGGAAGTAGATATTCAGGAAAAATTGATCTGATTGAGGCTTTTAAGGCAGCCAGTACAGGTAATACCCTTCGATATCATCATCCTTCG
The DNA here is from genome assembly GCA_963965965.1 of Trididemnum nubilum. Lineage (NCBI taxonomy): Eukaryota > Metazoa > Chordata > Ascidiacea > Aplousobranchia > Didemnidae > Trididemnum > Trididemnum nubilum. The sequence goes on along the minus strand of OZ014481.1, from coordinate 6,938,162 downwards.
GCCAATGATTTATATTCGACTATTACAATTGATGGTAAAAATTTTGATTTAAACATACTGGATTTCTTAGAGAGCATCGATATCTCAAATTCAGAAAAATGGGCTGTCAGTTATCAGAACAGTTACAGGTACGCAAATGCCGACATGACCGCTTTGGTCGTTTTATTTTCAGTTGAAAATCCCCATTCTTACGACGTGATTACACCAGAATTGGTTGAAGAAGTGAAAAAGTACCATCAGTCAGACGTCTCTCCTGCTGTGATACTTGTTGGAACTGACACCGAAAAGAGAAAAAATCGCTGTTCTTTGTCCGAACAGTTCAGACCACCGATTACAGAAGAGATGGGACAGCAGCTTGCAAGTAAAATAAACGCTGTATACATGGAATTATCAAGCTGGGATGATGATGATAACGATGGAAAAAAAAGATTGTTAGAAGAAATAGTTTTCACTTCAATTCGACACGATTCTAATCAATAATATAACGAAAAGCACTGGCTTAAGAAGGGCGTTAAACAAGTGTTTCTTAACGTTCTCTGCCTTTTTTCATTAAATTTTCGTATTTTTTTTTGTGTCTAAAAAGTCGGCGAGTGGTACAGAACTTGTTTTTTGCTTTGAACAAAGTGATCATTGCCTTCGAAACTTTTTGTGTGACGCTTCTCCAGACAAATCGTCGGGATGAAGAGAGCAAAAAAGTTCCGAAGACAATAAATAATCTTTGTGGGTTTTTAATTTTACAACATTATGCTGTCCTACAATTTTACCCTCTTTTGAGCCCGACCAAAATAAACTAAACAAGTTCCCCTTTGTTGCTTGACGTTTCGAAACTCTACGTATCGGTTCATTGAAAACTGCTGACTCAATTTCAAACTTGCCATTTTTTTTAAAGCATACCTTCTCAACCGGTGGTATACGGGAGCTTTTTAGATGGTACGAGAGTAGCTGCTTTCGTTGCATGCGATATGTAATAGTATAGTCAAATAAAGTAGACCTTATCTAAAAAAGTAAAACTTTCAAACGTATCAGACTGAGCTATATCCATCACAAGTAAAAAATAAAATCTTATTTAAATAGAGTTCTATTGGACCTTTATTTAATTATAAGATCAAATTGGTGGATTTGAAAATAGCGCCAGCGGTACGAGAGCGTAACAACGTTGAGAACCCCTGTTTTGGAGAAACGCAATACGAACGCACAAACAGATCTTGTAAAATATTTCTCATACGTCAGTTTGCGTTTGCAGTGCGTGCATGTGATTGCTTAATTTGAGTGTTGCTTTACGTATTCTTAGAATTGCTGTGATTGGTTGCTTTGAGAATTGTTTATAATCTTTTAATTCTTAAAATTATCAGATAATGTCGTGTAATTTACGCAACTATACTTTACCCAAGCCGTTTTTGGTTTCTAGAATTGCTTTGCCTCCTGTAATTTTGTGTAGTGATTTTAGATACTAGTTTTATAGGTTGAAAATACGCGCTACGAATGCGATAGTCTTAATTTCTTTTTTTGTGTGGCTTTTTTGCAATATAAATAAACGAAGGCTTCGTTTACCTGTCTGGCTTTATCGTTGACAACAGGAAAGAATGACTTGAGGTCGTGAGTTTTAATGTTAATTATTCTGACTTCATTTTGACAGCCACACCACAGTTCGTTTTCGTTCACGACAATCATCTTGGTAATGGGAGTAGACGATGATGCTCCTGCAAAACCAATGTTACTTTTTATAACGGTTAGCATGTTGACCTTTCGTAAGCTAAATGCTAGGTAGATGCGCTCTAACAGTAAGTTCGAGCAACAAAAGATATTTGCGGCTGTTACACTTATTTCTACTAAGCAGAAAATAAATAACTGACCATCTAAGCTGGCTAGTAAAGCGAAATGATTATGATCGAAATGTAATCTTGCCCACATGAAAAAGAGGAAAGTTCTGTAATATCTGGAAAATATTAATCCTGCTCTATAACGTATGAGCTATACAGTTGTTTAGTTTTCGTTTTAATGGCTTCATTGAGGCGTGTAAAGTTCTTCAGTTCCAACCAGGGCCTGATTAACACAGCGCGAAATTATATCACTTTTCGAGAAACTTCAAATCAAATTTTTCATTATACCCGCTGTATCACGCCGAAGCGTGTAATGAGTTTGCTGGGCCCATCTCTGCGTCATTGCGCCCGGGAACACAGCTTTTTTCCAAGAAATGTGGCAGGGGTAGCAAACCGTTGGATTTAAAAGAAATGAGACACTGTGTCCGATTTAACCGGTCCGAGATTTGAACCTTAAACCTCCAGCTACAGAGACAAACGCGTTACCGTGCGACCAACTGACCAGTTTTGGAAAAACAACACCTGAAAAACATTAAAATAGTCCCTCGAGCTTAAGCAAAATAACTCTAAAAAATTTTTTTGGGTTTATGAGAGAGCCCCTGACATTTTCCAATAGTGACACTTTAAAATCTGGTCCTGGTTTCAACCCTATGAGTTTAATAGTGAGCAATAAATAAAATTTTAACAAATATGCAGATATTGTAATTACAGTGTTGCATTATCAATACCTGATATGCACTTCTTGTTACTATAATCCCATTGTCCAGAAATAATGTCGCGTTGATAAACAATTAAATCGCCGTTGCTAAGGGCAACAAACACCTGAAACAACCAAAAAAGTAATTATTTGAAAATCTCTAAACATCGAGCCGTTACTTCTCCGAATTGAAAAATCTCAGTTTAGATGGTTTGGCCATTTAAGCAGAATGCCTCAAAAAGACTCCCCAAATAAGCTTTGTTTGCAAAAGCAAATGGGAGAAGACCAATAGGACGCCTTTAAACTACATGGACCAATTACATTGAGGATCTTGGATGGAATCGCTTGGGACTTCACTAAAGCGAAATGATGAAAGTGATGGAAGACCGTGATGTGTGGCGGCTTAAACTCGAGCTGCTGCCACCGCAACCCCAACGGAAAAGCGGGCAAGGAAGAAAGAAGAAAATAAAATATTTGCGTGCTTAACTCATAGCACAGTGATAAAATCTTTGTTTCTGAAAGCTTTAAAATTACATTCAATATCCTTTTTGTTAATGGTATTTTCGTTATCGCAGTATGGCCGTGAAGTTTTCTTGGACGATTCGGATTCAATTCGCTCTTCAGCCACGCTAGAGTCTTTTGGATTTGATGCTTTATGTTTACAATTCCTATCACGTCTAGTGGCTTCAGACTAGCAGAAAATTACTGAGAAGACAAAAATCAACCAGAAAATTACCATCTCTTTAATGGGTGGGAATTTGTCCAAACTTCAAAAGATATTGCTTCAGCTGTTTTTTTATGGCAGGAGGATAAAACTGAATCATTTCAAGTCAGAGCTCACCTGGCTTTGATAAGGCAATATGCACAATACAGCGGCATTGTGATTCAACTGGGTTCCATATCTGCTGGTTCGAATCGGTTCCAAGGTTGAGAAAACGTTGATTCTAAAATTGCAGATCAAAATGCCAATAATAAAAGCAACAAACAAACAAACAAACAAAAACAGCCGAATATCGAAACTTGAATCTATTGAACAACAGGACTGCATCATCGTGTTAACCAATCGAGATTAAAACTGATAAGAGATTCAGCTGCAATCTATATACAAGCTGAGCTATTTTACAAAAGCTAAATATCCAGTCAATGACTATTAGCAAATTATTCCATTCAGTTTACAAAAGCGTCGGTGAGTAATTCCAACCATTATCATCTACAAATGAAGATTTAATTACAGCACCAGTAACAACCTGATCATAATCTTGATATAATTTTGTCCTTCAGCAACAAAAAACAGTTAATGCTTACGTGCCGTCTTCTGTCCCAACCCACATGAATCCCGATGCCTCCTTTTTAACCGAGGCATTAGAGCTGCTTCCGTCGCTTAGAAGGTCTTCCAAGCTTCCGTGGAGGGTGGATCCGTTGTTATCCTTCTTGTAGGCTCCACTGCCCAGGAGCTGGTGCATTAGGTTGTTTTTGTTAGCAGGATGGCTTCCGTTCATTTGGGGTTCGTGCCCAACATGAGCCAGGTCTATAAAAGTCATATGAAGACATTCGTTAGGTTTTCAAAATTGTAGTGTATAGCAAACAAAGACTAGCTACGAGAAACGACGTTGAAATTTAATAATTTTTTTTTTTTTTGTAATTTAGAAGAATTTGAAAGAAATTTTGCACGTTTCTGAAGCCAGTGGAAAGAGCCAAAATGCAAAGATTTGGAATTCCTTTGAAAGAATTAATTATTGCTAACCTCTTTTAGCCAATTTAGCCCCCTCTACTTTTTGGTCATTGTGGTCAAGTTCCAACATGTTTAAAAGCTTCCATAATTAGGTTAAATTAAATCACTTACCAAAACAGGGAAGGGCTTTAACCTCTCAGCTTCCGCCTGGTTGCGCCACTAAAGTTGACATTATGGCCAGCACCTGCTTCGCGGTCATCCAAAAATTTTGGAATCAGTTTGCTTCGACTCATCATTGGTGTGATTACTACTGACAAAGGTAACGCGAGAAACCGTCTACTTACCATAACTGGAGACACTGTTAACGCTTCCCAACGTGCTGTAAGGACTCAGGTTGTAGTCGTCTGAATCATCACTAAAACACAACGAAAAAAAATCATTTAAAAAAAGTTTAATACCTAGAAAAAATTGATAATGAGTCTCACTGCCCTTCAATTTACATGTTTCTGCTTAAAAAAAGATACAAGAACGATTTCAAAATAAGTACTCGTACAAGATTCGTCTCAGCAGTTCAGTTTTTTTAATTTTGTCTTGGTTATTATAATATTTGTTTACAAAAATTAGGAACTATTTTAAGCATTTGATTTATTAGTGCACTCGGAACAAACAAACCATTTACTAGGTCGTGCTTACGACACATCTGCTTACGTCAAAATGACGTCGCTATCAAAAATCGTGAACGTAGAGTCGTTTCATTCATAAAACATCTTAAATAAGCGGATGTCGACACGATATCGGCAATGCAAGTGCCAAAATACAATAATAATACGTATTTGCAAAAACTCTTGGCAGCTTAAAGCTATATCAGTTTGCTTTCATAAAGCAATGCTGCGAATATATTGTAATCTTTACAGATTTTGAGACTACGTCGTAGACAGCGTGGTTTAACAACAACAAGCAATCCATAGATGGCAAACTTTAAGAATATGCAGTAATAACAATCTAATCGCATTTAGAGTCTAACTATAAGACGTAACATACATAACAAATTTAGAAAAAAAGTCAAAATCGTGATTGAAAAATTCGGACAAAACAACTACTAGTTATGTTCTTTATAGCAGATTAACCTTAACGGGAAAGACACTTTCAACCCATTTTCTAGTCGTGTTTTTAAGAGCTTTTTTGAACTTAGCATTTAAGATCGGCCGTCATCCTTATAAATGAAGTCTTTCAAATTTTTTTAGAAATAAACTCCAATATTTCGTCAAAAAAAAAAAAAAAAAATTTATTATGCAAGCCTTTTATTGAGGTGCAAATTTTCGCAAAACTCGTCGTTTATTATGACGTTAGTAATCAATTTCTTTCTAAACACCATAGAAAAAAACCTCGTAACATAAAGCTAAGTTTCTCAACGTAAAAATTCAGCAAGACCCACAAAGGCCTACGTTACTCGACTTATTTGAGTGGTACTAGTACAGCGTGTCCGAATCCCAGAGCTCAGCAAACTAAAAAAGCTACCTTTCGTCGAACGCCATTATGGTTTTGGCGGGGTCGTTGACGCTGGAAGGCCGTCGTTGTTCGGATGGAACTTCGAGGTTTGTTTTGGAAATGGCGTTGATGAATGAATTTGTAGGCACCAATTTGTGATGATTATAAGATGGAACCTAGAATTTGAAAGAAAAGTACGTCTTATCGTACCGTATATCAAATCAAATCTTTCATTATGCTCGTTGAAATACGTTGAAGCGTGTAAGAAGTTGGCGGGGCCCATCTCCGCGTCATTGCCCCAGGGCAACGAAGCTCTTTTCGAAGCAATGTCGGAGCAATGGCGAGGCGTTGGCAACACTGTGACTTCCCGCTCCAGAGAAGAGCGCGCTACTGCCGGACAAACTGGCCGAGTTGGTACAGTATATGGTAGTTGTACTTCTTCATTGACCGGGTTGTTTTGACCAGGAGACAGTAGAGGGAGCTTTCGGTCTTCGAATCAAGCGGCCCACCTGCCCACCTGTTTACTACACAAGGCGGAGGCTTCACACTGACTCTTTTATTGCTGAACGTCAAGCAAGGAAGCAGTGAATACTAATTTTTATAGATTTTGGTTTGACCCGACCGGGAATCAAACCCAGTCAACAGTTTCAGTTGCAGACGTTCTACCTACTTCATCACTGATCGATCGGCAAATTGTTAGTATATTGATGGTATACAACTCCAGTTACATTGTATCATTGTACTACAAAAATACGAGATACAATAAAGCAAAATTGGGCCTAATGTCTGTGTAGCACATACGTCCTATAAATACCACATACTTATTAGACCTAGGTCATTCAAATCCACGTCAATGCAGCATGCAAGATTAAATTTTTGACGTAGACAGGCAAAAGTTGATACTGTTTTCCAAAGATGTCGGGTCTAAGTGCTGCGGAGTCTATCTCAATTAGCGATATAATGATAAAAATCATGAAGTCATAATAAATCATCAAAATTATCTTATTCATCATACCATATTAATAATAAAAGAGTTTTCATACATACTTGTGCAATGCAGCATATTTTTGCGTTACAAACAGTTAAACATTGAGTTTGCTGTGGGTCGGACTCGACCGTAAGGAAGCAAATCTGTAAAGGATATGAACAGAATTATCTGAAGCCTGGACTGAAAAGCAAACTTTACGAAATTGGATGATCCCTTTCTAGAATTGCATTACTAATATTAGTAAAAGGTTGGTATGCCCATTCGTTGTAGTATATCTTGAAAGATGATGGGAAAATCTAACTTTTATTGAATTAAATATCAAAGAAAGCTGACACATCACAAAGAACTGAAAAACTAAAAGCATAATACAGCATTGCAACTCTTTGGCAATCACACCAACAGAACGGAACCAGCAGTTTGATGTTCCACCAAGTTAATCATTTGATCAACCCAGCGAGTATTAATAATTAGAATTAGACAAATAGTTATAGTAGCAGTATTGCGGTAAAATTTCGATAGGTTATCACTCCAGTTTTGAACACCAAATCAGGGCCGTACCCCCTAACCAGGCGCGTTGTTTAGGCGGGATTTAACAAAATGTAGACGGGGCTTAAAATATCGTAATTGCCATTTACAGCGATAGCATTGCTAAGTAAAAATTACCAGCAGGTGGGATTTAAAATGGTGGAGCCACGCTTCGCTCTCGTCTACCGCACTGGCCAAACAAAAAAAAGCTTCAAATCAAATCTTTCATTATACTCGTTGTATTACGTCGAAACGTGTAACAAGCTTGTTGGGCCCATCTACGTGTAATTGCGCCCGGGCAACACAACTCCTTTCGAAATGTCCTGTAGCAAATTTTCGCCAAAATTTACTTCAAGAAGCTAGTTTTGATTTTATGGAAATAGATCTACCATTAAGACATCGCATTTACCTGGCCTACGTGGCCGTCTGTGTTGCACACCCACACTTCTTTCGTCCCAGGTTGAGTGTCGACGTTGGAAGCGGCGCAAGAAAATTGCATCCCGTTTCGTGTTTTGCTGATTGGAATAACTTTCAACAAACTAGGACCCCATTGGCTTTTTTGAAGCACTAAAAAGCAAATACTGTAATTTTTTAAACTAAAACTTTTACTTTTAAGCATTATGACGGAGGGTGGTTTATCAAAAACGAAATTCAATCAACAAATCGTAACCAAATGCGTCACAAATGACAGTGACACAGCACAACATCTACTCTCCTGCCCTTACCGGTTACTCTTGCACTTAAACCTAAGCTAGAATACGTTTGCTTTACAGCATCATTGCTGACTGCTGAGGCTAGTAGAGTTCTGAAAAAACTTTGTTTAAAGACATGACATTATATCGTCAAACCAAACGAAAAACCTCGCTTACTGGCCGGCAAGCAGTCCTTCATTTATCATTTTAGCAATGATAACTAGCGGATTATTTAAATCATACTATTGTAATATAAAAACACCTATAAAATCGTTAAAATAATGTCCCCAACAGGTTGTTCAGCCGTTAGTCTCTTCATTAACAGGCTCTGACCTAGCTTCATCGAGCTCTTTGTTTGGTTCGCAACAAAAACAGTGTCGCAACTAGGGAGGGCAAAAGGGGGAGGCCCCCCTAAGCAAAAATTCCGCACCCCCCAAACTGCCCAACATGCCTACCCAAACTCCCCTTTCCCTTGCGGCAATTTCAAGGTGGTGTTTTTTTTTTTGGAAACCAACAGAGAACTTGGAGAAAAGAAGACCAATTTGGCGCGATGACCTTTTTTTTTTGAAAATCAACAGAAAACTCGGAAAAAAGAAGACCAATTTGGCGCGATGACCTTTTTCTTTTTTTTGGGAGATCAACAGAGAACTCGGCGGAAAGTAGACCAGCCCAAAAATTTTGGCCTCCTCCAGAACAACGTTCTAGTTGCGGCACTGAACAACAACACTTACATCATACTACTGTATCAATAGACGATAACAGTACCATATCTATATCAGAGCAAATAATACGAATATTTTACTAATAAAAATTATTTTTCCATATTTTTATAAAAACATGAAAAAAATTTACATTTAGCGTCTATTCTATTTGCTTATAAAAAATTTTTAGAGCATAAGAATCAAAGACAAAAACAGCATCCCGACATTAATTTTCAGTTAATTTAATAAAGAACTAAGTCTTTATTCAGTTTCCTCCAAATCAAATCATAAAATTTTCTCAGAGATGTTGCACAACAGATGCGGCAAAAGACAGATACAAGCTAAACATCTCAAAAAACATGTTCACAAAAGCATTGATTTTGTGCTATACTGCGCAATGCAATTAGTGCATTCGCCATCAATAATAATTATTTTAAGCTTTAACGATTTTGCATTAAAACAATGTGCATATCTACGTAACGCTAAAGGACGAGTGTCATTTGTTTTTGTTGCTTCAATCACAAAAACTCAAGCACTGTTGCTACTGTAAGATAGGACGCAAATTGGAAAAGCGATAAGCCGCTAAGCTGAAGAAGCTGTACCTTAACCATGTGATTTAAATAAAAGCTTTAGCCCAAACCCGTAGACTTTTAATGTTTGCTACTGAATAGTAATTCCTGGCAAGCTGAAGGGAATACAAGTTTTTTAAGTTGGCAAATTATTATTTTTTCAATATCTTTAAAAATAATTTTTTTAATGGCGAAAAAATGATTGTTTTTTTCACGAAATCACTGTATCGGTTCGAGGCCACGGTTTTTAGTCAACTTGAGAAGTACCACTTTACTACATGGTTGTTAGGTCATTTTTAGCTAGGAGTTCATCTCCTCCCTTGACAAAATCCCAATTGCGCCCTTGACTACATTTTACGGCAACCTATGACGTGTCAGCTAACCAATCACAAGCAAGAATTATTTCACTTGTATACGCGGGTCCGTTTGCAGTCATGTTGTAAAGGCCAGCAGTCTGCGAAAATGATTCGATTACCGTAGGCATAAAAGCTCGCGCAAAAACCGCAAATGCCATTTAATCATTAGCTCTAATTAACAAGGCATGTTTCGACAACCAAAATGTTTTCGAGAACCAAATTCGTGCAATCGTTCTACATTCTATAATCAAATTTTAGCTTTTAATGAAGTTTTTGACGTTTATTTAGTCCCTCAACTGCATAAATTCAGCCAATGCTATTAAAAATGAGTTGTTTAAAAGATGCAACAACAATTGGCTTTCAAACCATTGTCAGATAATAATGCTAATCCAACTCTACAACTACGATTTACAAATTATCGTGATATCAAAAATCGAGTTAAATTGGCACAAAACATAAATTTTTCAGATTTGATAATTGATGAGGGGCAACAAACCCCCAAGTTATGGTAATCTGCCCATTTTAGGCGGTCGGGCACTAGACTAGTTCCTTCGTTAGATTTGGAGACTTTTAGATAGCACTTTCTGCCAAACGTACTCATTTATGGTTAAAGAATAACTGTTTGCGCCGCCTCGTTAAACATTTTCCCAAGTTGTTGCACTTTTTGCGGCTGGTTTTGACTAGAGCATATCCAATTATCCATACGCATTTGCTAGTAGCAGAAATCACGATGTTTTATAAATTTGATAGTTTTTAATGTTTTTGTCAATTATACAGAAATTTTTGTCAGTACTTACTGAATTTTTCCTTTGCTTTCACCAATAATCTCTCAAAATTTTGCCTGGATTCTTCGGTGAAAAACTCAAATTGATGGACTTTCATTCCGAATCTGAATAAAAACTTACTGAATCTTTTTATTTGGATGCTGGATACCATAGAGTGTTCTATTCAAAGTGGTATCGCATTGTTTTCTTTTGTTTGCTTGTAAATTTTGTAATTGCATTTTTATTTATCAAATTGGGTTGGACACAAAGCAGCAAAAGGCGTTTTTATTTAATGGCTTTGCGTGCTTCTGGCTTAAAGGTTACCAGCGCGGAAGCCAGTGGAAGAGCCACCAGAACGGCGACTACTAAAAAACAAGCAATGCGAAAAAGTAATACCACAGGATTCAAACCTGCAGCCTTTGGATTACCGGTCCACTGCTCTTGGTCCACCGGTCCACGGAAATCAGAAGGCTGGGGTTCGATTCCTGCAGGAAGAGAACTTTTTCGCATTGCTTGTTTTTAAGTAGTAACCGTTCTAGTGACTCTTCTTTCCGTGCTTCCGCCCTGGTAGCCTTTAGGCCAGAAGCACGCAAAACGATTAAATAATAAAAGTCTGGCCTGCAAACGTCAAAACATCACAATTAAAAGGTGTTTTGGTATTTCAATCAAGCTGCCATGCTCCTCCCCACCTCTCTACAGTGCCACACATGGTGGAGAGTTTACACTGTCCCTTTCAACGCAGAACGTCAAGCAGAGAAGCTGTGAATACTAGTTTTTAATCTTTGGTTTAACCCGACGGGGAATCGAACCCGAGTTTTAAAGTGTACCGTTTCAGTTGCAGATGCTTTAACCACTCGATCACTTTTTAGATGTCGTGCTAGGTGAAACGTTCACCAACGTCAGCTTGGATTTAATACTTGAGAATACAACCGTTATAGTAGTTGAAATACTCAGTTTGCACTCTCTCTCGTTGGAGGAACAAAAAATGTCTTGGGAATAGAGAACTCAAAACACAGTAGTGATAACAAATTAGTCTAAATTTGATGGCAGTAAAAGACTGCCGTGTTTTACAATTGATAATCCTTCATAACTTTTAATTTTTTGTTCATGTAATGCATTTGTTAAACATCACTAAAAAAACGACGGCCAATATTTTTTCTTAAACATTTTGTTTTGATTGCTAAGTTAGTTATTTTCCTCAAAAACAGTACGGTAGACTTACAATTATAAAAAACAGTATAGCACTATAGCGGTATATAAAGGCAATAAGTGAAGGAAACATGTTCTTGTATACTCTACAAAATAATGAAACTGCGTAGTACAAATTTTTTGTCCATGAATTAAAGTTACAATATTATTGAGAGAAAGAAATTAAAGATCGTTCAATGCAAAGTTAGAAAAAACTTACGATGTCAAAGCGCGAACTTCCAAGCGACATCCAGAAACTGGAATCGGTTGAAAGCTGCTGGGGAGGTTATTTGTGCTGGTTGACAGAGCACGCTGCTTTTCTTGTACTTGCAGATCTAGTGATTCCTTCATCTCTTTAATGAGAGAGGATAAAGACTAAAAAAATCGACAATGTCAAAATACGTACATCAAGCTACTGTACACTAGAGGAAACTTAATCGCATATTCTAATTTCTAGTCCCATGTAATCCAGTGGAGATATACATATGCAGCCCAGGCTAAAAGCGCCCAGCAAACCATAAACGTATACAATTATCAAAAATAAATGAACTTTTTTAATTTATTATTTCACTTCCAAGGTTTCAGCCTTTTAACATGTGTGCTGCAGTACCCATTCGCTACACTTTGTTAAAAGCGACGGATCAGAGAACTTAACCCAAGCCCACAAGAAAGTTTATTCCATCGTCATGGAACTACTTTTACTGGTGGAGAACGCTGTATGTTTTCTGCAAAATCAAGTGTCAGATTGAAGCTATGTTTACAATTTTAGGCCACAAACAGCAGTTTGATCGTTGTTTATGCTCGATAAAGATATAACAGAAATGTAAGTTGTGCTTAATTTTCTGAATACGATCCATCGATAATCAATCGATCCATTGGTAATATGAAAAATCGGTACCAACGCATAAAATAGGTAAAACTTAAACCGTTTGAAATCTAAACGTAGCAACACTACGAGAAGGTTCTTACATCATGGCCTATGGAAATCTTGCTCGCTACTGTTTCGATATCAGCTAGTAGCTTCAAATCTTCGCGGATAGCTTGAATTTGTTTGTCGGCTCCTAAATTAAAACAAAGTTAAATTGGTATTCAGCTGTATTGTAATAGACTATTGTTGAATACTCATTTTAATTTCGTTGAATCACCAAAATTTGATCTTAATGTCAACGCGGTTTTGGTTGCTGCTTATATATAAGCCCGGTCAACAATAACGGTGTGAAATCGTAAGTGTAACTGTACAAACATATTCTTGGTAAGGGGGTGTTCTTAGTTTATTTAGAAGCTTCTACGCTGGTAAGGTGGTACGCCGCGTGTACCGCATTTCTGTTTAAAAAACTTATACGCTCGTACGCTCACGATTTTTTGTCAGCCGGCCATTCTACTTTTTTGTCAAGAAATGCTCGATTAATACCGTTCTGTTGAAGAAATGTTGAAAAATACAATCCAATAAGCCATATGAAGGAAAAAAGGTTTTGTAACTAAAGTTAATTTTTCTGGGCTCGTGGACAATCCATAGTCACTTTTTGCGATCTTGTTTCTCAAGCTTTTTTCTAGGCTAATTCGGATGTTAAAAGTTTGTGATTTAGCTAGATGATGATTTTCGAACTTACAATTTTACGAAACACCGCTTTGACTATTTTTTACGTTCTTGTAAACAGAATTTATGCTTTGTGTAAAACTTGCTGAATAAACTAACAAGAAAAAGGACTGGGCTAAACCTTTTAGCTAAGAAATTGCAATAAACAAACCCTGAGAAATATTGTTCGTTAAGGCAAATAAGCTCTAGCTACGGAGCAAAATCAAGACCACACAATCTGAACGAAAGTTCATCTGCCAAAGAACAAATTACCAAGTTTACTTTGGTGGTTAAATTTATCGCAAATTTACTGAGAAAAATATGGATTGAATTAAACAAACATTTTTAATCGATAAATTTGAACTCTTAGAGAAAAAATATTAGGTAGAAGTCATTGATGCTTATATCGTTAAAGTGACAAACCACCATTGTGTCTTTTGGACTTTACTCGCCAAATCAGGTATATACGAAACGTACTGTATATCAAGACAGGCGCTAATGTTAATAATTATGTGGAATCTTCATTTGAAAGATAGGATAATGTATATTTACATTTCATACTGCACATGGTGGGCCATAAGCTTGAGTCGTTTCGAAAAATAACTTCAAAAAAAAATTGAAAAAAAAGTTGCTTCAAAATATCTCTGATCGAACATGCAGGCGTATCTTATACTGCGTACTGCTTTCTGAAAGTCATTGGGACCAAAAGATTCTCTGAAGTCTGGACATATAACATATTGGAGCATCCTGAAACATATGGGCCAGTTGGCCAACTCTACATCGTTCGTGTAACAGTAAACTTTCAAGATTACACAGAATATTAAAATATTTCAGATTAACATCAAGCTAAAAAACCTGAATAACGTGATATACAAAAGTTACATTTCTTTCGGCGTTGCATACGTGTTTAACTGTATACAACAATTAATTTAGAACTTGGTCAAATTCTTTGAATTATTTTCAATGTTGAAACAAGCTAAAAATAATCTTTCTACGCACCTCTAATAATTTCAATATCGGCCAAGGGGTATTTCCACAAATATTTGTATTTATTGGATGTGTCGATTGTGGTATCGTCAGGCAAAAGAGAATACCTAAAAGTTACCGGTTTTATTACTTAAAAATTACCGATTGGGAATATGGATTTTTGCAGAGTAGGTTAGCACATAACAGCATTCTTGACAGATCAAAGAGAAAAATATTTCGTTTTACATTTACTGGGTACGAGTTAATCTGGAGCCGTGTGAGTAAAAAGGGGGAGAAAGCTCCCATGGGTTTTGTAACGTGCATTCAAACTTAGTGGTACTCGGATTATACAAATACGAAAGTATCATAATGCTCTTTGTTATGATATCACAACTGACAACTATATGAGCCAACAATTGCCTAGTTCGTGTAGGTTGTTTATGATAATCCTAGTAACTTATTACATCACACGCAATAAATTTCAGTACTAATATTCGCACAATTCCCCTGATATCAAAGTAATCAGAGACACCTAGCCTTGGAACACCTTTATTACGTACAACATTTGCTCATTTAGTCGAGGTACATTTTGTGTCTATTTCTCATAATCGAATTAAAACTTAGAAAACAGCGTTGTGTGAATGAACTTCTTCGACCCGAAATGACCAAGCATAATTTACATATACTAATGAGTCCTGTACTTTTCTATTAATTCATAATGGCGAAACGTGCGTTTGACGTAATGGGTGGAACACAGTACCTTTGATTTCAAGAACGGGAAATACGACACAACTTACAAATTCATTGTGCTTCTTCGCAGTGAAGATCCTCTTCCTTTCTTCACCACTGTCCCCATTAGCATGTCGTTAAATAACCATAAGCTTCTGTCTTTTTTCGATGTTGATTTCTGCGAAAAAAAGAGAGTTAAATGAGGCCGAGCATTTGTTTTTAGTCGACATAATTATTTTTACATTTGCAAGCACCGATGCGGAAAATTAAGAGTTATGAAACTCGCCGGATAGTTTCTGAAGGAAAAGGTCAGTCTTGTACGGCACGTATAAACAATTTATTTAACAGTCAGCTGGGACGGTTTGTGCTCTAGCTGTGACAGTTCATTGGAATGGTTACGCATTGTGACGTCTAGATATTGTGACGGTTTGGTATGGGGTTTTACGACAATATTCGAAGAACATATTTAATGTAAATATTTTTCTAACCCGAAACCTCCAACCTAATTGTCCAAACGTTTAAACATTTCAACTTAGCATGAACTGTAATTACATCCTTGTACCCAAATTACTTTGGCCAGGCGACAGCAAAGAGATCTTGCGGTCTTCCGAGTAGAGCAACAACTGTTTACTTGCCTACCATCAAATAACAATTTTACTGTTTTGATTTGACCCGACCGAAAATCAAACCTGAGTTTCTCTGTCCAAACGCATACCGTTTCTAGCAGTGCATGATTGTCCAGCGACTAAACGTCTTGGTTTATAGTTTACAATGTGCTACGCAGCTAGAGCTTTTGCTATACTTCAACCTTGAGTAAACGCTATTCTCATATTAAGCAGCATGTCATGAGAATAAACACATTTGCAATCCAACTTACTAAGTCGATGCAGAATTCTTGTTGAATAAACCTTCGTTTAGGAATACTAATCGCCTGCAAAGAAGAAGAATACGTCAGCATTCAGTTCAAAACAGATTATGTGGACTTGCAACTAAGACTCAACGCATAAACAGATATATCTGAGTTAGTTGCTAAAAAATATCTCTAAGACGTGTTGATTTTCTAATCGAGAAAACGAATTGATCAAATAAACATAATCTATACTTGCAACTAAGACTCAACGCATAAACAGATATATCTGAGTTAGTTGCTAAAAAATATCTCTAAGACGTGTTGATTTTCTAATCGAGAAAACGAATTGATCAAATAAACATAATCGATATAATGATGTATGAACTATAGAGTCAATAGAAAAGTGATTAAGTGTATTTCAGGAAGATGTCGATGGGTAAATGATAGTTTCTTCATCAAGTTTCTTCATCAAGAGCACAATTATAACAGAACACGTGTCAGAAATTGTAAAGCACTTTAAAAAAACATCAATTTTGTGTAAACAAAAGGCTTAAACGTAAACTTGGTAGCTGCTCAAGTGGCTAAAACCTTGGTGCAGAAATTACATTCAACAAAGAAGAAGCCAAAGCTCAAGAATATTAAATTTATGCAGTGCAAAAGTATACACTGAAACAAGAATTTAAATGTAATTGCTTATTAATCTGACCAAGAATTTTAAAGCGATAAACTTACCTCAGTAAACTGCTCAATAAGCTGTTCAATTTCTTGCAACAAGCGAGTGTGCTTATCTGCTGCTTCGGCTTCTCTCTCACCTGCACAACACAGCCGTAAACATTAAAAAAAACACAGTATGACTTTTGGCATGACCAATTTTTCAGTAATTAATAAGTGAGCCGATAAATCCATCGTTTTAGTTTGTATGAAACTAAAATCAGTAGTAAATACCCCTCAGACCGAAACATTTTTAGATTGGTAGTATGAACAGGACAGTAAACCCTAGCAAGAGCAATTAGAGGCAGCATTTTTTAGGCCGTTATGTCAAAATATGGCATAAAATTTTATAGCCATATTGCAGATTGTACGTTGAGTATTTGGTTATTCCGGCGGCCTTGTTTAGCATTTAAGTATGCTCAAGATTTTCGAAGTACTCTTGAAAAAAAGAGTCTCGAATATGATTTCGAATGACAAATTGTCCTCAAGACGTATTCTAACCAGATTTGTCGTAAGTGATCAACTGAAAATTCTCATTCTTAAATTTGATTGCTACGAACAGAAAGCAGATCATACGTTACTACTCCAGGACTACACAGTACACACTCCACATAAAGAAATATATCAGAAGCGCCAAAATTGACGCAGAATAGTGCAGCCAAGAAAATTATACCAAAAAATTGATCGGAGATACGTTTTGGTAAAACTTTCAATCATCTTCGAATATTACTGACAAAACCAGTTGTACCTTTGTTCATTTGGACCGCCAATGAATGAATATCTTTCTGAGCTGTAAGCAGATCTTCATAATCAGGATGGCCGCTGTGGGTGTGCTTGAGCAGATCCTAAACGAACGGTGAAAATATAGAGAAAAAATTTTAACTTCTTCGATAAACAGCATATGTCAATTGTTAAACTGAAATCCGTCGAAAAAAGATCGATTAAATCATTATCAATAAAATTTTCCGTATGAATTTTGTTTGAAAAGGTTTCTACAAAATTACTTTTAAATCAATATTAACACGGACACCTCAAAAATTTAATTTGTAATTAAACTCCCACATCACGACATAAATGCAAATACACAGAACCAGAACTTTTCCAAACTGAAATCATCGAAAAATACAGCAATACAATCTATTTCTGCAGTCATTGCCAAATAGTAGATACAACAAACGGGTTCGGGGTTCCCTTAGTCACGACAAAAAATAAGCCAGTACAAACCTTCGGTTTTTGCAAATAAAAATTGCGAACAATCTCGATTAAAATAATACCGGCAATTCAAAACATGAACAATTACGAATGTAATAGATAGTCAACATAAATTAAAAAATACCTTTATTAGAAGCTCGTATCTTGGAACTCTTTGAACCGGTTTGATCATCAAGTCAGCAAGACCTTGCTTGCTATCGCGTTGACTTTGCTGAAATACAAAATATTAAAATAATGATGGTGAAACTAAGTGAATTATTAGATAACACTATTTACTGGGCTAGGCGGCTACTACTACAGAGATCACCAACCATCACCTTGAAAAAATCTACAGCTTAGTCTCTGCTTGGTGATCAAAACTTTAAATAGGTTAGTGCGGAGCCCCAACTTCGGATGGTGGAAAATCGGTAGCTTGACTAGAAGCTTGAAAAACCAAAGCAAAATCGTCTGGAATTTTAAAATTCCGTTTTCTTACCTGCAAATTTCCTATAGTTTCGATACCACTCAAAAAAACAAACATTACGTAATTCCTAGTTGACTGAACAGAAATAAATGTACCCTGTTGGTACAGCTTAGAACTTGACAGACCAAAAGCGATGACTGTTATTGCTAACGGAAATTCGTATTGATACCAGCAAATTGAAATAGATAATGGGCCTAGCTTTTTGTGCTTGAGCAACGAGCAAGATATTGCTGAAATATTGCAGATAAAACGCATATCTCTTGCCGTACTTTACGTTCTAGGTTGAGCAGTCAATAGTTTACGTCAGAGGTTCATGCTTAACTCATGAAACCGTGCAAGAAAAGAATTCAAAATATGACGACATCATCGCAAAAAGGAATCAGAATAATGACTTGCTAATACTGCTAAGTTTCCACCTCGACTTTTACAGGTCAAAAAAACTTTGTCCTGAATGTTGACGTCATAAAGTTGCAAGTTCAATGCCAAAGAGATTCAGTGAATGTTAATTGCGCGCAAATTATAATTGCACTGAATTCAAAACATTGGCTTATTTTTTTGCCTTTTTTCTATTGTAAGTTTCATGTTTTGTCCGAACCTCGTAGTTTCCCATCATACAATATATTTTTACCTCTTCGTTTCGCAATTTTTATAGCAATATTGCGCATTAAGTGAATATGTATCGGAAAGAAAATACATTACTAAACCCACTTTGAAGAGTCGTATAGCGGAAATTTGAGGATCTATCCTGTATTCGAATTTGCTTGGTTATGTTTATTATGAGCAGAGGTGCCGAAAGCTTGGGGGGGATAATCCCCCCCAATAGTTTGACTGCATTCTGTATCTGAGCGCTGGATGATCTCTGGACTTTTGTTTTTGGTCTGTCCTAGATTTCGGGGACAAAATTTTTTCAATTTTTAGTAGACTTTTTCTTTGTGGTCTTCACTTAATTTCGGAGGCAAAAACTCTTTAATTTTTGGTGAAGAGCTTTTTTTTGGTCTTCACAAAGTTTGGCTCACGTGAAAAAAATAGTCAATCTTGAAAGCAGAGCAAAATTGGGGTAAAATTGCAAATAATCCCCCAATGCTCAACATAAATCGGCACCACTGTTTATGGGGCTGTAATTAAAACGAGCCCCAGCGATTTTAAACTTGCTGGGTTTTTACATATCGTTGTGTGAAAAATTTAGGAAATATTTTTCTACAGTCTACCACGCAGTTATTCATAATTAAACAATGTCTCTGATTAGCCTACCTCGAGTAAAACCCTAAAAGCAGGATTTGTGTCGATTGCGACGTTGATTACTTCCTTTGTGCTGTTAAAGTTGTTGATGTAGTTTGTGTACGACTTCAGGAGCATGTCCTTGTTGAACTGGGAGAAAAAGATATGGTTAGCAACAAAGAAGTCTAGTCGAAATCAAATTGCTAAAATTCTAAAATACTTCTCATTAAGACGTATTTCCATTCAAATAAATATTTAAACGAAAGCTTAAAGGCAAAGTCAGTGGAGGTATCTAAAGTTAGGGCAATCGTATTAGATTAGATTGGCGTTGATTTTATCATTCTTGACCCAGCCGTTCCAGAGATATTTAACTTCATACAGACGTAGTGCCTGCCTAATCATAACTTTTTTGGCAAATCTGATCTTGATAACATCGACGAAGTCAACTTAGTTTCAATCTAAGGCAACGCCGCAATTAGACTAAACGAGTAGCCACAGGAGCCTTTCAACCCATAAGCCTCTGTGGTCGAATCTACTGCATTAAAACGTTAAGGTTGCCAACAAAAATTATAATTAAGAAGACCCCTAAGTGGTGTTTGAAGTAGAATTTCTCTGGAATGGCTGGGTCAAGTAGGATGGAGTCGCTGCCAATCTAATCTAATACGATTGCACTAACTTTAATCAACCTCATTGATTTTGCCTTCAGTCCTCGTTTACATGATATGCATTTCCCCTGAAGAGCGAAAATACTCAGCAGCTTTTTGAGATGGTAGAATTTCAATGATCTGTTTTTGAAGGACAGCGGATACTATCAATGAGGTTTCTAAATTTAGTGACATAATATTAGATCATATTTGCTCAACAACATTCTTCTTGACTCAACTTCAAACATATATCGCCGCGTACCCCCCACTTTAGTACAACATTTACGATTTTAGCGGGCGAGAGAAACGAGCGGCCCTCTGTGCTATCGTCACGCATCCCTGAATATTGCCACACAATAAAAATATATTCAGTTTTCGACAGTTATCCTACTAACAGTAACCAAAAATATTCTTATCAGTCGTGAAAAAAGGGTTTACAAAAGTTGAAAGACCACCATATTAGGAAAGTGTAAAGTATCCGCGTAAAACGGCCAATTCTGAGAATTTGGACAGGAAACTTGACATGTTTTAGCACTTTCACAACAAAGTAAACATTTCTCCGTCATTTTAAGAGAGATTGTAAATCAAACGAGGAGTTCAATAAAAAAAAATACAATCTAACAAAATTTAAAGTTTTTATGTTGACTTTGCAAAAGTTCATTCATGAAACGGTATGAGGCAAAACACAGATGGCAAAGTACAAAATGCACCTGTATTCCAAAAACATGATTGGTACAAAAGTACCATGATATATATTTGCTGTTTTTGGCAGCAACCTTATACAATACACAACACATACCGTATGTGCGTAAATTTTCACGAATTTATTGGCATTTGTATTCAAGACAGTTTAGCTTAAAACTCGTGTTTCCTTGTTCATGCAAAAGATATTTTCTTCGAAACTGTAGACCTCGACTTCGGTAAAACATAACACATTTCGAAAATTACTTAGAAATTCAAATATCACGAACTTTTTATAGAATCGTGTCACAGGACAAAAAAAATCGCTAAAAACTGGTACTTCATTTGAAATGTTGCAAAAAAGACAAATATGTCACGTCACAGATTTCAGGTAAACAACAATTACAGTAAATTTATTTAATCTGACTGGAAATATTAAATTGAGTGTTATTTTTTACAAAATGAACAGAGCATTGCATTGTTCTTTCGAACTTAAACAATTAAAAATTAACAATTTTCTCTTATAGTATGGAGCTATCCTTTTTTGCAAATTTACCTGTATGATGTCATTGCTAAAAATGTCGAAAATCTAAATGCATGCTCTCTCTTACGCATGCTTGTTTTTAATTTTTGAAAGTCCTTTATAACAAGAAATGATTTTATAAGTTGCTGATTTAAGGGGTATGTTTCATGAACAAAAAGCAGCTGAGTCGTGCCCTAAAAAAAGTGCTGCTGGATTAATCCAATATTCTGCTTTAACAAACAACCAAGACTTTGCACAACGACATGCTTTTAATGGATAGTAAAGGTTCATTATTTGTACTAGTTCCGTCGGCAAAAGCGATGACATAAGTTATTTTTTAACCAAAAAATTTTTTTCTGCCGAAAAATCAGCTATAATTGTATCTTTCAAAAGATAGGTAGGTACATGTGATCGAAAAAAGTTGTTACTGAGCAAAATTTCATTAACCTTTTAAAACTTTTAATATTTTTTGATACCTCATTGATGCAAGCAACAAGGATTAGAGTTTGATTCGCAAAGATTGTGAGGTGATGATTCTACTGAATATTTTTTTTGGCTCACAATGAAATCCAGATATTAAGATATTGTCAAATACACACACATACACACAAAAAACTTGATAGAGGCTTGATAGTTGCATTAAAATGTACTATGTGCGAAAACGCTCAGGTTCTCTACTCAGTGACGAATAACAACACAAACTTGCATTCCTTGCCTCTACTCAGTTCTCTACTCAGGGACGATTATAACGCAAACTTGCATTTTATCCATCAATTTCATCAGAGGCACAACTAACAAGACAACCCTAAAAAATTGCAGACAGGGAAAAGGATAGGTTTTACGCTGGGTAGTCTCCCAAATGGGGCGATGCGTAGATTAAAATAGAGACCAAACTGTCGCAAAAACAGTACTTTCCATTTGTGTCATAGAAAAATGAAATATTCAAAGCATCATTAAGCAAAACCAAATCTCCATAACAAAAAACGGCAGTATAAAATATGATTAATGGAACTAAAAATGAAATTGATTACTCTGTTTAAAAATAACCAGTTCAACCAAATGCCATTAAAAGATTCACACAACACGGACGTATGGAAATAGATTTTGACTTTTTGTTAATGGGCAATATAAAGCCGAAAATGCAGACTCAAGGCAAAATCTATTTTTAACTCGATTACTTAGGCATGTAACTGCTCAGCAGCCTAAGGTATGACTTGACAGTTGGCATCTGCAACTTTCTAATTAAACAACTGTCAGTAAGACAGTCAAACTACCAAGTACAATGTCTTACAGTAAACGATTTTGAGAAGAAAGTTTGTGTCAAAGAAAATGGGTAATGAATTCACCTATTTTTTCATTGCTTGAAAGCTTTATGCCACTTAAAATTTCAACAAGGTTATCACTTCGTATTCGTTTATTATTATTACTTTGAAATCACAATTTTACAAGATTCACAAGTGATTATAGCAAAAAAATTAATATTTTCTGACATTAATTCCCCAGAGTAATTCCAAAATTTAAAAAAAAACAAAAGTCAATAATTGTAAATAGCGAAACATTAACTTTTTTCGTAAGCCTTTGCAAAGAAGTTTTTCAATACCTCATAAAATCATAAGAAATGACCTATATTGTTCGTAATGCGCATAAAGTTTAATGATGTATTTATTTAACACGCCAAATATTGAAATCAGAAACAAAATTCAAAATTATGCTAATCTATGTATGAATGTTGTTTTTACCTTTCTCGTTTCAAAAACTATCAAAATTGCAAAAAATGAAAGGTTAGTAAAACACTAGTATAAGTAGGAAAAGCAAAGTTTTAGTGTAATCGTTTACTACACGTGATTAATTTTTTTTCAAATATAAAAGTTATTTTGAATCGGAAATTTATCTCCATAAAGAAGACAAGTTTCCCAAAGAAAATTTTTCGAGGCTTTCAATAGCTGTAAAATGCAAATTGAAAGTACACCTCACAACACATATTCGGTCAAAGATTAGTAAAATCACAGTAGTTGCTTTTCGGTGTGCCGTGCTCGAGAATCGAACCCAAAACATCGAAGTAAGTAACGATTTTATACCTATACCTAAGTAAAAGTGCAATTAAAATTGTACTTAGTAAACAAAATCAGTAGCCTTTTCGTTTGTCGGCGACAAAGCCTACAATAAAGCAAATAAAATTCCTTTCAAAAGAGGTAACATCAGCAGATGTCAGAAAAAACAGCAATATGTTTAAATATTAGAAAAGATTTGGTCTCAACGATATCCAACAGAGTGCACAATAACTATTAATTATTATTTATTCGAAAAAAATTTTTGGTTGAAACATTGAGTGGTTAAAATATTAAAACGTTAAAAGTGTCGGTTTGTCCCAATCCCCAAAAGCTTAAAAGTGTCGGTATTTGAAACACCTGGTGCTACAACACGCTGATATCAAACGTAACAATGAGTTTATTGTTGGTAATTAGCGAACGTTTAATTACGTACTTTAAAACTGTAACAATGTTTACCAGGGAGGGCAAATTTGTTATATTTCAAAAATAAACTATCGGTGAATTCTAGCCAACTCGCAGCGCAGTTTCAAGAACGAATTTAATACTACGAGGTTACAGCTGTTCGTTCGTAAACTAAACATACATTTTATGCTGCTCAAAGCCGAAAAAGGTCCCTTTAGCAAAACAGAATCAAAGATTTTTTAACACTGAAATCTTTTTATCCGATTAGTCATAAATCACTTCAATTTAAATCTTCATCTCAAAATCAACAATAATTCAGACCTCTTCTGTAAACAGTGAAGTTATCCGCACATTTGTGCAATGGTTAGTAGCTGATTTTGCGTAAGATCGCTAGAAAGACTCTATCCACAAATATTCCCAACTGGTTACATAGTATAGGGTGTTCAAAAAGCCTGATACAAATTCAAAAGTTTTTTTGTGAAGTGTATTCTCAAAATATCTTAAGCAGGTTGGTTTTATTTTAATCAGTGGTGCTTAAAGTTTATATTTAAAATTTTGTGTTTCTCATATGATTTTTATGTGTTTTATGAATGTGTTAAATAAACCTTTATTAAATGGTTACTCCTCAAGAGAAGGCACAAAGTGTATCCTGATTCATTGAAACAAAATTGGACGTTCAGACTCTGCGAAAATACAGGACTAAGTTCCACCATCACGTACTTCAATTCGTCGATGGCACCAGAAATTTATGGAGACAGGGTCAGTGTTGGATGCAGTGAGAAGATTTTCATTCTCAGAAAATTCTTCATCTACAGAAAATCGTTGTACCATATTATCCGCAAACTCCATTTTGGCTTGTCATTTGGCTGAAGTCTCTGCAACATTTGCACTTTGTAAGCATACAATTGTAACCTTTTGTGCAGAACCTTGTGCACTGTTGTGCAGTTGTAAGTGGTAATTCCAATTCTCTGGCAGCAGAACAGATGCCCTTCACAGGAGAACGACTAAACCCTTGTCTTTCACTCTCCATGTTTTCCGCAGATGTTCTTGGTCGCCCACTTGTCACTGTATACTACACACTGACCCTGTCTCCATAAATTTCTTGTGCCATCGACGAATTGAAGTACGTGATGGTGGAACTTTTCCAAACTTAGTCCTGTATCTTCGCTGAGTCTGAACGTTCAATTTTGTTTCAATGAACCAGGATACACTTTGTGCCTTCACTTGAGGAGTAACCATTTAATAAAAGTTTATTTAACACATTCATAAAACACATAAAAATAGTATTTGAAATACAAAATTTTATTTTATATATAAACTTCAAGCAGCGCTGATTAAAATAAAACCAACCTGGTTAAGATATTTTGAGAACAGACTTCATAAAAAAACTTTTGAATTTGCATCAGGCTTTATGAACACCCTGTATATCCAGTTCGTACATTAATTCCCAATCGCACGATCAGGGTTCGATTCTCGGTCAGAAGTTTGGTATTAAGCTTTGGTATTAGGCCATCGGCTTAAAAGCATACTGGAAACCTTTAGCAGCTAGCCCTTGTGATAGTGACTATTTCGCCAAAGCACCCGTTACACATTTGAAGGGAAGAACAAACTCAGCTTGAAGTTGCCCCACTCAAGATTTGCTGTCAGCTCGTGGCATTGGAAAGTTGAACTTACTCCCGAAAATTCATCGCTTGAAAACTCTTAAATTGATGGAAAATTATTCAAGAATCGAAGTCTTCGGCTGTTAGTCTAGCGCTAGGATTGTATTTAACTCGTAGATTGCATAATTACTCATGCGTGGATTTATTATGTGATGTGCATGCAATGAAGAAGCTACTACACACAGCAATCTAAAAAATGTAATATAGCCTAGATAGCCAGAGGCAAAATTATTGCATTCGGCATTCCTCAGATGCTATAATTAAAAGAAAAATATAAACATTGTAGGATATTATGAACAAAAAATATGCATTACTTCATTCTAGACTTCAGTATATTTTTAAAATCATTGACACGTTGGTTGCAGTCTCTCCGACGCTAGGGTTGAACGAAAGACTATAAAACTGGTATTCACAGCTTCATTGCTTGACGTTCAGCAATAAAAAAGAACAGTGTGAAGCCTCTACCGTGTGTGGTAGACACTAGACAGTTGGGCAGGTGGCATCTTGACTTGAAGACCGAAAGGTTCTTTTGCTGTCTCCTGCTTGGCCAAGGCAACTTGGCGAATGAACTGTAATTACAATACAATTTATCTCGATGACAGCCCTATCGCAAATAGAGTAAAGATTCTCAAAGAAACCAACCCAGCGAAATATATTCAGTCCAAACTTTTCAGCTAAACTTGTTGAAAAGATTTCAATTAATAAAGTGGTGTTTCTACACCGTTTCTCCCAGTCTTCCATGTTTGTAAGCACCCCTACCCACCCCGCTAAAGAACGAACTCTATCTTACAGAAAAAAAAGAGTTTTCATTTACACAAATTTTTCACAACTGATTTCGAGTAAGGAAATCATAAAATTCCAGATTTTTCATGCGGAAGAGGATAACAACCTGAACAGGTAGGTCGTGATCGAGGAAAGATTTTCATTAGCACAGCAACAGGTTATTGTAATGACACTCATCTGACAGCCCAAGCATGCATTGTGAGCACAAACTCTAATGCATGAGCGCTTGCCAAAAGAATGTCAATGGGCTTATTTCAATTAACAACAGCGCAACTACGTAAAAGCTGCGCAAAAATGAACAGAATTCAACTCATAACCACGGTTGCATTATTTGACCAGTTTTGAGTTTTTATTTTTTAAACAAATCTTTTTAAACAGTTTTTTAAACAAATCTTTATAAATATCGAATTTCTAAATGAATTTGTCGAAGTTATTGAAAGAAAAATATTATTTTGCTGGTTTTATTTCCAATATTTTCTTGAATCATTGTCACAATCCAAAATAAAGTCACATTATTTGTTGTTCTAAAAAGCCATTTTTCTGCACTAAACAGCCATTTCGTAACATATAAACTCTATTCGTCGAACTAATATCCATAGTAGATCACAGAAAGAAGAATTTGATTAATTGTGGCATGACCTGGACAGCCCCAATGAATATCACAATAGACTGAGATTTACTTTAATCGTCAACTACACTACATGCTGATAATAGAAATGTTTTGCTACCAACCATGCGTAAAATTTTGAATTATTATGCCATTCCAGGTGTTGCCATTTATGTCAGTCTGTGGTGCGCAACAATTATGTTAAAATCACTGCCCTTTCTCCCATAAACAGGATGAACAAAACAAGGTTTTAGTATTTTTAAAACATCAAAATTTTCTCAGATTGCGATGTTTTGTAATTTTGAGGGGTCAAAAACCCATGAAGAAGATAAACCATCAAAAGTTTCAACTTTAAGATTCTTATGATTTATGCACTTTTATGCCACCCTATAATCAGATTAATTGGTACTTTCTGCACAAAGCGTTTGCGCCACAAACCTCAACAGAAAAGAGTGGAAAAGATCTAGAGGCATTAAAAAATAATCAAACTTTGGCCGTTTCAAGCTTAAGCAAAATGTTTAACTCTTCGGGAAGAGCCTATTTTCGAGACAACAAAAACGATTTTGAACCCTGGAGCAACAGTTTTTCTTATCGGTCGGAAAACTTTGCGTCGATTGGGATGATGTTTCATCACAAGAGGTTTATTAGATAAAAGTCGAACCACATGTTTGCAAGTACTGGTAATGGCAAGAATGTAGCGATAACATGGACACTAAGTGTTTACCGCAAGCCAACAGAAAAACAAATTATCTCCATTCGACAAGATGACAAACAAAAACTACAAACACATTAAAGAGGCTACACATACAAAACCAAACTTAACCCAAAATCGCTATCAACAAAGCAAACAAGTTATACACTTCTCCAGAATTGTTTCTTTGACATCAAAGTTAACGCTTGAAAATCGACAATACTTCATGTAACTAAAATTTTTTATTTTTTAAGCAGAATGAGGCAATTTTTTACTGAAAAACGGCAATCACAAAGCAAACGTAACACATCCCCAATTACTTGTTGTAGCGTAGTCGATAGAGCTGTAAGTTAAGTTATAGTGTATTATCAAACCGGTTAATTGCGCCGTTGGTAAAGGTAAAAACTCCATGGTAAAGACCGAGGATCGCATACACCAATGTAAATTAACTTTGATCCCCAGATGATCAATTTTCTATCTCCAACATTGTCGAACTTACTAGTATAAATTACCTATAATCGCAAGTTCACAGGTGCTATCCTTAAATTACTTCATAGTCATAGCAATTGGCACGGCCATTTGTATAAACTTTTTCCCAAAAGTTTTGTTAATCCAAGGATTAAACTTAATCCACGTTGGTACATACGCCCGCAGACTTTTATTCCGAAAACAAATGGTCCAAGCCGATGATATCCCGGGGCAACTTTTAACGGTTTACTCGAGCGTAAGGTCGAAAGGTTGTTTCAGGAAAAACCCAAAAAGTAGCCATGGAAAGAAAAACAAAAAGCTAACTATAGGTAAATACATCTAAACAATGGTATAGAAATAGTCAAAGAAAAAATATAAGAACTCACCGTATCAACAAACAGTTCCCCCATTTTTGATTCCGAGCTCCAGGTCTCATATCTCTCCCTTATGCTGGCGGAAAATTGCTGGTGGTTGTGAAGAAACTGGCTGACTTGGAAAATGATGTCATCAACTAGTTGAAGCTCCGAAACATTTTGATTCACTGGCTGTTTCAGCGGCTTTAGGTAACTCTGCAAGTCAAAAGTAAACCTTGCTTAAAACCAGTTTTATTGTTTACTATATTCGCGTAGCAAAGATAGGGCGTGGCTTCCGATTTAATCAAAACCACTGAACCTTAAGGCTAAGGTTAAATATTGATCAAAATGCGGTTGAGGGTTTTACCAACAAAGTTTTAAAAAATCATAAGTCAACAATTGTAAGTTTCAACCAATTCCAAGTTTTTCGTCAGGCTAGCACCAAGACGGGTAGACTGCTTAGCCCCACTGGAAAATAAGGGTTTAGTATTTTTCCCAAGAATACAACGACGCATTGCCTGTCCAGGAATCGAACCAGGAGTCAGTAACCTTTCGATCACAACCCCGACTTGCAAAGAGAATCACATCAGAGTGCTCTGCGTTGGTGTGGTTCGGCACATGCAGAGTGTTTGGTTCACACGCACTAATATATGAATGAATGCCAAAAATTGCATATTTTTTGCGTGCAAGAAAGTTCACTATGCCTGAGAAATTGAGTTTAAACAACTTTTGCTATCAGAAAATTTTACCACGGACATGGGACCCGGGGTGAAAGCATAGTCGGTGAAAGCAATCGATTAAAAACACTTTTATCGAAGTGGTTTAACATTGTTGTACTGGAAAATACTGTTCTATGTCTATTTAATGTTGACTTTTGTCATGTAATTTTTTTGTCGTGGTTATGACTTACACTGCAAATAAAGCAAATTAACAAGCCTGTCCTATACTCGCGATATTAGTTCAAAAGATTTCCGGAAAAAATAGAATTGCACTGTAGAAGGGTTACAGGTAAAGATTGTTTTTAAGATTAACTTTATTTTACAGCAGTTTGCTGAATCAAGTGAAATATTGCAAATATCAAGCAATCATACGAAAGCATTAAGAAACAATTAACATAGCATCGATTTCACAAGACCAAAATATGTTATTATTGCGTCGCAGTACGTTTCGCAATTTAGCGTATTTGCAATGAGCAATGGCATATTTTGACAAATAGACTGTTATTAAAGGCATTAACTATTTACGGTCGAAATGCGCTAATAATAGGTCCTTGTACTTTAAGCTTTTGACTTCAATCAAAAGGCAACAAACGGCCAACTTAAACCATTAGCGGGCAAAGTCCGTGACAAAACTAGACGAAGTGGAAAATTGTCATAAATCGCCGTTCGCAGTTTTGTTACAATCGGTGACCCAGGATGAAACCAAATCTGATTGATGACGTCATCTACCTGAACTTAGTTGGCAGGATTAGTTAGTTCTGCCATGAGACTTCGGCATAGACTAAACATTGAAGCACTCTACTCACGGAAGTGGTCCGAAAATGATTGCAAGCGTTTCTTTAGCACATTGCTATTCACATCATTATGTATGCCGACTAAATGATTTATCATTGCTCTTAGGTATGAGAAATTCTATTCCGATTCAATAATCCTTTAGGGGTAAAATAACAGCTTCGTACCGGTATTGAACAGAAAAAACTAAGCAGGAAAACTTGCATACCACGCACATTTCAATAGCGTATGATGAACCTTGTGAACCACTGCAAATGTCTTACAGCATCTTGGCGTAAAAGATGTACCAAACAGAGAACAATGATAAAGTTAAAAGATGTTACTGTATACAAGATTCGCTAAATTCAAAGCTATCTACGTCTTTAAGGTTGCAAGAAAATAACAAAATATTAGCAGCATTGTTAGAACAATAAGACTAGGAAGTGGTGGCCCTTTTGAGTGCTCGGTATTGTCTTATGACGCAACAAACGAGTTACGTAAAACTGTCACGGTTTGTTTTGATTGATTTCACGAACAAACTTAAAAAGTTTCAAGGCACTTCCGAAACAAGCCATCTCACTATTCATCGACCAGTATATCAATATAGACAATGTAATATTTCGAGGCAAAAATACTGCTTTTTAGTGATATTCCTGATATGAACGCAATCTTCATTAAAATTGAGGGACTGTTTTAGGGGAAACCGGCCAGTTGGCCGAGCGGTAACGCGTTTGTCTCTGAGGCAACGATCCCTGTAACAGCTTGCTTAAGTGTGCGCGGAATGAAAGGCTGTGTAAGCTCCATTTAAAAAAGGTCTTCGCCGCAATTTACTTGTATCTTAGACCGGATTTTCGGAATTTTACCCCCAAATTTAGATGAAGACCAAAAAAAAGGTCTTCTCCGCAAATCGGGACTGATTTCGGCCGGAATTTCTGATTACCTTGATTTTGTAAAATAATTTTATCAAATCTCGATTATGGGGCTTGCTTCCGATTGAAAGCACGTATTTACCTTGTCTTATTAACACTTATGCAGTGCGCGGCAGAACTGAAGCACTGCGTGGGGGTTCGAAGCTATCTGCGCGGCCGCAGAGCTTAGGGGGAATATAGTCCTTGAGTGGTAGGTCTGGGGTTCAAATCTCGGACCAGTAAAATTGGACACAGTGTTGCCAACGACTCGCCACCGTTACGACATCTCTTCCAAAGAAGCTGTGTTGCCTGGGCGCAATAATGCGAAGATGAACCCCGGAAACTCGCTAGACGCTCCAGCGTTTTACAGCGAGTATAATGAAAGATTTGATTTGATTTTGTTTTAGGAAAAAAGATTTTAAAATTGTAACCAAGCAATTTGGGGTCGTTTTGTTGCATTATTAACATTCTAAAAATTGCTTAAAAATGAAAAATTGCCATGTACATTATTTTAGCACCAATTTTTAGTTTCATAGAAGCCAACGCACCAAAATTTCCTATTTTTGGCGCATGCTTAAATTAAAAGACCCAAGCTTAGCTTAACTTAAATGATGCTTTTGTGACATTATGGTTTTGACTGAGGTAATTCATGATTCATATTGAAAAACATACTTGTGCGCAAAGTTTGAACCTTTTATGACTTCATTGCAAATTATGTCATTTTTGCAAAAAATAGTACGTGACGGTACAATGAAAACGTCATTAACTCGAGCCTAATTTTAAAAATTTGGTGAATGCCTACCCACAAGCGAAATTTAGTGTTCCTGCGATTTCCGGTTTAAGAGCTAGGTTGGGAAGCATTTTTGACTCCTCCCGCGTAAAATGCGTTAGACAAAGCATAACCCGTGTAAAATGAAGTTAAAGGGACGAGATCTAATTAACATTTCCTTAAAAAAGCTAACTTTACATCCAATGCAAGAGATTTAAGAAAAATTGAATCAAGAAAATCTCGGTGATACAGTTCCTTCGATCTGTGGTAGCTTAACTGCTTGTTTGCTTTGAAGTGTAACTTACCTCCATCAGCATTCGAAGTGACGCAACGTAAACGTCTTCGGTTTCCAACAGATTTGTGACCACACATTTTCTTAAATCCTGCAAACGCCATGCGTAAATACCTAGCTGATAGAAAGATCAAAATTGGCTAAAACGGCTTATGAGTAAAAATATATCGCCCACCAATTTGATATCGATCACTTATTTGATAATCACGTAACCAAATCTCTGTAGCTAAAATCGATATGCCTTTGCTCAGTTGAAAATTTTCAACTAACTTGAAACACCAGCAGAAATATAATTTCAAAAACGGACTACCACCACTCGCCGGTTTATCGAGCAGTAGCGCGTTTGTCTTTGGCTCGGGAGGTCGGAGGTTTAAATTCCGGACCGATCAAATCGGACACAATGTTGCCAACATCTTGCCACCACTGAAACATTTCTTTAAAAGGTGCAATATTTTGCCCGTAGGCGCAAGGACGCGAAGATAAGCCCAATCAACTCGTTTCACGCTTCGGCGTAAAACAGCCAGTATCACAAAAGATTGAATTAGATACTACTGCCACCAAGTTTAATTAGCGGCTTCCATGCATTGAAAGCTACATTAAACTACAAAATACTGTATTGTAAGTGCAAACAGAAAGAAAATAAAAGAACGCAGCGCGAATCCAACTTCAGACTTTTTGCATGCGCACCTAATTCATTACATCACTGATGCGACGCTGTAAAATCGTCAAAGTATCGTACTACACTAGAGATAAAAAAAGACGATAGGTTGCAAATATAAGGGTACACTTTGAGAAATGCCGCCCGGCCTGCTGTCCCACCAGAGTACAGTAGGTTACCACAAATGCGTTTGTGCGCGTACCATCTTAAGAGTACGCTGCTGACCAGTCCTCAACCATCTGACTATCAGCGATCAAAATCCAAAAAAAGGTACGAATTCCTAAATACACAACCACAACAAAAAGAAACAAGCATTTTTTTACCGTTTTCTTTTTTTCTTGTTGATATTCGTTATATCCCGAGTATGTTATATCTCCATTTGTTTCGTATGTCCTTACTACTCCCGTTCTGCGTGACCGTGCTGGCACGCGAGGTAAGTCCGGGTCAAGAAGGTCTTGCACGGGTTTACTGCGAGATTTTACATGCGCAATTCGATCCTTGGGTTCCATAGTATTCAACATCTCTTGAAATTCCTTTTCCTGAGGTTCAAGAGAATCTTCCAAGGATGAGTGATCGGTGGGGGACAAAGAGTCTGAGGATACGTCACCTTGCCGTATAGGTTGAAATACATTTTCTTCACTGCTTTTAAAGTCTTCAGCGTTAGCGTATTTGCGTTCTTTTGCTTTAAAAGTCTTTGTGCTTCTGGGCAAGGCATGGCCATTTTCATCAATACCATAAAGCTCAGTCGTTCCACTAGAGTGGCGTTTTGGATAAGAAAAAGTTGTATCACCTTGATCTAAATTATTGCGACGTATTAAACCTGCTGTGTAGACAGCATTCGCATTGGGTTCACTAAACGATTTTTTTTTCGGTACTTTAAAAGAACTTTCGGAGTCAAAAATAGGACGAATAGACGACTCAGCTTGCGATGATTTGTTCACTTCGTCTTCTACAGAGGAACTTCCACTGCATCCCGAAAGATCACTGTCCGAGTTTTGATCGATGTTGTTTTTTTCTTTCCTTGATCGGTTGGTTTTAACGGACCCGAGTATGTGATCACCAACATTCGCATCTGTGGTGTCATTATGAGAGCGATTTGATGCGGACGAGTACGGGTTCGATTCTATATTCTTGTGACTTGCTTGACGCCACTTACCGGATGAAAATGCGCTTGAATCTGCATCAAAAGTAGGAGCCTTGTCTTGGATGTCTTCTGTAAAGCCTTCATCGACTTCTATTGAGTCTTCCGAGTCATTTCGTTTTGAAGGTTTTCGAGTAGGGAGCGCAGTTGATTGCGAGACAACACTACTTTTTCTCGTTGAAACAGTCGTTGTGGCAAAAATTTGAATTTCGCTATGATTAGGTGAAGATTTTTCAACATCCTCCGAACTTTCAGGGTAATTTGTTAGGGGTGATGTTTCAAGGCGTTCTTCAGGGTCCTTGGCACCTTTTTTTTCTTGCGAAAACCGTCGTGATCTGAATCGAATTCGTTCTGTGCTAACCTCCTGCAAAGATGAGTCTAAATTTTGGCCCAGAGATTCATTCTTCAGATCAGCAGGAACTCTTTGTGAATTGCTGTCAGTATTGCTTCTAGCGACAACGGCTATTCGAGAGTTGGGGGTGTGCTGGAAACTTCGAGAGACCTTGTTTCTTCTACGGGGAGGCAACGGTGCATCCGATTTCGGTATATCAATTGGATCACTCAGATTTGTTTCTTTGGTCAACTTACGCAAGTAATCTTTTTCTGCTGTATCTTGAATCATGCTGTCTTTTGCAATTGAAAATAAATCACTAACTGCTTTTGCTTTTGAAACAGTATTAACATTAAATAACTGAGCAGTTGCTTCGTTTTCAGGCCAGTAACTGACATTAACTTTTTTTGCCTTCAGCAAGTGACCTTGTTTGACCTGACTAGTTCCATCTTTCAGAACAGTGACATTTTCATACGTATGTTGTGCATTGTTTTGTTTTCGTTTAAACTGGCCAAACACAGCTTTGCTGTTTGCTGATTTCAATTCAACAGATTCCTCTTGGTCCACAACTTTATTTTCCGACCCTGATGGATTCAATAAGTTTCTTTCGATCTCTGAGCTGCTAGCTTTGCTGCTTGGAGGATCTAGCACCTGGTTTTGATTTGTTGGCTCTTCAAGTGCACTTGAGCAATGATTGTTATGTTTTACTACGTCAATTCCATCGACATTTTTTTCTGGCGATGTTTGGCCTCTTTCAATGATTAACTTGTCATCATCAAACGATCTGTGATGCTTTGTATTGCTCATCTGCCCGCCGCTGTGGTCAGCTTGGATAACGACTGACGGCTTGCAAGACATCCTTAATACATCACATTCAGTTGAATGACAGTTAGCAGGCTTGGTACTATCAAAAGTGCTGATATTAGGCTGCGTTGATGCTTCTGTAGTACTGGTCACGGAATAACATTTCAGACCGTTCGTGGTCTCGTTTTTCAAACACCCTCGATCTGAAGTCTGTCGTGTTTTGTCATTTATATGCGAATCAGCGGTTAATGTTTTTTCCGAAGATATATCCGCTTTAGTACTGTCTGATGCATTGCTTGGACCTCGTCTACGAGTGCGAGCTCTTACTCTACTCGGGGAATGCATAATTTGGTTAATCTTGTCAGATTGATTAGTACTATTATTGGTGATACTTGGACTTTCTTGTTCTCTTGCAGGTGAAACATTGTCATCACTAAGACTACTTTGACTAGAACTGCTGTCTTTTCGTCTTCGCGGTCGTCTTAATGGCATTTTTCGCGCTTGAATTCTGTTTTTATTGTCACCAGGCAGGTTGACGGTGTTGATCCTTCTGCCTCTGACCAATGCCGCATTTTTCTTATTAGATTCACCGTCACTATGTTTTATATCAACAGCTGAAATCGATTTCACTGGCAAATTGCGCTGTTTGACTGTAAGTTCATTTGGCTCCATTTTCATTTTGAATTTCTGAAGCTGATCATTAGATTTTAGTTCTGTTGAGATAGCGGTTTTCACAAGCAAATTTCTATCAGTTCCCGCGCTTACCGCATCTCGCTCTGATGAAGGCTTGCAAAATCTGGTTACATGATCAGTATAATCAGTTACAATATGCGCACTTTTTCCTGTCTCATTTAGCTTGCACGATTCTACATGCATGACAGTAGTTTCACTTGTGACATCTTGGTTGCTATCATGCACTTTGGTTTTGCTAAATGCAGCAACGAAAGAGCTTAGTGGTTTATCTCGCTGCGGCGACGTTCCACCAACTTTTAAACTGCTTTTCGATTGGTCATTAACTTCAGAATTCAACTTGATGACATTTACATTCCTATTCCTTTTTGAACGATTTGGATCTAATGACATTTTCGGTTCGTGTTTTTGTTCGTCGAAATCAGTTCTTAGAACGCTGAATTCGCTCGTTGCTTGCCTAGGACCTTGTTTTCGATTTGCAGGGAAGTGCTTGTAGTCCTGGGCGTTATTTTGGGTTGCATTTCGAAGATACTGTTCTCGTTTTTGCATATTTTGGGTCAAGAAAATAACTTTTCCAATGCAGCTTAAACTTGCTAATACTTTTGTGAGTGACGTCGCATTTCGTTTTCACAGGGTTTTCTTTATTGCTAAACCATCTATGTCGCTGTTTTTGATATCCAAACGAAGGTCATTTTCTACCCCAATTTTTCACATTATTCGCTTTAAATGCGTCTGCCTGCAGTATACGTTAGCTTTTTTTTTCTGTAACAGTACTTTCAATTAAATCACATCGATACAAATTAAGAAGGCAATCTTGATTAGCATTAGATTCAGCTCAACTTAATTGCACAACGCGCAGTGCACTTTATTAAATCATAAAGCTTGAGAGTGAATTTATAGCTATTCTCAAAAACAAATAAAAGTTGCGTTAGTTGGGTATAAAACAATGGCCGACAAAACCAGTTTAAAATTTACTTTACGATATCGGAAGGGCAAAAGCATAAACAGTTAATCGGCAATATTTAGGTTAGGATGATTCACAAATATTGTTAGAATTGTAGAAGTTGGGTGAATTACTTCATATGACAATTGAAATCAATATTTAAATTTCTTTGAAAACAAAGTTCAGAAAAAAGAAAACTAAACTTAGTGCTCACTGGTTTGCAATATTTGATATTTCGTAGCCGGCTTTTTGCATTTTGTACAAAACTTTATAGTCTAAACCAGAAACGGTGAAAGAAAATAGTCTGTTTTAAACCGTTCGTACTTCAGTGGCGTAAATTTGCTGTTAAAAGTCAAAATATCTCCCAGACCAAGGCAAAAATAAGTTCGCTATATTGTAGCTTTCCAAAAAACAAAGGATTAAGATGTTATGGAATAATGATCAAAATGAAGTACACCTGCCAAGAAATTAATTCATTCAACCTTTAACCAATTTGTAATTGCTTTTTACGGTTGATTAATCACAAAAATAATTATTTAACAAAACTAATCAATTGAGCACACGAACTTTAACAATATGTTACACAATTTATGAGTTACATTGAGCACGTTGCGACTTTGGTTAATTGCAATTAATCGTTCAAAAATATTTAGTGAATTACAATCACAGGTAATTATAATTTTAAACTGCTCTCAGTTTTATCTGTATATGAGATTTTAGGCTTGGGTGGAGTCCTGAAGCAAAGGGGTAATTTTTGTGGAAAATGTAGACGTCTATGATTAATGTTTTGTTATTGAAGATTACTATAGCCGAACCACATATTACAATCATTTCCCTACTAGAATGCAATACATGTCAGCATAGAGGTGATATAAAAGCGGATATAGTGTTACGTTGCAATCAGTCACGTTTATTGATAAAAATAATTTTTAATTAATTTTTTGAAATTTTTATCTTGCAACGTAAGCTTTGTTGAATTGTGATAACTTATGACGTCATTTACTAGGACGATATTGCTATTTTTGCGGTTAATTTAAGGATGCACTTCATTTTGAACAAAGGTTTACCGTATTTATTGCATAAAACTAAGTTGAAAAATACGAAGTCTTGATGTCGATTAACGCATTTTAGCGTTGTTCATTCCCCCTGCAAACACTACAGATCTGCACTTCGTAAAAGTAAAACTCATAGAGTTTTTTACGTTTTATTCTACTAGATATGAGTAGGAAAAATTATCAAATTTACACAAAAAAATATCTGACAAAGGGACAAATCCCGAAATGGCAGGCCATAGAGTTATCGAGAAATACTCGGGATATACAGCACAGACCAACATGGAATTTGTAGCTTTTAAATATAAAACCCAAAACATTTTATTTCAAACGAATTTAGTTTGATTAAATCTAACTCCCAAGTATCCAAGCTTAAAAAAAAAGAAAGAGTGGGAGAATATCTTTCCTTTTTAAGTTAAAATTATCCAAAAAAATGTTACTACGACAATAAAAAGTTTGAAAAATTACCATCTTTTTACGGGATTCACGTACAGTAATTTGCAAATGCCATACTTATGAATTTATGCTTTCTCACATACGTCACGCGTCAAATTCAATATTAAACTTGTGATATAGGGTACCGTACATTTAAAAAAGAAAATAGTGCTTTCACTCAAGCAAAAAAAAAACTACGCAAAAATTGGAAACAGGTAGAAAAGCTTTCACAACAATGTAATGTGTTATATTCGTTCTCTGCTTAAAAAATATGTTTGATCTAACAAAAAACGAAACTTTCAGTTATATGCACGTTGCAGCTTTCTAATCTTTTCTAATCTCGAACTCCTTCACTGCATTTCTTGACGTAGACTAAAAGTTATTGGCAATTTTTTAAAAAATACAAAGTTTAATAGCTCTAAAAACTTCTTTTTTATTTGTTTTCCTGAATGCGAAAATAACTGCTAAACTTGATCATGCGAGGCAAAGTTCGTTGCTAAATTACTAGGGGCTATAGCTTACGTAATTCTTGAAGTATGTGTAGCTAATAGCCCAAGTCAATGCTGCAAAAACAATACATTTTTTTCGTTTGTGTCGGATTAACATGATCACGCAAGGAGACTGATCAACACCTCAAGCCATTCGTTCAACAGGCTTAGTTTGGTTTCGCTACGCTGCGAAAAATACAGCAACAAACTGGCAATCAGCAACAACAGAAAAATAAACTGTTTCGCGTGGCTTTCTTATTGTACTGTAGATAAAGACCCGTTTTGTATTGACTCCATTAATGATATTATTATGTGTTCAAGTGAAAGTATAAGATCTGTTCGATTCTCAGCCCCGAGAATCAAGCCAGAGAAGGGCCATGTTGGGGCTCAATTCTACCTACAAAGATTTTCCTTCAGCTGACTTGCCGTTGTTTTGGTCATTTACCTCGAAAATGTTTGTTGAGACTTTTGAACATAATTTTTGAACCATGGTTTAGTCTGGAAACGATAATATGATTACTTAAACCGCTGCAGGGCTTCGTTTGAGATCAAAGAGTTAATTTAGGACTAAATATGATTTTCGTTTTTTATTGGACAAAATCTTAAAGATCTTGATTTGGCTGTCACCTTTTTTATATTCCAAAACTGTAATCCAGCCTTTGAAATTCGAGGAGCCACTCCTCAAAAAAAGGCTGTTGCTACGGCTTTGTATCAGTCCAATCCACTAACAGGGTACTTGAATCATTCCAGGCGCTTTAAATCTGTTGCAGATAAATTTATGAAACGCTGTTAGTTCAAACTTGACCAAGCAAGGTTTCATTAGAGATTTTTTAGAAGCCTTTTTGTTGTACTCTGAAAAGAACGGAAATTGGTTGTAGTTTTTTCTTTCACAGCATATAAAAATCTTGCTTTAATTTAAATTTCCTTTCCGATTTGGCAGTAATGAATTGCGAAAGATTCCAGCCTTAAATTTTCTGTGTTGATGTATAAAGCTCTTTAGGGACACCACGCGAAAGCACATTGTATAGAAAAAGAGAACACTTTAGCTGCAGCCAAAACGACACTCAGTGCTGTAGGGTCAAGCTCAGTAATGCCGACTGTGATGTATTCACGTTATGTCTGATGTTTTTGACTCGCAATCTGATATCTAATGTTTTTTGATAGAAATTGATGAATTTTCTCGCTCGCGTTAATAACGAGAATTTGTTAGAGTCGCTACCGAAAGAATACACGCTGACGGCAAGAGGTTATTTTTGCACGTGCATCTGACTGAAGCTCAGAGAGCTCGGTAACGTCATTTTTGCTGGCTATGTTGCTTGGATTGATTTTGAGATATAACTCGAGTAAAAAAATGTCACATTTTCCTCCCCAACTTAACGAAGATTTTAAAGCACTATTTTTAAGCGTGCGAGAAATCTTTTTTGGTTCAAAAATTTAATGGCAAAACGTTGCATTTAGAACCACTTGTTGGTTCGACTGACAAAGAAATATTGAGTAATGCTTGTTGACAAAAATAGTGATACACTCACTACTTTTACAAGAACAATTTTCTAGGAATGCGAGGCTCATTTTTGCTCAAAATATAAGAACAAATTAAAAACAATGCCAGCCTCGGCAACAATATAAACAAAAACAAACGAAAAAAATTCAAATCAATGATAGAAACCAGGGGTGCCGAAACCCGGGGGGGATGTATCCCCCCAATAATTTTAAAATGGTCTGCATCTGAGCGCTGGATGATGTTTGGACCTTTTTTTGGTCTTCACGTGATTTCGGGGAAAACAACTGTTCAATTTGCGGTGAAGATCTTTTTTTTTGGTCTTCACTTAATTTACTTAAGTTAAAAAAGTCGTGGTCGAGCTTTACCCCCCCAATATTGAAAATAGGGCAAAATTGGGGCAAAATTGCAAATTATCCCCCCCAATGCTCAACTTAAATCGGTACCACTGGGAGAAACTAAATTTTGTGTTGATTCAAAACGATAAAATTTTGATTTTCTTGTGTTTGCGAGCAAAATTGCAACTATACCAAGATTACTAAGCGCTGTTGCTCTGTGCAAGCAATTGAGAAAGTTTTATGGCAGTAGTTCAACTTGAAAAAAGCTTGCTTTTTCTCTTTGCAATTTTACAATCTGCAAAAGCAGGAAAAAAGCCTTCGCTTAAAGAGTCTATGAGCAGACCGAGCAATAGGAATTAAACAATGCTACAAACATGGCCGTTAATATTGACGTCGATGCTTCCAAAATTTTTACAAAATCAAGAACAAATGACGCTGAAAATCGGTTAAAAATTAAAAACAGCCAGTTTCAACTCAAGATTTACCAGTTCTAAAAAAGAAGAGTGTACATCGACTTGCTCACTTTTGAAAAGTTTTGAAACCAAAAGTTGCTGTTAGCATACTGTATAAGTTTACCCACCAACAAGCTCAAAGTCATGTAAAAAAATTATAGTATGGAAAAAGTTGTTCTTTTTTAACATTGATTCAAAAATATAATTAAATTCTGTCGTTTATTGACTAATTATTAGCAGTTGAGGAATTTGTAAGGTTAGAATAATAACGCATGGCCCATAATACAGTACCTTTTTCCATAGCAATTGCAGTACAAACAGCACGCTTGAACGCATTATTTTTTCTACTTCACTATTAGATATTTATTTTGTACCAACACAGGTTACGAACATCTCGCAAAAAAATTCGAGTGAGCAGTTTTAACGAATGTTGGGCGAGACGGTTTAAAAATGTATGGAGCGCCGTTTGTGTACCCTAATTTGTGCAATGTTTTTTTTTGCATATTTAATTAAATAGTCATTTTAATTAAATGTACAAAAATAAAAATACAAAAAAACATGTGCCAAAATATAAATGCAAAAATTTTTGAATATTAATTAAGCTTACACCATAATTTGCGCAACGTTTTTTGCATTTTAGTTAAATAGTCGTTTTAATCAAATATACAAAAATATATGCTGCCAAATAAACCGTAGCAAAAATAAATAGACAAAAAACTGTTTTATAAAAATTTTTTGCGCAGAAATTTCTGACACAAAAATTGTTGTTGCAAAAATAAATCTACAAAAATTTTTGTGGATTTATTTTTGCTACATCATTTTTTGGATCAAAATTCTTTGCATTAAAATTGTTTGTGTGACAAATATTTGTACATTTATTTTTGATAGCAAAGAAACAACACACGCCAAAATAAATGTGCAAAATTTTGTGACGCAAAAAATGTTGATGCAAAATTTCTTGTCGCAAAAAAAAGCGTGCAAAAATAAATCGTCAAAAATATTTGACTATTTAGTTCGTGGCCATAATGATCAAGGGTTGGAATTATGCGGGCGAGAAGGTACGGGTGAATGAACCATCATTTCATAGCCCAACGAGAAGTCTCATAAGCAGGCTAGCACCTTACTATAGCTGCCGTACAGCTTGAAGCTTTCGTCCTGATGTTCCAGTTTTATACCTTGCTGGTACCTTCCCGCCCGAATAATTTCAACTCTTGGTCATTACTAAATAGTCAAATATTTTTGACAATTTATTTTTGCACGCTTTTTTTTGCGACAAGAAATTGTGCATCAACATTATTTGCGTCACAAAATTTTGAACATTTATTTCGGCAAGTGTTGTTTCTTTGCTATCAAAAATAAATGTACAAATATTTGTCACACAAACAATTGTAATGCAAAAAATGATGTTGCAAAAGTAAATCCACAAAATTTTTGTAGATTTATGTTTGCAACAACAATTTTTGTGTCAGAAATTTTTGCGCAAAAAATGTTTGTGTAACAGGTTTTTGGCTATTTATTTTTGCGATGGTTTATTTTGCAGCATATATTTTTGTGTATTTCATTAAATTGACTATTTAACTAAATATGCACAAAAACGTAGCGCAAATTGTGGTGTAATAAATATTCAAAAATTTTTGCATTTTTATTTTTGCACATGTTTTTTTGTATATTTATTTTTGTACATTTAATTAAAATGACTATTTAATTAAATATGCAAAAAAACATTGCATAAATTAGGGTACACAAACAGCGCCCCATAAAAATGGCAGTTAGTGTACGAAGTTTTTTTGTTCGCTAGCGCTTTTCAACGAGCGAGAATGGCCTTTACGAGCTCGTTGACAAGTTTTGTCATGTGAGCCCTGAAGTTTTTCAGTAAAATTAGATGTGAACTGCCCAAATATTGACAAATTAGCTTTGGAAATGGGGTGTTTTCCAAAAAAAAGTTCTCATTCAATTTGTCTGGGAAAATGGTTGAAAGAACGGCAATCACACACAAAAAAAAGAAAAAAAAAGAAACGATTTTCAGCCCAATTTCACTTATGATAATGGACATTTCTATTGTGATTTGCTGAAAAAGTCCGGATGTGTGGTTTTGATCTGTGAAGTTTTTACGAAGAGCCCTTTATGGGATCACTAGTTAAGATCTTTCACTGTCTTGCTTTTGAATTTTGCGTTTAAAATGTGGCTAGTCCAATATCCATTGCTTTCTTTAGCTGTTGCTATAAGCAGATCACCCCTCTCTTGGCCAAATTCTGGTTACACCATTGCCTAACAGCTTATTTTCTTTTAACACGTTTTCGTCTACATCCGAATCAAAAAAGTTAGAAGAATTCAGTAAGCTACGATTTGTAAAGTTGCGACTTGCGAGTGCAGTTTACGTACTAAGTCGTCAACAAAACCGAAAAAAAAATTCGAAAGCATTTTACGGTTGACGCCGCGATCAAATTTTCACTCTCAAAGTTAAAATTTGATTTTCTCGGGCTGGCAAATTTCGCACGTTTGTAGTTTCTAGATTATTTATAGACAACATATGGTTAAACCTTCGGTCTTTCTAAGACGGCATTAGTTCTGAGCTAAAGCAAGAAGAGTCACCCATGCCAAAAAACATAAATCAAACTTTCATTACACTTTCTGAATTACGCAAAAGTGTGCAACGAGTTGGGGGGGGCATCTCCGCGCCATTCCGCCCGGGCAACACAACTCTTCTCGAAGAAATGTCGCAGGGGTGGCGAACCGTAGGTAACACTGCATCCAATCTGACCCATCCGAGATTTGGAACTTAACACCTCCTGCTCCAGAGACGAACGCGATATCGCTTGATCCACAGCCCAGTGTCAAAAGAACATGTAAGACGTAACATCGCAAGCTGATTTTGCCTCCGGTCTTCAGAAAAAATAAAAACAGATGAATTCAAATCCACTGCCTGCAACAGCCAGAAACATACATCTGGTTTCAAACTCAATGGCAAAAAACTT
The DNA here is from genome assembly GCA_963965965.1 of Trididemnum nubilum. NCBI lineage: Eukaryota > Metazoa > Chordata > Ascidiacea > Aplousobranchia > Didemnidae > Trididemnum > Trididemnum nubilum. The sequence goes on along the minus strand of OZ014481.1, from coordinate 6,894,849 downwards.
CACAAAGCAGGACGACGCTATATTCCTCCGTCAACGTAGCGTATAGTTGATATAACCATGCTAAAATACTTCAATGTTGAACTGTTCACCGCCACCGCGTCCTTTTTTGACTGACATCTGCAAGCGATTGGGTGTGTAATTAGCAAATACAATTCGCTTAACGCATGAAATCACTTGCAAATCAACATGCTCACACGCATCGGAGCCAGAGTGTCTGTTCGATTCTCAGTCAAGCCACCAGCCTTTTTCACGAGCCGACTACTGCTTCCATTTCAAGCCAAAGAACTTTATTTTCCCTGTTCGTGTTTTATCTCAACATTTCTAGATCGTTACCACCACGACTCCGAGCTTGGAATGGCTTCATTGAGCATCAGAAATTTCATTGCTACGAGTTTATAAAAAAAGCACTGATATGGACGAGAGTTGACAAGCCGCAAAATCTGTTATATCAAGCAGCTAGCACTAGTGGAAGACCTTTTTTGTTTTTAATTTATAGTTGGAAAAAGTTGTGGAAATAAAAAAAAATTCGCCCAAACGTCGAAGCAATATTCATCCGATTACACGCAGACTCAAGAGTGGATACATTCATTTAATGTTTAGGTGGCACACAAGTCACAACACTAAATTTCTGGTAGAGCTTTGATAGCGTTATAGTCAGAATAAATTTGTCACAAGCAAACTTACTTGACATTCGAAACAACCAAAAATACTACTAAAGGATTACAATCTTCATGAAATTAAATTTTAACCAACTTTGATCTTTCTACGGCCTACAGTTATGGAGATTACTGATGTCACAATTTCAAAGTAAAGTCAGTTCTCAAGCAGTGTTGCCAATAAAAAATCAACTTTCAATATTCATTTTCTAACTGATTTTCGTAAGTATATTCCGAGGGCAATAATAGCGGGGCATTGCGTCAAAATTGTAATTCAAACGCTCACGAAATTTAAATAAAAATTTCAACTGGAAACTCTTGTTTCATTGAGCTAAAAATGCTAAGTCGTAGAAAGCATTTGGGTACAGAAATGCTTTGGATTTTTTAGTCATATTGTTACAGGACAAGGCAAAAATCAAGTTGTTGTGCTATATCCTGCTAAACAAGAAATATATAAAAATAAATTGAGGCAACGTTATACGTTTTCACTAACAGTCTTTTTGTGATCAAGTACCGGTATGTCATATACGTCGTAAATAAGGAAATTATAACGCTAGATCCAAACTAAATTACAGACTCTTATAAACCCGTCTGGATGAAACTTACTTCTAAAAACCATAGTTTTTTAAAGACAACCATTGATCTGGATGAGGTTGCGCACTAACGGCTTTAAACGTAATTTTTGAATGGAAAAACAGACGGAAGGGCAAACGGCCATATGATGATTATTAGCCGACGTTGTTTTTTTATTCGTTTGTTCATATTGTACCATGTTAGAAGAGTTCTAGTCCCATAAAAACACGGTAAAAATATTGCAGTTTTAGTAAAATCTTACATGAGCATTGAGTAAGTAAACAATTCTATTATGGGAGAACATAAAAACCGTGCGTTTCCTAGCCAGGCCCTTGCTACCTCAATGCATATTATATCATAGGAATTAGGTGAAACCACAACTGAAATAATAGTCGATAATCGCACATTTCAGAAAACTTCCGAACAGCGATTCAGTGTTCAAACTCAAAGTGCTTCTAGTTTGTACTCGTTGAATCTCCAAGTTGGGTAACGAAATATTGAGACACAATATAACACGCAACAAAATAATCGCCTTTAAAATTAAAAAACCAATGTTATTAAATAAAAGACTAGTACAGGCGATAATAGAAAGAGGTTTACCCCAACAAAATTGTCTCAACTTAAAAACAAATTTTTTTCGTCCAAACTTAAAAATTGAAATCAAAAGGTGATACGCGCGTTGGCTGGAAACATCCCATCCCCGTTAAGAGCTCTGCTATGGGGAGAAACAGTGGTAGAATCAACATGGAGGTGAAACAAGTCCGTGTTTTTTGTAAAAGCATTTTACTTAGACTTGTCACAAAGCTGCAGTAATGGAATACATGAAAGTAGCCTTTAAAGATTCTATTGACAATCGACCTTGATTTGGCTGCTGAAACCAAATCTTTAAGTTATAAAATTATATCCAACTTACGATGTAATGTTGAGCCTTTGCAAACAAGGCAAAAAAACAACAAAATAGTAACAAGATGAGACTGAGTTGAGACACTTGCAAGTGCTAAAGCGACTATGACGTCACAACACCGAACTCCGGATGCTGCGGATTCACAGACTCTCGTCACTGTCCTGCATTCTTTCTAACTCCGCAGTTTCGTCTTCATCTTGACTAGAGGCGGTGGAATCCATTAAATCCTGGGAAGACTCTGAAAACCAAAATTATTTAATAATGATGGGTTTAAACCGGGCACTTTCGATCTGCCTATTGAATAACCACATACACACGGACAAGTGAGCACCGTTTTAATTCTCCTGTTTGCAAGTCATTCATCAGGCTGGGCCACTACAAACGACCAGACTGCTTAATCCTAATGAGAAATAGCGCTACGTGCCTTTCCTCACAAATTACCAGCTCGGGAATCTGACTGGAAGTCAGCAACCTTTCTATTACCAACTCGTAGCTCTATCAACCGAGTGATGCAGCGGCCGTATGGGGGGAGCTGAACAAAAAGCTAAATTTTACTGCAATTAGTAAAATGACAAATAGAACTTTACCGTCTCGTCTAGAAAAGCCGCCAATGTCATCGGAGCCTTGTAGTTTGTCAATCGCTTCTTTTATGTGATTGTTCGTTCCTTTTGGATCAAGGTCATGAGCCCAGGAGAAGTTCATCATGGCTAAGTGATTCTCACCAAGAACTTTGTAGGTCTAGTGAAAACAAAGACTGTATTCAACTGAGTCTACAACTTTTTTGGAGCGGACTATTATGCCTGAAACAATTCGCCGCGGCCCATTAATTACAAATTTGACTCAGGCGCCGTATAATCACTGCGCATAATCGTCACGGTGCAGATCACGCACGGTGATTGGCAAATAGGAATGAAATTTAAAGCTTTTGTCAAATACTTTTACACCACAAAAATAAGGTTAAGAGTTGAACATAGTTTGATAATTGGATTACACAACTGAAGGGCCAAAACCGACTTTTAAGGGTGCAAACGACGTTTCAGCAAAAGATAGGAGAGAATCGGATTAGACAGGCAAAACACTTTTTCACAAGAAGGCACTCAACAGAGGGAGCAAATAATTGGATTTTCGAACAAGTTTCAAGAATATAACTTACAACATTAAAATACAACGCAAACACGAACGATGTAAAATGCCATTGTAAGGTGACACAGAAGTGAGGATATCCTAACGACTATCATAGATATTGGTACTTTACCTAATACAACAGCTTAGAACACGCCGCCCATACTTTATTTGGAGCAAAACAGTGAAGATATTCACCAAATGGGTTATGAAAAGCGAAAAAGGGGTACCTATCGGAGGGGCCCCCTTTGAGGTGATGGGTCATTTGGCCACTTTTTTCCCGGGCTCACCAACCAGTTGGGGTTTTGCAGTGTAGCATTTGGCTGCACGATGCTCTTATCCGCAGAAACAGAACCAGATATTCCAACAACACCTTAAAAATTGGATGAACAGCTAGCCATTAAAAATTTTACCTTTCCTATTAGAAAATAAACAAGACTTTCTTTCGGTACAATTTGCTTCAATTCCAGCAATTCTTTTAGTGCATCTTTGTGCCGTTCAGTCGCAAATAAAATACTAGCTCTGTGGAATTTGCACAGTGGATTGAGAGGTTCCAAAATTAAAGCATTTCCTAAAGTCGACAAAGCAGCAGCTGATCTTTTTTGGGCGTGCTGAACAATACCTGTTAAAAAAAAAAATCAAAAATCAAATTGTGGATCATTTGAATTAGAGTATCTCAGAAATTACAGCATAAAGTACAGGATTCTCAACAGCATTAGAATCGTGCTGTATCAAAAAAAGCTATATTCCACCATAGCCAATCAAGTCAATTGCTTTTAAAAGCTTGTCCATCACAATTTCAAAATCATAGAATTTCGTTAAAGAGATACTGCTTTTCTTTAAAATAGAAGCGATGTAAAACTGTAGAGCAACCACAAACTTTGATGCCTTTTCGGCGGGCTAATTCCTTTTCACATTCTTGTAAACTGTAAATAACGTAAATACATAGAAATTAGCGTAACAAAAACTATCCAATTCAGTGATTGCTCTACATCGCTAAAATTTCAGAATCAGTAAAACATTATTTTGTAAATCAAATATGCGCACAGTGTAGTGTGTAAACAAATCTCAAAAATTAACTTTTTACCAAAGCTTTATTTCATCTTATACTGACGTAAAGATTGCCTTATCGCCAAATTAAACGTTAGTGTCTTAAAACAAGAGTTTAGATCTGTAGAAATCATTTATCGGCCAGTTGGTCGAACGGCAACACGTTCGTCTCTGGATCGAGAGGTCCGAGGTTCAAATCTCAGGACAATCAAATCGGACAAAGTGCTACAAACGGCTTGCCGCCGCTGCGACATTTCTTCAAAAGCTGTGCTGCCCGGGCACAATGACGCGGAGATGGGCCCCGCAAACTCGTTACACACTTCGGCGTAATACAGCAAGTATAATGAAAGCTTTGATTAGAAATCACTCACCTAAATGACACAGCAACACTGAACTGTGTTGGTTGATGGTTAAGGCTTTTCGGAAGTGAATCTCCGCAAGAGCAAAATTTTCTTGCTTGTAATAAATTGATCCGATTCCATACCTAAAACAAAAAAATTCAAGTTCGATCCGTTGTTGTATCAATCAACGGAGTTACCAGGATTCTTTTGAGAGATAAGTAGTACGCCCATCATTACCTTGCTCGATGGAAGGTATTCTCTTTCAACAACTTAATCTTCTCTTTGCTCCCCTTTCGTTTTTGCACGCTTTTGATTTTACTTCTTAACAAACATCTTAAAATCTTGTGCTTTTTTATATTACTGTAATTACATTTCATTCACCAAGTTGCCTTGGCCAAGAGACAGAGAAGGGACCATTCGGTCCTTGAGTCAAGCTGTCATCTGCCCACCTCACGCGGTGGAGGTTCTACGCCGCTATTTTTAACGTTGAACGTCAAAGCAAAGAAGCTGAAAATAAAAATTATTCAAGTCTAGGCTTAACCCGACCAGGAATCGAACTCCTGCCTACCGTTTCAGTAGCAGACGCTCTATCCACCCGACAATTGGTCAGTCATAGAAAACACCTGCATTTGTCGCCCCTTCATTAGCACTTATAAACAAAATCTTACCAGGCGTTGTAATGACGCGAGTCGCAATGAATTGCTTTTCTGAAGCAAGCCATCGCGCGCTCGTGATCGTCGCTGTACGCATACTCATGACCTAGTAAAGTGTGACCGTACGCGTAGTGCGGTGCTAGCTGTACGGCTCGAGCAAAGAACTTGACGGAACTGTCGTAATCTCGTCGCAATGAAAAGCAATTTCCAACCGCACACCACGTCTAAAAGTCAAAAACGAAATATTTTATAACTGGTTGTGTTATGTAGTTTCTCATACAAGTGCTTCGTTTCTTCATCGGGTAAAACAAAAACTACAATTTTTAAAAACCAATAATTAAAAAAATTAAAAATGTACCAAGCTGTAGTGACTCAAAATCAGAACATTTCAATTTTCGTAAAACCTAAAAATATATCCGCTTCACTTACTTCCGGCGATAAAGAATCGATCTTTACCAGGTCATGGGCCAGGGCAGACAAAGCAACGCCGTCCTGCAAGTGCCACAAGGTGGTGCTGTAATACGCTAGTCCAGTCACGTGATACGGATGATTGCGTCGCAATTCTTGAAAAACTTTTGAAGCCTAAAAATGCGACATTTCATTGATCGGATTCATCGATTCTAAAAACTCATAATTGAAAAAGCGCTGGAATGAAGCGACAACAGAACTGTTTTGCACAACTGATGCGTTTTTTTAGGCTTTTGCCAACGTTTCGCCAGCCCATACTAGCTGGCTTCGTCAGGGCTGGCGAAACGTTGGCAAAAGCTTAAAAAAAACATCACTTGTGTAAAACCACTACAAATTGAAAAATGCGTGGTGTCTTCAACTATAGTTTGGTAACCTTTTTTTTGGGTTTGAGTGGGTCCACGCAAGATGCACGGATAAGAAGAAGGTTACAGTTTACTTGGCTAAAGATTTTTTAAGTAAGAAATGTGGAAGCATGGTATAAAATTTGAAGGGACCAGATGAAGTACTGCGTGATGGTGTGGAAACTGTAACTAAGTTATCTAGGTGACAAGTTAAATGCAAGTGGTGGGTGCGAAACAGCGGTAACAGTTAGAACAAGAACTGAATGAAGTTAGGAAATATAGTGAAATACTCGAAGGCAAAAGGTAGTCATTAAAGATGAAAGAAAAGGTTTACAAAAGTTGTGTAAGATCAGCTATGTTGTATAAAAGTGAAGCATGGTGTTTGAGAGAAAAAGACAAGGCATTTTTGAGAAGAACAAAAAGAGCGATGTGTGGTGTGAAGCTATTAGATCAAAGAAACAGCGACAAGTTGATGGGCATGTTGGGTATAGAAAAGTCTTTGGATAGGATGGCTAAAGCAAGTAGTATGCGTTGGTACGGTCATGTTTTGAGGAAAGAAGATGAAAATGTGATAGTGAAGGCTTTAAAATTTGAAGTGTGCGGTAGTAGAAGAGGAAGACCGAAATAAACATGTAAAAAGCAAGTAGACAGGAAAATGAAGAAAACTGGACTGGTGAGAGAGGATGTACGTGATCGATTGAAATGGCGAGGAAAGGTAAAGACAATGACCAATTGACCATACGAAATCCGGCCAACTACGTCGGCAATACCGGGTCCAAAATGAGATGATGATGATGAAAGATACAGCGAAAATTGAAGTCATTACTAGAACTTAAAACGCATTAGACAATGCGTTACACAGGATATCTCACGCAAGTTATCTTCTCCAAGGTAAAGCTGCAAAACTGTGATCTAGGATCCGAAAATGTCAAGTAAAAATCAATCGGCTTCGATTCTTTTGAAGTATTTTCGATTTTAACTTAACTACATTCAATTAAAATTTGTTACGTATCTTTCACTACTTTTCCACCTTTTATTATTTTCCAAAACCAACCAGATAACACTAAAGTGTTGCCCAACAGCTGTACTGGCAGTATACAAATCGCCTGGTACATCAGATGGGATGAGAAATCATGAATTGAAATAAAACGGTACTTCCCCTTTATAGTAAAAAGAGTTCTAGCCGGTTTCGCTTCAACTAGCGATGGCTTTCGTAAAGGAAATTTCAGACTAGCCTCACCCGTTTGTAATCAGTTAGTTCAAAATAACACTTCGCAAGTTGCGATAGAGCCCAACAACTATTTCGCTGATTGGGTGGGAGCTGCTCTAAGCTTTGAACCGCTTTCTTGCAATCATATTGACAGAGTCGAATCAGACTGTACCCCATGGATTGAAAAAGTTTGATCAAATGTTCTGAAATAAACAATTCAATAATCTGTATGAAGCAATAAACGATGTAACTCCATCATGCCAACAAACTAATTTACCAGCAAAAATAAAACGTTCTAACCTCTATTGAAAGGGAAATCTGCTTTCCTACGAGCCTAGGTGGAGATAGCCTTTGAAGTCTGGGGGGAGTTAATTTTAGACACAGTATGCATCAACTCGAAAAAAATAATCCAAATTAAACCCAAAATAAAAGTATGATGAAATACAGCTGAAAATTTAGGGGGAGTATGCGGCCCCTAGCCCTTAGGCATCTCCACTAACGTTTATGAAAGGCTGTCAAATACTACAAAAGATGCTGGTCTGTTAAAAAACTACACCCAACCCAACCGGTAGAGGCTAATTGCACCAAAGCCACCAAGAAACTAAAGCGCTCACTTTTATTGCCACCACAGCACAAAGCATTAATACTGTAATAACTATTGCTACATTGCATTTCTTAACGCGTTGAAGTAAAATCATTGAATCGTAAATTACCTGCTGTTTCTTTCTGAGGATTAATGATTAGAGAGCTGGTGATGTTGATTTGTCCTTTACTTTTCTCCCCAGAACAATCTACTTTCGAGATTTCTTCTGCTAAGTTTCGTACAGGAAGATCTGAATTGGCTGCAAAAAGATGGTAATGCATTAACCGATACAAAAACTACGGTTTAACATTTACCAACTATTATGAAATACCAGATAACATTTTCACCAGAATTTCATCGATATGGTAGCAAAAGCTCCTAAAATTAACACAATTTGCAAAACTAGATAAACATTCAAAGGCTAAAAAAGCAAAAAAATAACAATCATGCTTATTGCTTAAGCTGTATCAGGTTCACTAAATGTGCGACTGTTTAGGCCTAGTCTATACTGGGTGTAAAATCGTGCGAGTATGAGCGTAATTTAGCCAAACAATCAGACTTCAAAATAGCATCAAGTACCAAGGTGTTAAAATATGGAACGAAATTCCAATAAGCATTAAAACCAAACAATCTTTCAAAAGCTTTAAAGTATCATATAAAAAGTAACTATTAAATATGTACTAGTACGTATCACAGAAACGTTAATATACAGAATAAAACATTGGTAGTGCAATTTGGGAGGAATTCATCACATGCTTCATGACAATGATATGTTTTTTTATTAATTTACAACAGTTCAACTGGTGATCGGGGTGGCTGCAGACTTTGAAGACCGAGAGGTCAACTCACAGTCTCCCTTGCAAAATTAATTCCTTATTTTAATTGTTTGTTTGCATTACGTGAATTTTGTGGCAAAAAATAAACCAACTTGAACTTGTATTTTAGGTTTATTTTGAACAAAAATTCGGTACACCTGACACGCTGCCTTACCTACATACAAGCTGCCAGTTAAACTAAGGAAACGCTCCCGATTTTACGCCAAGTGTAGGCCGGGCCTTAGATTGTAAAAAGCCTTATTGGTAAAATAACCGTGATTTATCACTAGCTGTTAGATGTTTGTGGTTTAAGGAAATTTGTTACCGTCATGCATTGCAACTTGACACGCTCAAGGTTTACCATTAATTTTTGGTTGTTTAAGCTATGCATTGTCATATTCTTGTTATGTGAAGCTGATATATTTCACATGCAAGGTTATACTTCGATCGTGAACGAGAATGAACCTGGACGACCCCATATACTTACGGATAATGTGAAATTAAACAGCAATTTATGCTTAATGAGAATAAGCTCATGTATTACATTGTTAAAGTACGATAATATCTATCAACCAGCTGAATCGATTTAAAACAAACCTTGAAAAGCCAGCAACCTCTGCAAACTGTTATTTTATTTATTAGGCAAAATATAAGAAGTTTGAAGTAATGAAGAGCTGTTTGCTGCAGGTTCCATGAGAAGTCCACCAGACCAAGTGATGACTTAAGAAGTCCAAGTGATGACTTGTGACTTACGATAAAAATAACACCATCACTTTAGTCTTTTCGAGACTTTGCTACTGCTTACTTACACTCAACAAGCTATAACCCACCTGGCTTGGAACGTAATCTCGTAATTTTCTTATTTGTCACATCCTTCGGTTGCGATTTGCCTTTTGCAATTTTCTTAGCATTTTCCTGTTTGTCACAAAAAATTTAAAATAGGGTCTGCAGAGAGATTAAAAACTTATTCAGTACAACATTTTGAATTTATTCATTAGCCTTCACAAACAAACTGAAGCCCCATGTCAACTTTTACCAGACATCTAACGAAAAATCTCTGCAAGATGCCTATCGTATTTCATTCTCAACTCATTTAAGATTAATGAATATATTTTCATATTTCATTTGATGCACGGATCACTGAGAATAGACTTCGCTGCTGATTCAGTCTAGAACTTTATAAATTGGTATTCATAGCTTAAAGGCTTGAAAGTTCGACATTAAATACAGAGAAGTAATCAATGAATTTGGTAGAAAGTTGAACTCGACTCATTCACATCTCTTTGCTGTTTCTTGACGAAACTGAATTGGTTGACAGGCATATTTTTTTGAACCACAGAACAATATTAAACAGAATATTATAATTTAATTGTGATGTTTAGACGTTTGCAGGCCAGAGTTTTAATGCTTAATCTTTTGCGTGCTTCTGGCCAAAAGGCTATCAGCGCGAAAGTCAAGAGAAGAACCACCAGAACGACTCTTAAAAACAAGCAATGCAAAAAAGTTATCCTTCCACAGGATTTGAACCTGCAGTCTTTGGATTACCGGTCAATGCTCTACCAGTTAAGCTACAAAGGATGTCTCTTGGCATGCTTAATTTTGGCTATTCAAACCCAGTTCTGTGATGATGATAATAATTTAATTTGTTTTTTAAGAATTCGCATTGCTTGTTTTTAAGAGTCGCCGTTCCGGTGGCTCTTCCCTAGGTTTCCGCGCTGGTAGCATTTAGGGCAGAAGCACGCAAAGCGATTAAACGTAAAGAATATTGTCGATTACCAGCCAGTAGGTTGAGCGGAAATGCGTTCGTCACTGAAGCGGAGGTCTCAGGTTCAAATCTAAGGCCGATCAAATCGGATACAGTGTTGCAAGCGGCTCGCCAACGCTGTAACAATTCTTCGAAAGAAGCTATGTTGCCCGGGCGCAATGGCGTGGAGATGGGCCCCGCCAACTCGTTACACGCTTCAGTGCAATACAGCAAGTATAACGAAACATTTGAATTGATATCCTTCCCCGTGTACCTTTACAGAGTTTGAAGAATTGGAAAATCTGGTACTTCTACGAGTGTTGACAACTGTACTTTGTAAAGACGTATCAACACTAGAAATGTGTAATAAACCAGAATCTCTTCGACTGTTTTCCGAAGATAAAAATAACTTTCCAGCGGCGGTGGAATCCTCAATCTTCTTCGACTGTCGAGTAACCATCTAACCGAATAACAAAAGATATGTTATAGCTGACGTTGTTTAGAAAAATCTAGCAATTCACTCGGTAAAAATTAAGTTTTATGATTATAGTTGTACTTACAGGTAATGCCGCATCTTCGGGCGGTAACTTTTTCTACATACTGAACCAATGTTGAAACACTTCACAACACAACATCAAATTATTCCACCTAGCTAAATACCACAGTTCTTCAGTGTTTTGCAATTTTATCGAATCGATGAAAAAGTGAATTAAGTTTTACGAAACCATGACAGCATTGCAGCACTATTAATCTAAGATGCATTTTTCGACAAATACAAAGACCAAGAGTGCTATTTTAAATAAACCAATGACAAAAAAAAGTATAAAAGGTCTTGAAAGAACTTTGAAGCTGATGGTTTAACTTTTACGTGGTCAGCTCAATCACTTTTTTATATGAAAAAAGATCGCTTTACTTTTTTGACGGGTGGTTTCAGGTCGTGTGTCGGAGGTGCCATGTCAGAAGGGGTCGTATTGTTGTTGGCAACGGCCCGCTCCCACGTGGGACTAGGAGTTTCATAAAGCGGCATCACACCAATACTAAAACAATGTTCTTGTAATATCAACAAACGAAAAAAACAAGAGTTTCTATTGCGTAGTGTAAAATTCAAACAGGGGTTTAACGAAATATAAACTTAGTTATTTGAATAACAACGAATACAAGATTCTATTTGAATAAGAAGTTCTCTTTTGATGATTCCGCACGGGTGGAACAGTCTGATAAGGGTTTCTAAATTTGACTGCGAATAAAATTATAAGCTTAGTTACGAATATTTAATAAGATTTCATGCCCTCAAAAGTCTAGTTTCAAACTAAAATTGATATAAGCCTCACACAGGTTAGCAGAATCGCTAGTCAAACTATGAGCTCCGCACCGCTAAGTTTAATGAGCGTTTGAAAAGCAAAAAATAAAAATAAAAAAGGCACTAAGCAGTTAAAATTTTTTACGCGAGAGTAGGGAATTCGAGTCGATTAACTTTTCCGTTAAAGAGTCGGATACGGGTGATTTTTGAACCGAGTAGTCAAATGTCACAAGCTTAACGTTGGACTCCGAATAATTGTCTTTTACATCCAACTTGATAAAGATTGATCTTCTTTTGATAAATTAGTAGGTATTACCAAAAATTTCAACTTCAAATTTTGAACTCAAAATCGATTTTAAATTAAACCGTGCTAAAACGATTGAAATTGCCACTAACCTAGGAGACAGCGGACTGAGAGCATTTGTACCGCCTAATAAACTGTGAGATATTCTCATTTGTGTTTTGGTAAACTTGTCAGGATGGGCGCCAGTGTATGAGTCCATTGAGCTGTCCCAATTGAAAGGGTCTGAAGGAGTCGACTAAAAAATAATCCAGTAAAATATCGAACCAATCCGACAGTCAGAAAAAAAGTGTCCTCTACTGAAACTACGAATCGGATTTGTTTTCATATTGGTCGAGTTTAAAAAAAACTTGCATCTTTCTTACAGTTAAAATTAGCATTAGCAATTAAATGAGACGCATTTAGCACACAACTTCAAAATCAGATGATAGGTTTAACTAGAAACAGCATTGCTACCTTTTGAACTACTAATTACTATCTTTATGCTAAAAAACTTATCATTATTAAAATTTTACGTAAGCTGGCTTACTCACCCTTAAAAAGTTTCCTTCGCTACTTGGAGTATTCCTTCTGTCAAATCCTCCCATATTTTCTGGAAAAGAAGTCAAATTAAGCACTTTCTTAGCATGATTCATATACCGGCGCTAATTAATTGTAATTTTAAACCGATATACCACGATATTCGGGATTAACAAGGGTATTTAGGTGAAAAAAAATTTGCACGGTTTTCTCTCACAAAATTTTGACAAATCTAAAGACTAACTTCACTAAATTTTAGCTCTTCTACGTCCTTCCGTTCTCGGGATATGACAATTTAGATTTTCGATAAGAATGGCTTTTTCCCACTTAGAAATTTTGCCAAGGTTGCCAACCACAAACAAAATTTCAAAAACTTACTGTATATTTGCAACTCTCAATAAGCGTTTTCAACAGCGTTGTTGTCAAAACAAAGTAAAGAATCAGAATTGTAAATTAGCTGCTTTTTAAGTAAATTCAAGTCAACTTTCCAAAAGTTAATTTTCTGTCACAATGCTGGCGAAATGGCAACACTGAAGTAAGAGAAAAATTGTTAACTTTGAACCGCAGTATCTTGAAAACGGCAAGACGTAGAGAGTTCAAACTTGGTGAGAATGGATTTTAGGCTTATTCAATATTTCGGTCAAGAGTGAAAAACTTGACTTGAATGCTTCTTTAAAAAGTTAAAAATTTTAAAAACCAAGAAACATCGGCTATGCTAATTAATGTTTTTTTTTACACTCTCTGGTTGAGTTTCTTACCTTCGTCATTAATGGAAGAAACGTTTTGAGGAGTATAGTTGCTCTGCATTTGCTGGTCTTGAAACTACAAAATATATCCTGATGAGGGCACCATAATAGACGCCAAAAACATTCGAAAAAACTTGAATTATACAAAGCAATTAGCTTATTACAATTATGCGCATGTTTTATCGAAAATCTTTGTGGCAAAGTACTTAAAAGAAAATAATTTTCTAGTTGTACCTTTGGCTCGTTTTATCTGCAATAAAGTGAAAAAATTCTACAATCTCAAAAAAAGCGCAGTGTGGCGAATTTGAAAAAAAGTGCAGTACCGGTATGTTCAATTTAACTTCTGCTTGCATTTGAGTTCTAGATAATCAAACAGAGAAAGCAATATCTCTTTTTCAAAATTAACTGTAATTGCAAAATGATCTTACATGCAATAAAACATTGCCAGTGCTGGTATCCACATTTGAGCCAACCTGACTAGGAGCTAGAACTTTTGTTGAATTTGCCTTCTTTTTTCGCACTTGATTAGCTTGAGAAGTGTGGGATGCAGAAGGAACTAAAATGGAAAAGCAATCATATTCAACTCAAAACATATTTATAGTTTTATCCTGTTTAACAAATTCTTCACAACACTAACCCTCGATTCTTCAACAACGTTCACCACTAGTCCACTACCTTTGTGCCCAGTACTAACTACTCCATTTCTGGCATGCATGTAACTTTAGATCAGAAATTAACATCTTGAACTAAAAATCAAATTTATGTTCGAACAAGCTCCAACCTATTTTATGTATCGAATTCACAATTGCTGCTAGACCTGTGCTAACCTGTTTTCATGTAAATTCAAAAAGCAATTAATATACATCACTTTTACTTACCATTTAACGTAGCTGTGTGTGGTGTTTTTGACTGTAAATAGGTATTCAATGATTCAGTATTAAATAATTCACTAGGATTTGGTTTGCAACCTAAAATATAATTTGCATCAACAAACCAAATACTGTTTGTAAAAGAATGATTTACACCTACATAGTTAACGAACGAACTTTCAACTTAATCAAAAAAGAAGGATTTGAGATAGCTACACCAACAAAAAATATTTTCACTGTCACAAAAATAGGACAATGTTGTGTTGGGCTGTTAAATGTTAATCATCGTCTGAAACTCTAAAAATGGAAAAAAAGAGATAAAAATATTTTAAGCTATCATCATGGTTTTAATGGGTCCACGACTTTTCGGTGCGCCCTTTCGGCACCAGTATTCTGTGCTTTTTACTAACACTAAGCCAAAGCCCTAACCCTAACCCTAAATAAGTGAACTGTCAAACAGCACCGAATTGGCGCCGAAACGATTTGTGCAGAAGACGTACGGCAATGAAGTAGGTGGCGCCGAAATGGTCGCACCAAAAAGACGTGATCCCGGTTTTAATACACCCTCATTATTAAAGGCATTGCATCGGCACCTAACTTCCTAACATTCATATTGCGTGCTACTGTAAAATGAACTTTAACGACAACAATAACAGCTTAAAAACAGAAACACACGCATCTCTTTAAAATGCTGAACCAAAAGCAGTAAAGTATCATAGCTTTAAATTTTTAACCTGCTTGACAGAGTTTTTCAAACGATGTCCATAAAAATGGGTTAAGTTGTAAGCTTTTTGTGAAGCATTTTTCAGCCCATTCAGGTCTTTCTGTTCTCAAATATATCCTGCCTAGCAAAGCAGCAGCAAAACAAGCCGATTCCCCAAATTCTGATTGAAATGTGGAGAGAGCATTTGATACCGATTGTGACTTAATTGAACATCCTAGTAACGCTTGCTCTGCTTTTGCATAACTAAAAACAAACATTTAACGGTTTATATCACACTATACAAAACTTCACTTGTTTAAACGAGTTTGAACCAGTTTCTCCATGTCTCTAACAAACACAACTAAAAAACTGCTTGCCCCTCCAAAAAATGACACATAATGCAAGCTAGGAAATTGAATAGACACAGCAATCTTTCAACTGCTAATCACTTGGTACTCATTTGGCATCTTTATGTCACTGAATCCATAACTTGTAATTAAGTAAATGTAATTCCACAGTACATTTTGAAATACCAGGTTATGCCTAACAAACATCCACTGCAGAATACTTGAGCTACAGTACAATATCAAACGGTTTTGAGCAACCAAAACAAGAAACTAACTAAAAAAGAATAACAGCAAATTATTGTTCTATTGTAAATAGACTGATAGCTTGGAGTTACATACTACTATACCAAATGACTAAAAACTTACTTGAAAACTAATAAAAAATACCATTTCTAAAGGATTTACAGTACACAAACTCACTTTTCAAGATCCCAGCATGCCTGAGCATACAGTAATTTGCTCTGAGGCTGATGAAGACCATGTTTTTGAAATAAGATTTCTACAATTTTTGGTTTTCCAAGTCGATAATATGTTGTAGCCAATAAAAACAGTGCTTCATCTGAATGAACTGAAAAAAGATAAAGCTACATGACCATTTTAGTTTAGTTCAGTTTCTCTCACAACATACATTTGTGAACAATTGAACACTCTAGCAAATTAATACTTCATTTCACCAAAAGTAATATGATATTTTAGGTGCATAAAAATACACAGGAAGCAGGGATAGCCCACAAATAGATCTTACAGTCTTCAAGTCAAGCAGCCAACCTTGAGGATCCAGTAATTACCATTTACTAATTTCGAAAAATTGAGCAATGAAAAGTCACAAATCGTGGTGGCATTAAGTTAGTAATTGTGGTAGCCCAAAATATGTTTTTTAAGTTTAGTTTTGAATAATCTTTCCTGTTCAAAACCTGGGTATGTCAAGAGATACGTTAGTAGATGAAAAGGTGGATCTTGTTTTAAAATTGTGTCAAGATTTCACTTGTTTTGATGAAGATATTAAAACAATAAGAGAGGTAAATCTGGTTAATTGAGTTGAGATTTTACTTGTTTGATAAAGATTTTACAACAAACAATATTCCCAATAAACAGAAGAACATCGATAAATCAACAAATGAACTTAACTTTGGAATGAGTTTATGGTTTTGTGAAATTAGTGATATAGGGCAAATGCATAAAAGTTCAACATAAAAATTATTTGCTCAAGCTGAGTATAATAATTGCCACCCTATGAAAATAAATGATCAACAATACTCATATCACAGCCTAATTAATAATTAAGGCTTCGACCCCTTTGAGGATCTACCCAGATTAGGGCTCAAACTTTTTCAATGTTCAGGGCTCACCTCAAGATGATGATGCTAAAAATAAAGCATATTATGTAACCACCATAAATGTGGAAATGTTTTATGGAGGTTACATATGCTTTATTTTACTTCAAAGCACTTATGATAAATAATCAAGAAATTCAATAGCTAATGATAAGAAAGCAAATCCACAAATTTCAATAAGTTTTGAGAGAAAAAATGCTTATCACCTAACTCATCGCTCATGCACACTTAAAGAAATTAATAAATTGCTTCAATCTTAAACCTTACAATCCAGAAAAACTTTTCTCATTTAACTGTCTTAAAGTACTTTGCATTTGCAGCCTTGACATAAATTACAAAAATAAATCATTAATAAAAACTTGAGAAATAAGTCTCAACAGTCAACTAAAAAAGTACAAAAACATTACCTTCAGCAAATAAACGTTCTGCTAGAAACAAAGCATCTCCATAAGCGTAGTGATTCAAAAATCGCCATATGGCATTCTAGTCAAAATTGATACAAAAGTTATTGGTTACATGCTAAACTTGATATAAAATTTGATTTAGGCACGTATGGTAATTATGGTAGCAGCTCAAACAATGAAGGAGCTTTTAAGAGGACATTTAACACTCGATATATATCTGAAATGTTCATAGATGGGCAAGTTAATGCAAAACATTAGCTTCATTAACCACTAGTCCGTTAACAAACTTCACACCTCCGTTAACGTTAATCCGTTATTTTCAGCTTTAATTAACGGAAGTTAATAAAGTTCGTTAATCCGTTAACATTTTGCATGTAATTTACATTTCTTTATGTTCACTCGCTTCTAGAACACGTATTGACGCTGTTGAGCTGATTGTACGGAAATAGTTATTGCTATGGTGGTCTTTTTGTGTTTTGAAAGTTACATTTTACAGTCTAACCCAATTTCAAGATAAAAACAAGTTGAAATGCACAACGAAGCTGCAAGATATTAACGATAAAAACCTTAACGGAAGTTAAGAAAACTTAACGAAAGGTACTTTAGTCCATTAACAGCACTTAACGGAAGTTAATTTAGTCCGTTAACATGAAAAAACTTTTTAACGGATTAACGAGTTAATGAAAAAGTTAGCTTCGTTATTAACGGATTAAAGATTAACGGACTTGTGCCCATCTATGGAAATGTTTTTACACAGATGCTACGATAACAACTAATGAACTTCCACTTTCCACTAAATCTGAGATTGTCTTTGACAGACTTGGCAATCTCCAATTTAATTATGGAAAATTAACTTGAATATCAGTGTGTTACACCAATGGTACTAGCATAGACTACCGCAACTATGTACATAACATTGTGATAGTGTATTGGAGGCGGGTCTCTGGTTTGAAAATATGTGATAAATCACAGATACACATACATAAAAATTGATAAAACATTGCACTTACTTTTACTGGATCTTGAACAATAGTCATGGAATTACACAAAATAGTGGGGAAAAAAATTGCTTAATGTTATCAAATACCCAGCTAATTCAAGGAATTGACAGTACACCGTTACAGCATGCAACAAGATTGACTGTTAAAAGCAGTAAGCTGGTAAGACTATAAACATTTAACACAGGTTTTATTTAACCAACAGGGTAGTCAATAGGCAGCATTCACATATGCCTACTCTATCTAGTCTACTATAATAAGCAATCAGTCAAAGGTTTGGCAACCAGGAGGTTCAGGAATGTACCACTACTCTGTGCTGTAATTTTCAATTCTTATACAACCAAGCCAGATTTTCTTTTACATAACATTTACAGCAGTAAGTTACAAGTGTAACAAAGCAAGTCTACTCTGTGCTCAGCTAATTTTGATAATAACTTCAGTTGACCTAGTCATCTGCTCATGACTTCTGTTCTACTTTTTGAAATCCAAAAAATAAACGAAGTGACTTGGCGAATGGAACATTCGCGGTATTTTTTTTTTCCTTGCGAATGGAGACTTTGCCTTTTTCATACATTTGGTTTAAATACGACATTTCATCGAGTAGATGGTGCAAGCTGCGTAGTGTAATGGTTGTAGTGCCTAGCTGCTAACCATCGCACCCGGGTTCGACTCTCGTCGGAAGTGGAAATGCGTAGAATGGAAAAATACGCAGAATCGACGGTTAAGCGAAGAATATACGTGAACCAATCTTTTTTTGCTTCAAAACCTTGCATTACAGTTAGGGTTAGGGCAGCGATGCCAGTCTGAGGGATAGCAATTCCCTGCAGCAGCTATTCATAGCATCTGATCCATTTGAGAGGAAAAAAAAACATCGCGTGTGTTCCATTTGCCAAGTCACTTCCAAAAATAAAAGTTAGGCTTTCTTAACTCCATTTTTGTAACGTCCTTTATCACCAACACCAGCACAAAAAGCATCCAGAAGATGAAAAACGATTCAGCAGGCTGTTTTCTGATGCTTTCTTAAAATATTGTTATTGCTCAACAATAGCCCAACAACATCAGACATTCACACAACTGAAAAGCTACCGTGCCTAACTTAATTTTTGTATCGTCTGATGTGAAGATTTACAGATTGCTACTGGTAGCTTACCAGTAGCGACCGCAGAAGCAATAATCTGATAATTAGTCTGCACTGCAGTACCAGTAGCACTTTAGTAGTTTGGTGGCATTACAGTACAGTATTTAAAAATTTTAGGTGAATTCGAACTGGAGCTTTTTAATCTATCATTATTATTAACCTAGCCTAACTTAAACAGTGCCTACACTAAAATACTGGTATTTGCTGTTTGCCTATCAGCCTACCTAAGCCTACAGACTACACTGTAGGCCTCTCTGAATTACTGTATTAATCCTGAACCAGTGATGCCAGCGAGAGCTCTTTAAAAAACATACCGTCAACCAGGGCGACTTCAGACTTTGAACGCCGGGGTGACTTTGAACACTTCACTAAAACAAACTTTGTTTTCAGTTAAATACTTTTCAAGACCAAAAGCGATCTCTTACTAGGTCAGTGTTTGAACTTTGATAGATTTTTTTTCTTTTTTGCCCGACTAGCACAAGATCAAGTGACAATGACGTCATCATTTCAACAAAATAATTCTCAAAAATAGGGCGATTTATTACACCATTACTATTGACATGTAGATCCCCAAGTCAGGTCAATTAGCAATAGACGATTGCAGGCTCGAACCCATGACGATGTGATCAGCAGTTTATCGCCCTCACCACTCTGCCACGCATTTTTTTGTATTTTTAAGGCGGAGTGCCAATCTAAAAAAAGTTGGGAGCAAGAGCGTGACTTTAATTAATCTTCTAAGCCGTAGTGATAGTTGGTAGTAGAATGAGAAACTATTTTTGCTCCCTGGGAATATCAAAATATGTGATTAGACTACGCTTATCCAGGTTATTAAGCAATAAGACAATTGGTTTGAATTTTTTGTCGAAGTGTATTTTTGTATCGGAGTATTTCAGAGTGGAGCGTTGTTGAAAAATTTTGGAGCCTGAGTCAGTTAAAAATTTTTGGAGCAGACCCGGAGTGGAAAAATTAGCCACTCTGCAACGCTCTAATTCAAAGACACTTCAGGCGAAGGCAACTTTGCGCTTGTAAGTGAAGGTTTAAGTGCATGTTGGTAGGTGTTCAAAGTCGCCCCAGAGACTGAGGCGACTTTGAACGCTTTTTGAGATAGATTAAATGGCTTATGAGAGCAAAATATTTTTTTAGTTATGAGAGTTCTAGTTACTGAGGCCATAAGTGTTATGTTCAGCCTATAAGCACTTTTCTTGCTGAAACCTGGCGGAAGTGACAAGTAACACTGATTCAAAAACGTTCAAAGTCGCCCCACTTGACGGTAGATTTTTAGAGAAAAATAACCAGAAAACATCAAAACCACAAAACTGGGAATGGGATTTTTCAGCAAATTTTTAACAAATATACAGGTATCCAGTATCAGTGAAATTGCAATTGGGCTGAAGACAACTTTTCTTGTTTTTTGACATCACCTTTTATTACAACCTCTTTCACACTGCTGAAAAAAATTTACTGTAGTGAAAACTGAAAACTTTTTTTTGGAGATCACCCTTTTTCCAATCTGCAATCCAGAATCAATTGTCAGAGGAATTGAATGAAGACCCTCACCCCTTTTTTTCCAAAGCTACCGGTAATTTGCCAATATTTAAACAGCCTACTTCACATCGAATTTTAATCAAAAACATCAGATTAGCTCCTGGAAGCAAATTACATCAGATTTCCATCAAAAACGTCAAAGCTGGCATCACTGGTAGGCTACTGCTAGTAGTGGTACTAACTCAAAACTATAAGCAAATTACTGTCAACACTGGCACGCCACTAATCCTTTTATAACAACTTTATTTACATTATTGATAAATTAATTTTATTGTATTCTATCAATATAGGCGTGAAAGCTTGTAAGGTACCGTATTTTATAGGCCTAAGCTAGGCTAGGCCTACTGTGTTAATTTAGATGTTTTGGCAGAGGCATAGTATTTTGCCGAAAACGTTTAACGTAATTCTCATAAATAATGTTAGTATTAAAATGATGAGTTGCGTGTCAGAGTTGGTAGGCCTAATAATTTCTATATAGTTACTTAAGACAACCTTTTCTTCCAAAACTTAGAACAGTAACCCAGTTTCTCTTTTAAACAAATTTTTTGCGGAACCAGGCACAACTCCGCTTCCATTCCAATACCAATGCGGAATTTGTCACTGCAGCAACAAAAAAAAGAAAAACGTTCAGTTTCATGATTCAGCATTTTCGCGAAAGACCAAAACCAGGGAGTCGAACCGAACCTGAACCCGAACCGTAAACCCGAATGAACCGTTTCATTTTGGTGAACCCGAACCGAACCTGAACCAGCAAAATTTTTACTTCAGTGAACCTGAACCAAACCTGAACCCTCAAAATTGTGCTCATGTGAGCCCAAACCGAACCTGAACCCTTAACAAAAGTAAGAATATATTTTTCCATATCCGGATGCCGCTGGCGCTGGTACACGCGCAATAAGAGCAGTGGTGATCATCAACAGAATCAGCAATTTCCCCTTTTTTTTTTCTGGACGAAACGAGTAACGATAGTTAAACTTTAAGTCAATGAACCCGAACCGAACCTGAACCAGTAATATTTTACTTGAGTGAACCTGAACCAAACCTGAACCTCAAAAATGGTGCTCAAGTGAACCCGAACCAAACCTGAACCGCTAAAATATTTTGAGCAGGAGCTAAACCTGAACCCGAACCGTTATTTGAAACGGTTCGACACCCTGACCATAACACAGTTTCTATCTAACCATCTCAGTCTATCTGACAAAGGTGGAGTCGAAAACACAAGGCTCGAGGCCAAGGACACAAAAAAAATCCGAGGCCAAGGCCAAAGACAGCCTTTCTGAGGACTGTTTGTACTAAAAGTACTTATAAGATGCTGTTTGTACTAAAAGTACTTATATCTTAAAACATTAAGATAGAAACAAAGTAATGGTACAATATTCTCCATGGTTGATTTTCATATTGTATTTCGGCTTTTATCTGTGCACGTTTTTAGGCACACACTTCTTTTGTGACATTATATGTATATATCTGAGGACAGAACCTCTCGAGACCAAGGACAGCAATGCTCAAGGCCAAGGCTAAGGACCAAGAGCACAGGCGCAAGCGTTCTCCAAAAAAAATCTCCAATTTATTGGCGCACCCAGAATTTTTGGTTGGGATAGGCCTAAACCACAAATCACATTAAATGACGTCATCAAAATTTTTCCAAAGAAGAAGTTTTTAAAATAACTCTAATTCTTGCGTTCTTCCGGTGAAGTCATAGTCACAGCAAGCATGATCTTAAAAGCTTTGCTTTTATTGACGTTTCGTTGGTCATGACGACCAACATCATCAGAATACGAGCAACGATAAAGAACTACGACTGAAGCTACGTGGCATCTATATGAATCGTAAGATTTTTATAGTTTTCAAAATCCGAAAGTTAATTATTACGTCACAACAATAAAAAACAAATTTGTAGAAAAGCGGAGAGTGTTAAAACTTTGGTCACAAAAAACTACAGTGTAAACTAAAACGATATCAAAGCATCAGGACATTAAAGCAAAGAACGATAAACTATTGGAAAAGATTCACCATCTGAACGATTGATTACTTTTGGCCTAGAAAGAATAAACCAAGATTCGGCGGTTAATCTTTCAGAAAAATTACTTTCAGTTTTTAAAATTCGTGAGTTGGCCCAATCAATTACGTGATCAAATAATATTACATGTTCACACAAGGCGGAATTTTCTGATTTTTGTTGCTTAATGGCTCTTTGGTGCTCTTTTAATCGGGAGTTTAGGTCTCGTTTGGTCTGGCCAACATAAACAAAGTCACAGTCTTTGCAAGGAACTTCATATACAACGCAGGTAATTTTATCAGTGGTGATAGGATCCTTAGGGGAAGTTAGATATTGGCCAATGGTCCGAATAGGTTTCATTGCAACTTTGACGCCAATTTCATTTAAAATTCTCCTAATCTTTTTTGTAGTTCCTTGAATGTATGGAAGTGATGTGAATTTGGTGAACGTAGGTAATTCACGTTGTGATCTGGATTTTGGGGGGTAGGTAAGTGTACTTACAGGGATAACCATTTGTTCTGAGGGTCTGGCGTACTTCCCTTCTAGCTATCTGTCGCTCCGTCTGGTCTGTGATGTGGGAGGATATCCTGTTGTGCAGGGAATGGGTTATAGCCAACTTCTGGTGTTTTGGGTGGTGCAAAGTATAGGGAAGATAACGGTCGGTGTGGGTAGGTTTTTTATGAATTTGGGTGGAGATATTGTTGACAGATCGAGAAACAAGAACATCAAGAAAAGGTAGGAAGGATTCAAATTTTATTTCTTTCGTGAACTGGATGTGCTTGCAAACTGAATTCAAGTGTTGATGAAAACTTTCCGTTTGTGATTTATCCAAGATACAGAAAGTATCGTCCACATATCTGCACCAAAGAATAGGAGGAGTGGAAAAGGTTGAAATGGCTAATTGCTCAACGTGTTCCATAAAGATATTACTTAGCACAGGAGAAATGCACGAACCCATAGGAAGACCAAAAATTTGGCGGTAATTAGTGTGATCATAAGTAAAAATTGCAGCATTAAAACAAATCTCTAAGCCAACTTTTATGTCTGATATATCGAGAGAGGTACAGTCATGCAAAGTCTTGTCATTAGCTAGTAACTGTAAAACGAGATCTAGAGTTTGGTCAGCAGGAACAGAGGTGAAGAGACTCACTACATCAAAAGACACAAAAATGTCATTAGAAGAAGTTTTTGTGGAACAAAGATATCGTAGGATGGAAGATCTGAAATCGTTGTTGCCTGTTTGCATGTAACCAGGATTTTGCAAAAGAAGAGGGCTTAAACTAATAGTTGAAAAATGCAAATATCCAACTTTGGAAACGGGTTGAGAAAACTTGTGTGACTCAAATGTATTAAAGACGGGGGTTTGGGGGCGGGGCCCCCAGCCGCCGGAGGCTTTGGGGGTCTGGGGGCGAAGCTCCCAGCCGTTGGGCGATTTTTTGTAATTTTTTGGAAAAAAAAGCTATTTTAATGCCATTGAATCACATTTCGCAAGAGTTCAGAGCCATTTGAAAGCACTAGATTTTTGACATTTGATAGCCAATTGAAAAATCAAATTGTTAAATCCTCCTTTTACTTGCAATTTAAGTCCAAAACACGTTTAACATCTTGCATTTTGGGGTTAAATTTTAATTGTAAGTGATTTGGTCCAGGTAGAGGGAAGTAAGGTGCATTGTCTCTGGCAACATTTTAGCAGTAAATAACAATTTACTCGAAGATTTTCCTTAGAGATTTTTGTTTTGTCATGAAAACAACCAGTTATAGGAGTACACGTTCGCCAGGGGGCCCAGGCCCCTCAATTGAAGCTCAATGATTCGTTCAATCAGCATTTTTCATGTTTAATTTTTTTAAAGTATTTTGTGCGTAGGCTAAAAACCGGTGAGGTTGGAGGTGAAATACTGAATTGTTTTTGAAAAATGGTAAAATAGATGGTTACGTCTACTAACCATGTTATTGCCGGCCGGATTTACATCGCGCTAGGTCCCTGGCACTTTGGAGATTTTCACAACATCTTTCTGCCAATATTGGTGAAGACCAAAAAAAATCCTACGATTTCAGTTCGGGACCCCTAGCTGGTATTGCGTCATATTATGGTAAATCTGGCCCTGATTAATGCTTTACGTTCACAAAAAGACGAGATGTAGGCCTGAGATAGCAACTTTTAGGACAAAAACTTTCCATTTTCTCCGGGTTATACGTTTAAATTGGCTGGCAAAAATTGAATTGAGGGGGACCTGGCGCCCTTAGTCTCCAATATTGTTAATCAGTTATACTGTTGTCAGCGAAAAATGCTAAAAAGAAACTGAAACTGAAGAAACAATACCGGTAGGCTTTTTTGTCACGTTTTTGTTTTTGGTGCAATTTCAATTGGGAAGGGCCCCTGCCCCCCTCCCCTTGCCTACGCCTATGCTCCTAGTGAGGAAAACAGAAAAGGTGTTCGCAAATTTTCCGCGAGATTTCTGGCGTTTTCCAACGAAATTTCAACTGTTCAAAAAATAGTGCTGTCCTCGAGCTGAGGACAGGGCAATTTTCGAGGTCTTGAGGCTTCGAGGGCAGGGCCAAGGACTTCAAAGTGTGTTCTCGAGGACTCAACCTCTGCTATCTGAAATTTGAAATGTTCACACCACGTTCACTATAATAAGTAATTGCAGAGTCCAACTTCAAGACTCTCAGAAAATAGTTGAAGACTTACGGGTAGCATTAGTGCAGTGACTTGTTGATCCTTGACTATTTCGTCACCAATTAAAAATCAATCGAAAACTAAGAAATTAATCATTGAACTTTAAAAACTCGAATTCACAAAACATGAGTTCGAAATCTACTTTCGTTTTAGATTTTTGTGCGAGTGTAAGCTTCTTTAATCACGTTTTATCCATTTATGGCTAATTTTTGACTTTCAGATTACTATCCAGGTGACGGCACTAAAGAGCTGCTTTTGTAAAATGAGATAAGTAAAGGATGCTTTTTATCAAGCCCAGACGTTTAAAGAATTTCTTCCGTAAAAAGATGCTAAGCCTAATCGTAATCGCGTAATGAACTCAGCAAAGTGGAGGTGATTGCGTCTTGTGAATTTTAGATTGGTGCTGATTAGAATGCATTTCAAAATTAACAAAACGGTAATTTCGGATTGTACCAGTAGATATTAATTTTTTTTGTCAATTTTAATAAACTTCAGCCCATGTTAAACAGTTGGTGAAAATTGAAGTAAATAGTAACAGCAATTGCGGAAGTGACTTGCGCTTGAATCGGTTATTTTTGAGACATTGCAAAGTTTAAAATTAGTTGCGGATTAATTGCTCTTTCAAAGTTTTTTTGTCAACAGTAGGAGGTGAAGCATCCAACCAATTCGAGTAGTTTATGATAGCTGAAATCGACCTAAAAATTTTGTTAGTTTTGGGCTGGGGTTGGAATATTTGACTAATTAATAGAGATACTCCTCTGAAAAAGTTTTTTCGAAACCCTGAATTTGTTATTTTAGAATGAATTTCCAGAAAAAAGAGGTTGTACCCAAAATGGAGTGGTCAAGTGATGTGACTGGAAGGGTTAACATTGTTCAGTTTCTTTTTTTTTTCTTGGAAATTCTGCGTGGAAAAACCGATTCGGGGTTTCCAAAAACTTTTTAAGGTGATACCGGTGTCTCTGTATTTGTTGAATATTTTTGCAACCTCAGTCCCGAAGTGAGAACAAAAAATTTCAAAAATTATATTTTGATTTTAGCTGTTGTCAACTATCGGAACTGGCCAGATGCTTCAGAACCTTTGATTTTGTTTCGTTTTAATCGTAACTCAGTTTTGTCAAACATTGGGTTAATTTAGCAGTAACTTGCTCCTTTTCAGTTTAAAATCCAAAAAATGCAGAATTTGCTTTGTGTTGTAAAATTTTAATTGCGAAGTTAGGTCGCGCTTCAAAAACCTAAAAACTGCGCTTTTGGCAAAGTGATATTCGCCCTCACCTCTGGTAACAGATCGAGGGATTCAGGAACTTCCAAACATTACTCGACTAATTGGCTGGATAGAAAAGCCTCGATAATCGTCCTGAAAAACGGATCGAAATCGCGCCAGAAAATTTCGTATCAAAAGTTGCGATCATTGACAATTCACAATACTATAAAGAAGTCAACTGCCAAATTCACAATACAGAAGTTGCGAAAACCTCAATAATTGTATTTATTTAAATCTGCTAAAATCGGCAAACGAAAGCTGCAAGACTTGAGAAAACGAAACAATAAAAACTGGATAAAAACAAAACTTTGTAACTTGAAAAACATCAACGAAATTTTTAACTCTTAGCAGGCATAAAATAAATAACTATCTTCTTTCCGCCACGATCCTAAATCGAATCTTCTGCATGATTTAACATATAAGTTTTAAACCGTGATTATACGAGTAGGATACAAACTTAACCCACCACTAACAATTTCACAGACTAAATAACATGGACAAAACGTACGTGACATAAAACAATCAAGCAAAATCACATAATGTGGATAACGAAGTCATGTCATTGATTATGCAAGATTATAACGCTAAAACCAAGTTGCCTGTCTTCATTAAGTTTAAAATTTGCTAAAATGATGAAAACATGGCAGTGTATAGAGAATAAGAGCATTGGGGTATGGAAGCAGAACCATTGGGCTAAAGCCAGCTTAAATACTAAATAAGTAATTGTGTCTAATTAATTATCTTCAATATCCATGCATTCAAATGGAAGATTAGAAGGGGGCCTTAAAGTTGAGACACAGTCAAATTTAGCGTCTTTGTATTTCTCGTGAACTGCTTGCTGTGGATGGGACGACGCGTTTTCAAAGATTTCACGCAGCCGCCGAATGCAAGGAACTAATTCACTCAGCTCGTATTGAATATAATATTCCATATTTTCATCCTGTAAAAATAATTAGTTGAAATTTGTTAAAATGGCATTCAAGTCAAAAAAAAAAATTGACAAATCTGAACTCTTTGAGCTTTCTACGACCTTCCGTTTCCGAGATATAACAGTTAAGATTTCCCCTTAGAAATTTTGACAGGGTTGCCAATTAGAAATAAAATTTTAAAAAGTTACAGCAAGTTCCCAATTCTCAATCGCGGTTTTGCAGCAGAGTTATTTTTGAGACAAACTAAAGGGACAAAAATTGTAAATTAGCTGCTTTTCATGAAAATGTAAGCCAGCTTTTTAAAAGTTAATCTTCTGTCACAATAATGACAAAATGGCAACACTGAAGTACCAGTAAGAGAAAAATTGGTGATTTTGAACTGTCATATCTTGAAAACGGGAAGACGTAGAAATTTCAAATTTGGTGAGAATACATTTTATCCTTTTCTTAACATTTTGGTCAACAGTGAATAACTTGACTTAAATGTCCTTTTAAATTACTGTAATTTACTAGCTATAAATCCTTAAAGCACAAGTAAAACCCGACATTTATTTCACAACACGCAAGCTATCTGGCTCACACAAAACGATGCAACAACAATCAAAAGACTAATATTTGAATTTTCAAAATTGATCAAAGAGATCACATCTACAAAACTGACAAATAACTTAAATACTGATGAAAACCGATTGTGTAAAATGACGCTCAATTAGGGTTTTTTGAATTAGTTGTAAGCTTGTTTCCATTACAGGTGGTTGGATTCTAATACTTCCGAAGACATGTAGGATTAAATTTGTTGTTTACAATCAAAAAGGCGTGGTGTATTTTGCAAGTATTATCTTTTGCAACGCACACACCGCTCTCAACACTTACCCAAATTTTTCCTGCTACAGTGTAACTGGCGAGACATACTGCTGAAGCTGCCATCATAGACGGTAGATATTCGATGCAATCATATTCTATCAACGCCAATTCGCATAAATACTGAAAAAGAAGCAATTTCCTGTCGTTTCTTGAAAAAAAAAATACTGTTTTTTTAAGCACTAGAGACCCAACTACGTTGCAAATTCATAGGCTAGTGCTGTAGGCTCACATTTAGCTGAAATATTTAGGGCCTGCTGCACGTAAACACGTACGAGTTTGATTCCCAATGGTATTCCAGAGCTGAATTTTGGTAGCAGCCTTTCATTGTCCTATTTATCGATCACACATTGCCACTTCTTAGGCCCGGTCTACACTGGATGTAAAATGGTGAAAGTACGAGCGTATCCTCTGTTTATTTTAACCAATTGGCAGTTATACGCTGGTAAGGTGATACGACGGACGCACCGAATTTCTGTTTAATAAACTGAAAATACGCTCCTACGTTCACGACTACGCACAGTGTAGACCAGCACCAAGGCTCGGTCTCTACTGGGCTTAAAATCGTGAGCGTACGAGCGTATTTTTAATTTACTTTTAACAGCAATTTGGTACGCCCAGCGTACCGTTTATCAGCTAAAAAGCTACCACTTGGGTTAAAATAAACTAAGGATATGCTTCAATTTTACGCCCAGTAGACCAAGCCTAAGCATTGGGGCGCTTTTAATTCTGGACCTTTCTTGACAAATAACTTTAATTTTCTTCCTAACTCAACTTCCTAGCTTTTGGCTAGAACTGAATCGCTTTCACTATTACTACGATTCAAGGTCCAATCACTTAACTACTAATACGCTCTTCGCGTCAAATTCGAAATCTTTAAATGCTTCGCACAGTGTGTTGTAGTCAGGTGACTGGCGGCAGCTTGACCAATAGATACTTTGCAGTCTCTTCGGCCACAACAACTCAAATGATAGTAATAAATTGCAAGAAAAAGGTCACGCTCTTACGAAAAAATAATAAGCAACCAATACATACTTGAGCTAAAAATTCAGTTTGTCGATCGGCATTCGCAGCCTTTAAAAATCGCTTCATGAACTGGTTTGAAGTCGGAACTGCCACGTCGAAATGAAGAACTTTTAAAATGAGGTGTTCCATGCGTAAAACTTGTCGCTTCGTGTAAGTATCATCAGTGATGTATACGAATTCCCCAACATCTGGAGGGTAAATCTCTTCAAATTTGCTGTAAATAAAATAATAAAAATGGAAAAAAATTAAAACGAAACTCAAAAAATCACACATCTCTAGTAATTTCAAGCATTTTTGAAGTAATTTCACAAACAGCATTATTTTCTCATTTCCTAAAAAATCTTAGTACATAAAAATTTAAGCTAAAAAACTCCCGTGCTAATCACTCGCCTGGAGTCCCATTTGTAGCTTTTTTTCTGATAACCTGAAACCGATTCAACTAATGACAACGGGTAATGTCTTTCATCTTAGGCACACAAATGATTTTCAGAATTCCAAGCATTTTCCCACAAATCACGAAAATATATTTAGTTCCTTCCTCGTGAGTAGAGGATAAATATGGATCAATCAAAATAATCTTCTCCATAAAATCAAACGATTAATGAACTTACGCAGCTAAAAACATCGCCGCTGCACCAACTAGCTGAAGTTTTCCTCGGAGAACAGCCATTTGTGAGAGAAATCTGTCGATGTAATTGACCGCCAAATGCGTGGTTTCAGTGTGCAGTTTGTATTCGTCCGCCACTTCGATCAGCCAGTCAATGAGAATCGAACGCATATTGATGGTGATGTCTTGTTGCTTGCGCATATAGTGAGGTTTTGCTCTACACCGCGTCTGTAAGTTTATCAACGACGATCAGAAATTTATTTATGCGTTTATGACTTGCAGTAAATGCTATGTGTTGGGCTATAATTGTTACAAGTCTACAATTATATGGCTGTTTTGCTTAGAATAAGAATCCATTTCAGAAAAGCGCCCATATTCCCCGTATTTTAAACAAAGCACTGGCGGGCAGTCGGCTACTGCTGATGATACTCATTGCTCGCCTCTTACGACTCGTTGAATGGGTGCCTTGGGCGGCTTTACTACCGCACGTCGAATGACGAAAGGGGATACATTGCCAGTTGCTAATGATTACTCAATATTAATAGAAGCGGAAAAATGAAAAAATGATTAGACATTATTGGGTAATTTTCAGACTAAGCACCTCTGCTTCTCTTAAATGTTGAAAGATTTCGACAGCGTATTCCGACAAGCCATAGATACCCGCATCTGCGTCTATGTCAAATATATTTAGACGCTCTTCCTCTGCATTGTCCAACACCATTGGTGAGTCTGGAAAAATAAAGAAGTTTACTACTAAATAGTCAATTAGCCTGTCCAGTGTCCATCTTCCCAAATAAAACGATTGCCGATATGGCAAATAAATGTTTTAACCAGAGTCTTTGGTCTCTGCAAACATGCGAAATATTTAACTTTACAGTCCAGCTAGTGGTTTTGACATGGTCGGAGAGATCTTCATTTTCTATATTCAATGTTGAGTCAAATTCAAACAGTACCGTTATCAATTTCAGTCTTTCCAAATCTTTACCAGTCTGAACTGCTGTAGAAGGATTTACTACCGGACTGCCGGTAGTACATTTTTTACAAACTTTGTGATTAGTCTCAAAAGAAACTAACCGACAACTTTCCAGTAATACATTTTTCTATTACTGTGTTTACCTACGGGACCTTTTGAGGAAGCACTAAGACCGCTCTTTGAAGAAATTCGCATTGAAGGTAACGCAGTTAACGCGGGATGAAGCGCTGAGGTCGCTGCTATGGATGGAATTGATGAGGGTTTGCTGTGTTGTTTGCCAGCACTCTTCTCAACACTGTCAGTGAAAATCTGAAGACATTTCACCGGTAAATTTATTAAGTTGGTGAGATTTTTATAAGAATCAGATGCAATACCAGTACGAAAATCTCCTTAACTTATAACACAGGGCTCACAATTGCCTTTTAACACATATGACCACTTTTCTGGAATTGTTCTTAGTTCATTTTCGAAAAAGAAAAAAGCAATGGTGAATCAAAAGAAGGAAAGGGAAGTGGGCAAGAACAAAAAAGTAAAACAAATGTTATTTCAAGAAACCGTAAATACGAACATTCAAACCCCTTAATATTCGTCAATTTGAATACATTGAATTTCAAAATACAACATACTTAAACAGATTACTGTTTTTACTTTTTTTTAAGAGAGTTTGTGGGTTGGACCTGGACTGACGAGATTTTAACTTTTACATTGATGCAACCAACTAAGGCACACTCTAGACTCAGCAGAAAATTGTGAGCATGTCGCATCCTTGGTTTATTTAACCAAAAAGTTTCGGTTAAAATATAAAAATACACTAACAAGGAGTCGACAACCTTTTCGTCCTCGTGGGATCCAGACCCAGCAAGGTTCGAGTGGGCAGCCACCATCTCCGAAACAAGGTCAACTCCAAAATTAAGCATTTTACGGCCGAATTAATGGCGAGGACCAAAAAAAAGGTCTCTGCCAGAAAAGGAGGTATATTTTGGCGGAGTTATTGGTGAATATCAAAAAAAAAGGTATAAGCCATAATTTGAGGCGGTTTTAGATTTCCAATATCCAGAAGCCGCGTGAAATCCGGCCTGCCAGATTTAAAGGGTTACAAAAGTTCTCGAGCCGGATGAAATTCGTTGGTGGGCAAGATCCGACCTGTAGGTTGCCAACCCCTGCGCTAATGCATTCATGATTCTACGCTAAGTGAAAACGAGACAAAGATTATACATATTGTATAATGTACATTTACTACATGCTTGTCAAGTTGATTGGACTCATCAACGCAAAATTTTTTTGTTGTTAAAAAAAAATTCAGGACTATAGGTAAATTTACACAGTATCCGTGTTTGCTTATCCATGAGAAAGTATGCGCTTTTTCGGGCGCATTTTTATAAGTCCATATTCGCATTAAGTAGACTGATATATATTGATAAAAGCGTTGTGTATGAACGATGAGAGCGATATTTCAAAATAGTGCTGTACCCCTTTACAAAAAATTTTTTTCGAAATACTTTTGTCCAGTATGCGACAGTCTGGTTAGTGCGCATATAGGCACATAAAAATGCGGACGAAAACGGAATATACTTTTTGATGGAGAAGAAAAAACGTACAAAACGGATACTGTGTAAATCCACCTTATACAATCTGTTATATTAAGCACATCACATAACAAAGCATACACGAATGAATTTCATGCTAACCTTAAAAGTAGGACCTGCACCAGGTTTGGAAGGCAGTGCGCTGACTTGTGAAGAGAAAAAACCTTCAGTTGTAGCATTCTAACAAACAAAATTATAGCACCCTGATTAGTTTGCAATTTGATCAGGTTGATCATTCTCGATGGGCATGAAAGTTGCAATAAGTGGTAATTTTCATACAATTATAAGATTCTGTCTTGAAGACAACTAGTAAACTTTCTGTTTGCCATCTGCTAATGACAAGACAAGCTCAGAAATGACAGGCTGTACAGCAATTAGTGAAAATGAACCTCAAAAACGAACTGAAAATAAACCTCAAAACAAGAACTACTGGTAGTTTAAGTTCCAATATTTTCCTCTGTAGTATCTTTCAGTCTGCGGTACTGCTGTGATGATAAATCAAATAAATTTACCACTCAATATTATCACTTGTTACCATGGATTTTTGAGGCATGCTTAAACCTTTGCAAGCATGCACGCTAACCGCTATTTATGAACAGATCAGTGGTCGAGTGGATAGAGCATCTGCTACTGAAATGGTAAACTCGGGTTCGATTCCTAGTCAGCTTAAACCAAAGACCACAAAAATTGGTATTTACAGCTTCCCTCCTTGACGTTCAGCACTTAAAGGAACATGGTGAAGCCTTCATGTGTGACAAACACTATACAGGCGGCAGCTTGACCCCAAGTCCGAAAGGTTCCTTTTAATCCTTTACTATCTCCTGACAAAGGCAACTTCTGCTTGGTAAATAATATATTACGCAAACACACAATTATCATCTTATACCTGTTTTGCAGCTCTAAAAGGCTGTATTCTGCCAGAATTTTGACTTAAAGATCCAAGAATTGTTCTACCATCAAGCTTTTTTTCTTTTACACCAAGAGAGTTTTCGCTGTGAAATTGCTTTTGTTGGACCTCATCCTGAGCAGTGGTATTGTAAAGAATAGAAAATGGACTAGTTGCCATTGCTTCTTGAACATGTAGTAAAAACAGTTCACTGATATGACACTGTAATATCTGCAATGAAATATTAGGAATTAATGCAATTGAACAGTAGAATAAAATATAGAAATATGCAGTACCAGTAACAGTATCAGCTTATCATTTTTTGGTCTGAAGTGGTGTGATAGTGGAATAAAGCAAGTGTAAGGCTAAACATTTTTCAATCTTATTTAACACAGCCCTCTTTGAATGAATATTAAAGTGACAACTAACAAGCACCATACTGGGGGACAAAAGTTGCAACAGCCCAAGCCCTGAGCCCAATCTATCAATTTGGCCTAGGTCTGTACAAGTGGTCCAGGGTCTACCAAGAAACTTCTTCCATTCTATGCAAGGTAATTCACCTCTGATTAGTGCTAGTGCTGTCTTCCAGTTCAGAGTTCACAGCGGACTTTAATAAAGTTAAAGAGAATAAAATGAAACTGAGAAATACAGTATTTATTCGTGAATTTTTTATTCACTTTTTTAAGAGTCAAAATTAGAGCAGGCCTACTGCAGACTGTATGAGTTAATAAAATTTGGGGTTAGTTTTAGATTATCCTTCCGAGTTTGGACACATTAGATTTAAATCAGAATTAATAATAAAAATTCCTGAAAAAATATAGGAAGTGGCTAGTGTTACGTTACGTAATTCCCATAAAGAGAATAATAGAGCAAAAAATGAGCACTCATTTGCTCACTTACTCTTTTCTATTTATTAAATTAACATTAGGGTTTGGGTTAGATTTTGAGTTGGGGTTAGGATTAACGTTAGCGTTAGACCTAGAGTTAGAGTTTGGGCCGCGATACAGATTTTCTTGTTTTTACGCCACGTAACAGCAGCCTCTGCAAAAAATAAAACCTTCCAGAGATTAGAAGAAAAGCCTCCAGAGTCACTGACAGAGACAATATTTTAGATTTGAACAGCCTAGTAGTAGTATTTTCATATGCTTGCAATTGCACTTAATAATCAATCAAAATTGCAGAATTGGCCCAGCCTACTTGGCTAAACTGTGCGTACGGTAGGCTACTAACAAGGTACTAATCATAGGTCGGCACAAGTCCATTAATCGTTAATAACAAAGCTAACTTTTTCATTGACTCGTTAAAATTTTTTTTCATGTTAAAGGACTAAATTAACTTCCATTAAGTTCTGTTAACTTCCGTTAAGGTTTTTATCGTTAATATCTTGCACTATTCATTCCTCAAACTGGTACAAACCAGTTTGCACTGGTAACACTTGTTGCATATTAGAACGAGTTTTATAGAAGAAGCTCTTTTTTGTGGCAAATAATAAGCTGCAGCCTCATACTGTAGATCTATTAGCCTAATTATTGCTGTTCGCAACTTCCTAAGATTTTCCGATCGCAGCTTTATTAAAGCATTTGAACTTATTTTTATCTTGAATTTAGATTAGACTGTAAAATGTAATTTCCAAAACACAAAAAAGACCACCATAGCAATAAATATTTCCTTCCAATCAGCCCAACAGCGTTAATACCTGCTCTAAAAGCGAGCGAATAAAATGAAATGTAAATTACTTGCAAAATATTAATGAATTAACAGACTTTATTAACTTTCGTTAATTAAAGCTGAAAATAATGGATTAACGTTAATGAAGGTGTGAAGTTTGTTAATGGACTAGTGATTAACGAAGCTAACGTTTGGCATTAACTTGCCCACCTAGGGTAATAATATTAGTACAGTAGGTATTGCACAGTTGCATTGCAATTTACAGTACCTGATATGACTGTATACAGTACCGTAGACAATCTGCAATGCCAGCAGAAGGTAAGTCTAACAACTAATGGGAAAAGAGGTACCTCTGACCTGCACTCGACAGTGCAGAGTGTAGAGAAACTATGAAAAGAGAAATTAAAATTAGTTACTACGTTAGGCTTAGGCCTACAGTACAGTACAAGCTTACTGAGTAGGCCTACTGAAAGGGTAACTGGAACTGGAATGTTGCGGTTTTGGGTTTGCATCAAATTGGTAACCTTGGTCTAGTACTGTAGCACAGTGCACTAGTGCAGTATTACTTAGGCAACTTACGATACGCAAAAGTTGAATGTACTGTATGCTCCGTTTCTTGAACACTTCTGGCAATCAACACAACTTGCTCAAATCAGTTCGTAAAATCCACCACTGTTTTACGACAGTTTTTCGGTCTGCGCTTTTCAAATTCTTCTAATCGAGTTTGAGCAATTTCATGACTAACAGTGACAGCTGATTTGATTGTTGTAGGGTAGCGTCCGTACTCCGTTGGTTACTGTCAGGCTGGATGTTTGTTATTTTTCTTGCAGTATAAAAAGTTAAAAGGGTTTATAAAATAAATGGCATCACGCTAACATCGCTAGGGACAACCAATGAACCTAACTACGACGTTTATTAGCGTCAGTTTTCAGTAGTTATTTACCAATGACGCTAAAACACCAAGCGGTTCAAGCTTCACCAAAACACAATGGCCTCATTACTACAAAAAATATTTAAATCAAACTCTTTTGAAACACCCGCGACGGCATCAGCCAATCAGAGCGTGCTAATTCTGCCACATGTTTTAATGAAAAGAAACAGCGGTTGGTTTCTTTTTGAAGTGAGCGCGAAAAAGCGCAAATTCTTTTTTCAAAAACAGGCGGAAAGTTGAGAAAGGCGCGATAGCAGGGCAAGGTGCAGTTATAACTTTGGGCGGGATGAAAACAGTGATGCCACCTGACTTGGTGCTTAGCTGGCATGATCTAAAAAATAGGGTACAAGATACAATCCTATAATAACAATAATCTAAAAAAGATACAACCTAGTTACCTATGAAGACGCATTTTTAAATTGCCATTTCACTTTGATCAAAATTTACGTAGTACAGTATAATTAAATGCCTGTAAAAGTAACTCACTGACAGTAAGTAGTTACAAATTTTCTGTCCTAACAGTAACTTGCTACCTGGGCCGCAATTAAGGGGTAGGGAAAGGGGGAACGGCACCTACCCCCCAAACCGAGATTAGGAAAAAATATTGGTAAGTAGCCTATTGGAAAGCTGTTGATTAATGATTTGAACTCATGCGAAATATTGCGTTTCGCAAAACTTGATAATCGGTATACTGATTGTGATGGCACTCGGTATGCATATTGCATTATCGCAATCCTTGTTTGATTTAGCTGACAAGCTACTACCAGTTGGTCGAGCGGTAACGAGTTCGTCTCTGGAGCGGGAGGTCAGAGGTTCAAATCTCGGACCGGTCAAATCGGACACAGTGTTGCCAACAGCTCGCCACCGCTGCAACATTTCTTCGAAAGAAGCTGAGTTGCCCGGGGGCAATGACGCTGAGATGGGCCCCGCAAACTCGTGACACGCTTCGGCGTACTACAGCGAGTATAATGAAAGATTTGATTGCAAAATATTATTGGGTTGCAGCAGCAACGTATTTCAAATCGAAAACTTGGCGTTAGGTGCGGTTGAGATAGCACGCTGGCACGTGGTCGCTTTCACCGTAGCCAAAGTTGTTTAGTAACTGTTGTACACTGCGTTTTGTGGAGTCTTATTTGGCAACAATGGACAGGTTTGTCATGAGAAGTAGTAGGGACCCTTACTCCGGTCCGAATCCTGCTTCCTCTGAAGCTACCGATACTCCTTCCACTTCCTTATCTGCAAGTGCTTCTGGTGCCCCTGGTTATCTTAACCTTCTGGCTCCTTTACGTTCAAACTTGCATTTATTCCCGAAAGGCAATAATAACCGCTGCTTTCGTCCCGGATTGTTTCAAACCCATATCCGCATCAACCGATGAACTGAACTCAGCTTCAGAGGTTGCTAAAAGCTTTCTCATTTCTAAAATGAAACTGCCCAGCACATAGGCGTAGCCGGGGGGGGGGGGGGGCGGCGAGGGAGGCTATAGCTCCCCCATTGGCCTGAAGAGTATGCAAAAACCCCGTTTTTATCACTTTTGAGGCCGATTTTTGCTCTAAAAACGAAAATAGCCCCCCCACTGCAAATTCCTGGCTATGCACCTGCCGGAGAGCATCATCAGAACAGTAACGCGTTTGTTGTTTGCAAAAATGAACGTGAAATTTAGTAAGAAAAACACAGGCAACCACTAACCAGGAATTAACTCTTGTGACATAACAAACAAAAAATATACACCATTCGTTAGTTATTACAACGTGCATTATTGCATTGTCATGTATCACATTGTAATAATTATTTTTTTTGTGATATCGCATGCTGTAATAACGAATGCTGTATATTTTTGTTTGTTGCGTCACAAGAGTTTATTCCTGGTTACCGCCCTGTGTTTTTCTTGCAAGTTTTATTTTCATTTTTGCAAAGAAACCATCCGTTATCGTTCTGATGATGCTTCCCGAACTGGGGAGCGAAACTTTAACCCGAATAAAAATAATACATCGAAGAACATTGCTTCAAATAAAATGTGTCATCTCGATGAACGCGCTCCACGCTTCATATCCAAATGTCAAAACTCATACGATTAGGCTTATTACTGTATAATATAAAAAATAATCGTGATAATAAACAAAGATTGTTGAATTGCTGCAATATTATCACAGTCAACTCAATACAAGTGTAAAAGGAACTTTTTGCTGCAAGAGAGTAACGCGTTCCTCAGAAAAGTAACTACTTTCACGTTATGTTACAATTTGAGAGTTACATTTTCAAAGCATCAAGCGTTACCCCGAAAGTAAGGCGTTAATCACAGGCCTGCATAATTATCATCATACCAAATTTTCTGCACTGTAGTTGCGTTTTCTTGTTTATTTTACAGGTTCCTTGCGCTTAATACCGTTTACCCCTAAAATTATATGCATTAGGGTTTCATATGCATAATGCAAAATTCGAAAAAAAGACTTTATGCGTTAGGGTTTTGTCCTCCGGAATAACCCTTTCAAGTAACTGCACTATCTTGATGTCCTTCATGGTCGACTCCTGGGAAGCCTTGTCAACTTCCTGGGAAGCCTTGTCAACTTCTGTCAACCTCCTGGGAAGATAGCTGAGGGCTGCCGATGAGAGCTAAAAGCTCGAAACAGCGCTGTCCAGCTCTGTGCCTTTCAAGTAAATTGCAAAAACTTACGTCGCAGAGACGAAGAAAGACATTTAGCTTAGATCGAGCAATTAAGCAAGTAGAGGTCGACCAATGCCTTTGATCCAGAGTGATAAAACGGCAGAAAATTTTATTCCAGTAAATTTGTGTTAATTCACGAGGCAATTCTCGATCCATGCGCAAATTAATCATGGAAAACGACAATGGAGTTATACAGTAGACAAAATCACTCAGACTTATGGATCAGACATCGCAGAAAATATCTATACGCTGAGGTACTGCAGTTTTTCCGACGTCAAAATTTGCAGTATGGCTGAAGGGAATACGAAAGGAGGTATCATATTTACAAATTTTGCAATTACCGAGCGGGAGGATCAAATTGGAAAAAAAATGAACCTTAAGCAAAGCCAGGATTTTCGATTGGGAATGGTGCAGCAATTTTTAATATAACATCACCATTACGTAGAATCGCATTTACACAACTAACAATGACTTAAAAAATTATTTTGTATTAGAAAACAGAAATTTTGCATTCTCCACGAGATCAGAGATTTAGTTAAGCAATTCCCAATTGACATAAAAACAGACAAAAAAGAAATAAAAAAAAAAAAAAAACATTGAACAAACACAATCAAAGTGATCGGCAACTCAGCAGGGAGCACTGAAGAACCGTTTTATCCGTAATCGAGTCAAGGTGAAGTCATCGAAGATAAATGAATCATGAAGAAATTGTTTGAGAGTGGAGTCGAAGCCCCAGTCGCTGAATAGAAAACAGTTCGCATTTTTAAGTAATATTGCTTTTTGCGCGCCAAGACTGGAGATACCTTTCCCCCCCTCCCCTCTAGTTGGCAATTTTACGTCTTTCTATTGCACTTTCAGTATATAATCAATATATTTCAACGGCACCGAGTCGGTCGCTGTTCAAAACCAAGTACAAGGCACTCTGCGATTGTGATGTTTCCGGAAGTATTGTTCAAAATATTCGGTATTCTCTTGTATTCAGGCCCAGTCATGTTTTTACCCCTTCAGCTGGTCATTTGGTTTCTTGTTTTTCTACTTCAAGTGTTGAGGGATACTGTTTCGCGCAATTCGTTATGTCGGTTTAAATCCCAGCAAATTGAATAGAAGTCATTCAAAATTCGTTTGATTTATAACAATTATGTTTTGTGACGTTTAACCGGCTAAACAAACAAGTCTTTGTTTAAATACGATTTCCTAACAGTTTCGCCTTTTCTTGTAGGTGGGCGCCAAATTCAACAATGATGTAGGGACAAAATTATGGCGTAAATGGTTAGATGCTTTTTGAGAATCATTGGCATGCGAGCGATTCCGAATCTCAATTTGTCACCGTTGCTATTAGAAAAAAAAGGGAAAAATGCTTGACATCCCAAAATAAAAACACAGAACGTACACGAACATCATAACACGCAAAATAAAAAAGTAATCAAAACATATACATCAAAAATTTTTAAATCAAAACTATTTCGGCTATTTTTTCTTTCAAATAAAAAATAACTTAAGTTGAACAATC
Organism: Trididemnum nubilum; assembly: GCA_963965965.1. Classification (NCBI taxonomy): domain Eukaryota; kingdom Metazoa; phylum Chordata; class Ascidiacea; order Aplousobranchia; family Didemnidae; genus Trididemnum; species Trididemnum nubilum. The sequence goes on along the minus strand of OZ014481.1, from coordinate 6,854,608 downwards.
ACTATTGAGCTACAAGTAGTCCGCATTATAGCACAGTACAATATACTCTATTACCGAATGAGTACGGCAATTTTAAAACTTTATGCGGTAGTTCTTTGGCTGTTAATTTTGTAGTCACCTTGTAGCATGCCAACAGGCAAGCTATTTTTTTCGTGAAGCGTCCTTGATATTTGAACAAAATAACTTGTTTGTTTAGAGTAAACTTAATAGACGCCGCTTTTGAATTATGGGGTTGAAGCTTTTAATAAATCAAAGACAGCAAAAGACTTACTGTATTTACAAATTGAATTAAGATAAATGAATCATGTAACGTGTATCTTTGTTAACTTGATTGCTGTTAATTAGTAAAATAACGATACATCAGAATGAAAGAGCGGTCCTCATTTGGCTTTCCAGTTGATTCGCACGAAATTACGTTGCTTTTAGTACAAATGCAGAATAATTTGAAGAACGCAGAAAAAGAACAGCTTGAGCAGCTGCACCATGCAGAGACTAGAAGCAAAATAAATGAACGTTGCGTCTTCTGCGAGCGCTCGCCAGTTTGTTCTTTTTTTTTAAAGAGATTTAGTCTCTACGAACCTCAATAACCAGATATAGGTTGTACAATGCACATTTACACAATCACTAAAATACGAAAGTCACAACAGCGCCATTTGATTTGGCAACCTAAGAAACTGTTTTCGGTGAAACAGGAAAAGCTGTGGTTTAGATTGTTTATTTTTGAAAGTAATATAGGATGAACAATTAACTTATGAAATTAGTCACGCCTTAAAGAATTGAACAACGATTTTATGAACACCATGCCTGTGAGTGTAACATATTTCGTCGCGTCAGATTGTTCTTTGCTAATCTGTACTGCCATCTAGCGATACGCTAAGTTTTTCTAAATTCTTTTCCTTTAGCGAGGACTAAAGGCAAAATCAACGGGGTTATTTAAAGTTAGGCCAATCGCATAAGAGTTATTTTACTCCATCCTTCTCGCCCTAGCCGTTCCAGAGATATTCTACTTCAAAAACGACGTACAGGCCTCCAATGCTATTTTTTTGCAGTTTACCGATACTAAGATACTGTTACTGCTATTGCATTAGTAATTGATTCAGAAAGTTTTTTTTTAATATTTTTGTGCGTGTTTTTTTCTTCTTTTACTTTTTTGTTTCAAATTAACTCAAACGTTAACTGTAGTTTGATTTTAAATTTTACTGCAAAACATGTACGTCGATAGGAAGCACCTTGACCCTGAAAACCGCAAGGTTATTTGGTGCTTCCTGCTCAATCAACACAACAATAATTCCTGTATATTGTGTCATAAGCAGTACTATTATACTTTTGCGGGTGTGCTTGATTGAGGAAGAAATTCTACTACTACTACTATAAATTTTAATAATTTTTATTGGCCACCATGACGTCGATAGCCCTAGCGTCGTTAGCGACGCATTCCCAGTTTTAAACTAAAGCAATGCCGCTATTAATAGGTTACTACATTGGGCCATTTCGCTGCGCACGAATCCTGTACAAAGTCTCGAACGAACAAAATCCCGAACGGGAGAAAATCTCGAATTGAACTAAATCACGAATGGACAAAATCCAGAAAAACAAAATCCCAAATAGAACAAAATCCCGAATTGGACAAAATCTCCAATAGACTAAACCGCGAATAAACAAAACCCAGAACGGACAAAATCCCGAATTGGACCAACTTCGAAAATATACAAAAGACTGAATTATTGGTGTACTGACTGGCTTATAAGTACTAAATATAACTTTACTAACAAACTGCCTGAAAAGGAAATTTTTGGTGTCTAACATATGAATATTTTTTTACCGTGATTAAAAGGATTTCCTTCTTCTTCTTCTTTCTTCATTGCCCGCTTTTCCGTGAGGGTTGCGGGGGCAGTAGCTCAAGATTGAGCCGCCACACCTCACGGTCTTCCATCACCTCCATCATTTCGCTTGGGCGAAGTCCCAAGTGATTCCATCCAAGATCCTCAATGTAATCGGTCCATCTAGTTCTAGGTCGTCCGACTGGTCTTCTCCCATTTGCTTTGGCATGTAAAGCTTGTTTGGGGAGTCTTTCCTGAGGCATTCTGCTTACATGGCCAAACCATCTAAGCTGTGATCTTTCAATTCGGAGAAGTAACGACTCGATAAAACCCGCAAAGAGCAATAAAGTTTTGAAAAGCGCACTTCAGCTTAGGTAAAAAGCGTCTAAGAACAAGTGAAAGGCTAGGAGAGTAGTAAGTCACTGTTTGCAACTTAGCAGGAAAACTTTATTCTAGGATCACAAAATACTGTAAGCAAATGCTTTAGGCCTACTCAGGTACTGGTAATCTTATTAACAGGTATGAGTTCGTACTTTGTAGCCTAGAGTAACAAAAGCTTTGATCGCTATTGCTAGGCTATGATTAAGACCGAATTGTATCTGACAGATCAATTATAACTAAAATCGCTAGGCTAACAAACAAACAACCTACACTTTTCACTTGCTAAGATTTGTTGTACTGACAAGATCAAACTGATCAGTGCAAAACGACAGAACTTAATGCAGTAGCCTAAAAGCGGCGTTGCTTTTGGTTAGAACTAAGATGGCGTCGCTAATGACGCAAAGGCTATCAACGTCGGGGTTGCTAATAAAAATTATAACATAAGAGGCCCCTACGTCGTGTTTGAAGTAGAATATCTCTGGAACGGCTGGGTCAAAAAGGATGGAGTCAACGCAAATCTAGTTTAATACGATTCGCCTAACCTTAAATATCCCCATTGATTTTGCCTTTAGTCCTGGTTTAATAGACAAATATATCGACATAGTTTGGGAGTACCACCCCTTTGGGAACCCCATATGGACCACCCAAAATCAATTCTTATTATTTAACATGCGTCGGTTGTCCATTGCGCTCGCTTCTCAGCAAACTCCGGATCAGTAAATACGAATTGTTACGGAACGATTGCTAACGCAACTGGCAATTCTTGCAACATTTTTTCCAAGGCATCGCGATCGTAATACCGCTATGAAGTTTAATGCTACCGACACAGCTCGAGTCAATCAGTGAACATTAAAAACAAAAACGTTACTTAAATGGTACATTTAGAACTTTCACAAAATATTGTACTGATCAGAAAACCTTGTTTTCCCATCGTTTTTTCGTCTGTCATCATTATTGTCAATGCTGGACTTTGCGCAAAGCAAATCATTCCACAGAAGGTCGAATTTAACGAAAATGCATTGTGACTGATCGACAAATATCTCCCAAGATTTAACATTGTAAACGATTTAATGCAGGTTTCAACCAAAAAATAGCCAGTTTAATTATTTGCGACTTAAGAAATTCTTTCACAGGGTCGATTTTTTTTTCGAAACATTTTCAGACCGAAATACTAGACAAAGTAGCGAAACTATGCCCACAATCTGCTTTTTACGATATTACGAGTGCAAAGTGAGAAAATAACGTTTGGTGATGGTGGGCCATGGTCAATACCACTAAACAGAGTGCACTATACTATAACGAAAAAACGAACACAAATGAAAATTAAATGTTACCCATTTTCAAGCATATGGTATTTTTCAGACTAAGCCCGAACCTTTAATTGTGATAGACAATAAGCCTTAGGTCTATACCAACAAGAGCACTTTCACCAAACCTAAAGCGAATCTTAATGCACCCAAATAACGATCGAACTGCGACCACAATCGAGCTAAATTCATTCCACAACAAATGAAATTCTTAACAAAACAGTCGCTAAATTATCTTCATTTGCGGCAGCAGTTAGGCAATACAACGCAAAACGAATACGATGAACACCGTAACTCTTCGGTTTAAATACGTAACTGTAGAATTGCAGTATTCAACATCAACCCATAATACGTATGTGTTGTAATTTGTAAGGCACTCCGTCGAACATAAAAGTTCATGTACGAAAACCACACGAAATAAAAAACAACCAGTCATCCATTTTCAGTTTGTTGATACAATTTACGTAGTGAAGATAATAATTTAATTGCATGTCAAAAAATCGATTAGTTAAAACTGAAATCGCCTTGCTGTAACAAACAAAAAACAAAACACGCATTTCTTCAGCCGTTAGTACTTGGTAGACATGTTCTTTGAGGTGGCTACAAGTACAATTGCAGCACGAGACTTTTTCTGATCTTGATTGCCATGAGGTCGAGGAGGACATTTCTCTTGACATATAACTCTTACCGTATAAAATTTTACCAATTTCGGACCAAAAGCCCAATATACAATATATAGCAACCAATACGCTACCAAACTAGCAATAGCACAGTTGTTAAAAAGAACAAAAAACAACTTGCCGCGTACTAAACTGGTTGGAAGCTATAGTATCGCGCCATCGACAGTCTTTCTACTACAGGCTTAACTTGTAGCACAAACCCAAACTTGTTGATGCAACGTTAATTTAAATTAACCTTAACTTGGTGCGATAGTAAAGTTTTTGAAGCCACCATTGAGGTTGGAGATGATAGACATTTATTTAACTGAATGCATTTTTCGAATGTGGCGTCTCAGAAAATTTTCTCGACTGAATCTTTCATCACACTGTTCGCATGCATACGGCTTTGGTCTTTCAGCGGTGTGAGCTCTCATATGTCTTTTAAGGTTGGTGGGATCTGGAAATGATTTTTTGCAAACAGCACAGGCAAAGGCATTTTCGCCTTCGATTAAGATTCCCTTCAATTCTCCTCGTTCTTCATGATTCTTCATGTGTCGACTCAAATACTCGTTTCGAAAAAAGCGCCGTTGACAGATGATGCACTCAAATCGCTTGTCATTCAAGTGATGCCGATAATGTCGCCTTAAATTTCCTTTTATGGTGTAGCTGTTCGTGCATCTATCGCAGTGATAGCGGCCATCTTCATCTCTGATGGTAGGAATTATCATTTTTTCAGCTTGGTTGAACATCGATTCAGCGACGAAGCCAGAACCAAATTCTCTTATCATCTGATCTCTTTCTTCAGCATCACAGAACCCATACAGATAGTCCTCATCTACTCCGTCTTCATCTGGAAGCTCATTTATGTCGACATGCACAGTGCAAGCAATATCACTATTTCCCTTCGTTTCCTCAGAGGCTTTTGATGAAATGGCAACCGTATCTGCTTCTTTCGTTTGTTTTTCTTCTTCAATCATAGATTTTCTTTTCGCTCGTCCCTGCACATGACCTTTGTTGATGTAATTCGTAGTTGAACTGACCAAATGTTCTTCTAAAATCTCCAACTCTTCGAGAGCCGAGACGTCAACTATTTGATTTGCTCCATGTTTTTCCATGATCATATCAATCTTGGTGTCCAGTCTTTGCAGTCCCACTTTCATATCTCGACGCATCAATCGCAATTCGTTGACAATAAGTAACCCGACGGTGTCGGAAGTAAAGCCACCATTTTCAATTTCTTTACCATCCATTATCAACAAGAGAACTACAACTATCAATGACAAGCTGATCCTGAAAATACACATGTTATATACAACTACAACATATTAGTATACTATCACGCATATTTACATAAATGGCTGTGATCATTTAAAGATACAAATATAATCTATTCTATGATCTATATAACATGACCACCAACAATTTTTCACTCTGCGCGGACTAAACGCGTAATGCGTTGATCTGTTATCCAATCCTCCAATTCTTTCAGAATTTTAACAATAAATGGTCTGAAATTACTGCACTCTTCTTGTTACTATTCCGAATTACTTAGAAAGAGGTAGTTTAGGCAACTTGAACTTGGAATCAAAGCAATCACTTTGGCATAAATTTCATCCAATAAAACAAGTTTCCAAGTTTAATCGTTTTGCGTGCTTCCGGCCAAAAGGTTACCAGCGCGGAAGCCTAAGGAAGAGCCGCAAAAACGACGACTACTAAAAACAAGCAATGCGAAAAAGTTATCCTCCCACAGGATTCGAACCTGCAGCCTTTGGATAACCGTAACGTTCAGGTGGCTCTTCCCTAGGCTTCCGCGCTGGTAGCCTTTAGGCAAGAAGCACGTAAAACGATTACATATTAAAACCTTTGCCTGCAAACGCCAAAACATCACTATTCAATTATTACAAACGTCATACCACTGGGTTTAAATAACCAAAATTAAGCATGCGAAGAGACATCTCTTTAGCTCAAGTGGTAGGCAGTCAATCGGTAATCCAAAGGCTGCAGGCTCGAATCCTGTGAGGCGGTAACTTTTTCGCATTGCTTGTTTTCAAGTAGTCGCCATTCTGGTGGCTTTTCCCTAGGCTTCCGCGCTGGTGGCCTTTACGCCAGAAGCAGGAAAATGAGAAATATTAAAACTCTGGCCTGCAAACATCTCAATTTAATTAAGTTTCAAAGTTGTCAAAATTCTAGATCATGTGTAACTGATTCCCCCGAAATATGGATTAAGTCTTTCACTTTAAATCTCTGTTCACCAAAAAATGCACTTTTATATAAGAACCCATAAAAAAAATCCAAATTGTAATCTTTGATTAAAAAAAAATCTTAACCAGGGTTGTTCAAAGTGCATTTCGCGGGCCGCATAACAAGTTTTTGCAACCCGCGACTGCTCTCGAAAGTTACTACAATTTTACTTTTACCGTAATTTAAGCCGAACTGAAAACTACTTTAGATCTCACCGAAATTAAAACTGATTTCACCAGCTGAAATTACTCCAAATCGCGGTGAACACCTCTTCTTCGGTCTTTACCTAATTTATGCTAAAAACCGATTTCTCCGGCCGAAAATTATTTCAAATTCAGTGCAGCACCAGCGCACTACTGATTGTGCAGCCAGCTCAAGCTCAGAAAGTGTAATGCGGCAGGCAATTCAAAAACTTTGGGTACCCATGGTCTAAACTAACGATAACAGCTGGCTATTCATAACTACAACAAACATCGCAAAACATTAAAAAAGCTGTCAACATTACGGCAAAATAATGTGATTGAAAAGGTGTTCCAAATTTATCGCACTTCATGCAAATGCACTGAACAGGGTTGTTAAAGCTTCAACCATACTAACATACGAATCTTTTTTTAAAAATTAATAAAACCATTCATCAAAGACTCACAATTGTTATGAACTAGCGAGTTCATGCATCAACTTGCAGAAAAAAATTAAACTGCAAGATACACTAAAAATCCACTCCTTTTAAGCCTAAATTGGGTAAGTTACTAAGGTAGCATAAATGCAGAAATTTGGATTTTTTGCTCTACTTCAATACAATACTTGAAATCGCTTAAAGAGAGACCCTAAAAAAAGTCATGAAAATGTATGTTTCAATTTCAATGTTTAAACTAGAGCTCGACCAATACGACTTTTCTGGCTGATACGAATATTTTGGCCGATACTGATAACTGATATATTTTAAATACAAAAGTTACGTGGTCAATTTTCAATTAACTTGGACACATGCACCCCATACAAATGCATTCATGACATTTAATAATAATAATTCAACAGTTTGAGATAGCAGTTTAAAGTCGAGCTTTTATGCCAAAAAACATCGCCTAAATGAGGACTAAAGGCAAAATCAATGGGGTATCTAAAGTTAGGCGAATTGTAACAGACTAGATTAGAGTTGACTCCATCCTTTTTGGCCCTCCGTTGCAGAGATATTCTACTTCAAACACGACGGCGGTGACACCAATGTTATAAATTTTAATAATTTTTATTGGCAATCCTGTCGTTGATAAGCATTAGCGTCTTAGCGACGCCTTTCCAATTCTAACCTAAAGCAACGATTAGGCTACTGCATTGGGTCGTTTCGCTACGCACTAATCAGTTTGATCTTATCAGCACAACAAATCTGAGCAGATAAAAAGAGTAGACTGCACGGTAGCCTAGCGATTTCCGCAAAAATCAAGCTGGCAGATGCATTTCGGTCTAAATCCTAGCCTAGTCTAGCAATAAGGTTCTTATTACAACGCTACACAGTACAAACTCATACCTGATAATAAGACTACCAATACTTGAGTTGGCCTATTGTATTTGCTTACGGTATTCAGTGACCCTAGAATAAACGTTTCCATCTAAGTTGAAAACAATGGCCTACTAGCATACTCTAATAACTCTAAACCTAGGCTATCGTAGGGTCTACTCTTTTTTCCAGCTCGGATCTATTCTGCTGACAAGATCAAACTGATTAATGTGTAGCGAAACGACTCAATGAAGTAGCCTAATCGTTGCTTTAGGTTAGAACTGGGAAGGCGTCGCTAAGACGCTAATGCTTATCAACGACAGGATTGCCAATAAAAATTATTAAAATTTATAACATTGGAGTCACCGCCGTCGTGTTTGAAGTAGAATACCTCTGCAACGAAAGGGTCAAAAAGGATGAAGTCAACTCTAATGTAGTCTGATACGATTCGCCTAACTTTAGATACCCCATTGATTTTGTCTTTATTCCTCCTTTAACTTCATAGTATCTATCTTACAGTGCTAAACACCCACTCACAGGGAATAAGTGTAGACATTGTTTCGTTTTGGCAAGTTTGGTAGTTATGGATGCTCCGAGTAAGTGTGTGTTTGGGCACCAATGTTTATAGGCAGAAAACGCAGATACGATATTGGCTAGCTCCATTTTAGGCCGAATGGTTCATTTTAATTTTTGGTCGAACTCTAAGTCTAGCTTATGTTACCACACTAAGCATCTTAAATAAGAATAAACCGCATTTTAAAAATTTATAATAGTTGAAATTCAGCAACAGTTGACAATCTTTTCTTAAGATTTCTCCAACCAGCTTTGATAAATACTTGGAAGATTAAAGAGCTCAATTTACTCAAACTAGTATCTAATTAGACTGTTGGATGACTTCTGGATGGTGTTTTTTAATATGCCTCTGTAAAGTGTCATCTCGGCCAAATTTTTCGTCACAAAAGGAGCATCCATAAGGTTTCTCACCAGTATGAAGTCTCATATGTCTTTTTAAATTTGAAGCTAGACTAAATGAACGATCGCAGTAAGTGCACGGATGAAGTTTACTATTCAGTTCCAAATGACAAGCTTCACTCAATTCATCATTGGTGTGTCGTCTCATGTGAGCAAATAAACATTCTCGACGAAAAAACTTTTTTGAACAAACTCGACAGGCAAATCTCTTATCATTAGTATGGTAGCGATAATGACGAGTTAAATTGCTTCTATTTGTGAAAGAGCTTGAGCAAAGTGAGCACTGAAATCGTCCGTCTGTCATTTTAATTAATGGCATTTTTGGATTCAAGCCTTCTTGCTCAAACTTTGTTTTCGCATCTTTTTTCTTGGAACCTTTTTTGCTTTTCTTTGTCCTTGTTTTACTTTCCAAAGTTAACATTTCTTCTTCTTCATCAAAGCTTTCTAGGGAGATATCATCTGGAAGCTCGTTAACATCAATTTTCACCATGTAAATTTCATTACTTGAAGCATCAAATATAGCAGTTTCTGGAATTTCTTCATCACTATTTTTACTGTCTTTGTCTTGTGAAAGGTCAATAGATTTCGAGGAAGTACTAGCAGGAACATCACCATTCAACTCATCTTCATCTTTTGATTCTGCAGCTTCTTTACTAAGGTTTAGATCAGAACTTGGAACAGTTTCAATATCATAGTCACTTAAAATTGTATCAACTTTGGTTTCTAGTTTAATAAGTCCTGCTTTAAAGTCACGACGCATTATTCGCAACTCATTCAAAATCAATAAACCAACAGTTTCGGAAATAAAATCTTCACTCTGAAGACTATCCATCTCATCCATCTTTTCAAGATAACTGCTTAATTACTGGTCTACTAATATTATGCAAAATCTGTAAATACAAAAATGTTCGGTTAAAACTAATTAAATAGTAGTATCAAAAATATTTTTGGGCATCATCCAAAATGTTTGAAGTCACAGTTAAGGTGGTACATTAAAAAAAAAATTTAATTTTACATTTGGCATAACTTTGACAACCTGATTTTACTGGTATTATACAGTAGAATCCGTTTAATTCGTCATCATTTATTTCCTCAGTTGGCTTATTTTGTCACATTTTCGTCAGTCCCAACAAAATTCATATCTTTTACATGCATTCCAGTTCGTCTCATTCACCATCATCTAATTTGCCACTTTGCTCAATTCGTCACCTCTTTATATCCCCAAACAACTTTCTGTTCAGCTTATTCGTCATTTGCGGATTCGATTCAATGTTCAAGCAATATTTACAGCTTTGTTTGTAACTGCAGGATGGATTGATTCACGCAGTTTCACAGTCTCAGTGGTTAGTTCAACACGCGTGAGATTTCACAGAGTCCTTATTGGATTAATAGTTTACAGAAAAATCTAGCTGCAGCAACACAAAAGAACAAAGTTTGAGACGCGTTTTAACTCCAGAACATGAACTACCAGCTGAGAGTCTAGAAGAGTTTACACGAAGTATAGTTATTACACAGATTAAGTGTAAAAAAACAGCAACTACAGTTTGAACACTTAAGATTAAGAGTTAACGGTATAATTGCGCTTTCTGTGTTTCATTTCAGAATTATTATCAGGGCAAAGCTACAGATAATCAATGTCAAATAAAAGATCTAAGTACGTAAGCTTACATCGCTTTATATTCAGCAATAAATATACATTATATTCAACAATATTTGTAACAAACTGCATTAACAGCAAAATAAGGGCCAAGTACACAAGCTGTTATGGAGTTTTTCCCTGTTTGCATAATTTATCAGTTCGCCTAATTTGTCACTTTTTTCTAAACCCCTTGAGGTGAAGAATTTGGCAAATTCTACTGTAGATTGTTAGGTAAGGTTTGGAAGGTAAAAAAGTTGACCTAGCTTATCACCAGCTCATGTTCTTTTTGCCAAGCATTTTATCATTATACAAAAACTTGAGATAGAAACTCAATCAAAACAAATCCTAAAATGTACCAGCAGACTACAGATTACTAACTGACATAGGCAGAATATGGTTCATTGTCAGTTCATCTAATGGAAGATGCTATATCATGTAAAATTTCTATTTAAATTTTTTATTAATCCTGACCAAAAGCTAATCCTAACTCAGATCCTTACTCTAAACCAGCGTTTCTCAACCTGGGGGTCGCGAAGGTGTTTTCAGGGGGGTCGTAAGGTTATTTATAAAATACTGGTATTTCTCTAATTGCAAAGAATTCTGAAATTTTCAAAATCTTTGCAGCAATCGCTTTTCAACTATATTGTAGCAAGTTGTCAACCGGTTGTAGGCCTACTATTACAAGTATTACAATACCATGTGCAGTTTAGTTGAATGAAATATCGCCATGTTTGAAAATTTGTCCAGTGCTATTAAAGAAGATGAAGAACTTGATAAACGTTTGAATACATTGACTAGACAGCATCTTCAATCTCTTAAAACTGTGTTAAAACAATATTTTCCTGAGCTTAAAGAACAAGAAACCGTGTTTGTATGAAATCTATTCTTAACTGCTTTGAATGTTAGTGATATTCCCGATGTATTACAAGACCAATTTTATGATCATCAAAATCATTCGTCCGCACGTGATGTTTTTCAGAAAATGGCACTCTCTCAGTCAGTAGCAGAGCCAGGGGGGCGGCGGGGCTATAGCCCTCCCCCCATTGGCATGTCGACCAAAATGCAGAATAAGACAAATACTACGCTTTTAGCTTTTTTGAGACTGTTTTATGCACTGAAATGGATTAAAATAGCGATTTAAAACATCTTTTGAAACATATATTCAGGGAGGGAGGGGGCTAATTTGTCAAAAATAAAACTCACATCTACATGGAAACTTTGAAAAATGACCAAAAATAAGCAATCAAATTTGAGCGCTAGTGTAAAAATGCTAAACGTAGGTGTCATCAACAAATATACCATAAACTTAATTAGGAATAGGGGGAAGGCTATTCAGTATTAGTTAATTACCAATCGTTCCTCTCAAATCTCTTTTCATTAGCCCCCTCCCCCAGGTATTTTCTCTATAAGCTGTGGACGAAATAGATTACTTGATATGAATTTCATTGAACCACACGATTTTATAATTTACCAGCATCTAAATACGAGAATTAAAATTTCGCCATTAGCCACCTCCCAGATAGCCCATTTATGCAACCAGTTTAATCATGTTTCCACTGCCAATTTCAATGCCATGTTTTGAAAGCATTATTTTTTTATCAATATATCTCTATATTTAAGTTATTTTTGCAAAAAAATGCAAAAATTTTGGGCGCTGGGGGCACCGCCCCCAGACCCCCGTGCCTCCCACGGCATGGGGCCTTGCCCCCACACCCCCTTCCTCAGGTGGCTGGGGGCTTTGCCCCCAGACCCCCAAAACAGCCCCCCAATGCGAATTTCTGGCTACGCCCCTGCTCTCAGTTCTAGTGTGCTATGTGCGAATCCCACCCACAAGTATCCGAACTGCCTTTTCAAATATTGTACTTACATTGCAACAACATACCTCTGCAAGAGCGGATTTTCAGCTCTTGTACATATCAAAAAGAAAGCAAGAAATCAAAGGGAAGTTAAAGATGATATAAGATTGGCTTTATCGAGCACTAAACCACGAATCCCTAAATTGGCTTGGTGGTTGTACAGTCTACCGTTGCACTAACAGATGTAAATTTGATCAGTTATTTGAAATTAAATATCTTTGAAGTGTTTTTTGTTGTAATTTCTATTCGCGTAAAAAGTAGACCAGGAAGGGGGTCGCTGGCTATGTGGAACTCTTAAAAGGGGCCGTGCACCGCAAAAGGTTGAGAAACACTGCTCTAAACTAATCACTAATCTAACTCTAACCCAACTCAAACTCTAACCATAACCCTTAAAAAAGTAAATAAAAAAATACGCAAATAAATACTTCTTATGTTTGAATTTGATTTATCTCTTTATAACTCAAAATTTTATGATGAAATAGTCCATCCTTTATGTAACTCATGTTAAAGGGAAAAGCAAATTGTCTTTAATCTGCAGATCTGTCATTTCTGATTCAACTCAGCAAGTTTATTCATTACTGTGTATCTATATATGATATTGGTACTGCATAGTGCATGCTGTTAACCTTTAGCCCATTATGCTAGGGTTAACTAGGGTAAATCCAGACGAAATTCTGCTATTTTTGTTCTGTCTTCTCTCTTTTACAATCATTTCCAAAACTAGTGCTTTCATTTATGCATTTCAATATTGGACTTTAGTATTTTCACCCTAGTTCAAAAAAAAAAAATTTAACGAATGGATGAAAAAATTGATCTGAACAGACATGTCCAGAATTTGAAAGGGTAATTCCAGACTCTACGTTTTAAAAGCAAAAGTGCAAAATTGACACTTTTTGATAACAGATTTACAAAAATTTTAAACTAGAATAATATGCTAAGAAGCATAATTGGGTAACTATTAGAAAAATTTAATACATTCTGCCAGTGTTCCCTCTAACTTTATGGCTAATCGACAAGTGCCCAAATTTTCTTGAAAGAATTGTGCACAAAGCTCTAGAAAGATGTTCAAGTACCCTAAATTTTGTACCAATCCAGCATTTAAAGTATACAAAATGTCATATTACCACAAATTTGTTGAATTTTCTAAAGCTAAGTTTACCACATTGCCAAAAAGTATTCGCCCTTGCTCCGACAAATCACTGATTTGCTGAAAAAATCAGCTTAGTGGGAACACTGCACTCCGCTGGACATTAGTGCCAATCAAGTCATTACACCATGTCAATCAAAATGAATAAGCCTAAGAAGTGCTGTTTAAAATTTCCTTTTCAACCTTTTACCTGGGTTGAATCACTAATAAAGATCATTACTCTGCAATACGCGTGAATTGGTAGCCATCTTAAATTAACATTCACTCTGAAATTATAATGGAGTTGGGGTCGTGGATAGTTTTGCGCCCAGCCGTTGCCAGATTTATGATTTTATCTGCGATTTTCTGCAGTGGATTGTGGATATATTGAGTGCAGTATGTGACTTTTTAATGCATAGCCCTTTTAGTGAATATAGCAATGAAAGTTTTTCATTATTTCTCCCAAGCTATCTTCCATATTCGTTTTTTCTTTTACAATCATTTTTACTTTTAAACTCATTTTCATAGGGATTTTTTGAAGTCAGATTTGCGCACAGAGTAGGAATGGATTAAACTTTTTTCCGTAAAAAATCGGAATTATAAAAATCTAAACTTCATAGGAATCTGGGCCCAAATGACAGACATTTCCTCGCTGCGATTAATAATGAGAATTTTTCAAGAGGCACTACCGAATGAAATACTCGCTTAAGGCAAGAAGTTATTTTTACACATGCATCTGAAGCTCTGCGAGCTGCATAACATCATTTTTGCTCGCTAAGTTGCTTGGATCAATTGCGAGATATAACTCGAGTAAAAAATGTCACATTTTTCTCAACAACTTGACGAAGAATTTGAAGCACTCTCTAAGCGTGCAAGAAATTTTTTGGTCAGAAATTTTATGGCAAAATGTTGAAAACTCTAACTAAAGCAAATTTTTGTTAAAAAGTACTCAAAATGGTCTCCATGTTTGCTATTACATTGCTAAGAAGAAAGCGAATTGCATCGACAATCGTTCGCTGTATCGACTGATAAAGAAATATTGAGTAATGCCAGTTGACAAAAATAGCAATACACTCTTTATATAAGAACAATTTTCTAAGAACATGAAACTCGTTTTTGTTCAAAATTTAAGAACAAATTAAATACAATGCTAGCCTCAGCTCCAAATAAACCATAAGCAACAACAAAAAAAATTAAAATCAAAGAAAAGAAATTAAATTTTGTACTGATGAAAATGTTAAAATTTGGTAATTTTCTTCTATTTGCAAGCAAAATTGCAACTATCCCAAGAGTATAGAGCGCTGTTTGAGTTTTTTTTGGGCAGTTAAAAAAAGCACGAGCCAGGTCAACTGACCGCGACAAACTGACCGCGAGCCAACAGTTTCATTACAGTGATTTGATATCTGATTTCGTCACAGTGATTTGGTCACAAAGTGAGGGTTTGGGCAAGATGGCTCTGGGAATAGTAAAATATGCTTATGATCGCTCTTCTTAGCTAATCGACGTCATTTGGTTCGCGGTCAGTTGTCGTGGACCCAAAAAAGCAAGCCTTTTCAAGTTGAATGACTGCCAGAAAAATTTTACGATGCAGCAAACCAGGAAAAAGGTCTCTACTCAGGGTGACAGAGCATTAGAAATTAAGCAATGTTGCTAACATGGTAGCTAAAATTGACATCAATGCTCAAAAATTTAAGAAAAAATCAAAAACAAACGAGGCTGAAAATCGGCAAAAAATTAAAAACAGCCAGTCTCAACTCTAGATTTACTGGTTCTAAAAAAAACAATGTACTTCGACTTATTTACTTTTGAAAAATTTTGAAACCTATTGCTGCTGTAAACATAAAACTATACCCACCAACAACCTCAAGATTGATTCATGTCATTTAAAAAATTGTGGTACATTAAAAGTTGTTCTTTTTTGCTACATTGATCCAAAAATATAATTAAACTCAGTCGTTGATTAATTAATTACTCAATGGAGGATTTTGCAAGCATAGAATATTAAAGCATGCACACAGTATCTTTTTCCATAACAATTGCAGTACATACCATCATACACAGTACCTTGAAAGCACTATTTTGAAGTAGAAATGCATCTGACGTCACAATGAGGTATTTATTATGTGCTAACACAACATCTCACCAAGAAATTCAAGCGAGCGATTTTGACGCATGTTAGGCGAAACGGTTGAAAAATAGCATTTTTGTCGACATAGTTTTTGCTTGTTAACACCTTTTAGCGAGCGAAAATGGCCTTTATGAGCTCAATAACATGTTCTGTCATATCACATATGGGCCCTGGTTTGATTAGAGTACAGGTTTTGAAAGCAGGGTGTCGAACCGTTTCAAATAACGGTTCAGGTTTAGCTCCTGCTCAAAATATTTTAGCGGTTCAGGTTTGGTTCGGGTTCACTTCAGCACCATTTTTGAGGTTCAGGTTCGGTTCAGGTTCACTCAAGTAAAATATTACTGGTTCAGGTTCGGTTCAGGTTCATTGACTTAAAATTTAACTGTCGTTACTCGTTTCGTCCAGAAAAAAATCAGTTCAGCAAGCAGGCAAGTTAACATGAATCCAAAAAAAAAAGGAGAAATTGCTGATCCTGTTGATGATCACCACTGCTCTTATTGTGCGTGTACCAGCGCCAGAGACATCCGGATATGGAAAAATATATTCTTACTTTTGTTAGGGGTTCAGGTTCGGTTTGGGTTCACTTGAGCACAATTTTGAGGGATCAGGTTTGGTTCAGGTTCACTGAAGTAAAATTTTGCTGGTTCAGGTTCGGTTCGGGTTCACCAAAATGAAACGGTTCATTCGGGTTTACGGTTCGGGTTCAGGTTCGGTTCGACACCCTGTTTGAAAGCATGTTTGGTTATAATATAGGACAAATTAATATCTAATCCAATCTATTAACGAAAGTAGAGTACAACAACACAGAATCGTTTTATTGCACATAAAACGACTAGGCAATTGTTTAATCATTGAAATAATAATATACAATGATCTACCATCACGTAATGCTGAAACATAATAATTGCAATTTTACTTTCATGTCCAGAATTACCTTAGGCAGTCTGGAATTTTTCCTGTCCAGAATTACCCCAGTTAACCCTACTGACTTAGGGGAGAGGGTCATTCTATGTCAAATGAGCACATGGGTTACACCATATGTTTTGTATTTCAATGAAATTTGGCACAGTTGTAGATCTCAATAAAACAATGAGAATGCAAAAAAATTTGAAGAGCTCCAATTATTTATGGAGTTATAATCAGTGGTGTAAAGTAACGAAATACTTTTACTTGAGTAGATTACTTAAGTAGTTTTTTCGGTAATGAGTACTTTTTTGAGTAGTTTTTTTTTAACTACTTTTACTTAAGTACTTTTAGTCTGAAGTAACGCTACTTAAGTACTTATTATTTGATAAAAGTACAAAGTAGTTTTAAAAGTTGAGCCGCAGTGTTGACTGCACTTTGACTGAGGGCATTTGCAGGCAATCATTCGTAAACGCGTAGTCAGGCTATTCTCCCTTGGTCCTTTCTTTCTTTAAGTTCCACGATTGACTGCGCTCATGTGCTTTTGAAAATGATTGCATTTTTTCTAATCAGGTACCTGTAAGCTGTTGGACATGACACAAGCGATAAAACAGTAGGATAAGATTTGTGTTTGCTTACATCGACTTCTTAATCAGGACTAGGAACCAAAGCTCTACCGAATAGTTAGCCTGCAACACCATAAGTTAACCTAACCATTTTAACACCAATAAAATGCAAACGAATCGACAGTTTTCCTGAAGTCATGAGTAGAGTTAGTAGGTTAGGGTGCATTTACAATCGAGC
Source organism: Trididemnum nubilum (assembly GCA_963965965.1). Lineage (NCBI taxonomy): Eukaryota > Metazoa > Chordata > Ascidiacea > Aplousobranchia > Didemnidae > Trididemnum > Trididemnum nubilum. Next base: position 6,837,277 of record OZ014481.1, on the reverse strand, counting down.
TGTTCGTAATTAGGGTGAAAGGTCCACTCACGTTTTGCTGTTGTGTAGGACTGGAGGATTAGGCAATTGCAGAAATTTATTGATAAGTGAAGATATAAGATCCTGGCAGGCGCATAGCCAGAAATTTGCAATGGGGGCTAATTCAGAGGCTGGAAAAAACATCCAACGATTTTATCCCAGATTTTGATCGGTTTTAACGCAGATTGAGTTGTTTTACAGACCAAATTTAGGGGATCTCCAGAAAAAAAGGTCCCTAAATTTTTTTTCTGACGAACTACAAAATTTTAACAATTAAAAAAATACTGTTGTCCTCGAGCCGAGGACAGGGCATTTTTTGAGGACTTGAGACTTCGAGGCCAAGGGCTTAACCTTCAGAGGCCAAGGACTTCAAACTATGTCCTCGAGACCAAGGACGTCCTCGAGGACGCCACCTCAGCTGAGTAGCACTACAGCAGTAAAACTTCATCATTGAGTAATAAACTGATGAAATGTTTAGTTTCTCTGTTCTTGAGAACAGTGTCTTGCAGTTTGAGGGCCTGGAATTGAACTGATAAATATGCAGCTAAGATGGTATAGCCAAGTGGTTAGAGCATCTGTATATCAAGCTAAAAATTTGGGTTCAAATCTGGTCCAGTCTAGCCAAAGACTCAAAAATAGGTAGCCTACTGCAAACTGTATTTACATCCGAAGCAGGACATCCTGACGCGACCGACCTGACGCGAGACAACTCACCCCGGGAATCCTGACGCCAGGGAAATCCTGACGCTAGGGACATCCTGACGCTCGGGACATCCTGACGCCAAAAGCTCCAAACTTTTGCGCTCTGCTTTTTTTCTTTTTCTTCTTTTCGCTTTTCCGCGCTACGCCACAGCTACGCTTTTAACGATTAACGTTCGATTATTGTGACGTAAGTATAATATTTTCCGTTAAATGCAAACTTCATACGAATCTCTGTTTTGCAGAAACAACTCAAAAACGAGGTGTATTTTTGCGACAAAAATCGTGATGAAATCAAAGTCGAGTTAGCGAATATGTAAAATCGCTGGCGATAAGTTTCAAACGATGACCGAATGCCGCGATTGAAAGTAATATATGTTTTGCTGTTATTAAACGACCACGTAGATATTTCAGAAACAATAATATGTGTGATTCATTTACAAAGAAAAATGCTCTGAAAGGAATTGAATGTTAAAAGAAAATAGTAAAAATATAATTCAAAGTCAAGTACTGCAAATCGAAATTAATTAATGCGGCGATTAAAATTTAGTATTTTTGCCTATTATTATTGGATGACCACCTAGCAATTTTACACGCATTTTCTTTAAAAAAATTGTTAGTTTTTGGTTAGCAATAATTTATCGATAGCATTTCGATTAGCAGCTTGTTGTCATTTTTGTGATCTTACTCTTTAATGAACTGAAAATTTTGGAGCTTATCCAAATTAGTAACTTGTTATTGTTTAAATGCTTTGATTTTGCAAGCGGAGAAATTACGATAATTTGGCATGCTGATGTGAAGCGTGCGACCGTGTTGTTTTGTTCTTTCAAAGTTAAAAACTGCGATTGCAAAAACTAATGGCTCCATTTATTAAGGTTAAAACCAAATAAACCACCCATTGGGAAAGTAATTAGTTGGATAATTACAAACTATTGCACTACATTTTTAATCTATTTTCCTTCTTGGCCGTAATTTCAACTTTGCTTTCAAACGTTGTCTATCAACAAATTATTGATGACCAAAAACTAACAATTTTTTTATGAAAATGCGTGTAAAATTGCTAGGTGGTCATCCAATAATAATAGGCAAAAATACTAAATTTTAATCGCCGCATTAATTAATTTCGATTTGCAGTACTTGACTTTGAATTATATTTTTACTATTTTCTTTTAACATTCAATTCCTTTCAGAGCATTTTTCTTTGTAAATGAATCACACATATTATTGTTTCTGAAATATCTACGTGGTCGTTTAATAACAGCAAAACATATATTACTTTCAATCGCGGCATTCGGTCATCGTTTGAAACTTATCGCCAGCGATTTTACATATTCGCTAACTCGACTTTGATTTCATCACGATTTTTGTCGCAAAAATACACCTCGCTTTTGAGTTGTTTCTGCAAAACAGAGATTCGTATGAAGTTTGCAATTAACGGAAAATATTATACTTACGTCACAATAATCGAACGTTAATCGTTAAAAGCGTAGCTGTGGCGTAGCGCGGAAAAGCGAAAAGAAGAAAAAGAAAAAAAGCAGAGCGCAAAAGTTTGGAGCTTTTGGCGTCAGGATGTCCCGAGCGTCAGGATGTCCCTAGCGTCAGGATGTCCCTGGCGTCAGGATTCCCGGGGTGAGTTGTCTCGCGTCAGGTCGGTCGCGTCAGGATGTCGCGGACCGATTTACATCTTCCTGCTTGACATTCTGCATTGAAGGTGATAATGAGCTGCTCAGTGCTTACACCTTTGTATGATAGAGAGGTGGCAGCTTGCCTCAATGACCCTAATATCACTTTGCGGTTTTTCTGGTCAAGGCAACATGGTGAATAAATCAGTAAAACTGGAAACAAACATGGTGGAATTCAGGAATTGCACGTTAAACTTCGTCTAGGCAGGTTTTCTAAAGTGCAGCAAGTAAATTGAATTGGAATTAAATTAAGCTGCAGTCTAACCTACTATTGCGGCGACAGGACACTGGTATCAATCAATGTGTGACTGTGCTTCACTCAAAGTTTCAGTTATGTTTCTACCGGTTTCTATTTGCCTTTACATGTCGTGAAATAAAATCAATTAAAAAAAATTCACGATAATTTTTTCTTCTTTAATCCAAAAAAAGTTTATCGCAGACTACTGAATTGGCTTTGGTGCGTGACTTTTGGCGCACTTTTTCGATATAGTAGGCTGTTCTCAAATAAGGCACTTCCATGGTGTTTTTACTTTTTAGCATATAAATTTAACAAAGGCAGTGAATGAGTATTTGAGCAAATATTTTATGAATTGATTCCTTGAATATAGTAACAAAAAACCTGCACAATTTATATTTTATGACTTCTTAAGATAGTGAGGGGTTAGAAAATTAAGCGCTAGTGGCAGTGATGTAAAGGTAGTCGACCAGTTGTCATATATGTCAATTGAATAGTTTGTTTATTTTGCCTGAATACTTTCAGAAATACTTCTACTTGAGTAGTTTTAAAATGACTACTTTTTTACTTTTACTCAAGTACTTTTTTTGATCAGTACTTTGTACTTTACTTCAAGTAGTTTTTTTGTCAGTAACAAAACTTTTACTTGAGTACAATTTTTGAGTACTTTTTACACAACTGGTTATAATCATTTAAAAATGCTATTTTTGCTTGTTCCACTTCATTGCACATGCTTAATACTTTCTTAAATCTTCAATTTCTTCATCTGTGGTCATCAGAAATTGCTGAAAATTGCTAGCCAGGAATTATAAGACCCAAGGAATTCAAAAACCGAGCTTAAAAAATGGTAAAAGAATGATATCATGGAGTAATTGAGCTTGCAATTTATTAATTATCTTTAAAAGTTACTGTACTTCTTCAAGCTTGGTTTTACAACTAGTATTTCAACTGCCTAATTTTACCCTATGATTTACTGTGTTATAGTGCTTTGTTATGGGCTACTGTATATAGTTATGCAGTAGTTTTGCTATGTCTTAACTCTTGTCTTACTTAGCACAATCTGTTTTAGTGTTCTTTGTTAAAACTGGTTTCATTATTAAATTTTTTTATTCGATAATTGTCAACCTAAAACTATAGGTTTTCGTGTTTCGACCAGTAACTTGGGCTATCCTCACCACTAGCATTTAGAAGCATAAGCTATTCATCTATATGTACAATTTAGATTTATTATTGTAATATAAAGCGCGAATGACCTATCGTGATGTGTTTCGACCTTGCTCAAGGCTCTGATCAGGCAAAAAGAATGGTTTTGCTATGTTATGTTAAACCAGTTTGAGATCCTAAGATGAATTCTTACCCAGATCTGAGATAAAAAGTGGTACCAGTACCATACCGGTACATAAACACTGTGTTATTATTATCATAAAATAACATTATTATTATCAGAATAAAATATTTTGTTAGTTATGGCAGTCCCAGTTGCTGAGGCCTTAAGTGTTAGGGTAAGTTTTGCCTACAAGCAGTGTTGTTGGTTAAACCTGGTGAAAATCAGAAGTGACTAGTCAAAATGATTCTAAAATTTTTCAAGTCTCCCCAATTGACAGTACAATTGAGAACTGGTCGCTTTTTCAAAAATTGAACCTCCCTTTCAAAAAATTTTGAGTACATCCCTGATAGGTATATACGCTACTGCAAGCCTACCTATGTAAACAACCTTTAAAAATTAAAAACCTGTACCTGTAAAAACAACTTCTAAAAACTAAAATTGGGAACTGGCCCAATGAAATGGTGTAGAACTTAGAAGGAACCGACTGAATAGCACCACTGGCAGACTGGGTATATCTCTGATTTGACCTAGACAAGATGGGTGTCGCTAAGCATGAGCAGTCGCTCTTTCTTCGAAAGCTCTGCGATCTGTGTATGAGTGCATGTGCACTAAGTATCTTTTTCACATCGACCAAGCTATTCCCCAAATCTAGCCCTAACCCTAATAAGTGCACGCATGAGAGGAGCGAGAGCGCGTGCACGCTCATACATGGGTCACAGAGTTTCCAAAAAAAGGGACAGCTTATAGGCTACTTAACAACATCCAACAAGATAGGCCTATACCGCTAGCTTTTTTACTCTGTACGGTATATACCAGCCCAGTAGCCTACTACTATACCAGTACTGTAGGCCTACAGTCCTGACAGTGTACTACTGGAACTGCAACTTTATATTGAGACTTTAATTTACCAAATAGGCCAACTGAAATACCGTAGGTACCGTACACTCATACAGCAGGCGTACTGGTACTACATTCTAATCTCACAAGTACTAGCAGTAGCACTGTTTGATTTGCCACTGTGTTAGTGTATGACTAGCACCAAACCAAAATGGACGGTATGCTAGGGTTGAAAATAACTGTAACTTTAGTTTTAATTTAAGGACCAACACTATACTTTTTCAGCCATCACATGCCTACTCATTCACATAGTTTTTATACATTGGCGGCAAGTTGTAGGACATAGAGCAGTCGGAGCAGTTTACCTAAAGGCGGAAAAACACAGATTATAAAATCCGTTTTTGGAGCAATTTTTATTCAAAAGTTCCGTCTTCTAAAGTTTTTCTACAGGTGGCATCAATTCTTTTGACCGAAGTTAGCAAATTGAAAGCAAAAAAGAAATATCAACAAATACTAATTTGGTCGTAATTGCATCAATATTTTTATATTTGTCAACATTTTCTATCAACAAAATTAGCCTATGGCGGACAGTTTTATTTACAGATCACGTGACTTTGCGTAATGTTTCCAAAATAAATTTTTAATGTTAAAAAACAAACAGAACCTTTTTGAGCCAAATTGTTCCCTAAAGTTATATCATTAAAACTAGTTCAGTATATTTCCAACAAAATCTGTGATATTTTACATGCTTTTATAATTTGCCACTCATTCTTTCAAATAATTTTTACAGGAATTAGTTATCTTGTCTTTGTCTCAACATAGTCACTAAATATCACCTGTAACCAAGGATGGCAGTACGGTACGGTACGTTTAGAATTTGCGTACAACGTACCTCGCACCTTTAACCGTACAGAACCAGCCTATCGTTCTTCAGTTCAATTTTTGAGGTGTATCGTACCTACGTACCGTATCTTGGTACGGTACGTTTTTTTGCGTACTGTACCTTCAATCAATCTGGTTAAACAACTATCCTTTAATGGAATGTGCGACCTATGTTGGCGTGTTTTTTGTTTATATCTGGTTCATATATCGAAAAATAAGCGTAAGGCTGTGTTTCTTAAAAGGGTGAATGGTTCAACCGAGGGTGAACTAAATTTTTTCGAGGGTGAACTAGTATAAAGGGGCGAATTTTATAAAAAGTGGTCAGTTGATTGTGAGTAACAGTGGTGACCCACTTTTTTGCTGAAAGATAATGTCTCGAAGCAGCACTTTGTACAAAAATAGTCTAAAAATTGAGCTATTTTTATTAGAAAGTCATTCAAAATATGCTCGAAATATGCTGTTGCACATAATATTGTCTTCAATGCTTGTAAATCATATGGCATGATGTTTCGAGTAAAATACTGTAAGGACTTTAAGCCTAAACTATCTCTGGATGGCAAAATCATTAAATTTGTTGATTCTGTAAAATATTTGGGTGTATTTCTAACTGATACATTATCTGATGATTGTGATATCACTCGCCAAATTAAGTATTTGTATGCTGTAGGTAACTCACTTCGCAGTAAATTTCATAAGTGTTCTGTTCATATCAAAAATATGTTATTTCGGGCTCATTGTTGTGCATTGTATGCTAGTCAGCTGTGGTGTTGTTATACCCATGAGAGCTATAGACGTCTTCGAGTGTCTTACAATGATTCTTACCGCAGTATTCATGGTATTCCTCGTTATTGCAGTGTCCGTCAATATCAAGTGGAGGCTAATGTTGATACTTTTGATGCCCTTGTTCGCAAACTTTTATTCCGTTTTATGAATCGTTGCCACAGGTCTACCAATGTGTTTGTTCACTCATTACTTCACTCTTGCAGATTTCGTTGTTCGAAATATGTTGCTCGCTTTATAGATTTGCTTAGTGTAAATGGTTTGGGAGAAGCTTACTGTTCTTCTCTGGCGCTTTAGAATTATTAATGCATGACTGTAAACCTTTTTTTTTTTTTGTGTGTGTGTGTGTTTCTTTTTTTTTTTTCGTTTTCTATGAGCACTTTTGCGCTTGACACAAATAAATAAATAAATAAATAAATAAAAATCTCCAAGCCTTGGTAGCTCGCCCTCATACTCCCAGCTTTTTGAAATTACTTGAAATAGCCTAATCAATAAACGTTATTTCATCAGGGGAAGATGAAAATAATGAGGAACTCCTTAATAAGGGTGAACGGAATCAAAGAAGTTAATAAGCATTGGCTTAAAAAGGAGTACTTGAACTTAATAACATGTTAAACTTAAAAACTGTGGAGCTTTATATGCCGATACTTCATTCAAGGCCGCCTAGCCAAGAGCAAAAAATAATGCAACATCTAGAGGTAATTCTTTATGCTTCAGGAATAGTTTAGAGATAAAAAAATGACAATTTGTGTGCGAAAATGAAGTTTTACTAAAAACAAAAACATCGAATAGGCTGTTACCACAATGATATTTGCATTTTCTTGTATTTTTGTACAGCCAAGATATCCGCATTTGTTTAGCTGGTCTGAAGGATAAAGAATCACGTGTAGATGTTGCATTTTTTTTTTTTTTCTATAAGATTTTTTTCATACGGCCTTGAATGAATTATTGGAAGTTAAGTAGTTAATTGAAAAACAAAAGTAACGCAAGTTAAAGTTAATTCGTTATTTTTTAAAAAAATTTCGATATTAACCTGCAGTTGATGCCCAATACAATGTAATCTTTATAAAATACTCTATGCGTAATGGTAATCACTTTACAGAGTAAAATGGTTACGGCACAATACTCGATTGCAAGCAATTATTATTATTATGGCGTAAGGACACATAGTGTAGCCTAGAAATTTAATGGATTAACGTAAACATAAAAATAGTTTGACGAAAGTTATATTTAACTAGATGGGAGTTTGCCAGCAAACCCAGTGAACGACCGACGCACAGCTAATGCTGTGACGCTCAAAAGTATTTTTTGTCTACCGTAAAATCAGCAATTATTCAAAAATATCTGATTATGGAACCTCCAGAAAAGTAGAGTCGAAATATTTGTCAGTTAAATATCTCCTGATATCATGAAACACTGGCACCCTAGCTTGAGCCGTTCAAAAATTGATTTTTGGGGGTCTATTTGGCCGGTCCCTGGGGGGGTGGCACCCCCAAACTATGTCAAAATATTTGTTTGTTAAATATCTGCTGATATCAAAAGAGACTGGCACCCAAGTTGAGCTATTCAAAAAATTAGATTTTTGGGGGGTCCATTTGGGGGGGTGGCACCCCCAAACTATGTCAAAATATTTGTCTGTTAAATATCTGCTGATATCATAAAACACTGGCACTCTAAGTTAAGCCGTTCAAAAAATTGATTTTTGGGGGGTGCCCGGGGAAATATTTGTCTGTTAAATATCTGCTGATATCAAAACAAACTGGCACCCTAAGTTGAGCCGTTCAAAAAATTGATTTTTGGTGGGTCTATTTGGGGGATCCCCAAGGGGGTGGCACCCCCAAACTACACCAAAATATTTGTCTGTTAAATATCTACTGATATCAAAACAAACTGGCACCCTAACTTGAGCCATTCAAAAAATTGATATTTTGGGGGGTCCATTTGAGGGGGTCCCCGGGGATGATGGCACCCCCAAACTATGTCAAAATATTTGTCTGTTAAATATCTCCTGATATCAAAACAAACTGGCACTCTAACTTGAGCCATTCAAAAAATTGATATTTTGGGGGGTCCATTTGAGGGGGTCCCCGGGGGGGATGGCACCCCCAAACTATGTCAAAATATTTGTCTGTTAAATATCTCCTGATATCATAAAACACTGGCACTCTAACTTGCACCGTTCAAAACATTGATTTTTGGGGGGTCCATTTCGGGGATCCCCCGGGGGGTGGCACCTGCATACTATGGCAAAATATTTGTCTGTTAAATATCTACTGATAGCAAAGCAAACTAGCACTCTAGCTTAAGCCGTTCAAAAAGTTGATTTTTTGGGGCCCCATTTTGGGGGGGTTACCGGTGGAGTTGCCCAAAAAAATTTCGGGAGAACAAATTGCGTTTGCAGCTCAACAACTTTACACAAAAATTAGATTTCAATGTTTTGTGGTTTAGGAGAAGAAGAGCGTACAAAAATCAGGAAGGAAAAAAAGGGAAAAAAAAGGAAAAAAAAGAAATAAACCTCATCGCGGCCAAAAGTGGGTTGGTTGGGATAAAAGGGTATCTTAAGACATACAACCATATGAAATATTTTTTGCCGTACTTAAAGGCGGTGAATCATCCAGCCAATTCCGGTGGTTTACAATAGCTAAAATTGAAGTATAATTTTTGATATTTTTTGTTTTGATTTTGGGGCTGCGTTTGCAAAGATATTCTACAAATACAAAAAGATATCCCCCCGAAAAAAGTTTTTGGAAACTCTGAGTTTTGATCTTCCCGCCAAAGCCACAGTTCTCTAAACTATTAGGCCTACTGTAATCTTATTAAATAATTAGGCCTCTAATAGTTTAGAGATAGTTAGGCCTAATTAGGCCTAAGCTATTTAGAAATAAACTATTTAGAAATAAACTATATCTAAACTATTAGGCCTACCACAGTTCTCTAAACCATTAGGCCTACTGTGGTTTTGGCGGGAAGAACAAAACTCAGAGTTTCCAAAAAATTTTTTCGGGGGGACATCTTTTTGTATTTGTGAATATCTTTGCTACCGCAGTCCCAAAATTAAAACAAAAAATATCAAAAATTATACTTCAATTTTAGCTATTGTAAACCACTGGAATTGGCTGGATGATTCACCGCCTTTAAGCCGTTTTTGACTGAGACCGCTTTTTACGCCAGACTTGTGGGGCGGTTTTCGGGTCCTAAAACCAAAGTCACTTGACCTGTTGCCTCGAAATGTGGTACAAATATATAACTCATTAATCTCAAACTACTGTCAAAATTTCATGTAGCTAGACCAAACCGTTCTCGAGTTATAAGCAAAAGTCTGAAATTTCGCACTCATTAGTTGGAAAATGGCCGAGTATAAACAAAGGAACACGCGACGCGAGCGTCGGTCGTTCCAATAAGTTAACTCACCAAAGCTTTTTAACTCGTTAATGAAAAACTTAACTTCGTTATTAACGAATCAACGAGTTAATGTTCAACACTGATTATCGGCATCATTGACGGCCACTAGTTGCTCTGAAAATGTACCGTACCAGTCGGTCCGGTACGTTCAGTACGCAAATTCAAACAGCGAACCAACGTACCGTATCCGTACCATTACAAAAAACGCATACCGTACTTTTTAGCAAAAATTGAGGCGTACTGTACTTACATATCATAGCCTACCGCCATCCTTGCCTGTATCATTAAAGGCGGTGAATCATCCAGCCAATTCCGGTCGTTTACAATAACTAAAATTAAACTATATTTTTTGACATTTTTTGTTTTAATTTTGGGGCTGCGGTTGCAAAGATATTCAACAAATACAAAAAGATATCCCCAAAAAAAGTTTTTGGAAATTCTGAGTTTTGTTCTTCCCGCCAAAGCCACAGTAGGCCTAATATGTTAGAGAACTGTGGTTTTGGTGGGAAGAACAAAACTCAGAGTTTCCAAAAACTTTTTTGGGGGATATCTTTTCGTATTTGTTAAATATCTTTGCAACCGCAGCCTCAAAATTAAAACAAAAAATATCAAAAATTATAGTTCAATTTTAACTATTATAAACACCCGGAATTGGCTGGATGATTCACCGCCTTTAAGCGACTATAGCCTCAATCTGCAATACAGCCGCACTTGGATGTTCAACCTTTGGCAATCTGTTCACATCATTTCGTCTACATGCACAAAGAAGGTATGAAACAACAGCATTTAGATCATAGAAATGAAAGCAGATAATTTTTTGAGGAAGCTGTGGCGGGTCAAAAGAACGTGTTCCGATTGCGGTTAACAGGCTCGGTTGTACAACCTATAAGCGATTGGCGGGATACCTTTAATGGCTAATCTGTTGGCTTTGCGTCTTGGTTGCAGCTATTTCATTGCTTGATCTTAAATCGCCATTGATTGGAGTAGTGACTGCGATATACTTCCCCCTTTTTGGGTTAAGGAGGAAGGGCCTGCTAAAGTTGACTATGCTATCGTCATCGGTTCAATCACATTGGGGTCACCAGTTTGCAGCAGGTCAAGAGGAGTGCGCCTCGATTGCGGTTATCCGGCTCGGTTGAACAACCTATAAGTTGTGATGGTCTGTTGAATTATTAACCTATTCATTCCAAATATTTTTCATTTGTGGTTAGGCTACTTGATTGTCGCGTCATCAATTGGAGCAGTTGTGTGACTGCGACAAAGCGGAAGCACTTTAACGAAAGAAGCCGAAAGCGAACTTGGAAGCCCAAGATTTTTGGAGGAGCTGAAAGCAATTCTCAAAAAATAATGTGCTTTCGCATCCTCCAAACTGGCTATTGGTTACACAAGTTTTGAAATATAATTTAACAACAATACACCAGCAACCTACCGAGTGACAATAGATGTGCGCTGCAGCGGTGGAGTCCTCGAGGACACAATTTGAAGTCCTTGGCCTCGAAGCCTGCAAGACCTCGCAAATGCCCTGTCGTTCGGCTCGAAGACAGCACTATTTTTTGATTTGTTGAAAATGCGCCAAGTCATGACCATTATTTGTTTTTCGTCTTGGAGTACGCCAAGAACCTCGCGGAAACTTTAAGAAAACTTTTTTTTCTTTTGGGAGAACGCCTGAAGTTTTGCGAATAAGGCCTATTTGCGATTTGTTCGGGCGAAGACCTTTTTTTTGAAGAACGCCTGAATCTCCACAAAAAATTGCAATGTTTTTTCGCGAAAACCTTTTTGTTTTGGAAAACACTTGTGCGATGTGTCCTTGACCTCGAGAGGGTCTGTCCTCTGAAAGTCGGTCCTTGGTGGCGGAATTTTTTGTGTCCTTGGCCTCGAGTCTCAACTCCACCTCTGATGCGCAGTTTGCAAAGCAGCAGCTTTAAACTCATTGCCATGGTAATTAAGATACCGCATCAATTTTTCGGCCATTTCGGGCCATGGATGCCTTTCCCAAACTAAAAGACTATCTGACTGCGGATAGTAAGAAATAGGCCAAAGATTGTCAAACACGTTTTGTAAAATGGCTTTTTTTGATCATTTTAAGTATCTTTTTTTAAAAAATTTAATTGCTTAAAACTAATAACACAAAAATTAAAGCAACCAAGAAGACAATGGAGCTGAAGCTTTTCTTAGAAAGACATAATTTTTTTCTAATAATTAGCCAAGTTTCAAATATGATTAAGGCATGGTTACTTGATTAGTAAATTAGAAACTGATAAAATTTTCCTAGCTAAGAATTTAATTCTTTGTAAGCATAGCGTGATACCCTAATAGGTTCAGCACGACATTCTTGTTGGCATAGCATGACACTCTAATAGGTTTAGCATGACACGCCTGTACGCGTAGCGTGACACCCATAAAGTAGCCTTGTTATGGCACAGTAGGCATAGTATAGTGTAACACTAGGCGTATGACATAGTTGGCTTAATATAGACCAGTAGGCACTGGAGGTTAGTATGTCACAGTAGGGATAACATGCAGGCGCGTAGCCAGGATTTGGAAAAGGGGGGGCTATTTTGAAAGAGTGAGAAGTGTGCAAACAACCTTGACTCGAATTTTCATTGATCTTGAATCAGTTTCACACGGTTTGTCCGAAAATTGAGACGAAATTTCTCGGAAAGCTCGGAAATTCAAACGTTTTTTCCGCCGAAAATTAGGTGATCTCCAAAAAAAAAAAAAGGTCTTCACCGAAATTGAGAGTGATTTTTCGTCCAATTTCGCAAATTCAAACGTTTCAGGGGGGGCTGTTTTCCTATGGGGGGGGGCTATTTTCAATTTTTCACAAAAAATCGGCCTCAAAAGCACCAAAAACATGCGATTTTGCATACTTCACAAGCCAATGGGGGGGCTCGAGCCCCCCCCGCCCCCCTGGCTACGCTACTGATAACATGAAACCCTAGTTTGGCAGAGTATGGCATATAATAGACTTGTTATGGAACAGTGGGCATAGTATTAGTAAGGATAATATGCCACGTATGCGCTACAGGCTAGTACGATATTATAGGCATAGAATGGTATATAGTAGGCTTATTATGGCACAATAGGTATATTATGCCATATTGTGGGCTAATTTTGGCACAATAGACATAGTATGCTGATTATGGCACAGTAAGCATAGTATGCCACAGTGAGCACTGTAGCTTTGAAGGCATAGTATGGCATATGGTTGGCTTGTTATGGTACAGTAGGCACTGCACCTTAGTATGTCATAGTAGACGTAGTATGGCATAGTACACATAGTATAGCATGCGGTATAGTGTGGAATGTACAGTAGTAGCCTTATGGCACATTAGGCATAGCATACCACAGTAGGCGTAGTATGTCATAGAAGGCTTAGTATGGCATTTTAGGCATAGTATGACATGAAGTAGGCTTATTATGGCACCCTAGTTGGCATAGCATGTCACAGTAGGCTCTGTGGCATAGTTGGCTTTATATGGCACTGGAGGTTAGTATATCATAGTTGATATAGCAGGACGCGAAATTTTTTTTTCTACCATGGTTTTGCAGATTTATTACGTCACATCCGCATCCTATCCATACTCCGCGCTCACTTTGGCTTGATCCGCTGTATTCACAGGCAAATTAATGCAAGAGGTAGGTTAGCTTGTAGGTTAGTGATCACAGGTAAATACGCCTAATATATGTTAGCGTATCTAGTTAGCCTAGTATCTAGATAGCGTCTGACAAGTTGTTGTAAGCATCACGGTTAAGCTGTTGACTCGAGTCTGAGCAATTGTTGCTATATTAGGCCTACTAGATACTGGTATAAAATTTAAATAATAGCCTAATATCATACCAGGGATGTCTAATGTGATGGTAGTCAGATAACGATGATGTTAGTGCAATTCAAAGTTTTAATCATGTTATGTATATTTACTTACTATTCGTAAATGGCAGATAATAGCCAAATAGTTGATTTTTTGATACAGAATAGACTAGCTAACAGTAAACAGCGTCACTCTTGCATTCAGTTAATCATTTAGTCAGTCGATTCATCTGTTCGATGGTCAGAGTAACTACCGTAGTAAGTAAATTAAATTTCTCCAAGTCTAAACAAATAGCTTCTGGATTTTGGTAGGTCTCAGTAAGCATAGTAGCCTAGGTGAGGTATGCATAGGTGGGCACAAGTCCTTTAATCGTTAATCCGTTAATAACGAAGCTAACTTTTTTATTAACTTGTTAATTCGTTAAAAAGTTTTTTCATGTTAACGGACTAAATTAACTTCCGTTAAGTGCTGCTAACGGACTAAAGTAACTTCCGTTAAGTTTTGTTAACTTCCGTTAAGGTTTTATTTGTATCTTGCACCATTCATTCATCGTACCGGTACACACCAGTTTGCTCTGGTAACACTTGTTGCATATTAGCATGAGTTTTATAGAAGAAAGCAAAGAAAGGAGCTCTTTTTTGAGGCAAATAATAACCTGCAGCCTCAGAGGTCTATTAGTTATTGCTGTTCCCAATTTCCAAAGATTTTCAGGTCGCAGCTTCGATTGTGCATTCGAACTTGTTTTTATCGTAAAATTAGATTAGACTGTAAAATGTAACTACCAAAACACAAAAAGACCACCAGAGCAATAAATTTTTTCTTACAATCAGCTCAACAGCGTCAATACATGTTCTAGAAGCGAGTGAATAAAAAAGAAATGTAAATTACCCGCAAAATGTTAACGGATTAACAGACTTTATTAACTTCCGTTAATCTAAGCTGAAAATAACGAATTAACATTAACGGAGGTGTGATGTTTGTAAACGAACTAGTGGTTAACAAAGCTAACGTCTTGCATTAACTTGCCCACCTATGGAGGTATGATATAGCCATACAGTAGTAAGGGGTTAGGTTGAGAGTTCACTATTCAGTTCAGGGTTACCAGTTAACGTTGGCGTACTTACCGATTCTGTGCTATGCCAACTACACCATCCTTGAGATATTATACTTCGCTCTCGGTTTTGGCTTGATGTGCACTGTTAACATTAAAATGTTAAGAAGACCTAGGGCTATGTCAGATGTGTAGGGTAGGTTTATTTTGCTGTTTACATATTTTAAGGTGTTGAGCCTGAGTTAATTGTGGCAATTTCTTGATAGTGTAGACAATGGTAACGCCAAATTTACTACTGGTACTAGCTACTTCTACTGGTACATCTCAGATTAAGTAGCCTAAATCGTTTGTCTCTAACCTGCTCATAGAAAGTTTAGTACCCTAATTTTTTTACACAATAGGTATTAGATTGTTGAACTTAAGAAATGTTCACATGTTGTACTCTATGATTATTCAACATACAAAATTGTGTTGCAGGCATAAAATGTTACCCAGCATAGTATACAAGTAGATCAATTTTTTGATATGCCCATGTTGTAGTCTATTTTATTTTTAAAACGTAGATATGTTCTGTTGTGGTGATCTGTGGTAACCAGTCCAAACCATTTGCAATTAATATAGATTCCTGTTCTTACCATTAGTATGTGACCTATGAAGACGGAAAATTGCATTTCTTGTGTAGAGTGTGGGCAGGCAATGATATCCTGTACAATTTATTGGCAAGAAAAAAATACTGATTGTGTACATGCTTAACAGTAAACAAAGAAGCTATAAGGTTTGTTTGCCAAAGTTTCAAGAAGTATCAAGCATCCAGCATCTGTACTACATTTCAAGGATTCTTCCAATCATCTTTTGTATTTGTGCTTACTTTTCAGTCAAAGCCTACTAACAATCGAATTTGAAAAACATGACTGCTCTAACACTTCAGAGTTTTGGTCATAGCAGTTCAAAAGAAGCCTTGTATGCAATCTTAAATTGATTTTTTGTGGAATTGTGAACATGGACTAATGAAAACTTTGGTTTTACCAACTGGATAGTGCATCAGTATACCAATACAGAGTTTGCAGCTTATGCAATAGTGATATACTGTATGGATTGGGTTTGTTTGAGCTGGTAGGTAGGTGTTGTTTTTAGGTAGCAAAGTTCATATTTAGTCCTTTAATACATACCGGTATTTAACAATTTAGCGTATTATATAGGCAGAGGCTGCTGTTACGTTACGTAAGAAAAAGAAAATCGCTATTTTAACCCTAACCCCAACCCTAAACCTAACTTTAACCCTAGGTCTAACCCTAACGATAATCCTAACCCAAACTCAAAATCTAACCCAAACCCTAACGATAATTTAAAAAACAAAAAGAGTAAATGAGCACTCACTCTTTACTCTCTTATTCTCTTCATGGGCGTTACATAACGTAATGCTAGCCACTTCGTATTATATATTATGTCTTATTAACAAAATACTGGGATTTAAATTGCATCATGGTTTGAAAGCGTTCGCAGTTTTTTACTGTTAAAATGGTCTTGAAACAGTAGTTAATTTGTTGAGGTATATGATCAATGACTGCTTATTTACATACCTAAAAGAGATTTACTTGGAAACTTTGAGGTTGATCAAATAGCAAATTACTGAATGGTTTATGATGCAAAAAGTATCAAAGTCACCCTTAATCACAAATTGCAGAAAAGGACCACAGAAAAAAATCTGGTATATAAAGTCTTTTCCAATTCAACCTAGTTTGTTTTTTTAGTGGGATTTCCCAAGCATGACGTTCTTGTTAGAGCACTGTTGAATCGAATGCTGACATCTTGATTTGGTCTTCTTGGAAATTTTTGGTGGCCTTCCTGCTCCATGCACTCTTCTACCCCGGCTGATATTTGATCTTCTTGCTGGAGTTGTTCCAGAAATGGGAATCTGAATTGAGGTAGATAACCTATGTTGCGTTGATGTTTATTGTGCATACTTTGGTTTTATTTTTGGAACAGTTGTAGCCAGAGATGGCTTTTGTTAAACGTGTACAGTACAGTATTAAATTGAGAATCTGCAGTGATTTTGTGAAAGTTATTAACAAATGACTGCAATGCTGGTCCATGATATTGAAGGTTTGTCTTGCACTTTTCAATTACCGGTATGGTCTGAAAGCAGTGTGAGGCATGATTGAGCAGGTCTTAATGCACGACATTAGTATCTGTCTTTGCTTGTAGATACTGAAGGAAGACTGTTAACAAGGCATTTCATCAAACTAAAAAGTTCTTAACCTTTTTGATTTTGTTATTAAACACACTTGATTGATTGTATAGTCATTGAAAAGATTATATGTATCAAAGGTGCGTTTAGACCGGAAACAGCAAAATGCCTAAATTGCACTTTTGCAATGTTTGCTAGTCTTCATGGGGGACATACGCAACAATTTGTGAACGCTGATGTAAACAAACATTCACCAACTTAAATCTTTTATTTATTTGTTGTATTATGCAGAAGTGTGTAATGAGTTGGCGGGCCCATCTTTGCATCATTGAGCCTGGACAATGCACCCTTCAAAGAAATGTTGCACAGATGGCAAGTGGTTGGCAACACTGTGCCAATTTCACTGACCCAAGATTTGAACCTCAGACCTCACGCTCCAGAGACGAATGTGTTAGCGTTCGATTAACTAGCATCAGCAAATAGTCCCCAAAGTAGCTTTGCATCAATTCTAACTGCCAATTTGCTGTGCTTATTTGTATTGTAACTTTTAGTTGATCAGCTAGAGATCACACATACTAAAGAGACATTCTAATTTATGTAATGGTGACAGAATTAGTGTCGCAGTAATACATACTTACTGATATTTGGTAATTTTTTTTGGCAGTTTATGCTGGTATGAAAAGTTATACTGTGGTGTGAAAAGAATTCTATGAATGATGATTTCACTGGAAATTTTTAAGTTAAAGTGAGTGAAATAAAAATTTTCATTATTCATCTTTGCATTTTTTGTTTGCCTTTTTTAAGATCATGAAGAAAGTAGGTCAACAAGCTCACATGGTCTTATGTCTGTCCTGCGTTGAAAAACTGCTGTGACTTTGAAGCCAGTATATGTCTGTGGTTGTTTCGGGCATGGGTTGGAATCCCTTCTGTAGGCATTTTTCTAACAATCAGAGGCTGATTCAGATTGTAACTTAATATGTCTTATTTTCGTGATTTTTTAAGGGTTAAGATTTGGGTTAGTTTTAGAGTGAGTTTTGGAGTAAGAATTTGAGTTTGGGTTAGATCTGGATCAAAATTAATAAAAAAGTAGACAAAAATTTCCAGTGAAAGAGTCTCGTTCGAAGAATCATTATTTGACTTAGGTTATTGATAGTGTTGTAATGCCATGCCAAACTATCCCCATCCAGTTTAAGTTTTTTTGTTTGGTTTCACCTAGAACTTTAGCTGAAATGGTATCAAATTAATGCTAACTTTGGCAAGGTTTCCTGGTTTGACGCTTGAATATATATGCGTCAGTTGTTTCTTTTTCTTATTAGTTGTTTTTAGAGCTGAAGGTAAATCAGACTGCACTAATTATCTTCACCACTTTTTCAAAAAACAAACTTTAACTGCTTTTCAACCTCTAAAATTAGTTTTTGTTAGTCTTTTTCGAACTCTGTTTGCAATCCTTAACTGTTAAATGCAATGGAACATCGAAGTATACATTTTTACAACTCATTTTGTTTTTAGAGAAATCTGACCATGGGATCCAGCTTCGAAATACAACCGCTATTCGAAACATTACTTCAATTGCTTGCAAGACTCTGCAAATAAACATTTAACTGTCCAAGCATCATTTTTAAGATGTACAAAAAAAGAATTTTGGAACAGAGAAGTTTGTGAAAATCATCTAATACGAAATCTGATCCTTGTGCAACAAGACACTCGTTAGCGTTTTTGATAAAACCATCTTCATACGATAACTCTTTGTATTATTCCTGGCAACAAAAGAGACATTAATTTTATGCCTACTTGTTTTACAATGGTGAATATTACATGTACTATTTAATCAGTTAAATTTGTTTATTTATTTAGTTTTAATAATTAATGTAATATGCTTTTCAAATTTTGCTGATTAATTTAGTTTGGTTTAGTTGCAGACAAATGCTGTGATTGAAGTATTCACTACGTCAGTATTTGTATCAGAATTCTTTATAGCAGCGTACCTATTAGATCGCACTTAATTTTTTTTTAAAGTTTATTTTGCTAGTTAAGTATTCATAAGCAAAGCATAACTTAATATGTTTGAGTTTGAAGTGTTTAAATAATGTTGTGTGTTTTTTTTTCTGCAAGATTTCTTCCTTGTTCATAGAGTAAATGCTTTTGCATGTTGGCTTTACTTGCCCTTAACTTTTCATAGACTGTAAGGCTGTTTTTACACATCTGCGCTTGACAACCACCAGAAACAAAATTGTGAAATAATTTTTTTTATATGTGAGTATTTGACTAATCGTTACTGGTTTTAAAGTAATTAATGCAGGCGTTGCGTAGACTAGATACCCATGCAAAAGTTCGTTATTAAGTTATGAGGATGTGGTTTTGAAATGACAATAGCTTTTCTCAAAATAGCCATTGTGTCAGTCATAACAATGTTATGAGAAAGCGGGATACTAGCGCTAACATAACGCTTTTTATTGCTCTTGGTGACAACGATTTATCGCTTTAAAGGTTTTGTCACAAACCATTGTTATTCTGAGTAAAATGTTCATGCCTTCGAAGCAATTTCAATCAAAGCAATTCTCGAGCTTTGTACCACCAGTCAACGTTTCAAATATTACTACTCTACAATATTTAGATCTATGCGATTTCATAATTAAGTAGCATAAACGTTCTCGACCGAAGTGATGTTGCTTTAAATCTAGAATTTGATGAGAGGCTGTAGACTAGACGAACGCGTTTAATCTCTCTGGATGCGGATTCTAAATCTCGTTGCAATTATTAGTTTTCCCTTCGCATATTTTGTTATTCGCTTGATCGCGCTCAACAAAATTAAACTAAAACAAATATTAATATTGCAATTAGGAACAGGAATGTGGAAGCACCGCTTTGTTAATTGCTTCCACCTTCTTTACACGAACTTATGTTTTGATCTGAAATTGTTTCAGTCAACTTTTTTTTAGGATTTTTCAAAAACGGCTTATGTTCAGTATCATCTAGACAGACTCATGGAACAAAAATGTCGTTACTTTGTTTGTTTTTATTTATTTTTTTGGCTGCACACCAGAGACATGCAATAAGACGCTTTTGCGTGGAGCCTATATGGCTCGAGGTTTTAGATTCAACATAAAAATAGCTTGTCTTTAATCATTTATGCTGCATATCTGTACATGGCTGTAGTTATGGGTGAAATGAACCTTCAACGGTCGGAGAATTTTTCTTAAAAATAACTCGTTTTTAGGTATGGTAAATTTCAACTTTAGTGGCAACGTCCATTTTCTGCACAGCAAAATAACCAACACTCATTACGAAGCTTATTCTGCTTCGGGATATATTTTGATTATTAGAACAATCCCATAGTTACAGTCACCGTCGGTCAGTGGTGTAAAGTAACGAAATACTTGAGTAGATTACTCAAGTGTTTTTTTCCAGCAGCGAATATTTCTTGAGTAGTTTTTTAGTAGGTACTTTTTCTTGCTTACTTATAGACTGAAGTAACGCTATTTAAGTAGTATTTTGTATCAGAAAAGTACAAAGTACTGTAATTTTAAGTTAGAACCTCAAATTCGGCAGAACGATCGACTTTTCTACTGGCAATTGTTCAGTTCAGCCAAGTTAGTTGTCTTTTTCTCCTTTTGCGGCTGGCTACTCTTGCGTCAGAGGTCAGACCACCACAGCGACTTTCACAATGCCTTTTTTCTACGTGTGCGCTTACGTATCACATCCAGTCTGGCGAAAATTTGTTTAAGATGGTTTTAGTTTCACGTTCGTTGTTCGATATCTGCCCTTCGCCTCATACTGGCATAGACAGGGCCGTGCCTAGGTGGTTCGGGGCCCCCCCCGAAAACTCAAGAAGGGGCCCCCTCCGAAACGCTTAAATTTGCACATTTTTGCAATCGGCTTAAATAGTCACTTAACTTTCACATATGTAAGACGCGCTACTTTTCTAAAATCAGGATTGTAGAGCAGCACGAAAATTTGCAGTTAAATTTACATTAATGGTATCCAAAACATAAAATAAACCAGTACAGCTGCAGCATACAAGTCAAGTTGTTAACTGCCACTCCGTGTTAACTACAAAAATCATTACAATTATCGTTTGAGAGTGAGTTTTATTTAATTCCAAAACCATTATTACTGTATTGTTACAATGTTACGCGAAAAAATAATTTGGGTAATGGAGCTGTAATTATGAGTTAAAGATGCGATCCTTGTAAGCTGCTGTTGCTGTAGTGACATCAATGATATTCTTGCAAATCTTAAAAATTTTTCTTTCGAGCTTTTGCAGTGGCAAAAGCATCAATGATGCCATTATAATCCAAACTGCGAACACAAGCATTTTCGACAGATAATATTGCTAATGATGAAAGTCTGTCGTCCAGGATAGTTGAGCGATGAAAGGTTTTGATCAGTTTTAGAGTGCTAAAACTTCTTTCTGCGCTGGCAACTGAAATGGGGCATGTCATAACCACTCGCAATGCAATGAATAAATTAGGATATACTTCAAGTAATCCCTTTTTACAAATGTAGTCAAGGAAATCTCGTGTGGTCTTGAGACTGTCTCGATGTGTTTTAATAACGTTTACAAATCGTTTCAATTCGTCCTTTAGTTCGAAGGGATCAATGTCTCCCATCGTATTATTGAAAGAAATACATTCATCTAGGAGAGTGTTGTCATCACATGCTTTTAATAAACTTTCTTGGCTAAATAAGAAATTAAAAATTTCAGCCACGGAATGCATTTGCTCAAATCGGTCTTTAAGTGAGGCAATGGCTCGGTCGACTAACTGCAAAAAAAAGTTGGTCTTGAATAGACACTCTGATTCTTTTGATGCTTCAGTGCATTGTTCTTTAGATTCGTAGTCAAATATCCTCTTTTTCTTCCTTTTTCGCTTTTGCACAAATACACTTTCTACGCCAAGATCTTCAGCAATTTCACGAGCGCTTGTCACTGCGCTGCTGTAGCCGCTTTGTCGATAGTTCTTCAAAAAAGATTGCGTCGCGTGGATTTCAGTTTTTACGACATCTATTGAAATGCCACAAGTTTGCATAAGTTTGCTTGCTTTGTTTACTTGAAACAATATGTCATGCCATATAACAAGTGACAAAATGAACTTCCACGACGAAACAGCATCTATCAATGACTGCACCTCATTGGCTGTTTTCCCGTCTCGCTTCTGTATAGAGTGATGTTGCAGTTCTTCGAGTGCATCCAAAACATCAGGCAAATAAAAACGTAATGGCACCACAATGCAATTAATCCGACTTTCCCACCTGGTTGCAGATAATGATTTGATTGAAAGTTGAACATGCTTTTTCAAAATCGCCCAACGTTGTGTGGAAGCTGAAAACAGAATGTATAATTGAGCCAGTAAACCAAAAAAAAGCAAAGCTTCTGTAGAAGATTTGGCACTGTCCACGACTACTAAATTTAGTGAGTGGTTGGCGCATGGGACATATAGAGCCTTTGAATTTAATTCCAAAAGTCTGGCTTGAACCCCAGCTTCTTTTCCCTTCATGTTGGCACCATTGTCATAACATTGTCCACGACAGTCTGCGAGAATAAGCCCTAGTTCTTCCGCACGTTTCATAAATGTTTCCAGTAACCCTTTACCAGTGCTGTCATCCACTTTCAAATATCCTAAAAAAGCCTCTTTCACTACAACTCCAGCTTCTTCATTGCATTCAACATATCGCAAAATAAGAGTCATTTGCTCCTTATGAGAGATGTCTGGTGTGCAGTCGAGACTTATTGCATAATATTTTGCCTGATGTAGCTGTTTGATCAACTCTTTCTCAACATTCTTGGCAAGAATATCAATTAATTCATTTTGAATTTTGTTACTTAAATAGTGGTCCTTTGTTTTGTGTGTAATAATTCGATTCTTTAGTTCGATCAAAACGGGGTCTCTCTTCGCTAGCAGTTCCAATAGTCCTAAAAAATTTCCATTACGTGGCGAGCCCAGTACCTCATCGGATCCTCGAAAAGCTAAATTTCTTTCAGCAAGAAAAGTGACTATGTCGATTAAGCGTTCCAATACTTTCCTCCGAAATGTTCTTTCTGAAAGGAAGATTTCCATTTCTTGTTTGTCCACTGTAGAGTGACAACAAATCCCTTCCCTGAGCATTATCCAATCACTAAAATATTTTTTATGGCTGGCTCCATTTTCATGCTCTTTTAATTTTTTTGCTATACCTTCCCATGTATTACTGCCGGTACAAAATGGGCTTTTCGAAGTGCTAAATAATTTGCAACAAAAGCAAAAAACTTTATCCACTTCACGCGAATATATTAGCCACGACCTAGGAACAATTTCGCCATTGTTCATAACGCGTTTGTAATGAAATGTTGAAAACCTTCGCCTGGCAGCATTTACAGGAAAAGCAATGTCAAGTTGTTGAGGCCCTCTTTTGACAATATCACATCGCTGCGCATCTGATATATATTCTGGCCAGTAGGCTGGATCATTTGAAAGAGGATTAAATGGAGGTTGCGGAGTAAAATCTGAGGTCTCAGTCGCAACTACTGTACTTTCGTTATTAATTTCCACATTAGCTGGAAATAAATCGCTAGAAGGAGGATCTTTCTCAGTCTCCGCATTGTCCAAATTATCCATAATAGCTGAAGCCGCCATACTAGTTTGCTCATGCTGTGCTGTTGCAACATCAGGGGCGTTTTTACAGGAATTAGTAGAATCTTGTGCAGTGCCAAAGAAACGAGTTAACTTAGTCAACTTTTCCTCTGATTTCTTTGCAGACGCTGCCTCTTTTCGTTTTTGTGCGCCACTTTTATAGCTACGCTTCATTTGATGTTAATTTAGTCTAAGCACTGAAAAGAATACAATCGCTTTTTGACTTTTCTATACATAAAAAAATCTGTAGTTTATTATAGTTTCGATAGGGCCGTATGACTTTAAACGTTTTTTGATGAACTTGGTGTTTCTGACTTATACTGCATCGCTGTTGCACTAAAATGATCGAAAGCAAAATCTCTTATCACTTTATACATCATGCCCGACACTAAAACAGTATTAGTGTTCTCACAGCAGAAAATATTCGGTAGTTTGGTTGAGACACCCAAATTTTGATTTGGGTAATGTAAAACCCAAATAAGTTTCGGTATCTCAATAAAGCTACCCTATATTTTTATTGTGTGATGTTGCTTTATCATTTGATAACTTGTCACTTGGTGGTTGGTGTAGTGGTTACCATTCTTGATTTTTCAATGGGTGACCAGGGCTTGATCCACATCTTAGTAGGCTTACTTTCACAGATTACAAATCGGGATCCTGTACACGGTCCGCAAAGGAGATTGATTGCCTATCCCGAAAATTGTTTGCCGATAATTATTTCATCACTACTGCCCTGGCCCTTAGCCCTATTGTTTGTCCATTGTACTTTTTCACTTTCGGGTCAACATCCATTCGAGATCGTAGGCTGTCCGGATAAAGTACAAAATATCTTATATCTGCCTGAGTGCTGAGCCTGCTCATATCTTACTTTAACGATATAATTATTGATCAGAAATATAAAACTTGAGCAATTAAACAATATTTTGTCACAAAGTTGTCAAATAAGACAAGACTCCCACACCCTCGCAGAAAATTTTCTCAACTATACATAACCTAACGATTATAACCACTTTAAGCAGTAGCAGAACCCGAACCTCCTGAAAAGATCTATACTGAACTCTAGGAACTTAGGATTTGCTGATATAAATTTTAACTTGATTGCTGACATCTGACTGTAACTATAACTAAACTGACTCTGACTGGCTGTTGTGCAATCGACTGTTAAGCTTAACATCTGAATTGATTAATTCAGTTGCTGTTTGTTTTTCTGCTAAGACAAAGCGATTGTGATTCTACAGTATTACATCATAGATGAAACTGTAACGCAGCAGCAGAGACACATAGCATAGGTACAGCGAGGGTTTATGCAATTATCTTATGCAATTTCAAATTGACAATACGCTTTCATTCTATTCTAAATATTGAAAAAATACTAGCACTGATCGATATCAATAATACCAGCTTTTAAAGTAGTAGTAGTAGTAGAGTAAAAAGTGGGGCCCCCCCGACCGGGGGTTCGGGGCTGCCTAGGCACGGCCCTGGGCATAGATGTTTGTTTATTCTATTAAAAGTAAATCATGAAAGAGTCAAACAGAGATATATAGATTTGCCAAAAATGTGTCCTTTGATTACTTACCGTCCTTTGATTACTATCGCTAAATTCTACAGTGTGAGTTAAAAATCGCACACCATATATGCAAGAAACATTATCGTGCAGTACTGTAATATTTATTGTTCAATGTAATTACAAAATCTTTTTAATATGATGATCAATTTCGTCCCATGGAAACTCAGACTATGTAGATGGGCTATCTGCAATAGATTTAGTGACGTAATGTTTATCAGGCTTCTGCCTGCCTTCACATATTCTGAAATAAATTAAATTTAAAAAATCCGCAATAAGTTTGATTAATTAAATCCAAAAAAGGTTATCGCAGAATATACTGAAATAGCTATGGTACGTAACTTTTAGCCCACCCTTGAGTAAACTGTACACTGATAAGGCACGTACAACGAGTTTTTTTAATTTAAGCATAATTTAACAATAACAGTAAATGAGTATTTGAGCCAAGATGTAATAAAATGATTCAAAGTAAATTCTGCGTGGCATAATATTCAAATCTCGAAGTCTAACAGTTGTTGTTCTTTTTGATTAATTGTCTTGAATATGATAAGAAACTTGCCAAGTTACAATTAAGAATTCATGACTTATTGAGAGAGGAGGGGTTATAGAAGACTAAGCGCTTTGTGGCAGTGATGTAAAGGTAATTGGCCAGTTGTGATATGTCGAGTGAATAGTTTCTGTATTTTGCTTGAATACTTTCAGAAAAACTTGTACTCGAGTACTTTTAAAACTACGTTTTTACTTTTACTCCAGTCCTTTTTTGGTCAGTACTTTACTTCAAGTAATTTTTTGTCAGTAACGAAACTTTTACTTGATTACAATTCTCGAATACTTTTTACACCACTGGTTGCGGTCCGTTATAAGACGTCCATAACTTTATAAAGACTAAAAACGTGATCTTGTTTGGCTTACAATTATAAAAAAAATACAAATAAAAGTCCAAAAAGCTTTTCAGTTGTAGTGAATGGTCGCGACTGTTGGTTAACTTGTAAGAAAATCTAGATATAGAAAGACATTGATAAACCGTAAATTTTTGAATTGATAGTGGGCTAGCTGGCCCTCGATAAAAACAATAACTTTTCGTCGCAACTAGTAGTTCACTCACAAACTTGCGATCAAGCGTTTTATGTGTGGATGAAGGGTGCACATTTATTGTTTCAACTTTCGCAACTAAGAAATACAGTTTTCACATTTCTGCATAGCAGACTGCCACACTATGCTTACGGAGAAAAAAATTAATGACGAGTTTTTCATGCAATCAACAATACTATAGCGACCCCTGTTTTTCTATGCTTTTATGAATTTGTTTCTGCGATGTGATTTTGTTTTTAAAAATTCTTAAATATACGGTAGCAATTTTTCAGATTGAATGTGTTATAAAAAGTAGGCAGCAAAGCCCGCTCCTGGTTTATATGTGTCTTATTTTTAGGCGGAAGCAAATAAACAGGCATTTCTTTTACTCAAAATGATCTTAAGTTTTTGTACTTTGAAAATGACGTCTTAATCAATATCCCTATTTACGCTTTCACCAGAGAACATATTAGATGTTGTCGTTGGTCCATCTTGTACATTGTAGAACTTGATTGTGTATAGCCTACTGCACAGCGCAGCCGTCCTAAGAAAATTAAGTGGGTTGGTGTAAACCTGCTGCATCGACAAGTTTAGAGTAAGGTCTGGGGGTTTCAGACCTCCTCCAAATTGTTGTCTGCGCAATTTAAGTCATATGTCCCATGTGAAAACAGAAGACATGGATTGCATGAGCCAATAGCTATACAGTAATTCAAGCTACTTCAACAATTGTTGGTTCAACTCCCACCAGCATCCTTGTTGCTTCCTTGGATGAGTAAATGCTTAGCTTTATCGCTGTTGTTTCTAACGAGCAGTAAAAAGCAGCAAAAATCTAAATTCATCCATACTATCAATCATTCTCAACAACCTACTCTGCAAAACTAAACAAATCGAACCGAAGCAAACCGGTATCTCTAATTTTGTTTATTGAAATGCAGAACTGATGCAAAGAATGAAATGAACGGAAAAGCATAAAATGAAATACTTGTAAAAACTATTGACCGAAAAATCACGACAAATGCTAAAAAAAGTATCACCAAAGTCCCAATCAATTAATCCTGATAATCGCATAAAAAAAAATTACGAAGCGGTCTGGAAGCTGTTTTTCATCTAACTCGGTAGTTTCCAAAGTGGGGTCCGCAGACCTTTTAGAGTTCTTGAACCACTTTCGGAAGGTCCGCAAAACAAATTTGGTAGAGCGTTACTTGGCTCATAGCCTAATAATTTTGCTTCCCACTCCTTAGCATTTGGGAGGTACGCAATCTGTGCTTGCGAGAGTTATTTTGTGCTTCCTATGCGTTCGTTGCGATTACACTACCCGACTCCCCCATGGTGTCACAGAGAGAAAAGTTCAGTTCATCGGTGGCTAATGCTATAGATAGCTACTTCTGTGGCCTAGCAGAAGCTCAGGCTTTTTGTATCTGTGTTAGTGAAGAAAGGAGTGGGCGTCTGGAAGTAACTGCACCCATCCCATTAAACTTCGTTAATTACTGTACGTTTGCGCTCTGTGTAGGCCTATTTTTCACAATGCGGTACATTGATCTCGTAGTTGTGATGGACAAATTTTAAGCTTTGTAGATAAGGCAACCAAGCATTTAAAATTTGCATGGGGACTGCTGTGAATTTTTTTAGTTTGGGAACCACTGATCTTACTTAAAACCAAAATGCCTTTGTACGGGTTAAAACGCTTTACGTTGTAGCAAGACAGAAACATAACTGAGCCTACCGCTGCAAAAAAAAGACAAAATAGGTGGAGCCTACCCTTGACGACACCATTGATTTAATTGTAAACCATAACTAGATCATTTATATTTCAATTATCAACTATAAGTAGGGTGTAAGTTACTTTGATGACCGTACGGTCTTGTTCGTTGTCTCCCAAGTTTTTGTATTTACCTGTGGTGTATTTAAAAAGTTGATGTAAATAAATATGATATTGCACAAAACTAAAAATCCTTATCCGCTCATTCCATCATCTTTTGTGGTAAGTTGTGCCTTCGCTCAGGGATATCGAAAACAACCATGCCTAAATCCTCTTTCTTCTATCCTCCTGATGAACTCTGCTATTTGAAAAACACTGGAGAGGCCATTCAGGCGAATACAATGCACAAAATTTAGTATTTCATTCGTTTTTCGTCTCTATCAAACGATAACTGCGCACGATATAACGATTTTCTATCACCTTGAACGCATTACTTGGCGCTTAACGCCAAAAGCTCGAATAATTTCAGAGTGGAAAATCTATTTAATAATAATAATGTACCGGTTCAGCACAATTTTGCGACGGTAAAATTTAAAAATACAATCGTCCATCATATCAAATGTATAATACCATCGTGCCAAATATATTCCATAGACAATGTGAGCCAACTCAGTTCAGTACGGAAGAAACAGAAGTTTCATTTAGTAGCATCCACAATAAGTTGGCAATAACAAATATCCAGAGTCAAAATTAAATTATCCAACACCAAGCAGTGCCGTCACCAGAGAAAAACAAAGTGGGGGCGCACTAGCCAAAAGTGAGGGAGCACTAAAATAGACTGAACTTGCAGATAAAAATTGAAATTGTACGGCTACAAATTATGGGCAATTTTTAAAAATCTGTAATCATGTCAAAAAAAAGGCATATAAGGCCAGCAGCGTTTCTTAGCTAGTTTCGTCAGCGGCCTATAATCGCTTTAAAAATCTACTTGCAGCCGTGAATGCGATCAGACGCGAAACCAAGATTTTGCTAAGAGGCGGGAATTTAAACTAAAAGTAAATTTTTTTTTCTACAAAAGTTGTCGAATTTAGGCTCTATGCTGAGCAAACAAATGTAACTCAAGTGTGTTACAGACGAGATCCTGGGGGCGGATCCCCAGCTGCTGGGCGATTTTGCAGCAAAAATAGCAATTTTAATGCCACTTTAATCACATTTCGCTCGTTTTTGAAGTCATATGAGTAATCAAAGGGCACAAATTTGGAAGTCATTTGAAGAATTAAATTCCCCTACCCCTACAGGCCCCCTTACTTCAGGTCAAATCCAAAACACGTTCTAACACTCGTACCTTGAGGTTAAATTGTTTAAGTGACTTGGCTAAAGAGGTGAAGTCCCATTGGCCTCTTATCTCCTGAATGCGCCATTGACTGCGACCTAAAGACAGGGCCTCAGAGAGAAAATTTCCAGGGGGTACGAAGGTCGATACCGGGCCCCCAAGCCTTATTGGGGGCCCATGCCATTAAATCAATTTTTGTCGGATGGGTTTAGACTGTAGATCTTTATTTAAAAGTGAGGGGATAACGATATTCCCATATAGTTAGGACCTTTGAAAAACACAACTAGACATAAAATTGCTTTAAATCCAGCTAGGGGGTTTGAAGGAGCGCTTTGAGCTCCCCAGTGGGGTTCGGGCAGAGTCCCGGAAGCTTTAGCACTTTTTATGTTTCTCGAGGGTAAAATACAGCATTTGATCAACATCCCAGCACCAAACTTGCTTAAATTGACAAGCAGAAAACGTGATATACATGAAAGAAAGTATGTGAAGTGGGGGATGATGACATGCACACAATATTATACAACATAATGACTTTATTAATGCAAATCCAAATATTTTACTGATAAAAGTTTTAAGACGTCATCTGCAATCATAGACTTCACAAACCCAAATACCTATTAAACTCATACAGATAGAGTGAATTGCTTAATGATAGTAGTAGAGTATGTCAACTTTGACTCTGCTCTCTGAGGTTGAAATGCTTTTGGATCTCTGAAAATTTACGCTCTCGTACATTGTTATACCATAGAATTAGCGCTCTCAAGTCAGAGAAATGTAACAAAACGTTGACTTTGGTGCAAGTGTATGGCCTTTGATACATTTTCCTCTTTTTTTAATCAAATCGGCCACTATTGGATGCCCTAAAGGCTGTGTAGCAAAAATAGCGACCAATTATCAGTACTGAATAGGCTGACTAATATTTTTGCAGTAAGCAAGTTTGATTACGGTGGTATGGTGCGATACCAAAACTTAAGGAGGAAACCGGAACTCTTCCGGGCCCCTAGAGCCCGGCCTCCCCTAGGCGTGGGCCCTGGTACGATGTACCCCCTGAACCCACTCTCGCAGGCCCTGCCTTAAGATCGTGAGTGTACTAAAAAAACAAAAATAGTTGGTCTTCTTAAGAACGTTTTCACGTACTGTTTCAGGTCATAATTACTAACGAAGCACCGGAAACGATTCTGTAGGCTTACATCTTTTTTCCGCGACACATCCGTGAAGGCGTGTTAATAAGACGGGTTACTGCATCACGATTATTATAGCAGTCGGTTGGCAGCTATTTCGCAAAGAATCGAGTAAACGTCCAATGGTAATTATGTTTGAACATTATTATTCCTTTTTCCATCATTGTCTTGTCGTTAGGAGATATTTAAAAACAGTATTTTGAGTAAACTGAAATTGGGGGCACAACCAGCTATTAGGGGTGCACGGCCTCCTGGCCTCCCCGTAGCAACGGCACTGACACCCAGCAACATTAAAGTTAGTTAATCTTAAACAAAGTAATTTTAAACCAAAAAAAGCCATATTTACGAAAAAATAGCAAAATATTTTAAGTTAAGACTAAAAGCAATAAAATATACAAGCCAGGCTAACTGTGAGAACAAACATTATGACTTCGATGTAATCCTACATTAATTTAAAGCATACATTTTCTGTTAAAACATACATAACTGTTTGAAACAATTAGCAGACACTTTACATTCACAGCTGGCGCATAAATTAGCCTAATACAACTAAACCAAACTAAATTAATCAGCAAAATTTGAAAAGCATATTACATTAATTATTAAAACTAAATAAATAAACAAATTTAACTGATTAAATAGTACATGTAATATTCACCATTGTAAAACAAGTAGGCATAAAATTAATGTCTCTTTTGTTGCCAGGAATAATACAAAGAGTTATCGTATGAAGATGGTTTTATCAAAAACGCTAACGAGTGTCTTGTTGCACAAGGATCAGATTTCGTATTAGATGATTTTCACAAACTTCTCTGTTCCAAAATTCTTTTTTTGTACATCTTAAAAATGATGCTTGGACAGTTAAATGTTTATTTGCAGAGTCTTGCAAGCAATTGAAGTAATGTTTCGAATAGCGGTTGTATTTCGAAGCTGGATCCCATGGTCAGATTTCTCTAAAAACAAAATGAGTTGTAAAAATGTATACTTCGATGTTCCATTGCATTTAACAGTTAAGGATTGCAAACAGAGTTCGAAAAAGACTAACAAAAACTAATTTTAGAGGTTGAAAAGCAGTTAAAGTTTGTTTTTTGAAAAAGTGGTGAAGATAATTAGTGCAGTCTGATTTACCTTCAGCTCTAAAAACAACTAATAAGAAAAAGAAACAACTGACGCATATATATTCAAGCGTCAAACCAGGAAACCTTGCCAAAGTTAGCATTAATTTGATACCATTTCAGCTAAAGTTCTAGGTGAAACCAAACAAAAAAACTTAAACTGGATGGGGATAGTTTGGCATGGCATTACAACACTATCAATAACCTAAGTCAAATAATGATTCTTCGAACGAGACTCTTTCACTGGAAATTTTTGTCTACTTTTTTATTAATTTTGATCCAGATCTAACCCAAACTCAAATTCTTACTCCAAAACTCACTCTAAAACTAACCCAAATCTTAACCCTTAAAAAATCACGAAAATAAGACATATTAAGTTACAATCTGAATCAGCCTCTGATTGTTAGAAAAATGCCTACAGAAGGGATTCCAACCCATGCCCGAAACAACCACAGACATATACTGGCTTCAAAGTCACAGCAGTTTTTCAACGCAGGACAGACATAAGACCATGTGAGCTTGTTGACCTACTTTCTTCATGATCTTAAAAAAGGCAAACAAAAAATGCAAAGATGAATAATGAAAATTTTTATTTCACTCACTTTAACTTAAAAATTTCCAGTGAAATCATCATTCATAGAATTCTTTTCACACCACAGTATAACTTTTCATACCAGCATAAACTGCCAAAAAAAATTACCAAATATCAGTAAGTATGTATTACTGCGACACTAATTCTGTCACCATTACATAAATTAGAATGTCTCTTTAGTATGTGTGATCTCTAGCTGATCAACTAAAAGTTACAATACAAATAAGCACAGCAAATTGGCAGTTAGAATTGATGCAAAGCTACTTTGGGGACTATTTGCTGATGCTAGTTAATCGAACGCTAACACATTCGTCTCTGGAGCGTGAGGTCTGAGGTTCAAATCTTGGGTCAGTGAAATTGGCACAGTGTTGCCAACCACTTGCCATCTGTGCAACATTTCTTTGAAGGGTGCATTGTCCAGGCTCAATGATGCAAAGATGGGCCCGCCAACTCATTACACACTTCTGCATAATACAACAAATAAATAAAAGATTTAAGTTGGTGAATGTTTGTTTACATCAGCGTTCACAAATTGTTGCGTATGTCCCCCATGAAGACTAGCAAACATTGCAAAAGTGCAATTTAGGCATTTTGCTGTTTCCGGTCTAAACGCACCTTTGATACATATAATCTTTTCAATGACTATACAATCAATCAAGTGTGTTTAATAACAAAATCAAAAAGGTTAAGAACTTTTTAGTTTGATGAAATGCCTTGTTAACAGTCTTCCTTCAGTATCTACAAGCAAAGACAGATACTAATGTCGTGCATTAAGACCTGCTCAATCATGCCTCACACTGCTTTCAGACCATACCGGTAATTGAAAAGTGCAAGACAAACCTTCAATATCATGGACCAGCATTACAGTCATTTGTTAATAACTTTCACAAAATCACTGCAGATTCTCAATTTAATACTGTACTGTACACGTTTAACAAAAGCCATCTCTGGCTACAACTGTTTCAAAAATAAAACCAAAGTATGCACAATAAACATCAACGCAACATAGGTTATCTACCTCAATTCAGATTCCCATTTCTGGAACAACTCCAGCAAGAAGATCAAATATCAGCCGGGGTAGAAGAGTGCATGGAGCAGGAAGGCCACCAAAAATTTCCAAGAAGACCAAATCAAGATGTCAGCATTCGATTCAACAGTGCTCTAACAAGAACGTCATGCTTGGGAAATCCCACTAAAAAAACAAACTAGGTTGAATTGGAAAAGACTTTATATACCAGATTTTTTTCTGTGGTCCTTTTCTGCAATTTGTGATTAAGGGTGACTTTGATACTTTTTGCATCATAAACCATTCAGTAATTTGCTATTTGATCAACCTCAAAGTTTCCAAGTAAATCTCTTTTAGGTATGTAAATAAGCAGTCATTGATCATATACCTCAACAAATTAACTACTGTTTCAAGACCATTTTAACAGTAAAAAACTGCGAACGCTTTCAAACCATGATGCAATTTAAATCCCAGTATTTTGTTAATAAGACATAATATATAATACGAAGTGGCTAGCATTACGTTATGTAACGCCCATGAAGAGAATAAGAGAGTAAAGAGTGAGTGCTCATTTACTCTTTTTGTTTTTTAAATTATCGTTAGGGTTTGGGTTAGATTTTGAGTTTGGGTTAGGATTATCGTTAGGGTTAGACCTAGGGTTAAAGTTAGGTTTAGGGTTGGGGTTAGGGTTAAAATAGCGATTTTCTTTTTCTTACGTAACGTAACAGCAGCCTCTGCCTATATAATACGCTAAATTGTTAAATACCGGTATGTATTAAAGGACTAAATATGAACTTTGCTACCTAAAAACAACACCTACCTACCAGCTCAAACAAACCCAATCCATACAGTATATCACTATTGCATAAGCTGCAAACTCTGTATTGGTATACTGATGCACTATCCAGTTGGTAAAACCAAAGTTTTCATTAGTCCATGTTCACAATTCCACAAAAAATCAATTTAAGATTGCATACAAGGCTTCTTTTGAACTGCTATGACCAAAACTCTGAAGTGTTAGAGCAGTCATGTTTTTCAAATTCGATTGTTAGTAGGCTTTGACTGAAAAGTAAGCACAAATACAAAAGATGATTGGAAGAATCCTTGAAATGTAGTACAGATGCTGGATGCTTGATACTTCTTGAAACTTTGGCAAACAAACCTTATAGCTTCTTTGTTTACTGTTAAGCATGTACACAATCAGTATTTTTTTCTTGCCAATAAATTGTACAGGATATCATTGCCTGCCCACACTCTACACAAGAAATGCAATTTTCTGTCTTCATAGGTCACATACTAATGGTAAGAACAGGAATCTATATTAATTACAAATGGTTTGGACTGGTTACCACAGATCACCACAACAGAACATACCTACGTTTTAAAAATAAAATAGACTACAACATGGGCATATCAAAAAATTGATCTACTTGTATACTATGCTGGGTAACATTTTATGCCTGCAACACAATTTTGTATGTTGAATAATCATAGAGTACAACATGTGAACATTTCTTAAGTTCAACAATCTAATACCTATTGTGTAAAAAAATTAGGGTACTAAACTTTCTATGAGCAGGTTAGAGACAAACGATTTAGGCTACTTAATCTGAGATGTACCGGTAGAAGTAGCTAGTACCAGTAGTAAATTTGGCGTTATTATTGTCTACACTATCAAGAAATTGCCACAATTAACTCAGGCTCAACACCTTAAAATATGTAAACAGCAAAATAAACCTACCCTACACATCTGACATAGCCCTAGGTCTTCTTAACATTTTAATGTTAACAGTGCACATCAAGCCAAAACCGAGAGCGAAGTATAATATCTCAAGGATGGTGTAGTTGGCATAGCACAGAATCGGTAAGTACGCCAACGTTAACTGGTAACCCTGAACTGAATAGTGAACTCTCAACCTAACCCCTTACTACTGTATGGCTATATCATACCTCCATAGGTGGGCAAGTTAATGCAAGACGTTAGCTTTGTTAACCACTAGTTCGTTTACAAACATCACACCTCCGTTAATGTTAATTCGTTATTTTCAGCTTAGATTAACGGAAGTTAATAAAATCCGTTAATCCGTTAACATTTTGCGGGTAATTTACATTTCTTTTTTATTCACTCGCTTCTAGAACATGTATTGACGCTGTTGAGCTGATTGTAAGAAAAAATTTATTGCTCTGGTGGTCTTTTTGTGTTTTGGTAGTTACATTTTACAGTCTAATCTAATTTTACGATAAAAACAAGTTCGAATGCACAATCGAAGCTGCGACCTGAAAATCTTTGGAAATTGGGAACAGCAATAACTAATAGACCTCTGAGGCTGCAGGTTATTATTTGCCTCAAAAAAGAGCTCCTTTCTTTGCTTTCTTCTATAAAACTCATGCTAATATGCAACAAGTGTTACCAGAGCAAACTGGTGTGTACCGGTACGATGAATGAATGGTGCAAGATACAAATAAAACCTTAACGGAAGTTAACAAAACTTAACGGAAGTTACTTTAGTCCGTTAGCAGCACTTAACGGAAGTTAATTTAGTCCGTTAACATGAAAAAACTTTTTAACGAATTAACAAGTTAATAAAAAAGTTAGCTTCGTTATTAACGGATTAACGATTAAAGGACTTGTGCCCACCTATGCATACCTCACCTAGGCTACTATGCTTACTGAGACCTACCAAAATCCAGAAGCTATTTGTTTAGACTTGGAGAAATTTAATTTACTTACTACGGTAGTTACTCTGACCATCGAACAGATGAATCGACTGACTAAATGATTAACTGAATGCAAGAGTGACGCTGTTTACTGTTAGCTAGTCTATTCTGTATCAAAAAATCAACTATTTGGCTATTATCTGCCATTTACGAATAGTAAGTAAATATACATAACATGATTAAAACTTTGAATTGCACTAACATCATCGTTATCTGACTACCATCACATTAGACATCCCTGGTATGATATTAGGCTATTATTTAAATTTTATACCAGTATCTAGTAGGCCTAATATAGCAACAATTGCTCAGACTCGAGTCAACAGCTTAACCGTGATGCTTACAACAACTTGTCAGACGCTATCTAGATACTAGGCTAACTAGATACGCTAACATATATTAGGCGTATTTACCTGTGATCACTAACCTACAAGCTAACCTACCTCTTGCATTAATTTGCCTGTGAATACAGCGGATCAAGCCAAAGTGAGCGCGGAGTATGGATAGGATGCGGATGTGACGTAATAAATCTGCAAAACCATGGTAGAAAAAAAAATTTCGCTAGCAGGACACCTTATTAGGCAGAGTATGGCATGTAGGAGGCTTGTTATGGAACAGTACGCATATTATTAAAAACCATAGTAGGCGCTACAGGCTAGTATGACATTGTAGAT
The DNA here is from genome assembly GCA_963965965.1 of Trididemnum nubilum. NCBI lineage: Eukaryota > Metazoa > Chordata > Ascidiacea > Aplousobranchia > Didemnidae > Trididemnum > Trididemnum nubilum. Next base: position 6,800,803 of record OZ014481.1, on the reverse strand, counting down.
ATCGTAGGCTTATTATGGTAGAATAGGTGTAGTTATGCTATATTTTAGGCTAATTATGGCACAATAGACATAGAATACTGATTATGGCACAGTAAGCATAGTATACCTCAGTGCGCACTGTAACTTAGTAGGCATAGTATGGCATATGGTTGGTTTCATGCGAGTATAGTATGGCATGTACAGTAGTAGCCTTATGGCACATTAGGCATAGTATACCACAGTAGGCGTAGTATGTCATAGGAGGCTTAGCATGGCATTTTAGGCATAGTATGACATATTGTAGGCTTATTATGGCACTCTAGTAGGCATAGTATGTCACAGTAGGCTCTGTGGCATAGTTGGCTTTATATGGCACAGTAGGCACTGGAGGTTAGTATATCATAGCAAACGTAGTATGGCATTGTAGACATAGTATAGCATGCGAGTATAGAGTGGCATATACAGTAGTAGCCTTATGGTACATTAGGCATAGTATACCACAGTAGGCGTAGTATGTCATAGGAGGCTTAGCATGGCATTTTAGGCATAGTATGACATGAAGTAGGCTTATTATGGCACCCCAGTAGGCATAGCATGTCACAGTAGGCTCTGTGGCATAGTTGGCTTAATATGGCACAGTAGGCACTGGAGGTTAGTATACTTAGTTGGGATAGAAGGACACCTTATTAGGCAGAGTATGGCATATAGGAGGCTTGTTATGGAACAGTACGCATATTATTAAAAACCATAGTAGGCGCTACAGGATAGTATGACATTGTAGATATCGTAGGCTTATTATGGTACAATAGGTATAGTTATGCTATATTGTAGGCTAATTATGGCACAATAGACATAGTATACTGATTATGGCACAGTAGGCATAGTGTGCCACAGTGGACACTGTAGCTTAGTAGGCATAGTACAACATCAGAATATGACATATAGTTGGCTTATTATGGCACAGTAGGCATAGTATCCCACAGTAGGCGCTACAGCTTAGTATGTTATAGTAGGCGTGGTATGACATTGTAGACATAACAGGCCTATAGCATTCGAGTGTAGTATAGTTGGTAGCTTGGCCAAATGGGTAAAGGCGAATTATTTACGACGACCTTGATTGAATGATCTGGGTTCAACCCGCACCCTGGTCACGCCGTTGCGTCCTTGGATAAGACGTTTTACGATAATTATCTCTGGTTGGTGGCTTTGAACAAGCAGCAAATTCGGTGGGCAGGAATTTGAAGAAATCTACAGGAACGTTGGATCATCGGAAACTCCTTAAGCAGGTGCGGATTTCTCCAATCACGAAGTAGTCACTGCTATAAAAAAATGTGCGGATCGTCCAATAAGTTAGCGTCTGATGCTGTCTGGTGACTGGAGGATAAATATGCGCTACAACAACAATATACTGTAGTGGGCTTTTGGCACCATAGGTTAGTAGGAGTACTATGTCATAGTAGGCTTAGTATGGCATTGTAGGCATAGTGTAACATGAAGTAGACTTGTTATGGCACCCTAGTAAGCGTAGCATGTCACAGTAGGCACTGTAGCTTACTACGGCACAGTAGGCATAGTTGGCTTATTATTGCACAGTATCCCACAGTAGGCACTGCAGCGTAGTATATTATAGTAGGGATAGCATTACACCTTAGTACGCAGATTATGACATACAGGAGGCTTGTTATGGAAAATAGGCATAGTATTAGTAAGCATAGTGTGCCACAGTAGGTGCTGCAGCTTTAGTATGACATTGTAGGCATAACATGGCACCCTGGTAGGCATAGTATGGCATACAGTTGGCTTAGTATGGCACAACAGGCATAGTAGGCCAAAGTGGGCACCGTAGCTTAGTAGGCATAGTATGACATATAATTGGCTTATTATGGCACAGTAGGCATAGAATAACATAGCTCGGCAATTAGACCTACAATGCATAGCTTTTCCATGAACTATCACCGTAACGAGGTGGAAAAGTCTATGTGCCTCAATGACCTGCAGAGCTGTACTGGCTGGAGATTCAATTCTCCTGAAAGGGTTACCCATGCCAGATAGGTCTAATGGTAGAAGCGAGACGAAGTATAGTTCAAATCAAAATAGTTGGAAAACTTAAAACCTGGGTTGGTTATGCCCATCAGCTGTGGTAAGCATATAACCTAGGAGAAGGACAACTCTGATATAAAACCTCTCCGCAGTTAGATTAAACTGCAAAACATATCATGATGACCACAAATAATGAAAATTACGTGAACGACGTTAATGGGGCCACCTTCACAAGTGGAACATCGTCCGGCAGGGAAGCGCCTAGGGACTCCCAGGTCGTCATTCAGCGAAACCCCTATGGCGTTCGAGTCTTAGGCAGAGGGGCTCGTTCGAAAAATAAGCGACAATCTCCACCAGCCAGCCCTAGTGGCAGCTCCACCAATGTGCCTGCTACACGTTTGGAGAGGCGAATGGAGGCAGCGCAGAGTATTCGTACTCGAGATAATGTCGCACACTCACGGGTCAACCATCACCAACTGCTGTTGGGCAATTGGAATATCCTCACCCTCACAGGAAAAGAGCTAGAATTGGTTGAGGAAGCAAAGCGGTATCATCTCGATATTATCGGAGTTTCTTCAACCAAACGACGTGGCTCTGGAACTGTGGATCTGGATGGCGGATGGAAACTCTTCTATTCTGGTGCTGATCCTAGTATGTCTGCACAAGCGGGTGTGGGGATTCTCACAAGCCCCCGTTTGTCAGACTGTGTGTCAGATTGGATTCCTTTGGGATCACGGGTCTGTATGTTGAAGCTTAAGGTATTGGATCGGTCATTGTGCCTATTGCAGGTATATGCCCCCAATGCCACGAGTGAATATCAGACTTTTGTGGATGAAGTAAATGATGCTCTTCTACGAGTATCAGCTACTGAATCTACAGTCCTTATGGGGAATTTTAACGCACATGTTGGAACAGACACAGATACGTGGAAGGATGTGATCGGAAAACGTGGAGTCACTGGACTGAATGAGAACGGAAGGTATTTATTGCAGCTCTGTTGTAGCAACGGACTCCGCATCATGAATACCTTTTTCCAGCACAGAGAGGTTCACAAGTATACATGGTATCGACCTAGTATGGATCAAAAATCTTTGATAGATTTTTGCATAGTTTCGTCAGATTTGTTTTCTGATGTGCTGGACGTTCGAGTGAAGCGAGGTGCTGAATTGTCAACTGATCACCATCTGGTAGTATGTTCCTAACGACTTTCGAAACCTTGGCCAAACAAGAGATCCAACAGGTCGTCTGTGACTTACCGGATCAAATGGGAGGCGTTGGAGGACAAAGAAGTAAGGAAACAGTTTGCATCCAGTATATCATCTAAGTTCAGACAACTTTCTGATGTATCCGAGGACATTCAGAGGGAATGGCTGCTGTTCAGATCAGCAATCATTTCATCAGCTGCTGAAAGTTGTGGGCGAAAACGGCTTAGAATGGCGGGTGATAGTGAGAAAAGAACACCTTGGTGGAACCAAGAGGTTAAAGAAGCTATTCGAGCAAAGAAAGATGCGTTCAAGGCCTGGCTACAGGACAGATCGTCATCTGATTTGCAATCCCGGTACACTGAGGCGCGAAAAGCGGCAACTTCGGCAGTAAAGAAATCCAAGGAGAAGTCATGGGAAGAGTTTGGTCGTCGGTTGGATTCCAACTATTTTTTGGCAAACAAAGTATTTTGGCAGACCATCCGCCGTTTACGTGGCAAAAGATCGAGTATCACGTACTCCATCAAGGATTCTGACGGTAACATTCTAATGGATGAGAATGAAATCCTTTCACGATGGAGAGAATACTTTGAAGATCTTTTGAATCCTGTAAAGGCATCGACTCGTGACACACACGAAGTGACACATCTAGGGGAGGACGAAGTTTTCACTGCAGCAGAAGTGGCAACTGCAATTAAAGGGATAAAATCTGGAAAAGCTGCTGGTGAAGATGAAATCAGACCCGAGATGTTGAAAGCGCTGACTGGAGAAGGAATTCTCTGGTTAACGCGAGTGTGTCAAGTTGCGTGGAAGCTTGGCAAAACTCCCAGAGATTGGCAAACAGGTGTGATTATTCCGATATTCAAGAAAGGAGATCGCAAGCAATGTACAAACTACTGAGGGATATCACTCCTTAGTTTGCCAGGGAAAGTATATGTCAAATGCCTTGAAAGGAAATGCCGAGAAATAGTGGAATCAAAACTGGAAGATGGTCAGTGCGGTTTTCGTCCGGGTCGCAGCACCACGGACCAAATCTTCACTCTGAAGCAAATCTTCGAGAAATCTTGGGAGTATGGCAAAGATCTCTTTGCATGCTTTGTCGATCGTGAAAAAGCATATGACCGAGTTCCTCGGGATAAACTTTGGAAGGTTTTGCAGGAGTATGGCGTTGATGGTCAATTGTTACGCGCTATTAAGTCATTCTACTGCCGATCGAAGGTTTGTGTTCGGGTAAATGGCAAGCTATCAAAGCCGTTCCATGTGGGCGTTGGACTCCGGCAAGGGTGCGTTTTGTCACCTCATCTTTTCATTGTTTACATGAATTGGATCGACAAATACAGCCAAGCTGATGAGTGTGCCACGATTGGGAATTGCAAAATTAGTCGTCTGCTATTCGCAGATGATTTGGTTCTGCTTTCTTCCACAGAATCTGGCCTCCAGCACGCATTAAATAGCTTTGCAGATGCATGCAACACCGCCGGAATGAAAATAAGCACGGCCAAAACTGAGGTACTTCATCTTTCAAGAAACCCTGATCAGTGCGTATTACAAGTGAATGGAGCGACACTGAAGCAGGTAGAGAAGTTCAAGTATCTTGGGGTTGCATTTACGAGTGACGGAAGGCAAGACAAAGAACTGGATACCCGAATAGGCAAGGCTAGTGCAGTAATGCGAGCTTTGCACTACTCGGTTGTCATGTAACGATAATTGTCGAAAAAGGCAAAACTCTCAATTTTCAAAGCAGTTTTTGTCCCCATTCTCACTTATGGTCATGAATCTTGGGTAATGACCGAAAGAATGCGATCACAAGTGCAAGCGTCCGAAATGAGGTTTTTACGAAGAATCGAAGGAGTTACACTGTTTAACAAGGTGCGTAGCTCTGAAATTCGAAAATCTCTTAACATCGACCCGTTACTTCTCCGAATTGAAAGATCTCAGCTTAGATGGTTTGGCCATGTAAGCAGAATGCCTCAGGAAAGACTCCCCAAACAAGCTTTACATGCCAAAGCAAATGGGAGAAGACCAGTCGGACGACCTAGAACTAGATGGACCGATTACATTGAGGATCTTGGATGGAATCGCTTGGGACTTCGCCCAAGCGAAATGATGGAGGTGATGGAAGACCGTGAGGTGTGGCGGCTCAATCTTGAGCTACTGCCCCCGCAACCCTCACGGAAAAGCGGGCAATGAAGAAAGAAGAAGAAGATGTTGGTCTTTTAAATTCTTTTAATTTAATTTTTTAAATTCGACTACTATTCTTTTTTACCTGTATGAATACAATTGTACCAACCCAGTATGGTTTGAGACATAATCGCTCTACGATTCACACCATGCTAGATCTTATAACGATGTGTTATGACTACATAAACTGTAAAAATTTTTTTGCATTAATATTCTTAGATATCCAAAAAGCCTTTGATTCAGTTTCACATCGAAAGCTAATTAAAAAGTTAGAATATTATGGCATTCGTGGGGTTGCCAACTCACTAATTTGTTCATATTTGCGTAATCGCAAACAGTATGTTTCAATTTATAACAAAAGATCCTCTGAGAAATTGGTCGAATATGGAATACCTCAACGTTCGATATTAGGCCCCCTTCTATTTTTAATTTATGTAAATGACCTTCCCTCGGCTATGCAGACAGTACCTAGATTCTTTGCTGATGACACTGCTTTTTTGACAATTGAAAACAATGTTGAATCTAGGTACTGTCTGCATAGCCGAGGGAAGGTCATTAACATAAATTAAAAATGTTGATAATTTACAACACTTGACTAATTCAGAATTGTCAAGAGTGTCAAATTGGATGTTGGCAAATAATCTAGTGGTCAATAAAGCTAAAACTGTTGCTTTACTTGTCTTTCCCTAAACAAGAAAATCTACAACCTCACTTACTTTAAACTTTGATAATCAAATTGTACAACCTTCGAAATCAGCAAAATATTTTGGAATTTTTGTCGATGAACACTTATCGTTTAAGCCTCATATTATGTTTTTGGAAAAGAAGATTGCACGTTCTGTTGGCGTTCTTGCTAAACTAAACTACTATCTTCCATGCAATACCTTAATAATTTTGTACTATTCTTTCGTACATACTCATTTGCATTATGCGTTGCCATTGTGGGGTGCAACATATAAAAGCTATTTAATAAAGTAAAAAAGGTTGCAAAACAAAGCCTTAAGAATTATTTCTAAAACTAAAATTAGAGGTAGAATAACGCCACAATATTATAAATATAAAATTTTAAAAATTGAATAACTTTGAAATTGCAAGACTAATGTATCAGTTTACTCATACCAAATTACCTCTCAATTTTAAACATTATTTTGCCAATTCATCTGATGTTTCATCCTATTCTTGCCCGCCACACCTCCAGCAATGACATTTTTTTACCGCGATTTATGAGTTCAAAAACCCAACACTCCATGAAATACATTGGAGCTAAGATGTGGAATAACATTCCATCTGATCTTAAAAATGCATCTTACTCAAAGTTTAAAGAGTCTTATAAAAAGTTTCTCCTTAGTAAATACAAAAACTAAATTTACTATTGTGTATCATAAGAGTCTACTGTCATTTCTTTTCATTACCAAATATTTAGCAAAACCAATATTTTGAACTTAATCAACATATTTGCCTGGGTTGCTGCTTGACTTGAAGACCGTTGGTCCCTTCGCATCCTCCGTTGCAGTTTATCATTGTGCAATTCTGAGTTACTTTGGTGTTTTTATTGGCGACAAAAATGAAGTGTTCTGTTCTGAATTCTATTAAAATTAATTCTTTATATTAGGCGAACGGAGGCAGCGCCGACCGCAAAGGATTCATACTCGAGATAATGTCGTACACTCACGGATCAACCATAACCAACTGCTGTTGGGAAAACATAACATCCTCATTCTTACAGGAAAAGTTATAATTGGTTTAGAAAGCAGAGTGATATTATCTGGTTTCCAAAATTGAGTTATTTTTACAAACAAAAAGCAAAATCTTCGACCGCTAGGGCGTCGCCCCCAAAGGCCTCCGCCTCCACATTCCCCCCATTGCAGATTTCTGGCTACGCGCCTTCTTCAATATCATTTATTTCATAGCCGTCAAAAGGGTGCGTTCGCAAGCGGTTGAGCGATTATGCAATGCGGGCAATATTTTGACGTTTTAGATTTGTGTTTCTGCTTCGTCTGCACAGTGGAAACGTGACACTAAATAGTGCTCTTTTATCTATTTTTTGGTCGGTGACAACTGAGAGGCCTGCGGAGTTCGGATTTTGAACTTTGAAGGTGTCTGGATGACCAGTTTTATAACGCCGTGAAAAACAAAAACGTTCGACGTAGCCTACGCCCCAAATCCCAATGCGCTGGACCAGAGCTCAGTTGAAAAACTGCAATCCAGTGATTCGCGTTTTAGCTCGTGTCTCTATAGAGCGTCATGCTACTGCATGCGACCACATTATGCATGTACGAAAAACCATTTTTACTTTCTAGCCATCAAATCAAATCTTTTATTATACTCGCAGTGACACGCCGAAGCACGTAAAGAGTTTGCGGGGCCCATTTTCGGTCATTGCGTCCGGGCAATACCGCTCCTTTCGAGAAAACTGTCGCAGCAGTGGCCAGCCGTTGGCAACACTGTTTCTAATTTGACGGGCCTGAGACTTAAACCTCACACCTCCCCCTCCAGACACGAACGCGTTACAGTTCGATTTGATTTGTTTTTAGCCATAAAATATCTAATTTTTTCTTTATTGGTACATTTTGTAAAAAAAAACCTTATCCTGTCGCATTGGGTAAACAGGTTTAACTTGAATTAGGTACTAGAAAGCAATATGGGAATCTGAGCTCCAAACAAAATATTGATGTTTTGTTTACGACAACAAAATATTTTACTTTAATGTAAAAAAATAGCCTACGCCCTACATGGGCCCTGCTACGTTATAGTGTGCTAACTGCAAAGAAAATTTTGCGTAAACATGCCAAAAAATTGCAATTGTGAATAGTGTGAGCTAAAATAGTTTACGTACGTCCAATTATTCATGTGGATAATTTCTTTGTTTAAAAAAGGTTAACTGCTTCGGGTAATCTTCAGTTGAGGTAAATCGTTTGAGAAAAAATCCCATAAAACACGCAAAATACTGATACAGTTAGTTTTATAAAATACTTTTGGAGGCGTTGGACTAGCAGGTGTTGGGCATGAATCAAAATTTCTCATAAAAACTTTGTGGAATTTTGCATAAACTAGCTCATTATTATCGAACTAAACGAAAAGCTTGCAGCAAACTGATTTGTAGATTCCGCCTCGAATAATTCAAATCTTAGTCTCCTGCACTGCACATGGTGAATAGGCAAATAAAAAAATTGAACGGTCAGTTACTTGTATCAACGATGCAACAATGAATACCGGTACCAAAAATACAATTCAATCTCCAAGCATTTATTTTATGCTTAGACTGCCAAAACATACTCAGGACTTTATTTTTAAACCATGTTGAGATACCACAACGCCACCCTTTACGGAAATAGAACTTCTCAACGCAACTGTGCTAAATCGAGGTAAAAACAGCGACCTAAACAGACAGTATTCGAAGTTTCAAGGAATCAATATTTCTCACATCTGGGAAAACTATCTATCACTCTCACCAGAACAATTTAACAGCTCTTCTAAAAATAAAATATCCGATGAGAATGAAATGCGACAAGGCATATGGAATTAATCAAATGGCACTACGCAAAGTGCTTTTTTCTGAAGCATCAAAAAGGGAACATAAAAAAAGTGGAAGAAGTTAGAAAAAGAATTTCATGAGATTCACTACAGTATGACAGTAATAAACAATTTGTGGGGCAAATGACATGAAAAGAGTAAAAATGCAACCAAAATGTATTTTTTTATTCCCATATATAACGTTTCTGCAATTTTAAGATTTTCAGCCCAAAAATCGTAATATCAATCCGTAACCACCGTTTCACATAAACTAGAACAGTGTTATTTTAGATTTTTGATATGAAAGTTAAGTTCTTCAAATTTGTGAATTTGCTTGATGAAATAATCAGCATAGCCTCTTTCTATTTTGGTATCAGCAATGTGCACCATGTCTCCATCAACGTAAAAGTCCACTTCCAATTGCCCTTCTTGATCTTTGTCCGACCTCGCGTGCATCATTTTGTGCTTGATGCAGGTTAGCTGAGCAAGAAAATCGTCTGGATCCATACCAAGAAACACAGCCAATTTTTCGACAGGCATCGTTGAATAGAGCTTTAAAAAGCTACGTATAGTGGGTAGTTGAACATGCTGCTCCACCTCCTCCAAAAATACTTTACATTGATGTATCATTGGTTCCTTGTGAGAATTCAAAGGACCTGCATCAAAATTTGGAGCTACTGGTGATAGAAACTTAGGGCAACCAAACGAAAAGCACTCTTCAAACGCAGACTTGTCCGACTTCTGTAGCCTTTGCCATTTGTCCGATCCGGTTTTCTCTCTCATAGTCTGAGCTAACGATTCGTCAATGCGTACGGGATAGAGAATGCTACACAAAGCCAGCAAATTAAACATCTGATCAGTTTGCTTATTAATCATATCCATTTTATACTGACTAGAACGCTGAAGAGTAGTGCTCTTGGTTCTTTGAATGTAGGTCAAGATACTCGAGAAAGTATCAATAGCAGCTCGGTACTGGCGCATCATCATATGAGCAAAACCAACATAATAGTAAGTGGTAATCTGGCATTCAGGAACGCGTGAATAGACAGTGCTTCGTTTAGTGATGTTGATGTTCTCCAAAACAGACAGAGCCTGATGGTAATCTCCCAGTAAGCTGTGAAGTCGTAGAAGCCCAATCAAACTATAATAGCCAAGCATTTTGTACAGAGAACATTGACCATACACTCCTCCAATGCTGGTAATTGCTTCTTGATCTTTTCCGTTGTTGTATGCTTTCAGTTGTTCGTTGATATGTGATTTATCTACCAAAGAATGCAAAACATTTAAGACACTGTGAATATTCCAAATTTTGGGATTGTTCCTTAGGACTTCGATTTCGTCATCTGGCTTTTTGCTAAGCTTGCATCTGTACTGAGTAAAAGCTTGAAACTGATAAATAAATTCATCAATGATATCCCAAAGCCATTGATTTGGAAGCTCCAGTGCCACAGGTCCATCAGCATTTAGGATGTAGTTGAAGAGATCGCAATAATTGTAGTATGACTTGAAACGTTGTTCTTGCGTTGGACCATTTGACATTCGAGCATAAATATGCCTAAAATACAGCTCCTTGTACAAAATCAAAAACATAGTGTCACCACCAACAACATGAGCGACTGATTCTGCTTCGGGCCATGGCTCAGATGCATAATACCTCTCCGTAAGCTGATTCCATCCATTTTCATAGCACCTTTCAATCTCAAATACATCTTGAGCATTTAATACCCTTTGAAAATACTGCAGAAAGTTCTGCACACCATCCGGTAGAGCTTGTCGATGCCGCTCATATTCCAAATCCAGTGTTGGGTTTCCAGTGTGCCCCATTGAATCTCCACCAGGGTGGGGTTCACCATACTCATCATATGCTTCATCATAATTGTATTGACTCATATTTAAGCTGATACTGTTTCACAGAAAATAGTACATCAACCAATGCAATAGTTCTAAATTAATTATTGGCATATATTAGTTTGCATTACACAGATCTGAAAAATATGAACTATACGTTAAGTGTAATGATTTTATTCAAAATCAAATTTGGAAACCCTCAGGAGTCAGTTTCACCCTTACAGGTTCATCGAAAGAGTTCTTATTCAAACAGTAAAACTTAACATGCTACTTGGAAAACAAACTTTTTGCACAATTATCCAATAATTAGTTGATGTACAAAGCATCATTTAAAATGCAACCAACTAGATTTTTCAATCATTTAAGAATCATTTACCTAACAATCATTAAACATTCATTTAACAATCGAATAATCAAAAAATTGTAATTTGGTAAAAAAAGGAATCTTAATATCTTTGTGTGTAAACTACTAACTCTAAAACTTGTGCTTGCAATTACACAAATGATAAAGGGCTTTCGAAACAACCAAAAAAAAGTATTTTAAATTCGGACCTTGAGTCAAAAATTTTTACCAAAAAATGGAAAGTTTGAAACATTGGTATTAAAAAAAAAGACACCAAGCGCTGTTAATCAATGTGCCTATTTTTATTAGCAAATCAGCATTTTCATTTGGTGCATGAGAATTTCATTAAATTTTTGTCAAACTTAACAAAAATATTGCTTATAACAAAAAAAGTATGCATTAATCGCTAACCAAACAGCTCATAACCATTGACAAATTTCAAGAAAGCAGGTATAGTAATTATTGAGTAAAATTAACATCTACCAGAGCCATGATAAAATCATGTATCATACAAGAAAGCAGGGATGTGAAAGCGGCAATTTTTAAACCGCTTCCACCCTTAGCGCTTCCACCACTTGATGACGTAATTCTTGCTTAAAATTTTTTGGTGAAAATATTTTCCAGATAAGTCAAAATAAAAACAGCTTTGTTATCATCATCTTAAAACATCACATAGAACCAAAATATGTAATTGTATTCAGTGGTTTGTCATGGCAAGGATCTGCGTATGGGTGTCATCAGGAATTCGCATTTGGAGCAGCCCTAAAGCGCAAAGCCCAATTAATCACATGGTCGTTAATGTTTCAGCTGATGTGCATTTCTCTGAACGTTTACCCCAAAGTTCAAAATAATGAGCAATTATTTGGGGTCAGGACCCGAATTTCCGAGAGCACAGGATAATAACGAATTTCAACTGCATCAGCACTGTTAAGCGCATATCTTTACTTGGTTATAACTAGGTAGCTTCAGGGCAAAGCTTCCGCATTTGAAGTATTGTTTTGAAATAATTTGTTTGTGCATGGGGTAGGCTCCAAAATTTTGCTAGCAACATGTATTTTTAGGATAGCAAAATAAAAAAAACATTGCAAGAGTTATGCGGTTATACCATTCCTGGTTATACTCAGTACCGTACCATTTTAGAATAATTCTTGTCGAAAATGGTACCTAGCGACAATTAAGACAAGCATTATTGCAACATCATTTTTTTAAAAGTCATACAATTAATTAAACTTTGTATGAGAGATGTTATGGTGCTCTCCTCTGTTTGCTTTTCAAGAATATATTATTGTAGAGAAGGAAATTTAAAATGCTGGAACAGGTCACTTTGTTCACGTCAGTGAATGCTGTTTCACACAAGTATGGCCCCAAAAATAGGCAAAGCCTCATTTAAAAGCATTTTTGAGAAAATCTTTAAATTTAAGACTAAACTAGAGAATTTTTTGAACACTTATACTTTTTAAAACAAGTTGGTTAGCAACATGGTTCATCTTAGAGTTGATAGGGGTGGGGGCTACCCCGAATCTAAGCGAACTACAAAAATGTTTTTTGCAAATGATGATCGATCAAGCATTCACTTTTCGTCGTGTATTTCTTTAAAAATTGCACCACATTTAAATTTTGACATTTGATATAAATGGCCAAAGTGGAAGAGGTACTCTTTTACTGCTTTCACTGCTACCGCATCCCTGCAAGTAAGAAATCATCACATTTCATTTGAAATATTTCAGATTGATTTTGTTTATGACAACAAATTGTTTGAACTCAAGTGATAACATGCATAAGATGCTGATAAATCATGAGTTATAAAAATTGTAAGGAACAAAGCTCCCTGTTCCAGAGACAAACATGCTACCATTAAGACAAAATAAATTAAATTGCTGTCAATGTTAAATAAATAAATCAACGTTTTTTACTAATTCCATCCCTGAAATTAAATTGCAAGTACATGTTTTACTTTCACTAACGTTGAAGATAAATTTTTAGTGAATAAAATTTACAAACTTGACCTTGTTTCAAGTTTGATAAAACCCCAATTGTAGTATTTTGCAAAATACTATAGACTGCATGCATATTGCAGACTTACAATGAGCTGTTGCTTATTGTTTTAAGAGTAAAAATAGCAATACACTGAAAACCAATTAATTGAAGGAAATAGCTGGTGCTATGTAACGCATATGAAGATGAATAAGACAGCAAAGAGTGAGCACTCATTGGCTCAGTTACTCTTCATTTTTTAAATTATTGTCAGGGTTTGGGTTAAGATTAACGTTAGGGATAGAGTTAGGGTTCTAGTTTGGGTTAGGTTTAGGGCTAAAATAGCGGGTTTCTAATTCTTTTGTAACATAACAGCAGCCTCTGCCTTAATTGAAACACAATAATCTGATTAATGCATATTCAAAACCAATACAAAAGTATTGTGCGATACATATCCCTGATACTGTGCTTGTATCACAACAATGGCATCTCTGAGTTTAGGGTTAAGGTCTAGTTTTAGAGTATATGTGCATTTGAGTTTCAGTTACATTTGGAACAGAATTAATAAAAAACAAGATAGAAATTTCCAGTGAAATAGCAAGAAGATTAAGCTGTGAGATTAGCTTTATATCAATAGAGCTACTAGCCTACCGTAGTCAGGTAGTTAGTCAATTAAAAGTTAAGGCTTGCTGAGGATGCTATTAAATTTATTTATTTATTTGAAATACAACACAATGGTATCGGGTCAACACCTGCATACACTTAAACGAGAGAAGACAAAATAGATACGAACTCAAAATTCAAAACATTAAATCAGTTACCAATATATCATTGAGGTCAAATTCACTTAAATGCTTTTTGAAAAGGAATAAATTTGGAGCAGATATAGGTGGAATATGATTAACAAAAAAAATTGTTAAATTGAAGAAGTTTAGAAGATAAGGACTGCAGAGTCCAACAACTTTGACGTAAATTGTAATTAGTCTTGTGGCATTAAAAATAATCATTAAAAAGGTAAGTTAAAAAGATTATGGCAAATCCTGAACATTAATATAAGAGCATTGGCAAGACGACAATATTATAAAGTTTTTAGATGAAGCTTGTTGAGATGGTCAGCAAATGAATCAAGAAAATAATAATGCAATGAACACACATTTTACAGGCAAAATTCTTCTGCACAGATTCAATAAACTAAAATCTTTTTTAAAGTGGGGGGACCAAATGGGGAGTTATATTCTAGCATTGGCCTGACATAGGTAACAAAAGCACAAACAACAAACCAAATACTGAATATTTCTGGAATAAAAGGAACGCAAAATTAGGTAACATAAGCACAATAGAGAGCACGTGAATGCTTATCAGAAATATGAAATGACCACATTAAATCTGAAGAAATAAAAAAACCAAAGATCTTTGACCTTGGAAACAGTAGCTAATATTTGGGAATCAACCTGAAAATTGACAATATTGACATAGCTGTTATTTTTCAAGGCAGAGTTTACATGAAAGATGTACAAATGCTCACATTTGGAAGGTGCTAAAGTCAACTGACAATGATATCCACATTTAGCAATAGTGCTTTGCAGATAATCTGTGTTACTGCCAAACAGTTTTGCATCATCAGCATACAAATAAAGATCGCATGAAGCATCAAACAACTTGGTCACATTACAAAGATTATCAATGTAGATTACAAATATAAGAGGGTTAAGTACTGAACTATACTGCCTTATGGCACTCCACTACAAACATCCAAGCTAGTTGAATAAGAGTTGTTGACACAGATACGGATTGACAACGATTGGCCAAAAAGGCTTTAACAAAGTAGTATACATTACCTTAAACACCATAAGAGGCAAGCACAGTAAGCAATTTAGAGTCAGATACACTATCACTGATCAAATGCCTTGGAAATATCAGCACAAATCACATCAACAGATTTGTTGTTGTCATAACTTTGAAACCAGTTATTTAAAGCAGATATAAGCTGTGAACAAGATTACCGACCAGGCAAAAAAACAAATTGGTAAGGGGATAAAAGGCAGCTTGAATGTGAGCCAGGTCAACTAACCTTGAACAAACTGACTGCGAACCAACGGTTTTGTCACAGTGATTTCATTACTGATTTTGTCGCCGTGATTTTGTCACAAAGTGAGGGTTTGGGCAAGATGACTCTGGGGATAGTAAAATATGCTTATGATCGCTCTTCTCAGCTAATCAACATCATTTGGTTTGTGGTCAGGTGTTATGGACTCAATTGACCGAAGGTTCTAAAACCTTGCTTTTAATGTTCTACAAACTTGTTATTAATGACGTATTCAAGAACTCTACAAGTGACACATGTTATAGAAATAGGTCGATAATTACTAGCACAATTTCTAGCACCTATCTTGTATACTGGAACTACAGCAGTTTTCCAACTTTTATCATTGGCTGCATCTGATGGAGATATTACAACATCAATCATCAGGTTACTTCTAGAGACTTTGCAGTTAAGCTGAAAGTTTTTCCCATCAAGTGCTAAAAAATTTGTTGAAAAGTTTCATTTAAAACAGACGCTTTGTCTATCAGTTAAGCCCAAATAGCCATGGTTGTCATACAGAGCAGAGAGGAAAGATAAAAGAGTCTGATTTAAACTTATTATTGGTATACCCATAAAATTTTGCAGTATTAGGATTGTTACAAACAAAAGATTCAATTCTAGTGAGCCATTCAGACACAGCAGCATTGTAAGCTTTGGAAGTAGCTTTGAACGATGTTTGCATGTTGTTATCTCTGATCTGCTTTACCAAGTTCTGAGTTGATAATATATTTTCTTTATTTTTAAAAGTTTTAAAATATTGCTTGATTTTTTTAGCTAGTTGTTGGCTCATTTTGAAGGAACATGGCAGCATATCATTTCAGGTAGTCATATGGTGTGATCATATAAATGTTGTACCAGTACATTATTGCTGCAAACAATTACACCAAACTAATAAAAAAACTACTGCCTCCTCTTATACTCATTTGAGTCATATCATTAATAGTACGAAATTTGGTACAACGTTAATTAATTTTATTGCATAATTGTACTGGATATATTGCTAATCAGATAAAAGTTTGAAAATTGAAAATATACCTTCATAAATAAGCAGGCCTAATGGGCATAGGTGGGCAAGTTAATGCAAAACGTTAGCTTCGTTAACCACTAGTCCGTTAACAAACTTCACACCTCCGTTAACGTTAATCCGTTATTTTTAGCTTTAATTAACAGAAGTTAATAAAGTCCGTTAATTCGTTAACATTTTGCGTGTAATTTACATTTCTTTTCATTCACTCACTTCTAGAACACGTATTGACGCTGTTGAGCGGATTGTAAGAAAATATTTATTGTTATGGTGGTCTTTTTGTGTTTTGGAAGTTATATTTTACAGTTTAATCTAATTGCAAGATAAAAATAAGTTCAAACGCACTAACGAAGCTGCGATCGGAAAATCTTTAAAATTGTGAACAGCGATAATTAATAGACCTATGAGCAGAGCATATTTTAACGACTTTTCACTGGGGGGCAATTTCATACTACAGGTATAAGATTAAAGCCCGACCCGTCGTCTCCAACGATGTCACTCCGAAGGATGACTATCAGACCACCACTGCAACACATCTTAGGTATTTTTATTGACATCTGAGTTTGTTCAAGTACCTCAGATTTCACTTCAAGCTTCACTCTGTAATTCCAAGGGAGAGGACCAACCATATATCGGTAGTTAGGGTGGTTTGATTATAGGACGTGCCAAAATTACAGTAGAATCTGGTAGTAAATCGCTTGAAGAGACTCTCCAAGGTTACACTAAAATGCTGAGCACTAAGTAGTGTAACAGCGAATACTATATTTTAAAGTCTTTGGTTCTTGACCAGACCCGAAATTAAAGGAGAGTCTACCATTTCAGAGACATACCCCAATCCACCAATACGCCATCTAGTATTGTAATCGTGTAAGTATCCCAATTATGATTCTTAGGCTAGCTTTAATAGATAAAAAATAATTCTACTGTACTTGCCAATTGTTCCGGTATTTTTAAGAACTATAAATCCACAAACTTGTAGTCTTCATAAATTTCAAAAGAGACTTGCAATAAAATATTCTGTATAGCTGTTGGTACTTATCCACTCAAAAGACTAATACTTTGAAATGGTACAGCAGAAATTAGATATCAGCACAATGACAACCAAGCAAACTTATGAAGAGCAACAGATAAACTCCACACCATAAACTAAGCCTAAGGTGTCTGCACTCTGCAGTATCCAAACTTCGTAGTACCATGTTTGCAAAGAATGAAAGAAAACTTGCCTAATTATCCAATTCAGAAAGATACATAGAATCTTTCAAAAAATTAAAGTTAATAGTAATTGAATTGCTTATTAATTGGCTTTTTGCTTTAGATATTACTATCAAGTATATAGATTTACTGTAATGTTTTTGTACAAGTATATTATCACCATAGTTACAATAACAACGCCAAGGAGGGTAGCTAATAACTGATATGCCATGATCTCCAAAAGAATTATATGGATAGGCTGATATAAATAAATAAGTAATAATAAATAAGGATTGTTAGCTGAAACAACAACCTGACTGATTTAATTCTCCCAAAGATAAAGTCTAGAAAATAGTGAATCGAATGTGTAAATGTGAACCCTTATACAAAGCTGCAAAGAGTATAGTCAAAACTCAACAGCATTAACCTTTCAAAAACATCCATGTCTATGCTTTGATGACAGTCATGAGCCGAAAGGTACTATATACGGATCACGTTTTAGTGTTTGCTTGAATACTATTCACATTTCACAATCATCTCATCACACCGCTTGTCAAAACTAGTACTTTTTTATGAAATTAGCGAAAAAATTTAGCAACATATTCACGTTTTTGTACAAATCACAATCAGGCTCTCTCTGTCGGCGGTCTTTTCTCTTTAAAAACTCTCCAACTGCTTCCCTTGGGTCATACTTAGCTGTTCCAATACCATTAAGAGCAATGAGCATCCTTGACTTTACTGTATCTATGTGCATGCTTTGTCGGTTGGGGGTAACAATCTTATTGTACACAGAAATCATTCTTTCGGTTTGCATGGAGTGCGGTACCATAACAAGTAGAGCCATCAGACACTTATTTAAAGTCACGCTGTTGCTAGTAACGTGACATAGCTTTCTTAGTCGCCATGATAGCATTGTGCCAAAGTCCGTGTTTTCGGGTAAGAATCCAACATCGTGTATCATCGGCCAATAATTGCACACATCATCCGAAAACTGTTCAACTTCTCCTGGAAATAACATTCTCACAATTGTCAGTCCGTGAGAAACAAAATCGTTCATAGTTTTTGCAGAAAGCAAAGTAATGCATTTCTGAATGAGCTCTTCTTGTTCAATATTCATTCGCTGAGTCAAGTAATTCTTAGCTGCCATGACCACTTCCGCGCGAATGACCTCTCTACTTCTAAAAAAAGAAACAAAAGCATTGAAACGGGTGCGACTTGGAGTTGGTTCCACTTCATCATCATTTTCGGACTCTTGCATTGCCCTTTTTTCTTCTTCTAGATATTTTTCTTCACATCCTCCTGGGTAAGGGGCATTCGACATAAGGTCAAGCTTTCGTATAGCGGTGTCACGGCAAGTGATTACATCAGTTAATATAAGGTTATCACTTTGAAAATTCTTTTGCAAGTTTTTAAAAACTTTAGCAACATCGCCCATCAAGGCAGTGAGCCAGACTTGATTCGATCCGGTAGTCCACTTACGCAAAAAAACACTAGCCTCTACTTTTTCATGTAGTGTTCCTTCAGCAGAAATTTGTTTTTAAACTTCAATGCAGCCATCTCGATTATGCAGCACTGCTTCGATTACATTAACCAAATGCTCAGCAAAGCGAACTTCAAAATACGCTGGAAATTCATGTGCATCAGGAAACAGTGTAAGAAGAGTAGCTTTATGATTTTTGCTTGTTCTGAAGTAACTTGCCACCCCCAATACGTTCGCTTTCCACAGCTGGAGTTCGGGAACAGCATGTTCCATGTCTTCCACAGCGAGATCTGATCGATGAGCTACACACCAAAAGGAAAAATATCACGATCAAGGTAAGTACGCAACAATTTCCAAATCCGTTTCTACGTCCAGTATTTGCTGACTCGCCATCAGTAGTTACACCCACAAGTTTCGATTTGTCAAGTCCAAATGAATTTATTATGGCTTTCACTATTTCCAGAAGACCCTCAGCACCTCTAGCTTGGGGGACATCTACAGACAAAAAAACTGTTTTCATGTTGAGATCCTTATCAATAATACGAGCACTCACAAACTTGTTGTCTCTCATTGTCCGGCTCAAACTGCCATCTACCTGAATGGCCCAAACAACTGCTGCGTTAACCAGATTTGAAGTAACTTTACTCTGAAGCTCTCCTTCAATTTTAAGCCTTTCAGCATATATCACAGGGTCTCTGTAGTGTAAAACAGAGCCCGGTGGTTTGAACTCTTCAAACTGTTGATCAAAGCCATTTTCTCTGAAAGACGAAATTAGTTGGTTACTGTGCAAACTAGCCAATGATCGTCCTGGCCAAGAAAAGACAGTAGGGGTCAGAAGAAGACTGTCATTGTATACATCAATCGACAATCTGATAAGCATTTCAACTGTTTCCACACGCTGTTTCGTCAAATAGTGTATCCATGGATGAGAAGTTGATTGCGACTTCCATTGACGATTTAATCGCTTATAATCCGACGACTTTTTATGTGGTTGAGATAAAAGATGATCCACAACATCCATTAATTTCTTTTTTGAATCAGCACGACACCCCCTAGCAAGTGGAACCACACCATTTCTTGAATACTTTTTAGCTTCAAATTCAAAGTCTTCACATATAAGACATTTTACAAACAATCGTTTTCTTTGACCCTGTGCGTCGTTGTAGAACTTCAAGCATTCGTGACGAGATTGTAGCCATTGTTGTGTAAGTTTCATGGACTTATACCACTCAGTTGCTTCAGAGTTTCCACCACAGCTTGTGTTTTCCCTTCTATCCGTACTGCTAGTTTCTGCAATTGCTGCAGTATCTTGTGAATCGATTGCATTTTCTTCCAAGCCAATAAAGGAATCAGTTGTTGCTCTTTCTTCCGAAACAGCAGTTACGTTCTCGAGCGAAGTTGGTGCAGCATTATTATTGCCCTCTAAACTTGATGTATTTTCTGGCACGCTCGTTGCACTTTTCTCCGAGGTTGACGCATTTTCTTCTTGCAAACTCTGCTGTCCTTGTCTGTTAACCTTTGGTGGCACTGGACTGAAAAATTCTGATATTGCTTTTATACCAGCAGGAACTTTTCTCTTGCTGCTCATGGTCTAACACCAGAGGTGGAGTCGAGGACACAAGGCTCGAGGCCAAGGCCAAGGACACAAAAAAAATCCAAGGCCAAGGCCAAGGACAGCCTTTCCGAGGACAGAACCTCTCGAGGCCAAGGCCAAGGACCAAGGCGCAAGCGTTCTCCAAAAAAAAAAAAAAAACGTCTTCAAAAAAATTTTTTTAGGCGATCTCCAATTCATTGGCGTACCCAGAATTTTTGATTGAGGGAGGTCTAAACCACAAATCACATGAAATGACATCATCAAAATTTTTCCAAAGAAGAAGTTTTTGTGGGACAAATACATTGTAGGATGGAAGATCTGAAATCGTTGGCTGTTGGCACGTAACCAGGATTTTGCAAAGGGAGAGGGCTTAAACTAATAGTTCAAAAACGCAAATATTTAACTTTGGAAACGTGTTGAGTAAGCTAGTGTAACTCAAAGATATCACAAACGGGAGGTCTGGAGGCGGGGCTCCCAGCCGCCAGAGGCTTTGAGGGGGGGATTTTTTGTAAGTTTTTGGAAAAAAAAGCTATTTTAATGCCATTGAATCACATTTTGCAAGTGTTCAGAGCCATTTAAAAGCACTAGATTTTTGACATTATTGAAAGCCAATTGAAAAAACCAAATCATTTAATACTCCTTTTACTTGCAACTTAAGTCCAAAACACGTTTAACATCTTGGATTTTGGAGTTAAATTTAATTGTAAGTAATCTGGTCCAGGTAGGGGAAAGTAAGGTGCATTGTCTCTTCCAACATTTTAGCAGTAAATAATAATCCACTCGAAGATTTTCCTTTGAGATTTTTGTTTTGTCATGACAATAACCAGTTATAGGAGTACATGTTCGGCTAGGGGGCCCAGGCCCCCTCAATTGAAGTTTAATGATTCGTTCTATCAGCATTTTCCATGGCTAATTTTTTAAAAAGTATTTTGTGCATAAAAACCGGCGAGGTTGGAGGTGAATTACTAAATTGTTATTGAAAAATGGTAAAATAGATGCATACGGCAACTAACCATGTTATTGCCGGGCCGGATTTATTTCGCGCTAGGCGCCTGGTACTTTGGAGATTTTCGCAACATCTTTCTGCCAAATATACGTGAAGACCAAAAAAAAAGTCTTACGATTTTAGCTCGGAGCCCATAGCTGGTAGCTACTTAGGCGCATAGCCAGAAATTTGCAATGGGGTAGGGCTGTTTTGGGGGTCTGGGGGCGGGGCCCCCAGTCACCGGAGGCCAATGGGTGTTAGGGGGCAAAGTCCCCAGCTGCCGGAGGCTGGGGGTATGGGGGCGGAGCCTCCAGCGCTCGAAAATTTTGCATTTTTTTGCAAAAATAACTTAATTTTAGAGCTATTTTAATAGAAAATAATGCTTTTTAAACGTGGCATAGAAATTGGAAGCCCAACATGATTCAACTGGTTGCATTAATGGGCTATATGGGAAGTGGCTAATGATAACATTGCAGTTCTCTTGTTTACGTGCTGGTTAAACATAAAATCCAATTATTCAATAAAACTCACACGGAGTAATCTATTTTGTCTATGTTTTATAACGAAAAATAATTGGGGGAAGGGCTAATGGAGAGATATTTGAGAGGAGTGACTGGTAATTAACTAACACTGAATAGCCCCCCTACCCTAATTCCTGACTTTATGATATATTTATTGATAAAACCTGTGTTAGGAGTTTTTACATTAGCGATCAAACTTGATTGTTTATTTTCGGGCATTTTTTCAAAGTTTTCATTGATTTGTGACTTTAATTTTTGGCAGTTAGCCCCCCCCCCCTGAATATATGTTTCAAATGATGCTTTAAATCACTTTTTAGTCAATTCCAGCGCAAAAAACAGTCTCAAAAAAGCTAAAAACGTGGTAGTTTCCTTATTCTGCATTTTGGTTGACAGGCCATTGGGGGAGCTATATTCCCCGCCTCTCCCATGGCTATGTTACTGCTGGTACTGCGTCACATTATGGTAAATTCGGCCCTGATTAATGCATTACGTTCACAAAAAGGCTAGACATGGACCTGAGAAAGAAACTTTTAAGACAAAAACTCTCCGTTTTCTTCGGGTTATCCGTTAAAATTGACTGGCAAAAATTGAATTGAGGGGGACGCATAGCCCCTGATCTTCAATATTGTTTTTAGTTATACTGTTGTAAGCGAAAAATGCTAAAAAGAAACTGATACTGAAGAAACTATAGGCTTTTTTGTCACAGTTTTGTCATTGGTGAATTTTCAGTTGGGAAGGGGGGTGGACCCCCAGCCCCCCTCCCCTTGGCTACGCCTTTGCTCCAAGTGAGGAAAACAAAAGAGGTGCTCGCAAATTTTCTGCAACGTTTCTGGCGTTTTCAAATGAAATTTCAACTGTTCAAAAAATAGTGCTGTCCTCGAGCCGAGGACAGGGCAATTTTCGAGGACTTGAGGCTTCGAGGCCAAGGCCAAGGACTTGAAAATGTGTCCTCGAGGCCAAGGACTTCCTCGAGGACTCCACCTCTGTCTAACACTTTAACTACTGTTTCTATAACAAGCAAGGCGTTCTCTATTAAAGACCATGCAACATATGCATTATGCAAGCACAATTTTGTGGAGGCCCATTGTCTATTTTTTTATCCTCCTTAATTCTTATATTGAGCATGCATTAATTCTTATATCTTGACCATATACCGCAAATATTTTAATTTGACAAGCTCTGCTGGTGTACTGTTCACCTAAACAAAGTCATTAACATTGTCACGATTTTGAAACCTCTACTGTTCTTTTTCGCTAAACTTTCACAAGCATTAGTCATTTTCGCTAAGTTAGTTATTTTGTATCTGTGGCACGTGTTTTTGCAACCTAGAGCTCATTTGTCATTTTATGCTTCGCTGACGCGGTTGGCGAGAAACTAAGCTGATGCTTTGCTCGCCTTTAATTTGTCTTGTTTATCTCATAGCGCATAACATGCTATAGTTCACAGCGAGGAATGTTGTAATAGTGGATAGTCAAGGATGATTTAGTTGTTCGTCTGGAGTAGTGTGTTTTGTCTCTGTTTTTTTTTAACCGTTGCATTCTATTTGAATAAGATGAATTAAATTAGGCTTAACTTTAACAATAAATTTGCATGTATTTACGTGGATATTGTGATTTTTGTGCACATAACAAAAAGCTCGTGACAAACATAAGCTCTGAAAATTTTCACTGGGGGGGGCAAAAAAGCTCTCTGGGGGGGCAATTTCCCCCCCAGTTATAATGTTAAAATATGGCCTGCCTATGAGACTGTAGCTTATTATTTGCCGCAAAAAAGAGCTCCTTTCTTTTTTTCTTCTATGAAACTCCTGCTAATACGCAATAAGTGTTACCAGTGCAAATTGGTTTGTACCGGTAAGATGAATGAAGGGTGCAAGATATTAACAATAAAAACCTTAACGGAAGTTTACGAAACTTAACGAAAGTTAATTTAGTATGTTAACAGAACTTAACGGAAGTTAATTTAGTCCGTTAACATGAAAAAACTATTTAACGGATTAACGAGTTAATGAAAAAGTTAGCTTCGTTATTAACGGATTAACGGACTAGTGCCCACTTATGCTAATGGGTCCATACTCCATGCCCAAGAAATATGTACTGGTACTTCACAGCTTAAGATAAAAGCACCAGTATAGCTAGACCACTGTATAACTCCAACAGACTTACATTAACTAGGCTATACAACTTTATAAGTCTAACCCCAACTAGGCTATTGTCAACTATGAAATACCAGCATGAACTACGATGAGTTTAACCCAACTCTAATTCAAAACTTAGCAATTAATTTGAACTCTTTTGTGCATGCAACGCCACTTGTACTTTATTATGCCAGTTACTTAACACACTATCACACACATTAAATTAACTACAATAGGTCTATACAGTGGTGCCAATCTTTGTTGAGCATTGGGGAGGATAATTTGCAATTTTACCCCAATTTTGCCCTATTTTCAACACGGGGGGGATGAACCCCGACCACGATTTTGTTCAGGTGTGGAAATTTAGTGAAGATCAAAAAAAAAAAATAAGCAAATGTAACACTTTTTTCCCCAAATTCAGGTGAAGACCAAAAAAAAAAAATCCATCCCCCCTTGTTTCGGCACTCCTGGGCCTATACTGCCGACCTATTTATACTAAGTAAGTAGTAACTAATAGTAATACCGCTACATCAAACCATGGATCCTACAATAAGATCGTTATTGTAGGATACATGACCAGACATAGCCTACATCACATGTACAGAGACATTTCTCAATTAATGATAGACTATCGACTATCGTATCGCACAGTACCGGTATCATATCTGATATGACTAATGAAACTGTAAGAACTAAAACAAAACTAGGCTAGGTCACATTTTTAATGAAGTAACAGTATCACGCTATTTACTTGTCTAGTCCTACCCTCCACGTTCTGTGGTAGTAGAGTAAGTTGGCTACTCAATACTTACGTACCGTAGATCCCAGCGAAAAAGGTTGCTATTACAACGCCAGCACATTCTACCATGTCATTACCGATACGTTGCGTTATGCCGTTATCCATAGATAGAAAATTGCTGTCCTAGCCAGTGGCGGATCCAGAAAATTTTGGTGGGGTGAGATGATAAAAATTTTTTAGCACAAAACCTCAAAAATTCTGATGTGTTGTAACCCGGCACGTAGCCAGAAATTTGCAATGGAGCGGCTGGTTTAGGGATCTGGGGCAAAGCCCCAGCCGCATGGATGTCTGGGAGCTGAGCCCTCAGCGCTCAAAGGTTTTGCATTTTTTTTTTGCAAAAATATTTTAATTTAAGAGTTAGTTTGGTAAAATAATGCTTTTAAAATGCGGCATAGAAATTGGCAGCGCATACATGATTCAACTGGTTGCATAAATGGCCTATATGAGAGGTGGTTAATGGTAAATTTTTAGTTTTTTTATTTGGATGCTGGTAAATCATAAGCATAAAATCTTATAGTTCAATAAAACTCGCACGAAGTAATTTGTTTTATCTATATTTTATAGAGAAAAATGATTGGAGAGGGGCTAATGGAAAGAGAATTGAGACAAGAGAGTGGTAATTAAGCAATACTGAATAGCCTCTCCCAGGCGCATAGCCAGAAATTCGTAATGGGGGGCTGTTTTGGGGGTCTGGGGGCAAAGCCCCCAGCGTTCAAAAATTTTGCATTTTTTGCAAAAATAACTTAATTTTAGAGCTAGTTTAATAAAAAATAATGCTTTTAAAACGTGGCATAGAAATTGGCAACACAACAAGCTTCAACTGGTTCCATTAATGAGCTATGTGGGAAGTCGCCATTTAACATTGCAGTTCTCTTGTTTACATGCTGGTAAATTATAAAATCCTATTATTCAATAAAACACATACGGAGTAATCTTTTTCGTCTGTATTTTAAAAAGAAAATAATTGGGGGAGGGCTAATGGAAAGATATTTGAGAAAAGTGATTGGTAATTAACTAACACTGATTAGCCCCCCACTCTCCTTATTCCTGAGTTTACAAATATTTGTTGATAAAACCTATGTTTGGCATTTTTACACTAGCGATCAAATTTTATTGTTTATTTTTGGGCATTTTTTACAGTTTTCATTGATTTGTGACTTTAAATTTTGACAAATTAGCCCCCCAAAGATATGTTTCAAAAGATGCTTTAAATCACTTTTTAGTCGATTCCAGCGCAAAAGACAGTCTCAGAAGAGCTAAAAACGTGGTGTTTTTCTTATTTTGCATTTTGGTTGTCAGCATAGGTGGGCACAAGTCCGTTAATCGTTAATCCGTTAATAACGAAGCTAACTTTTTCGTCAACTCGTTAATCCGTTAAAAAGTTTTTTCATGTTAACGGACTAAATTAACTTCCGTTAAAATGCCCGTTAACTTAACGACAATGGTTCATTAACTTACGTTAAGTTGCGTTAACATAAGGTTTTCATCGTTAATTTCTTGCACCATTCATTTATCGTACCGGTACAAACTAGTTTGCACTGGTAACACTTGCTGCGTAATTAGCGCGAGTTTTATAGAAGAAAAAGCGAAGGAGAGGCGCGACAAGAAATGCTGCAAGTATAATTTTAATCATACAAATATAAAGTTGGTTAGATATTAAATGAGTTGAACTGCGATACTGCGATTGGCCCATGATACACTTATGAATAATCTGTCATTGGTGGTAAGATGAAAGTGACTAGCATGGCAGCGTTAGCAAGGAAAGTGGACAAGGATAGTTAGCTAGCCTAACCGATAGCAGAAATGATCTCGATTATTATCGTAATCTACAATCACTAATTTGTAGTCTATTACGCAATTTTCAAATAATCGTAATCAGAAATCAATTACAAAGGATCGTTATCTCGAATTGCAAATAATCGAGCCATGGCTGACTACCAGAGATGGAGTCGAGGACACAAGGCTCGAGGCCAAGGCCAAGGGCAAGGACACAAAAAAAATCCGAGGCCAAGGCCAAGGACAGCCTTTCCGAGGACAGACACTCTCGAGGCCAAGGACAGGAATGCTCGACGCCAAGGTCAAGGACCAAGGACACAAGCGAAAGTGCTCTCCAAAAAAAATAAATAAATAAAAGGTCTTCACAAAAATTTTTTAAGCGATCTCCACAAAAAAACGTTTTCCAATAACATTTTCAAGCGCTTCACAAAATTTTAACAATTCAAAAAATAGTGCTGTGCTCGAGCCGAGGACAGGCCAATTTTCGAGGACTTGAGGCCTCGAGGCCAAGGCCAAGGACTTGACCTTCGAGACCAAGGCCAAGGCCAAGGACTTCAAAATGTGTCCTCGAGGACGTCCTCGAGGACTCCACCTCTGCTGGCTACTACTACAGGCAAGGCATCCAGTACCAAACAAAAGGGTGAATGATGATAAAAGTGTATAAACTGTATTATGGGAGTGGTACCGTTGACCAACTACAGAACAGAATGCCAGTGCAAAACATGTATGATTGCAATTATTAATAGCAGCCTAATAATAATGATGATGCAAAACAGAATTGCAGGGTAGACTGCAGTAGAAATGCAGGATAGATACCGACTTCGTAAGTGCTGTTATAAAAAATTACTTTTAAATTTTGGCGAAGCGATGTACTCGTAAAGGTGAAATAATCGCAATGGAAAATCAATATGGGTGCGTATTTGTAATCGTAATCGGTGGAATCGATATAATTAAATAGGGCAGACCCTTTTATGGTCATTTTTTAATTTCAGCTTGCATGGGTGTTAGATTTTTGCCTCGGGTCAAAAAAATGAGAAATCCAATTTTTTTTTGAAATATTGTACCTCGTTTAGATACTGCCCCCGGGGCTTTTTTAAATCGTGCCCCCTCAAATCTTAGAATACTCATAAAATTGGTATTACTAATGCTGGATATGCTATGTTTGTACTCATTTTTGCTGTTTTTCAGAGAGGAAGACAATGGTGATTTGCAATTTAGCATTAAAGTTACTTTTATTTTTTTGAATTTTTCTTACAACTTAAGTTTTTCATGAGCGCATTAATTTCTTAACATTTTCTTTGAAGTTTTAGCACTGCTGTTTGCATGAAATAATGTCAGAAAAAATACAGGTAATGCAAAGCAAATAGCATTGATAGCTTTGATTTTATTGACTGGAATGAGCAGCTTTTTTTTTGAAGTAGTATTTTTTCCAATCCATTGCTTTTTTTCCAGCAGTAGTACACACAGTGCCTCACCAATTCGCCTTTTTGCGCCAGCGTATTGTTCACTTGCTGTTGTTGTCAACTTTACAGCTTGTTCCACTAACTGCATATGATTTGGATGATTTAGGTGAAGTAGTTGCTTAACAAACTGCTTGATATCTGTGTAGGTTTTGATTAATGGAGGGCTGGAGGCTCATGCAACACTAAATATCCTTTTTATGGGTAAGATAGGTGACGCCATTCCCGTGGTGGTTGTCTTTAAGCGTTATTAGATCAGTGTATAATGTTGCTGCAAAGTTACACCTGGGTAGATGAAATTTTCGGTCTGGATCTGGTTCTCATTTCTGATTTCCTTCAGCATATCTGATTTTCTTAACTTATTGACAGCTTTTGCTCTTACAGTCTTTTCCTCATCTCCCAGCATAGCCAACAGCAAATTTCCGGGATGAACAAAATAGCAATTCTGTTGCACGCTGTGCTGCAATGCTGTCAACTCATTTGTGCCAGAAAATAAGTTTATTTAGCTTGAATTTCTGTAAAAAGAAATTTTTCGTCCTTCCGAAATCGCGCTTATTTGTAAAATATGTTTTAACCAATATGCACCAACAATATATTTGGCGAGAAATCAAGCCTTGTCAAAACTTGATTTCTTGCCAAGTATGTTGTTGGTGTTTATTGGTAAAAACCCATTTTAACAAAATGCAATTAAGCAAATAAGCTGCAGCCTCATAGGTCTATTAATTATCGCTCTTTGCAACCTTTAAAGATTTTGCGATCGCAGCTTCGTTACTGCACATGAGCCCATTATAATCTTGAAAATGGATTAGATTGTAAAATGTAACTTCCAAAACACAAAAGACCACAATAGCAATAAATTTTTCCTTACAATCAGCTCAACAGTGTCATTTCGCGTGTTCTAAAAGTGAGTGAATAAAAAAAATGTAAATTATACTCAAAATGTTAACGGATTAACGGACTTCATTAACTTCCGTTAATTTCAGCTGAAAATAACGAATTAACTTTAACGGAGGTATGAAGTTTGCTAACGGACTAGTGGTTAACGAAGCTAACGTTTTGTATTAACTTGCCCATCTATGGTTGTCAGGCCTCCCGCCCCCCCTGGCTACGCTACTAGCCTCTCCACCCCATTTCTGAGTTTAGGCCTATAATATATTTGTTGATGAAACCCGTGTTCAAGTTTTTTACACTAGCGATAAATTTTATTGCTTATTTTTGGTCATTTTTTAAAGTTTTTTTTGATTTGTGAGTTTTATTTTTAACAAATTAGCCCCCCTTAAGCATACGCTTCAAAAAACGCTTTAAATCACTTTTTGGCCTATTTCAGTACGAAAAACAGTCTCAGAAGTGCTAAAAACGTGATATTTTTTATTTTGCGCTTTAGTTGACAGGCCAATGGAGAGGGTAAAGCCCCCCCCCTAGCTACACTACTACTTAGGATTAATGTTCTTGTCCTCGCTTAATGCTCACTTTTATAAGGTAAATATGTCACTTAAGAAATGATTTGCATTGTGTAGGCTTTATCGCTGAAAAGTGCAAGTTGTAAATTTTGATAATTTGGCGCTTTCAAATCAATCGGACCCGTAAAAGACTAATTTCTGTTTTGTAAAAACTTCGCAGTAAAAATTACATTTTTCTGTCCCTCCCCTCACAGGGCTTTAGAAATTATATCACAGTCACACGGCCTATCGAAAATTCACTGATTGCTTTTTTTCAAATAAGTTTAATATTCATATGCACGTTATGTTTACGCTGGTGGGGGATGTATCCCCCCATCCGCCCCCATAACTCCGCCACTGGTTGTGCTCCTATGCCTTTATCGCTGATAAGCGCAAGTTGTGAGTTTTGCTGATTTGGCGTCTTCAAATCAATCGGACCTGTAAAAGACTAATTTCTGTTTTGTAAAAACTTCGCTGCACAAATACTATTTTCTTGCACCCTTCCCCCTCCCCTTGGCTTTTGAAATTACGTATATCACAGTCACACGGGCTAACGACTATTCACTGATTGCTTTTTTTAGATAGGTTAAGTACCTTATTCATATGCACGTTATGTTTAGGCTGGTGGGAGGGATGCATCCCCCCCTAAATCCGCCATTGGTCCTAGCCATAACCACAACTCTAACCCTAAACCTAACCATAATTTACCGTATAAAACGTAAAAGTGTAAATGAGCGCTTACTTTCATTCTCTTTACGGATGTTACGTTGCATACGGATTACGGAGTACAATCTGCTGGCGTGTTAACGTTTTCCATTGAAGAGTTTGCAATCTCGCGCCAAACACGAAATCTCGGATAGTAACCCAAAATCTCGCGCCAAATTGATGCAGAAAATCTGATACTATATTCCTGATATAATCTAATTTTCAGAAATTCTGATATTCAGATATTCAGAAAACCATAGGTGCATGGGCGTAGATCCCGGGGGGGATGGGAGGGATATATCCCCCCCAGAATTTTGGCAGGGGGGGATGTTATCTAAAATATCCCCCCCAGATTTTTGACAGAGCTAGTTTAGCTTTTTAAGGGTTTAATCAACGATTCTGCAATCCAAACGTCCTGACTTCGTTCGATGTTGCGTACCGGTATTTTGCTTGCACCAAGCTTGCTATTGTTTCAAGTTGGATCATTGGACACCATCGCTTTGTAGTGCGATCTCAAACATGGCATTATTGCGTCATAATATGCAGATCTACGCATTACTCTGCTCTGCATTTTCTTCGTTCTCATATCTCTGCATCATTATCATTATGCGCGCTGCAACGTTACGTAATTACAACACAAGTGACCAGGGCCCATATGACAGAAATTTCCTCGTTCGCATTAATAATTTGTCTTTTGGCGTTTTACGTCATTTAAAAAATTGTAGTATGGAAAAAGTTGTTCTTTTTTACCATTGATCCAAAAATATGATTAAAATCTGTCATTCATTAAACTTATTACTGTATTATTAGTCGAGGAATTTGCAAGCTTAGAATAATAAGGCATGTTTTATAGTATTTTTTTTCATAACAATGCAATTACGCAATATATACTATACAGTACGCTTGAACGCATCATTTTGAAGTAGAACTGCATCTGACGTCACAATGAATATTTATTACATACTAACACTTGCTTCGTAAAATCTCGCAAAGGAGTTCGAACGAGCGGTTTTAACCAGGGTGTCGAACCGAACCTGAACCCGAACCGTAAACCCGAATAAACCGTTTCATTTTGGTGAACCCGAACCGAACCTGAACCAGCAAAATTTTACTTCAGTGAACCCGAACCAAACCTGAACCCTCAAAATTGTGCTCAAGTGAACCCGAACCGAACCTGAACCCCTAACAAAAGTAAGAATATATTTTTTCCATATCCGGATGCCGCTGACGCTGGTACACGCACAATAAGAGCAGTGGTGAACTTCAACAGGATCAACAATTTCTCCTTTTTTTTTCTGGACGAAACGAGTAACGACAGTTAAATTTTAAGTCAATGAACCCGAACCGAACCTGAACCAGTAATTTTTTTTTTGAGTGAACCTGAACCAAACCTGAACCTCGAAAATGGTGCTCAAGTGAACCCGAACCAAACCTGAACCGCTAAAATATTTTGAGCCGGAGCTAAACCTGAACCCGAACCGTTATTTGAAACGGTTCGACTCCCTGGTTTTAACGAGTGTTTGGCGAGACGGCTTGGAAATGGCAGTTTGTCTACGAAGGTTTTCTGTTCGTTAGCACCTTTTAGCGAGCGAAAATGGCCTTTACGATCTTGTTAATCAGTTCTGTCATGTCGGCCCAGTTTAGCTAAAGATTATGTCATTTTGATCCCGGTATCAATGAAGCGCAAGTACAGCAAAATTAGTGATTTTTTTCAGGTAACAAATATACCAGATAATAATTCAGACATCGACGCTAACAATAACGATACCCCCATTGATATTTTGGATAATGAAGCTGGCCTTGAGGAGAATGCTCAAGACTGCGAAGAGACAGATTCGCCACCAGAAAGAAGCCGTGAAAGAACTACTGCTTGTAGGCTTGCAAACGCGGAAGGGCATTCCAGGTTCAATGAAGAAGCTGCTGAAGCCAGTGAAGCGTTTCCACAAAAGATATCACAATTTACTGAGGCGTACCAGCCAACTGATATTATTTTTCCTCCAAAGCAAACAAAAACTTAGAACGTATACTTCCAGCAAAAATGGTATAAGGAACATCCATGGATACATTATGACAAGAACCTGAAAAAAATTTTGTGCTTCACATGTGCTAAAGCGGACAATTTAGGTTTGCTTACGTTTTGCCAAAACAAGGAGCCAGCATTTATAACAGATGGATTTGATAACTGGAAAAAAGGAAAAGAAAAGCTGAAAAAACATGAATCAACCGACACACATCGCTTTGCTGTTTATCAGATGAGCACAAGAGAACAACGTCCCATTACAGCACAACTCTCTGCCGCCAAAGAGAAACAACAAGCTAGCGCTCGACGATGCTTAATGAAAATATTTACAACCGCGAAATTCTTGCTCCGTCAAGGGCTAGAGCTTTTCGAGGTCATGAACAGGAGGAGGGGAATTTCAATCAGTTGTTACGACTGAGAATGGAAGATGACCCTGAACTTCATAGCTACATGCTCAATACTATTACATTTAGTTCTCCTCAAGCCCAAGAAGAGGTAATGAAAATGTATTGTCATGCTGTTTTACGAAAATTAGCGGCAGATATTATAAAAAATGAATTTTTTTCTGTAATTGTTGATGGAACGCAGGATATTAATGGTGTGGAGCAGGAGTCAATCTGTTTGCGACATGTTGATTCAGACTTGAATGCGCACGAGACATTTCTTGGCCTGTACGAAACATCTGCCACGGATGGTCAAGCAATAGCTAGTATCGTTTCTGATGTACTTCAGAGATTTTCCCTTTCAATTGATAAGCTGCGTGGACAAACATACGACTGTGCGGCCAATATGAGCGGAAAGTATAGCGGATGCCAAGCTGTGGTAAAAAATCTTCAACCATTGGCTTTGTTTTTCCATTGTTTTGCTCATGTTTCCAATCTAATAATGAAACATGCAGTCTTGGAGTGTTTTGCCTTCCGTAATGCTATTCAATGGGTACATGAATTAGGAGTGTTATATCAAAGATCTGGCAAATTTAAAGTAAGTTTTTAGATTTACATTGTCCGCCTGAGAACTACTAATGAGGTAATTGTTTGTAGTTATAGCACTAACATTTACGTGAGCCTTGCCAAAATGTCAAGGTATGTTAAAATTTTAAGAATGATTTTTAACTCGACGGTAGAAATTTAAGAGTAAATCAACTACAGTATCACTGAAGTACCCGACGGTAATTGTCTTTATCAGCGTAAGATAATATGTTTGTGCTTGCTTGCAGAGAATCTACAAAGATATAGCGGAAGGTAACAGCAGTAATGCTATAAGAGTTTTAACAATTCGGCCACTGTCCCACCCGGTGGCTATGCAGAGCTAAGGCTATTAAAGCCGTTATCGACAACTACAAGAGCGTTTTGGAAAGTTAAGATGATATGAAGAAATCCGGCAACTCGGACACTGCTGATAAAGCTCACAACTTGGCATTGTGCTTTGGCAAAGGGGAAACTTATCTTTGTCTGTTAATGGCTATCAAACCTCTAACTGTATTGGAACAACTTAACCGATCCTTTCAGGCCCGTTCGGCTAATATCTCGGGTAAGCCATAGTTTTAAAAGTAAATCGTAAGCTTACAGTATTTCTTGAGCTGATTAATTTAACTTGATGACTATTTCTGGTCATTTTTCGAGTTCGTAGTGCTCTAATTATTTTTACTATTTGAAACCGCCTAAAAACTAGGCAGAAACGCAGAAGCATTATGTGTTAAACAATTTAGAAGCTTCCAGTGGCCCCAGCTTCATTTGTTATCCTGTAAATTTGCTTACGAAGAAAAAAGTGTAATCTGCACCTTTTTTGCCACGCAAATACGTGACAATGACAAGGGTGCAAGCTTGGCCAACGAACTTTCGTTCCCGTCTCATTTTTTTGACAAGGATGTCAATTGTCAACTGTTGGTATAATATATGCTGTATTTGCAGAAATGTTGAATGCAGTCCAAATTGTCAAAGAAGAAATGATTCTAATGAGAGCCGACGTTTCATTGACTGCAACGTTTAACTCAGCTCTATCCACCATTGATGATTTGGAACTAACAGTACTTCATCTTCCTCGTAAAGAAAGTTTACCAGACGAGTCTCCAAATGTTCAGATTGAAAAGATGTATCGGCGCTACTACTTTCAGTTTCTTGATGCAATCATCGGCGATATTTCTACTAGATTTGAGCAGCACACCCGCGACTTTAATACGTATACCAAGCTTGAGCAAATGCTTGTAAGTGGAGAAGTTGACCCAAACTTGACACAAAATTATCCAGAGCTTGATGAAAGCACGCTTGGTATTCAGCTGAAAATGTTCTGCCATCAAACCAAATGCAAAAGCCTAAAGGAAGCTCGTCAAGCCTACCAAAAAATGCCCGATGCTGTGCGAGGTTTATTTTCCCAAGTATACATCTTAATGAAAATGTTCATTGTGTGTCCTGTCTCTTCTTGTGAATGTGAGAGAAGTTTCTCAGCACTTCGTCGACTAAAAAATTGGCTGCGAAATACGATGACTCAACAACGACTAAACTATTCAGCCGTTTGCCACGTGCATAAATCCGTTTTGGATGAAGTGGACACAGTTCTTTTAGCAACCAATTTCGTCAGCCGCTCTGATATCAGAAAAAACATGTTTGGCAACTTTCCTCCTATTCACCATCACAGCGCATCAATAACTGACTGCCAAACATTTGGAGTGCGATAAATACCTTAATGCAACAACAATTGCTGAAAATGTAAAACTTTTTTATAGCGACAGGGGCACAACTTTCGCACCCCCTTTTCCTAATTTCTTTGAAAATTTTTTGAAGCTAAACTTTTGATAGGATTAGTAACGCTTTTTGTGTTGTTTTATGTAAATCTTCGTTGTAATAATTTTCTATGATTGTATCTTGTTTGGGTTTTAAACGTTAGTTGGTCAAACAAAGGCCAAAAGGAACTTTGAAAAGTAAGTCCTTTGCGTTTAGGAACCCCTCTCTGATCTACAAACGGCACCAACATTTTTGACTATAGCAATCGCATCATCCCCCCCACTTTCAAATAGAGATCTACGCCACTGCATAGGTGGGCACAAGTCCGTTAATCGTTAATCCGTAAATAACAAAGCTAACTTTTTCATTAACTCGTTAATCCGTTAAAAACTTTTTTCATGTTAACGGACTAAATTAACTTCCGCTAAGTTCTCTTAACTTCCGTTAAGGTTTTTATCGTTAATATCTTGCAGCTTCGTTGTGCATTTGAACTTGTTTTTATCTTGAAATTAGATTAGACTGTAAAATGTAACTTTCAAAACATAAAAAGACCACCGTAGCGATAAATATTTCCTTACAATCAGCTCAATAACGTCAATACGTGTTCTAGAAGTGAGTGAATAAAACGAAATGTAAATTACACGCAAATTGTTAACGGATTAACGGACTTTATTAACTTCTGTTAATTAAAGCTGAAAATAACGGATTAACGTTAACGGAGGAGTGAAGTTTGTTAACGGACTAGTGGTTAACAAAGCTATCGTTTTGCATTAACTTGCCCACCTATGCAGAAAACTGATATTCTATTCTGATATTCAGAAAACCTGATATGCTATACAAGATCATCGATAAAACGGACCGCAACGAAGCGTACCGCACGTCGCTTGAGATTGAGACATCCAGCGACGTGCAGTAAAGGGAGTCGGGTGAGGTCGTGCCTCACTTTGTGGAATTGTGCAAGGGTGCAACGTACGTGTCAAAAGGGATGTAGCGTCAGCTCCAACGTAGCCACAAGTGAAAGTGCAATCAAAGCAATTGGTTATTAAGTCAACCCGGAGAGTTACTCTGATAGGTTGTTCAGCCGAGCCAGTCGACTGTATTGGGACGCGTCCATTTAACACATACGTTACAATGTCGAGAAACCCAGAACCTTAGGTAAGAGAGTAGCAGTATCTACGATGTTACCTTCACCACCTGAGGTCAATAAGATAGGCCTAATGGGCCAGCAAGCTATAGGCTACGCGACTTCAGTAAACCTATCGGACTCAATTCCCAGTCGGAAGTCAAGCTAGAAGCTTTTTTTCCTGGAAGATCGGTAAAAACATGGGACCAGTATAGAAAGCATTTTGAAAATGTTGCTGAGGTAAATGGATGGGACCAGGGGCATATTTAGGGAGGCCATTGGGCCATGATCGTATAATTGCGGTCGCCAGGATCGTATAATTAGCGTAGAATACTATGCAAAATTGTGGCATAGCCCCCCCCCCTTTTGCAAGTTGGGCAGAAGCTTTGATCACATAAAGGGAATCTTTGATGCGTTGGTTTTAGGCCTGCACTCGAAACATCGGACTAAACTTGAGTGAAGACCTTTTTTTTTTGCTCTTCACCTAACTTTGGGCGTAAAATCGGACTAATTTTGAGTGAAGACCTTTTTTTTTTGCTCTTCACCTAATTTTGGGCGAAAAATGGAACTGATTTTGGATGGAACAATTTCTTATTCTGATCTTTGTTCTTCTCAACTTTTCTGAAGTTTCTGGCCCTCCCCCTTTTCAAAATCCTGCGTACGCTACTGAGTGGGACACTTGCACTCGAAGTGTGCAGTTGCACACGAGATAAGACGTCAGACTTCGAGGTGAGGCAATTGAAATACAGACCTTTTTTTTTTGTTTGAAAAGACGATACTTCAGTACACCAATTTTCAGACACAAAATAAATCGACATGTCTTTCCGGTGAGAGGCAGCAAAATGACTTCAAATCCATTTCCAGTGGAACAGGCGCGGTCTTCGAGTCTGCAGCCTCTCACAACTCTTCGTTGTCAACCAAAGTTTTACACTATTTTATCAATTAATATATACGAAATTGTAAAAGCACAAAAACGAACAGCACAGGTGGCAAAGACTCAGGGCCGCAACTAGGGGGGGGGCAAAAGGGGGCGGCGCCCCCCTAAAGAAAAATTTCACCCCCCTAAAATTACCAGCATGCCCACCCAAAGTCCCCTTTTGTTGCGAGAAAGCAACTGTTTGTTTGGAAAGCAACAGAAAACTAGGAAATAAGCGGAACAATTTGGCGAGATGACCTTTCTTTTTGAGATCAGCAGAAAACTTAGAGAAAATTAGACCAATTTCGTGCGATGACCTTTTTTTTTTTGAGATCAACAGAAACCTCGGAAAAAAGTAAACAAACCCAAAAATTTTGGCCCCCACAGAATGAAATTTTGCCCCCCTGACAACAGCGTTCTAGTTGCGGCACTGCGAAGACTCCAACCGGAATTACAAAAACACTGAAGAAGCAAATACACACCGCAAAAGTATAACACACATGACAAAAGTACAACATGCATGAAACAACGACGAATCAGTTGTAAATCGAACTGTATGTAACTTACATACCGTACATAAAAAAAGACCAGAAAAAACAAAACTAAAAGACGTAATTTTAAATGTTTGATTGGTTATTTTTGGTTTACGTGGAAAAATTCTTAAATTTTTTAGATGAAAACGTATTTGTTTTTTTGAGCAATATTTCTGATATCAGCTGGTAATTCGTTCCAAATTTTAGGTCCTTGATAGCGAATTGAACGTTGAGAGTTTGATTTGTTGAAGTGAGTTAAAAAGTAATTCTCGCCAGTAACAAATCTGGTAGAATAAGAGTGCACTTTTGAAGGTAAAACGAAATATTCATTGAAACAAATTGGGAGTGATTTGGATCTAAATTTATACATTAATTTAGAGACTTCTAGTTTATAAATATTGTTTAGTTTTAGCAACTTTAATTCATCATATAATGGGCTAAGTTTTGTTTCGAAAAATGAAGTTTTGGTAATTGTTTTAACAATGCAGTTTTGTTGCACTTGAATTTTGTTGACAAACTTGGCGGCAGAATTTCCCCATGTAGCAATACCATATTGTAAATCTGAGTACGCAATACTAAAATAAACGTTCCTTAAAATAGGTGGAGGTGCATAGTGCCTTAGTTTGCTGATGATACCTCTAGCTGTAGTTAATTTTTTTACTAAGCTTTGTATGTGATGCTGCCATGAAAGCCGCTTATCTACACATACTTCTAAATATTTATCCACATTTTGTTCAGTTATATTTCCGTTGAATGCACGGATACATAAATTTTTGCAATCAATATTTTTGCTTGGTTTTAGAAAAAATACACAGTTAGTTTTAAAATAATAAAATACAGACCATAAAAAGTAAAAGTAATCTAAAACCCCCTACAGCCTGTATCGTCTTTCGACTCGTCAGGAGGGTATCTGCAAGGTAAACAAAAACTTTTATAACTTTCAAAATCTTTAAAACTATTAAAACCTTTAAAAAAAAAAAAAAACTTTTACAACATTAGGCTGTGATCCTACTCTGCCTGGTGCTGTCTACCGCTAGCTACACACTTGCCACCAGCAGGCTTGCTGCACAGCGAACTGGAAGGCGCGCATCACTAACGACATGCAGCGGCAAAACAGGATTGTCAGGCAAAACGGTTATGCACCAATGCGGACAAATGTACACAAACACCGAGAAACTACAGTGAAAAAGAAATACAAGGCAGTGTGGGCGTTAAAGTTAACAGATATGAGTAAAGATTATGTAACGTTACTGAGTTTAAATTTGCTTCTGTGCCTGCATTTGTTAAACATTTCAGAGCGCTTGTTAATATTGGTGCGTAAATCCGCTTTCAAGATTGCCAATTTCTCTTCTAAACACAGGTTGCAGGATCTAGCCCCGCTCGAGTAGGCAGAGGCTTGCTTTGTAATTTGCCATGTGATTTTCGGGGACAGTCCGCGGTCTTTTTCTTTCCAGACGGCCTTGGATAGCTCGGTTGCATGGCGTTTCTTGGGATGTTTGAACGATTGGTTGTGGTTGTAAAACCGTGCTTTGAAAGTGGTGGAACAGCTTCCGTAGTAGATCTTAGGACCATCGCTGCTCTCTAGCGTCGCTTGGTACACGATTGATTTCACATGGCAAATTACAAAGCAAGCCTCTGCCTACTCGAGCGGGGCTAGATCCTGCAACCTGTGTTTAGAAGAGAAATTGGCAAATCCAATTCAGTATCTTACACAGTTAGTTTTAGTGTAATTAATTGTTAGTTTGTTAGAAATGACCCAACTTTCAATTTTTTGAAATTCTTTTTCACTCTTGGATTTCAGCCCATCGTGAGTTTTGTCCTTGCATAACAGGGCATCATCATCAGCATAAAGCAGTACCTCTAAATCACAAGAATTCGGCAAATCATTTATATAATACACCGGCCAGTTGGTCGAGCGGTAACGCGTTCGTCTCTGAAGCGGGAGGTCTGAGGTTCAAATTTCGGGCCGGTCAAATCGGACACAGTGTTGCCAACGGCTCGCCACCGCTGCGACATTTCTTCGAAAGGAGCTGTGTTGCCCGGGTGCAATGACGCGGAGATGGGCCCCGTCAACTCGTTACACGCTTCGGCGTATTACAGCGAATATAATGAAAGATTTGATTTGATTTTGATTTAATTTATACTGTATAATACTAAAAATAGAGACGGCCCTAACTTGCTACCTTGGGGTACTCCAATTGTAATTGGTAACATTCTTGAAGTTTGCTCATTGCTCATTTGCTCATTCACGCTTGAGCTCGCTTGTAGATCAGACGTATTTTTTGCAGCTAGTTTGGCTATCAATTAGAACTTAAATTTCGGCTACCAGGCAAAATTTTCAGGCTAATTTGGCAACCAAGAAGTACTTCGTTTTGTTAGCTTGCAAAATATCTAGTCATCGACAGAAGAGAATTTCATTCAATACCGAAATTTTACAGTTTTTAATCAACTAAAAACAACGCAGAAATCAGCAGTCAGCAAGTTCTTCAGCTTCAGCCATATTGAATTTATCACGTGACAAACCTTCGACAATGGGTAAAAGATATGCGAGTGATAAATATGCTAAGCCTGTATCGGCATCACTTGACCAAAATGCCGTCAACAAACTGGTAAAGAAGGCAATTAAAACTTGGAAAGAGGAATATGAGTGTGAAATCGCTGCTCTGAAATTGGAAATCCAAGAAGTTAAAGATAGCCAGCAGTTCATCTATACTAAGTATGAAACACCCAAAACTGATTACGATTCTCTGATGGCAACCAATAAACAGCAAGCTGAAGAAATTTAACGGCTAAAAGCTCTTTCAAATGAATTGGAAACTCGAGTCGTTAAAGAAGGCGAAAAAGTTGAATCATCAGAACAATACGGCAGAAAGTTAAATCTAGAAATTACTGGAGTTCCCGTGAAAGACGAGGAAAATGATATTGTAGTTGAAATTGCTAAGCTTGCCAATGTGGATTTATCTCGAGACCAAATCTCTCCTTCGCAGCGACTGCCAGTCAAACCCAAATGACCTAGCAATAACGAAAATGTTTCTCCAGCACCCCCACCGATTATAGTTCACTTCATCAGTAGGAATGTACGGAATACTCTGTATGTCAACCGCCAAAATCTTCGACAAGCAGACTTCAAAACTTTTTCTGTGGAAGGTACTAGTAGTGTTTGTGTTAATAAAAATCTGACTCGTTATAGAAAAAGCTATTTTGGAGTGCTAAGCAAAAGGTGAAGTCTAGTCGATTCAAATATATCTGGACGGCTGACGGTAACATTTTTGTTATAAAGTGCGACGAATCTCATTTGCAAATGATTAAAAGCGAAAAAGATCTTGAATTGGTTAAGTGACTTAAACTGTTGTAAAAGACATCATTGTCTGTCGCCTGTCGATATATACTGTTATTAGGCTACAGCAACTTGTTTTGTTTCTGTTGGTTATTATTGTTTTATGCATAGCTAAATGGTCGCAAAAAATGTTGCTTCTTTCAAAACTAATGCGCAACAAGACCTGTTTGGGGGCTTGAGTGCACCTGCTACGTTTGATGATGTCAGAAATTTTAATTCTTTAGAGTTGAGTGACTTTATTCATGCAAATTTATCAAACAATATCAAACCATGTAATTACTATGACTTAAACTTCCAATTTGATACTTTTTCAGACTATAAAAACGAGAGGACATTTATCTTGCATGCTAATATTCGTTGTTTGCATAAAAATTTTGATAGTTTGATTGATTTCTGCGAAAGTCTAAGCGCAAAGCCTGATATAATATGTCTCACTGAAATTAAGTTAAAGGATATTCCTTATGCAAACATTAATATTCCTAATTATAATTTTTATCATTCTCCTACGCCAACCAATGCTGGTGGAGTAGCTACGTACATATCTTCGCGATTTGTTGTACAAAACGTATACCTTACACACAATTTTTGAAAACTGATATGTGCGAAGATATGTTTGTAGAACTATGCAGTCAAGATGGCATACAATATATTTGCGAGACAGTATATCGTCACCCGAATTGCAACTTCAAAACTTTTAACGCAAATCTAGAAACTCAAATTATGCAATTAAACAAGGATAGAAAAATTTACTACATTGCTGGTGATTTCAATGTTAATATCGATAGGAATTTAACTTCCGATTCAACCAGCAATGATTAATTATCAATACATGCTTACCAGTAACGGTGTCTCATGCGTGATCACCAAACCAACACGAGTGACCCCTAACAGCAGCTCCTTAATTGATCATATTTTAACTAATGATATGAATAATACAATTCATCCTGGTGTAATTTAAACGGACCTGCTAAGTGACCATTATCCGGTTTTTTGTGTTTTTTCAAAAAATGTGAGTTTTCTTAACCATAAACAAGTTCCTGTAAAGCCAACGTTTAGAGATTATACTAATTTTGCTCCAGAATCGTTTAAAGTTGATCTAAACAACAAACTGATTGAGTTTATTAAAAACGACCTATCTATAGCTAACACCTTAGTTCTAGATACTATGTATGACAAGTTTATTAACATAATTAAGCAAACAATCGACGAACATGCACCGATGAAAATCGCTTCGCAAAAGCGACAAAAATTGCTTGAACGACCTTGGATAACCCGGAGACTTTTAGTTTCTATTAAACGAAAGCAAAAAATGTATAAGACTCATTTTTTGTCTGAAGATGAAAACTTGATTTCATAATATAGAATTTATGCAAACAAACTAAACAAAATTAAATATATCGCGAAAAAAACATACTTTAATAAGATGTTTGATAAACACAAATCCAATCCACGAAAGACGTGGCAAATGATTAAATCTCTTCTTCCAAATGCCAAAGATTCGTCACCCACCATTAATAATAAGGCCAATAGCAATTTGAATAAGGCCAATAGATTCTATTTGAATAAGGCCAATAGCAATTCAATCACGACATAAATTTGAATAAGGTTTTGAATAAGGTTTTGAATAAGTAGGGTTTTGAATAAGTAGGCCTAATTATCTGAAATAAAGTTAAAGTTTGTAGTAGTTTAAATTTTCTGTGGTGATTGCATGGCTATCATAAACTCCATTCTGTGGTATGTTTCAATTAATATTGACTGCATGACAATTGACCTTTTGGTAAAGGTAGTCTCGGAATTTTATTCCGAAAGTGATATCTTGAATGCGAAAAAAGAACTTTTTGAAAAAGTGATCATCAATGATAAAACCCAAAGATTGATCAAGAGACAAGGCGACAATAAGAATGACATGAATTTCAAGGACATTCTAGAATTTTTGCACCTTCCAGATGCTTACATGAAAGATGACCCTTCATCCAAACCAATATATGCCACAGCAACCTGCAACTTCCCTCCTGTGGATGTTAAAAATATTGATGGCCTCACCATAGTCCATGACCTTAACATGGTAAAGGAAGAAATAAAATTCTTACAAAAAAGTCAAGCGCTGTGCAGCAGCTATCAGATCAACTGGCTGAAATTAGGAGTATGGTTTCTGAGCTTTCTGCCCTCACCAGAAAAAATGCTCCCAAAGATTTGTCACATTTATCCCTGCCTTTTCAGGACTTCCAATCAACGATTCCAAAGAAACCCACTTATGCGGAGAAAGTACTCAGTAAAACTTCTGAATCTAGCTCTTCGGAAATGGTGCATGAGCTACCCTCCTCTTTGGGCGCAGAAACCACTGAAAGTGAAACTTCAAAAGTCATCTCAAAGCAGCATCAAGACAATGAAAATTGGACCATTCCGACTAAACGAAAGAAACTTGTGAAAAAATCTAATGAAGGAAAGTTGAAGGGCTCACTGCTGCTGCCAGTGTCGAAAGTAGCCAAACCCGCAGAGGTGTTTATCTCCAGGCTGCAGCCTTGCACAACTGTATCTGCAATTGAAAATTTTGCCAAAAATCAATTTAAAAATGCAACATCAATTTCATGCACTCAGCTGAGAAGTAGATTTGACAGTTATGCCTCTTTTCACTTAACCATAGCTGGCATCTTATTCAAAGAATCTGTGAACCCTGAAAACTGGCCAGAAGGTGTTTTAGTAAAACGATTTTACGCAAAGTCCACAGCAGTAGATGATTCTCCTTCAAAAAGTGTAAATACCCCAACAACAAATTCAAAGGTCTAAGCATTGTTTCTTATAACTGTAGAGGTATTAAGAACTCTATAGTTGATATAAAAAAGTTGTGTGAAACCTATGATATTATATTCCTTCAAGAAACATGGATTACAAAACAAAATTTAGACTTTCTGTCCACTATCAGCGATCATCACTATTCCTTTGGTTACTTTCCTATTGATGAGTACGATGAGCTTAGGAAAGGTAGACCTTATGGTGGAACTGCAATATTATGGAAGAAAGAGCTCTCTGCAAAAAGAATTGTTAGTCATTCTGGTTCAATCACAGGATTAAATGTGTTATGCAGTAAAGGTAATATTCTAATGCTAAATGTTTATCTTCCTTACTGCTGTCCGGAGAATTTTGACTCTTACCAAGCCTACCTGGGTGAGCTTTCTGCCACGTGTGACAGTCAAGATGCCTATGCAGTCTACATAGTTGGAGACTTTAATGCTGGAAGAAGTAACCATTTTCGGCAATCACTAACTGAATTTTGTAGTGACAATAACTTTGTTATCTCAGATGAGAGACTGTTACCTGTAGATTCTTTTACCTATCTCAGCGATAGCCACAACTCTACCACTTGGATTGACCATTGTCTTTCATCTGCCTCAGCTGATCAATTAATAGATAGTATTAAAATCTTGCATCAATACTTGATCTCCGATCACCGTCCTTTGCTTGTTTTAATCGACTGCGTGCCCAGCTACACTTGTCAAGACAATAAAGACCTTCACACAAACACTTTTAAACACATCAACTGGCCGACCCTTAGTTCTTCTAAAAAAGTGGAATATTATCAAAATACTAAACTTGCAATGTCAACCATGCCTCTGCCTTTGAATGTCATAAGCTGCCAGAATCCTGGATGCAATGACGAAAATCATTTAGAAAGTATTTCTCAATATTACCAAAGAATCGTTAAATGTTTGCAAAACTCTTCAGTCTTTTTGCAAGTAACCAAGAGCAAACGTACTTTCCGAGTTCCTGGTTGGTCTGGATATCTAAAGCAGCATCACAAATCAGCTAAGTTAAGTTACCTGAATTGGATTAGA
The DNA here is from genome assembly GCA_963965965.1 of Trididemnum nubilum. Lineage (NCBI taxonomy): Eukaryota > Metazoa > Chordata > Ascidiacea > Aplousobranchia > Didemnidae > Trididemnum > Trididemnum nubilum. The sequence continues at coordinate 6,756,050 of OZ014481.1, read as the reverse complement.
AAGGGCAAACCCAAATCTGGCCCTTTATATCAAGCTATGAGGAGTAATAAAAAGCTTTTTAAAAGCACTTTCAGGCAGCATAAACGGTATTTGAAAAAATGTGCTACTGACACTTTGGCATCTAATCTGATTGGCAATAGCCCCACTAATCAATTCTGGAGACAAATGAGGCTGCAATCATCAACATCTGCTTCAGCCGTTCTCCCACCCGTAGTCAATGGAGTCTCCGGTGCCCAAAACATTGCAAATATGTGGCGAAATCACTATGGCCAACTACTCAATCAAAATGAAGTGTCTTCTAACAAAGGCGATCTAACTGTTTTTGATTTTGACGAATGCAAAACGGATACTTATGAGACAATAAAACCATATTTTTGTACGTTTCAACTTGCTCAATTGCTATCACAAAAATTGAAATTAAATTGTGCTCCTGGCTTTGATGGTCTATCTGCGTATCATATAGTTCTTGCGCATGAAATACTACTTTTGCATATCAGTATGTTTTTTAATTTATGTCTTGTTCATTGTTATGTCCCTAACTTGTGTAGTTATTCAGTGCTAACACCTATTATAAAAAGCAAACATGATGATGTCACAGCTATTTCTAATTACCGACCCATAGCTTTGGCTACAATATTTTCGAAGTTTCTTGAGCTATTCATTTTGCATATGATCAAAGAATTTTTGGTTAGTGTTGATAATCAGTTTGGTTTTAAGTCATCTCATAGTACGGATATGTGTCTGTTTTTACTTAAACAAACAATAGCACAGTACAACCATAATGGCAGTCCAGTATTTGTTGCTTTCCTTGACGCTTCAAAAGCTTTTGACAAAGTCAATCACGGTGTGTTATTCAAGAAATTAGTTGACGCTAAAGTGCCAATGATTTTTGTCCATCTATTAGCTAGATGGTACTCCAGCCAACGATCTTGCGTTAAATGGAATTCTGCTTACTCTGAATCTTTTAGTACCACCAATAAAGTACGGCAAGGTAGCATCTTGAGCCCTTTTCTATTTGCCATCTACATGAATGAGCTATCACTGATTTTGAATAAACTTAACATTGGATGTTTTATTGGTAACCGGTGCTTGAGCAATATCATGTATGCTGATGATATATGCTGTCTTGCCCCGAGCTTCAAGGGTCTCCAAAAACTTCTTGATATTTGTTGTGATTATGCAAATAGGCATGACATTACTTTTAACTGTACTAAAACTAAGACCATGATGTTTAAGACTAATCGTCTAAGCCTGTCTTTTGAGCCAAAGTTTCGGCTATGCGGTAACTCAATTGACTGTGTCAAAAAAATAAAGTATTTAGGTTTTGTATTGACCTCTGACTTAAAAAATGACGATGACATGAACAGGCAATTACGTTCTATTCATGGCTCTGCCAATAAGTAACGTAGGAAATTTTTTTGTTGCTCTAAAGCTGTAAAAAACTGTTTATTTCGTACATTGGTGTCTTGTCTTTATGGAAGTACTGTTTGGTGTATGTGTCGAAAATCGACGTTGAATCGTTTAAGAGTAGGTTATAACAATGCTTACAGGATATTGTTTTCCTCGACGCACAAGTATGTCTACCACGTTGGTCCAAAATAATGTGCCTACTTTTCATGCTTTGATCAGAAAGCACACAGCAAATTTCATGCTTTGATGTATCAACTCGTGCAACGTGTGGTTATCTGCGCTAGTAAGATCAAGTGACTTTAGGTGCGGTCCATACAATAATCATTTTGCGAACTTGCACCAGAATACCTAGCTTGGACCATATACTGGTAACGCAAGAACAAACGATTGGATTCTATCTTGCTTAAAGCTTTGTGTGTTTTTGGGTGTGATTAGTGTGTGGTTGTGTTTATGCCTCCGTACTGCTGGACCGATCTTTTTGAGTCCGTCAATAAATAAATAAATAAATAAAATTGTAGTAAATAAAACTGAAATTAATGACGCCGCCAGTATTGCGAACCAGTTTAATACATATTTTTCTAGTGTTGGTAAGAATCTCGCGATGAAATTTTCTGAACAAAATGACACAGATCATCATAAGTTTCTTGGTAAAAGGATATCAAACTCAATTTATCTTGAACCAAAATCTCCACAAGAGGTTTTTAAAGAGATCAATTCATTGAATCTCAACGAATCACCTGGGCTAGATGGCATAACTACTTATTTTATAAAACTAGCCAGCGACATTATTGCAGTTCATTGTCTATTTTGTGTAATTTGTCATTTTCCGAAGGTATTTTCCCAAATTGCATGAAAAATGCTAAAGTTATTCCTCTGTTTAAAACTGGCAGTAAAACTGAACTATCAAACTACCGACCAATATCACTGCTATCATGTCTGTCCAAAGTATTGGAAAAACTAATTTACTCTAGACTTATGAATTATCTCAACAAAAATTCGATATTACATCATAATCAATACTGTTTTCGCTGTGGCTTTTCCACAAGTCATGCTTTATTAGATGTGGTAACAACTACTTACGATAACATCAACAAAATGTAATACACTCTTTTGATTTTCATTGATTACAAAAAGGCGTTTGATACTGTTTGTCATAAATTTCTCCTTTCAAAACTAGAACATTATGGAATACGAAGCCCAGCTCTCAATCTAATTTCATCTTACCTAAATCACAGAACTCAATGTGTAAGCATTAATGATCGTCTTTCTGCTCTTAGTCATATAAGCTATGGAGTACCACAAGGGTCAATACTAGGTCCCCTTCTATTTTTACTATATATCAATGACATCAACAATATTAATACTCATTCTAACGATAGCATAAACTCAATGTGTAAGCATTAATGATCGTCTTTCTGCTCTTAGTCATATAGGCTATGGAGTACCACAAGGGTCAATACTAGGTCCCCTTCTATTTTTACTATATATCAATGACATCAACAATATTAATACTTATTCTAACGATAGCATAAACAATATGCTGATGACACTTATTGTCTCGTAATTAATGAAATTAATCTTGATAAACTGAAAGCTAAAGCGAATAAGTTGCTGCTTTGTACTGAACAATGGTCACCGGCTAATAAACTCACGATTAATTTTTCAAAATGCAAAGCCATGATTATTGCTCCTAAATTTAGATCACCTTTCTGTACTATTCCAATTTTAATTAATGACATTTCTATACCAATAGTCGACTCCATCCGATACCTTGGCGTAATACTGGATAATAAACTAACTTTTTCTAACCACATATCAAATGTAGCGAAAAAAGTATCTCGGTCAGTTGGCATCATATCTAAATTAAGACATTATGCCCCGACCTCAATTTTACTTAAACTATACTATGCTATACTTCATCCTCACTTGTTGTATGGTATTATAGTATGGGGATCAACCTATTAATCACACTTGCAAAAACTTGTATCCCTACAAAATAAAGGTTTAAGATTAGTTACTAATACTCTCAATTCCATCAACCCTTCGTAAGTGTGTCTTTGTTATACAAGCAAAATAAAATACTTAAATTATCAGATATCTATACTTATGAAGTCGCAATATTCATTCATAAATTTTGCAATAGGAAACTTCCGATTACTTTTCGAAGTACTTCTGTAAAACGGATACAGTACACAAATTAAGAACTAGGCAAAATTTAGCTTGCAAGTTTGCTATTCCGCGATACAACACATCTCGACTGCAACGTTCTATAAAATACGGCGGAATTAAGATTTGGATCTCAATTTCGTCTGAAACTAGAAATAGTTCCTTTAAAGTTTTCAAGAAAAAGTACAAACAATGTTTACTTGCGCTTTATTAAAGATTACTTTCATGCAATAAGATTTCCAAATTCACTCAATTAGCCTACTTTTTTTTTCTGGTACTACCATTCTTACACTTAAGTCAATATAGCCTGCCTTAGAATTTGTAACATGGTTTTTGCCTCTGATAGTATATTTTTGCCAATTTTTTTTCAATTTTTTTAACTGGATTTTCAACTGCAGTACCGGTAGTTTTTTTTTTGCTTCTGCTCTTTTGTAGTTTTTTTTTTTAAATGCTTACTGCTTTGCTTAGTAGTGCTCTGTTATTTCTATTTTATTGTATTGTGGAAACCTTCTCTTTTGTGGAGATTGTGGAGACCCCCCAAAATGGACCCCCAAAAATCAACTTTTTGAACTGCTTAACTTAGGGTGACAGTGTTTTTGATACCAGTAGATATTTAGGAGACGAATATTTTGACATAGTTTGGGGGTACCACCCCCCGAAAGCCCCCCAAATGGATACCCCAAAAATTAATTTTTTGATTGGCTTAATCTAGGCGTCAGTATTTTTTGATATTAGGAGATATTTAACAGACAAATATTTTGAAATAGTTTGGGGGTGCCAGGCCCCTGGGAACCCACCAAAAATCAATTTTTGGAACGGCTCAAGCTAAGGTGTCAATTTTTTGTAAATATGTAGATATTTAAGAGACAAATATTTTGACATAGTTTGGGGGTACCACCCCGTGGGGACCCCCAAAAAATCAATTTCTTGAACAGCATAAGTTATTGGGGGTGTAGGTGGGAAACTCCTGCCTGCCGGAGGCTGGAGTTCTAGGGGGAAAAACTCCCAGCTGCGAGTAGGCACGGGTTCGGGGGGCGGAGCCCCCAGCACTCAAAAATTTTGTATTTTTTTGGCAAAAATAACCTAAATTTAGACTTATTTTGATAAAAATTAGTGCAATTAAAATGGGGCATAGAAATTAGCAGTGGTAAAAGATGATTTTACTAGTTGCATTTATGGGCTATGTGGGAGGAAGCTATCGCTAAAATTTCATTTCTCCTATTTAGAAGCTGGTAAATTATAAAATCCTATACCGGTAGTTCAATAAAACTCTCTGTTCCAGCATGATAATTCACCTATAGCAACCGGTTTTGCGCAGTTATCGAATTACTGCAAATCTGTAAAATTTGCACTTCTGTAACAAGTTTTGGAACGCCTTTCGCTCTTAATTTGCGTACAGTTAAATCACGTGATTATACTTCACCACACCTAGCTACAATTTGGTTGGTCATTGTTAGTTTTTTTGGCGTATCTGCTAGCAGGCCATTTTTAATTTCTACAAGTTTTGCGTTTGTTAAATGGTGAACAAAAGTTAATTTACTGTTATTGCTACGTTATCGCTGCTGCCTCTGTTACTTTTCGTTTTTGGTTGGTTTTCTTTTATCTGTGGCCTGATCGCTTTTAGTTTCATTATTAAGGAAAACAATATACTATTTGGGTTGAAACTTGAGTGTTCAAGACAGCTAGACAGTGAAAACTTTTAGTCTCCCTCTGGATTTGAACCCCAGTGTTAGCTTTAGACGCAAAAGTTGAATCTGCAACAATTAGCAATGTATTTTTTGAAAAGTTTGTTTGTTTTCCGATTTTAAATCATGATCATAACATTAAAAATTATTCGGTTTGAATTTCCTCGTAACCAATGGAAAATGATGTCAAAGAATGTGGTGAAACTATCGTTGGTGTCTATCTTGAGTAAGACATCACTAAAATCTGCTCTATTCAAAGTCTCGTAAATTCTTTTGTTTCATCTATTGCTTGAGAGGGGTTTATTGAAGGTTTTCATGCAGCTGAACCTGCATGACTGCTAGGTGGTCCGCTATTTGAAAAGTAATTTTATGGCTCCAAATTTGCTCACTACGTTTTGCATTGGTCCAAATGTGATCAATATTGTTTTACTACTTTTTGCTGTAATTCAAGTGGGTTCATTAATGAGAGGATTGTATCCATGGTCAAACATCATGCCTACAAAATTTTCAGTCAGTTTATCATTAGAGTTTAATATTTTTAAATTAAAGTCACCCGTTACGTAATTTATGCTATTTCGGTTTTTTATCAAAGCTAAAGTTGTGCTCATCAAAAGCGTTAGATGAATGATTTGGTTATCTATAGATGGCGCCACATACATCTTCACAAGTCTCAACTTTCAAAGGAATAAAAAGAGATTCGAAGTATTTTTCATTGATTATAATCAAATCACTGCAGAGTTGATAAGAAATGTTTTTCGTTACATACATTGCTACATCAACTCTGGCTACACCACCTCCTTTGCTGATTGATCTCGCAATGGAGATATAGTGATATCCATAGATGGGCAAGTTAATTCAAAACGATAGCTTCGTTAACCACTAGTCCGTTAACAAACTTCACACCTCCGTTAACGTTAATCCGTTATTTTCAGCTTTTATTAACGGAAGTTAATAAAGTCCGTTAATCCGTTAACATTTTGCGTGTAATTTACATTTCGTTTTATTCACTCGCTTCTGGAACACGTATTGACGCTGTTGAGCAGATTGTAAGGAAATATTTATTGCTGTGGTGTTTTTTTTGTGTTTTGGAAGTTACATTTTACAGTCTAATCTAATTTCAAGATAAAAACAAGTTTAAATGCACAACGAAGCTGCAAGATATTAACGATAAAAACCTTAACGGAAGTTAAGAGAACTTAACGGAAGTTACTTTAGTCCGTTAACAGCACTTAGCGGAAGTTAATTTAGTCCGTTAACATGAAAAAAGTTTTTAACGGATTAACCAGTTAATGAAAAAGTTAGCTTCGTTATTAACGGATTAACGATTAACGGACTTGTGCCCACCTGTGGTGATATCCCTGCAAGGATTTGCACTGACCGGTACTGCAAGGTTTTTTTCAAGTTTTATTCACTGCTGTGACATCTGGCTCAAAATTTAATGATGTAACCAGAGATTGAAATTACAGAAACTTTCTCAAGCTTTGTTATTCAAAGTGTGTCGGCACCTTCAAAAGAAACCCGTTACGCTTCTTTGCGGTGCGTTTTATTGATGATTTTATCATTCTAAAATTTTGGAAAGATAACATTCCAGCTCTAGCTAAATAGCGTAAAGTCCGGCTCCGACTTCGCTCAAGCGCCGGTTCCAAGCTCCACTTTAGCAGAAATCGCAAAAGCCTCTCTAGAAAACTAAAAATATTGCGTTGGTGGACAAAGAAAATTTCTCCGAAGTTTAATTGCGCCCCGAAAAGTGAAAACCTTTTTTTTGCTTTTTTAGGAGTCAGGTTGCAGAGAAATGTGTACGCAGCAGGAATTGTGGGAGAAAACAGAAAACTTTAGCCTTAATGTTTGAACGCTACCCTCATTGTTCTTTAAAGAGATACTGCACAAAGTCGGTTTTATTGATGAAATGAGAACTACTTGAGGTAATGATGAGCTGCCCTAAGCCTTGTTTCACTATAATTCTCCTTAATCGAAAAAATAGATTTAATCCATTTGGCTCCGTATAACTAGCAACCTTGCGTTCGTGACATCAGAAAAGGATTATTTTGCAAGATTTCTAGCTGAATAAGCAACGCCATGTTCAATGAGCGAACATGGCGTTGCATATTCTGCAAGAAATTTTGGCAAAATCATCGTTTTATGATGTCACGAACGCACGGTTACTAATGGAATGGAGTCAAACAGGCTAAATCTATTTTCGCGGATAAGGAGAGTACTAGAACAAAGTTTGGGACACCTGTTTATTTCCTCAAGTAGTTGTTGTTTCTTGAATACAACTGCTTTTGAGCTGTATATCTTTTGAAGGGCAAATTTTGCTACCACAGCAATTCGTTAAATCATCTTTCGACTTTGTGTATTTGATGATCGGCAAACTTGTAGCAATATCCAAAATATCTTATGCATTTTTTAATGTAACTAACGGCACGAATTCATGAGCGAAGAAAGAATTATTTTTATTGTTAAAAGAAGCAATCAAACAATAAAACAAAAAAATAAACAAATAAACAGCAATAATACACCCGAGAAAAAATAAAGCACCACTCACATTCAGAAATAGGTTTACTCACGGAGAAGAATTGACCTTCCTGAACACATCATTTTCACGCAGCAAAAAACGTCTAACTCTGCTACCACGACAACTGATCTACAAATTACAGTATAGGTCTATGAACATGGCAGGCATAGGCGTAGCCAGGGGGGGCCCAGGGGGCCCGGGCCCCCCCCAATTGAAATACCACCAATGATATAAAGTTATGATAACGTAGCCTAGCGATGTTTAGTTGCAGTTACGGACGACGAGAGAGCCCAGGGAACCTCTGACTAACATCCAGGGGGCACCTAAGTAATAACCAGGGGACCCTTAACCGACAACCAAAGGGCCCTGGGGCCCCTAACTAACGACCAGGGGGCCCCTAAACGACAACCAGGGGGCCCCTAAGTGAAAAACGGGGGCCCCAGAACCTCTAACTGACAAACAGGGGGCCCCTAATTGACGACCAGGGCCCCCAGGGCCCCTAACTAACAACCAGGGGCCCCAGGGCCCCTACCTGAGGACCAGGGGGCCCCTAACCAACAGCCAGGGGGCCCAGCGGCCCCTAACCGAGGATCAGGGGGCCCCTAACCGACAACCAAGCGGCTCCGGGGCCCCTAACTAACGACCAGAGGACCCAGGGACCCCTAACCGACAACCAGAGAGCCCCGGGGCCCCTAACTAACAACCAGGGGGATCGGGCCCCTAACTGACGACCAGAGGGCCATGGAGCCCCTAACTGATGACCAAGGGTCCCGGGCCAGGAGCCCCGCAATTCAAATTTTTAACAATACATACGCAAAACCTGTGAAAAATCGAAAAGTTTTGTGCTAAAAGTTGCAACCCCAGGTCCTCGTTTAACGTTATTATGAACTTAATGCTATAACACAGGCGGTAATGCAAACCCCCAACTGAAATACTACCAATGATACATATAATGAGAGCATAGCCAGTATGTTGTCCTTGTCCGGAATTGCAGTTTTTTTAATTTAGGATATACGCGTGCAAAAGTAAGTAATAATAATGACGACCAGGTATCCACGTCATAATAATGTCATTCAATTCCTGGAGGTTTCAAAAAAACTGTCAAGGTACTTGACTCGAGTCCTCCACGTTTTGGAAAAAAAGTTTGTTTAATTTTGCTTTAAATGTTTTTTTTTTATGAAAGAACTTGAGGGCGCGATCTTATCTCAAAATCATAGGCGTAGTCAGGGGAGTGGCCCAGGGGGCCCGGGACCCCTCAATTGAAATGCCACCAATGACAAAAATTTGACAAAAAAATCTTGTTTCTTCATTTTCAGTTTCTTTTAGCATCTTTGCGTACAACAGTAATTTACAATAAATAATATTGACGACCAGGGGGCCCTGCGTACCTCCTTAATTCAATTTTTTTCAACCAATTTAAACGTATAACCAGGGTGAAATCTAGGATTTTTGTTCTAAAAGTTGCTATCTCAGGCCCTCATCTTAACTTTTTATGAACGTAATGCAATAACCGGCACCGTATTTGCCATATGGCTAAGTGCCAGGCCCGGCTCTCAGATGGTAGGACTGTTTTTGGTCTTCACTTATATTTGCCAGGAAGATGTTTCAAAAAAATTCTCTAAGTGCCAGGGGCCCCGCGCAGTGTAAATCCGGCCCGGGAATAACATGTTTAGTCAGCGTAACTATCTATTGTACCAACGATTCACCTCGCCAGTTTTTACGCACGAAATACTTTTTAAAAAATAGCTAGGGAAAATGCTCATCGAACGAATTATTGAAATTGAATTGAGGGGTCCTGGGCCCCCTGGCCGTACATGTACTCCTGTAACTGGTTAACTTCATGACAAAACAAAAATCTCTAAAGAAAATCTTCAAGTGGATTATCATTTACTGCTAAAATATTGCAGGAGGCAAGGTGCCTTACTTCCCCCTACATGGACCAAATCACCCACAATTAAAATTTTACACTATAATGCAAGATTTTAAACATGTTTTGGAATTTAATTACAAGTAAAAGGAGGATTGAACAGTTAAAATTTTTCGATTGGCTTTCTAATGTTAAAAATCTAGTTCTTTTAAATGGCTGTGAACACGTGCGAAATGTGATCCAATGGGATTAAAATAGCTTTTTTTTCCAAAAACTTACAGAAATCGCCCAGCGGCTGGGGGCTTCGCCCCCAGACCCCCATTGCCACCGGCGGCTGGGGGCTCTGCCCCCAGACCCCCCGTCTGTGGTAAGTTTGAGTACACTAGCTTACTCAACACATCTAAGTTAGACATTTGCATTTTCTAACGATTAGTTTTCGCCCTCTCCCTTTACCATAATCTTGGTTAAGTGCAAACAAACTACAGCTTCAGATCTTCCATTCTACGATATCTTTGCCCCACAGAAACATCCTTTTTTGAAAATTTCTGATAACGTCATTGCATGTCATTTGTGTTTTGGCCCCCCCCCAATCAAAAATCCTGGCTACGCCTATGATGGCAGGGATACATGAATAAAAAAATTTCTAGCTGCAAGCCTGCAAGTATCACGTGATCGTGTTTAAAATCCGTAAAATCGAAATTTATTTGTTTTTTGAAACGAAAATGCCGAACGATAGTCAAAAACTACTTTGCGATTGTGCACCTCGAGAAAAAATAGGCAATGAAGACGTAACAAATTTTAAAATTATCGATTCCCAAACGCAAATTGCGCAGCAGCAAAAAAATGCAATTCCGCAACGCAAATTGCGCGATTTGCGAACTATTTTACGAGACTCCCACTTCTGCAGTATTGCCATTTGCCCCATTACCGAAAGATGGAACAGCCGAGAACGCTATTATCAATTATAAGCAAAATTGCCGAAACGGCGCCAGTATTAATGCATGTCCAGTTACCCATTGTCCAATTCTGCTTATACGCGCTTAAATTCTTTAATTGTTTGTTTTCCGAACATTGACGCTAAATGTGAATTTACACAGTATCCGTTTTTTGTACGTTTTTGCTTCTCCGTGAAAAAGTATGCGCTTTTTCATCCGCATTTTTTTGATTTCATATCCGTACTAAATAGACTGTTACATATAGATAAAAATTTGGTTGAAAAATTTTGTGTATGAACGATAAGAGCGATATTTAAAAATAGAGCTGTACCCCCTTACAAACTATTATCCAGTATGAGGCATTCTGGTTAGTGCGGATATGTACTTATAAAAATGCAGATGGAAAAGCGCGTAGTGTTTCACGGAGAAGCAAAAACGAAAGAAAAAAAAGAACATCTTTTTTTCTTTGAACTTGGCCTTGCTTTTCAGTTGTTCAACTTAAAGATTACTTAGTGTCATAGGCGTAGCCAGGATTTTTGATTGGAGGGGGCCCAAACCACAAATCACTTGCAATGGCGTCATCAGAAATTTTCAAAAGAGGAACTTTTTATAGGGCAAAGATACCGTAGAATAGAAGATCAAAAGCGGTGGCCAGGTTTGGCACTTAAGCAGGATTTTGCTAAACGAAGAAGGCTTAAACCAATAGTTAGAAAGTACAAATGCTTAACCTGGGAGACTTTTGTTTAGTAAACTCGTGTAACTCAAACGCATCACAGACTGGGGTCTAGGGGCGAAGCCCCAGCCGCTTTGCATTTTTTTGTAACTTTGTGGAAAAAAAGCTAGTTTGATGCCATTGAATCACATTTCGCACGTGTTCACAGCCATTTGAAAAAACTAGATTTTTAATACTTAAGAGTTAATGGAAAAAATTGAATTGTTTAATCTTCCTTTTACTTGCAATTTAAGTCCAAAATACGTTTAAAATCTTGTATTTTGGTGTTAAATTTTGTTAGTGATTTGGCCCAGGTAGGGAGAAGGAAATTGCACCGCCTCCTGCAATATTTTAGCTGTAAATAATAATCCACTCGACGATTATCCTTAGAGATTTTTGTTTTGTCACGAAATTACTAGTTATAGGAGTACATGTAAGGCTAGGGAGCCCAGGCCCCCTCAATTCAAATTCAATACTTGGTTCAATGAGCATTTTCCCTTGTTAATTTTTTTTGAAAAATTTATTTTGTGAAAGAATTAGCGTGGTGGAGGTGAATTGTTATTGAAAAATGGTAAAATAAATGGTTACGCCTACAACCATGTTATTCCCGGGCCGGAGTTATATTGCGCGAGGCCCCTGGTAGTTTGGGAATTATCGCAACATCTTTCTGCCAAATGTAGGTGTAGACCAAAAAAGTCTCACCATCGGAGCGCTGGGTCCCTGGCACTGTGCCATCTGGTAAATCCTGCCCTGGTTGTAGCGTTACGTTCATAAAAAGGTTAGATGAGGGCCTGAGGTTGCAACTAGTGGAACAAAAACCCTTAATTTTACCCGGGTTATTGTACATTTAAATTGGTTGGCAAAAATTGAATTGAGGGGCCCCGGGCCCCCTGCTTGTCAATATTAATGTTAATTACTGTTGTACACGTGTAGTGTTGTAGCGGAAGATGCTAAAAGAAACTGAACAAGCAATAGTTTTTTTAATCTCATTTTTATCATTGGTGACATTTCGATTGGTGGGGGCCCGGGACCCCTGCCCCCCCCTAGCTACGCCTATGCTTTGTATAAAGTTCACTGATCACGAAATAAAAGATTACATTAATAAATTCCTAATTCTAGACATGATCTCGCGCATGAAGCACGCATGTTTTGAAGTTGACAGCAACCAAAAAATTTTGCCCTGATTGGCTCATGTTCAAGGTGTGACGATGTTTACTCGATCCGCCGTCGTTTTTTGCGTTTTGTTACAACTGTACTTTACAGTTTACAAGCTTTGCTTTACAGTTTACAAGCTCGTAATTACTTCACGTCGAAAAGTTCGTTCCATGACCTATAGTGCACAACGCTTTTTTGAAATCATCGGCAAATTCTTGCACCCCCTTCTTGAACAGGGATCACCAAACTTTTTTCGCTGAGGGCCGGATTACGTCGAGAGTAGCGGCTGCGGGACGAGTGCGAATTCAGAACAGATATACATGTATTTGGAATTTTCATTGAATCGAATTGAGCGCAATAAACAACAAAGTCAGCGGTGGTACAGAAAATTTGTGATGGAAATCGATAGATTGCTGGAATAACAGAGTAACTACTGCAGTGATGTACTGCAGGCAAATCGTTATCTCGAAAAAACATGTACATTTTTTGGCCCAATCTTTCCCCATTTGTAGTGGCCTAATGCAATGAAAGCACAACTCCAACAGCAGCACAAACCAACAGCTACCTGTGTTATGAGGCAACCATCAAAAAGACATTCAAGTTAAGTTTTTCACTGTTGACCAAAATGTTGGGATTAGCCCTAAAATGCATTTTCACCAAATTTAAACTTTATTCGCCTTGCCGTTTTCAAGACATTTAAGTTCAAAATTGCTAATTTTCCTCTTACTTCATTTATTGACACCAGCTAATTATACATTTCTAACCTTTATACTTTGTTTTAGAATAACTCTTCCGCAAAACGTTTATTGAAAATCATGAACACGCAGTAACTACTTGAAATTTTGTTTCTAATTGGCAACCTTGGCAAAGTTTCCAAGGGAAAAAAACTTTTCTGAGAGGAAATCTACTCTGTTGCATCTTAGGAACGGACGGCCGTAGAAAACTCAAATTTGGTGAAGTTAGTCTTCAGATTCGTCAAGTTTTTGTTTTTTTTTTCAGAGAAAATTGAGCAAAAAATTTCCGACCTGAATGCCCTTTTGAGCGAGTAAGGTTGCCCTGTTGAAAAAATGTAGAAATTCAACAACAACAAGTCAACATCGAACTAAGAACGAACAACTTTAGCAAGGAAGTTTATGTAACGTAAAAAAGAAAGCAAAGCCGAAGCAACAGCTCATACAATACGTTGGACAATTGGGATATTTTAACAGTTGTTTGGTGTCATAGTGCCAACGAAAATTATACTCTTTAAAAACAGTATCACTTTTGTTGGATATCAGGCAACGAGCTATACCATTTTTGGCTTCCGCAAAAAATTCTGCTCTTACCATTTTTTCATTAAACATCCGTCACCCAGAATCAACTCTTTTTTTTCGTAGTCATTTGAAAGAATACAATATTGGTAATACTAGATTCAACAACAACGTCAATCTTTTATAAAAAATTTGTTAACTATTTTGCGTTACAGTTGTAGTTTAGCTTTATTTCCGCAACATGTGGCGGGCTTGATGAAATCAATTTGCGAGCAGTAGTTTGGTGCCGGGGCGCCGAGAGCCAAACGTGGGCCCGGAGACAGTTTAAATATTGGGCCCCCTTATATTTTAATTCAACGCTACAACTTACAAGCCACACGTCTTGGTTTTTCTTTTGATTACCGAGGCGGTGTAAGCAAATAAGACTTTCAACAAAACGATGTCACTCTGAATCAGAGTTGTAAACCCGAAAACCTAAACCCGAAAACTAATTTGAAGCCCAAATCATGCCCGAAAAAACCCGAAAGTGAAGTTAGGGCTGAAAAGTTTAGCAATGTTGCCAAGTTCTTTTGATTATATTTGTGGGCACCTAAGACAAAAAGCACGTCTCAGGCCCGAATTAAGCCCAAAATTTTTGTTAAGTTTAGGCCCGAACCCGACCCAAAAAGCCCGGCCCGACTTACAACTCTGCCTTGAATAGCGACAATTACAGCTACAAGTGCGGGAGCGAAGCCCCCGCTGCTGAAACATTTCTATAAATTGTGAGCCAAATATGCAATTTTGGACATTTGTAAACCAATGCTGCAAAATTCTTTAATTGTCAGAAGGTCTATCGACATCGTGCCCGAGTGATTAAAAGAGGGTCGTTTTTATGACAATTATACGATTAATTTGAAAGTGTGGTTCAGCCACAGCTCACACCACTGTCGCGGTGTTTCGTCCTCGGGCGGGACTTTACGACACTTATTTTTGCTAGCTGTAAACTGGCGAGTAGCAAAAGAATTGCTTTAACAACTCTCAACAAATCAACAGAACACTTGAAACTCCTTAGCGGGTGCGGGCAGTGGTGGCCTTAGGAAAGGGGGGGCCCCTGTGCAAATTAAATAGGGGGCCCTTTTCTTTACACACCACTTTACAATATTTATCTGCACTTGCAATTAAGCACAACAATGCATTTCACAAATAACAAGACCAGAAGACCAATGCTATTGCAGCCCTAATTAAATCAAATGTTTGTTCATAAGTTCCTCTCATCTAGATTATCAACTCAATTAATTGCAGCAAATTAACGTAAACTGCTTTATACTGCTTAGCATATGATATGCTGCATAGTGCATACGTTGTCAAAAACCTATTACTGCCAGCTGCTGAAAGCAGTTAAAAACAAAACTAGTGGAAAAACGACTTCTTGAGTCATAGGCGTAGCCAGGATTTTTGATTGGGGGGGGGGGGGGGGGGGGCAAACCACAGATCACATGCAATAACGCCATCAGAAACTTCGAAAGAGGAATTTTTTGGTGGGGCAAAGATATCGTAGAATGGAAGATCAGAAGTCGTGGCCTGGTGTTGGCATGTAACTAGGAGCTCGTTCAAGGAGAGAGCTTAAACCAATAGCCTAGTTAAAATGCGAAAATGTGTAAATTGGGAGACGTGTTTAAGTAAAGAAGTGTACTGTAATTCAAACGTATCACAGACGGAGGTCTGGGGGCGGAGCCCGCCGGAGGCTATGGGGGTCTGGGGGCGAAGCTTTCAAATGTTAAAAATCTATCTGGGGGCGAAGCCCCCAGCCGCTGGACGATTTTTCGAAATTTTTTGGAAAAAAAGGTAGTTTTAATACCATTGGATCACATTTTGCACATTTTCAGAGCCATTTGAAAGTACTAGATTTTTAACATTTGAAAGCCAATTGAAAAAATTAAGTTGTTCAGTCCTCCTTTTGCTTGCAATTTAAGTCCAAAACACGTTTAAAATCTTGCATTTTGGGGTTAAATTTTATTAGTGATTTCGCCCAGGTAGGGGGAAGTAAAGTACAATCCCTCCAGCAATATTTTAGCAGTAAATAACAATTCAGTCGATTATTTTCTTTATAGATTATTGTTTTGTCTTGAAATTAGCCAGTTATAGGGGTACATATACGGCCAGGGGCCCAGGCCCTCTCAATTCAAAAATTTGTTTAACGACCATTTCCCTTACTGAAGCTAATTTTTTTCAAAAGTATTTTATTGCATAAAAACTGGCGAGGTGGAGATGAATCGTAATTGAAAAATGTGCAATAGATAGTTATGCCTACAAACCATGTTATTGTCCGAGTCGGATTTACGTTAAGTTGGGCCCCTGGCACTTTGAGATTTTTGTAATTTTTTCGTGCCAAATACAGGTGAAGACCAAAAAAAGTCTTATTTGAGCGCGGGGCCCTTGGCACTGTGCCATGTATTAAATCCGTCCTTGGTTATTGCATTACATTCATAAAAAGGTTAGATGAGAACCTCAGTTAGCAACTTTTAGGATAGAAACGCTTAATTTCACTCGGGTTATACGTTTAAATTGGTCGGCAACATTAAATTGAAGGAGCCCTGGCCCCCTGAAATAGTATTATTGTTGGGGACCCATTTAAATTAGAAGGCCATATAAATATTCTTGTAGGGGGTCCATTTAAATTGGTTGGCAAAAATTAAATTAAGGGACCCTGGCCCCCTAGATCAATATTGTTGTTGGGGGCCCATTTAATTATTAATTATTGTAGGGGGCCCATTTAAATTGGTTGGTAAAAATTAAATTTAGAGGGCCCGGGCCCCCTGGCTCAATACAATTGTTAATTACTGTTGTACGAGTGTACTGTTGTATGCGAAGATGCTAAAAGAAACTGAAGCTGAAGAAACAACAGTCTTTTTTGTGACATTTTTATCATGAGTAGCATTTCAATTGGGGGGCCCCTGCCCCCCCGTGGTTACGCATATGACCTGAGTAGCCTAACAGCAGCAAGCAAAAAAAGAAAGAGTAGTAAGTTGACTTTACCAGTAAATTTTTATTATCTGTTTACTAAATCTGACTTAAAAGTTAATACTAATATTGTCTTGGAAAGGGGGATATGTGTAATAACATTTGGAACAAGTGCATCTTGAGGGAGGGGTACATATGTAATGACACTTAAAACAAATGTATAAACTTTTTATCATAATTTGCTAAAGTTTTTCATAATCAAATTTTTCTGCACGCGGTAGGTCAAATGGAGGGGCCCCCAGAAGTGGGGGGCCCCTGTGCATTTGCACACTTTGCACATTCCTAAGGCCACTACTGGGTGCGGGTTTGTTCAATGCATAGCGCTATATTGCCACTCTCTCGTGGGAGAAACAAAGAAACAAACACCAAACAAAAGATTACTCAGCTATAATGACCAGTAAATTAGCGTATAAATCTCATTGTAAACGAATTTGAATTGTGCAAAAGATTTTTGGCATTTGTAGAATTAAAATTGGTGAATTAAACACAGAATAGAGTTGTCAGTCGGTTCTGGTTAGGGCTAAAGTCTAGTTTGTTTTACAAGCGTTTCAGCAAGACAATTTTTTCTAAGCAAGACTTATGTTCCAGATGCATTAAAATAAATTAGCGCACCAATTAATTTATGAAAAAATAATAGTTAAAATTAATGGTGCTTGACTTCAACAGGTTATGTGTTCCTTTACTTACCTCCACAAAGTTCTGGTACGGGCCTGAAATCTTGGCCCATTGACAACTCTTGACACAGGATTTAGCAAACACTGCAGCAAACTAAATTCACGATTGGATTGAAATGCAGAATTTAAAAGGGAAAATATTGCTATCTGCTCTGGTCTACTCTTGCTATCTACTCAAGCTTTTTTATCACAAGCATATCGTGAAATTTAGAGTTAAGGCTTAGATATATGCTTAGCGGTTTTCAAATTGAATGTTCAAGTTATGCATAGATGCAAAGCACAAGCCATTATTGTTCTGGCATGCTACAGTAAAATAGCCATCAAACACAAGATCAAATATTTGTAAAAATGCATGTAAAGTACAATCCCAATAATGACCGATCATGATTGCTTCTATGAAGCTGGGAGCTGTTCAAATGTCATATGACGGCCTCTGGAGGGGAAGGGCGGTAGCAAAGCGTTAAATTACACACAAAAAGATGATGGGCTATAACGTCAAAACACCGTCATATACGGGGGGAAGTGGTGAGATTTGCGGAAAAAATATCATATGATAATTGAATAGCCCCTTTGGCGAATCACTCCAAAATAAATGAAAGAAATATAGCTAACAAATTTGAGGATTTAGTAGTGTTCGTTTATGTGTTTAAAAGCAAAAAGATGACTGAGTATTATATGCTAAGCATATGCTGAAGTTTTCTTAAATCCAGGCTCGGTATGCTCATAAGTAAAAAAAAAAGTAAGTGATAGGTGAAGCTTTGGGACAGTAAACTGTATGCTGTTTAAGATACAGCGTGAAATTGAACAAGCAAGATTTTTTTTACTGAGTGATTGGTGCCTTGCGCGCTTCGAGGGGGGCCCGTCCTGAGCTAGTTAGCGGGGGCCCTTATGCAAAACCCGCAGAGTCAGTTGCAGTCTATCCTTAGCGGCCTACTCTTAGGTAGCCTACTTGATACTGTTAAAAGCCAATGTTAGACCTTAAAATACCCTTATAGAAATGGCGTTAGACACTACCACGATAATTATGCACAACCACAGAGCCAGTGGGGGCCCGTCCTTGGACCTGAGTTTGTCAGTGGCGACCCATATACAGAACCCGTGATGTCAACGGGATCCCATATGCAGAGCCCACGAAGTCAGGGGGGGTTCATGTGTAGAACCCGCGGTTCAGCGGGGGGCTATCCTAAGCTAGTCATCAGGGACGTATTCTTAGCTAGTCCTCCCCCACAAAAGAAGACCTTTTTTTTGCAGAAAACCCTGTTTGAGTTGGAGCCTGGCTCCAATGTTATGATAATATCTGCACGTTGCTTGCACAGCAGCGATCGCTGTTCACTTTTCAGTGTGATCTTGATGGGCCCCCTGAAGTCCATGGGCCCCGGGGTAATTGTCTCCCCTGCCCCCAGTTGGAGGCCCTGGTTTGGTGATCTCTTGTGTAAAGTAACCAGCCAATTCCGGTAGTTTACGATAGTCAAAATTGCAATAAAATATTTGGTTTTTTGCTTTCATTTTGGGACTGCGGTTACAAAGATATTCAGCAAATACTAAAAGATAACCCACCGAAAAGTTTTTGGAAACCTGAGTTTGTTCTCCCAGCCTAAATTTCCAAAAAAAAGGGAAGGTTTACCCAAATTGGATTGGTCACGTGATGTTACTGGAAGTCTAAATATTATTCAGTCTCGCTTTTCCCAGGAAATTCAGGTTGAGAAAAGAGATTCAGGATTTCGGAAAAGTTTTTTTTGGGATAAATTTTTGTATTAGTTGAATTTCTTTGCAACTGCAAAATGAGAACAAAATATTTCAAATATTATATTTTGATTTTAGCAATTGTGAACTACCAGACTGGGCTGGATGCTTCACCTCCTTTAAGGCCTAGTCAGCACTGCGTGTTTGAAATCATAAGCCTACGAGCGTATACTTAAAAGATGGTACAATTTAGAGTTTTCACCAGTATACAAATATCAACTACGCCTAAAAACTAAAATTTGGAGTATTGCTAAAATCGATTTCGGTCTTAAAGGACTATTGAATCCAAAATCAATTTCAGTATAATGCTACTTAAAATTTTAGTTAAAATGTAGTTGATTTTAATATTATACCGCTACTAAAACTGATTTTGTGAAAATGCTAAAATGTTCCACTTTCTATAAATTGTATCAACAAAATCGTCATTTGGTAGCTCTTCGGTCTGGTTTCGATTCTCTGTGTACCCCCATCGATAATATTCAGTTAATCGTTTGTCGTAATTTTAGAAGTTGAATCTCATCCAAAGCGACAATTTGGTAAAAAACTAAAATCAAAATAATGTGTTGGCGATTCTTCATTCGTATAATCGAGATCATAATATTGCGTTGCTTTGATGTAGAATAATCTAATGGCAAAACCAAAATCTTTAAAAAAAAATTATTTATCTTAATATACAGTAACCTCGACATTCGATGCGTAGCCATCTTCAGTTATCATTAAAAACTAAAACAAACTCTATCTGTAAACAAATTTTTAACCTGAAACAAAACCTAAATTGTAAGAATTTTGGCACTTACGCCTCACAATGTCGTCTCTGTACTAAATTTTACCCGGCCAAACAATCGTTTTTGTACCCACTGGACAGACCACCGTTCTGCATGTAATGCTTACTGTGCTGTCCCTAGAAATGATACAGCAGCCTAATACACGCATTTTCATAAAACTAAAAGTCATAAAACCTTCCTCCAGAATAATCCAAAAATTCACGACTGCTTTGAAGTTATATTCTTACAACAACCTGACGTACAAAAACGAGATTTCTATGAAAGTAGTTGGGTATCAAACCTGCATGCAGAAATTAACATTTGCAAGAGCTCAATTCGTAAAGTTAATCCTTTGTGTTTGTGGGTTAAAAACTACGGTCAGACTTTTCACGCGGTGTTTTATACGTTTTTCCGCAGTTGCAATTCGTTTATAACTTAGGACGTATAATTCGATCTGTAGTGCTTAATACTGCCTTCTACATAATATTACTGCGTATCAGTATGGTGTGGTAGCATTTACAGTTTGTATACCTCATATCCCAGCTTTAATGACAGTGTTAATGTTTATTGCTTTTATTTACAGATACAGTTTGGTGTTAGCGTTTAATAGTAACTGAAGATGGCTACGCAGCCGAAATCGATACTATATCAAATAAATAACATGTTTTTAAAGATTTTGGTTTTACCATTGGCAGATTCTACAGTACATCAAAGCAACACAATATTATAAACCCTAATAATCACTTAGTCAACTGGCAGCTTGTAGTTGTATGTTGGTAAGGCAGCACACATGGTGTTATTACAGCATTTCTGCTGAAATAAGCTAAAAATATGCTGACGATTTTACGCCGAGTGTTGACCAGGTCTAGGAGGTATACTGTAGAAGCAACCCCCTCACTTTGTGGTATTTGTGCCAAATTATCGCGCAAGATATACAACTAGGTAAAATACGCACACAAGCACAAACTATCAAGGGCAAAGCTATTATTTTATTTTCACAATTTGATTAAAATCACTGCTACTGAAGCATGACAAAATATGCGGATAATTCCTTCACAAAAATAAACACGCTTCATGTCACAAGTAATCAAAAAAAGATATGGCTCATGTGCAATATACAGTCAATGCTGAAATATACAGTAAGGTGCTAAAACTTTCAAGTCATCTATTCGCCAAACCAAACAAAAGGAAAAAATCAATTGATCATCACCTATAAATACTAAGTAATACTAAGTTGCTGTCATTAGCTCAACACTATATTTGATTGCTTCGTACTTATAAACAGTAACTTGCAAATAACTTT
Organism: Trididemnum nubilum; assembly: GCA_963965965.1. Lineage (NCBI taxonomy): Eukaryota > Metazoa > Chordata > Ascidiacea > Aplousobranchia > Didemnidae > Trididemnum > Trididemnum nubilum. The sequence continues at coordinate 6,734,871 of OZ014481.1, read as the reverse complement.
ACAGAGCAGGCCTAATGAGCTAATTTTGATTAAAAAATTAAAAATGAACGGTCAAAAATTACTGAACTTTTGACAGCTACAAGTAGTTCTACACATGCCGGCAGAACAAAACCACTAGCGTTTAATCGTTTTGTGTGCTACTGGCCTAAAGGCTACCACCGCTGAAACGTAGGGAAAAGCCATCAGTACGGCGACTACTTAAAAACAAGCAATGCGAAAAAGTTATCCTACCACAGGATTCAAACCTGCAGTCTTTGGATTACCGATCCACTGTTCTAGCACTTGAGCTAGAAAGGCTGCAGGTTCGAATTCTGTGGAAGGATAACTTTTTGCATTGCTTGTTCTGGCAGTCGCCGTTCTGGTGGCTCTTCCCTCGGCTTCCACGCTGGTAGCCTTTAGGCCAGAAGCACGAAAAACGGTTAAACATTAAAACTGTGGCCTGCAAACGTCAAAACATCACAATTACATTATTATTAAAACCACTGACGTCATAAAAATTCCATACTTCTTTTAGCTGCGGGCCAAACCAATTTCACTTCGGTAACACTTGCTATTGCAGTAAAAATAAAGCTGGCAACACTACAGCTGTGACGTTTTCACTTCGTTTTCGACAAAACCTTCATTGATATTGCCCTGCTCTTGCGAAACAGAACCAATACTTTCGGTATCTTCATTTTGCTTCTTCTTGCGACAGCAAAAGAGCAAGTATTTCGTCATGAACTTATCGTAAGGCTGGAGGGAGCGAGTCCAGATGGGTAAGAATTCCCAGGTCCTCATCGAACTGGGTAGCCAACTGGGTTTTCGGTTTTGCAAGATGTTAATTGCAATTACTAGCACAACAATGACTGCGATCAAGATGATAAATGACATAAGAGCCCAGAAATCGGCCAAGGACAGACCGAGTAAGAGTAAAGGAATGAGGAAGAAAACCATTATAAGATAGAGCACAGCAAACCATTTGTACTTGGCAGTGGTGTTGCCCAGAGCTTTGGCCCCTCTGATTGGAACGTTGCGCAGCAGTGGTATCGGATACCAAAGTATGATAGCGGTGACATTAAAGAAAAGATGTACAAGAGCAATTTGAAGCGAATACTGTAGTGTGTCGCCCTCACTGGCCAATGCTGCCAGAAGACTGGTGGTCGTGGTACCAATGTTAGCTCCAAGGGTGAGGGGGTACATTCTCTTCAAGCTGATGACCCCTATTCCGACCAGGGGGGTCATGGTTGACGTAAACACGGAGCTGCTCTGCACCACAAAGGTCAAGCATGCACCCACAATGATCGCCAAATAACCTAAAATAGAAGGGTTTGGAAATAATTGCAAATGATATTTGGAACTACTTTCCGGCATAGAGTTTATGCATGCCGTACAATACATCTAATGATCTTTTGCATAAATTGGGATAAATGTTTAGATATTGAAACAATCTTGAAATATCATCAAATAAGCAATATTTGTGATCTACTTCAATTATGCCCTTTATAAATCAACGCGTCGAGTAGATAGTAAGGCTGAACTAAGGTGTGGCTTCACCAAGGTGATCTCTGATCTTTCGCTGCACCGACTGATATCAAGAATGTTCAAACTAAAGGCAGAATTTGTACATACGGTAAATATTTTCTTTCGGTTGTTATACGTAACTTGCCAACATGAATAAATTGGAATAGTAGAAAATAGTCAGTTCGGCACTTGCTTAGCGAGCCTCGAAGCTAGAGTGAGAATGTAGATTTTTAGTACAACAATCAAGAAGTGTCAGTGACGTTTACAGCATTTTTATCAGAACCTACAAGCAGATTCGGCATATGACGTTTTGTAATGTAAAGTGACGTCACAATAGACCAACAATATCCATTAAAACTCACCAGTGACCCAGCCAAATGGGTGCTTGAAGTTGGTGTTGATGACTTTCTTGATGATGACCGCCACACTTCCATGGAGCATGGAGTTGAGCAGTTTCACCATGAGGATGAGGCAAGTGCATAAGATGATCAAAGACACGAACAAAAGGATGATGCCAGCCTCAACGTCTGATAATCCGGTGTTGGCAAATAAAAAGTCGTCAGGGGATTTACCTTAACAGAAAATTCATCAGTTTTTACAAAAACAACGACACCCTCTGAAACAATACACCCAGGTTCGATTCCTATTCAGGCCAAACCATTAACTTCAAATTGGATATCCACAACTTTTCTGATTGACTTGGAGCACTGAAAAGACAAAGTGTGTAGCTATCACCTAATTGAAATGAATGCTTGACACCTACTGCAATGTGGTAGCTGGATACTAACTCCGTCAATTTTTACCGTAATTTAGGTGTCTCAAGATTTTCAATGTAATTCGTTATTGCTTTTCCAGATCACAAGACAAGTGCTCTATCCCTATGATGTAAAAATTCTATAGTTCATTATGTTTCCAGAGCTATCTTTTACAATCGAAAAAATCTTACATTTTCGGATTCCAACTTTAACTTTTTCTTGGTAAAACGTAGTGAGCTCAGTAACGCTGGTCGTGGGAATTTCAGTACCAGCAGTTATAGGGGCTCCTGTCACTGTCTTGTTATACAGCTCTGTGATGTTGATGTAGCCGTCTTCTTGATCGCACCAAATCTAAAAAAGATTTTATTTCAAATCATCTTCTTGCAAAAAAAACAAAAAACGTTTAACAATATTAATCTGGTTAGTGTAATGTCATCAGCCAATATCAAATGATTTTTTTTACTCCATATGGTGATCAACTAATCACTCGTTTCGGTCATAACATCCCTATAGAGGTTTATAATTGGGTGGGTGCATACGTTAAACTTCGTAAAGGTAATAGACTAATAAGGTATTGCTATTCATTAACCTGAGTTTTAGTCCTAATCCAATTTATTCTTCTAGTCTAACATACCTCAATCATGCTAGCATTCGGCTCAATTGGAATATCCTGCGCAACCAACGAAATGACAGTCTTGTTGATCTTAACAATTCCTTTTACAACTGGGTTTGTAATCACCTGCAAAATATGGGTTTGAATTAAAATTATCAACATATTTTAAATATGACTTTCAATAAAGTTGATTTCATAATATGAAATCGACTTTGTTAAAAATCATATTCAAATTCTGCACCACCTCAAAATTGTTCATTTAACATATTTTAGTGTCTTCAACAGCTGATAATAATTACAAAAAAAAAAAAAAAAATTGAATAAACTGCTTTCTTAATTCAATCAGATATTTACAAGTTTTGGTAAGTTTTAAACCAATTCAATCACAACAGCTTTCTTCTCCTCAAAAAAAAGCACAGACAAGTAGCCATCAAATGCAATGAAATAGAACTACTTTTAACATATGCTATGGTATCATGTTCTAAGCCCATGCATTATGAGTGGTAGTCAAGGGGTGTCCAGAGCAGGCCAGGCTGAGCTCAGCTCCGTAGAAAATGCTAGAGCCCCGCTAAGAAAAAATTTCACTCAGTAATGTAGCTGTCTTATGTTACAAATATGTTGACCCTGTCTGAATTTTGCTACGTTCTGCCAGCAGAACACATCCAGTTATGCGGACCTGGTCGAAGTCTTATTTCCTATCGTGACTCCCTAGGCAGTAACAACTAGCTAAAGCTCACCTTGAGAATATCAGGGGCATCAGCTCCTCCTTGAATGTTGAATGAATCGATGATGGTTTTTGTGAGAACGAAGAGGTAGCCAGAAACTACTTCTAAAGGAAGCAAGATAAGAACAGCGAGAAGGTTGAAAATGTCATGGACAGTGGCACCGGCAAATGCTCTAAATTATAACGACAATTGTCACAAAAATAAAAAAAATCACAAAAAAATGCGATTTTGCCTTTAAGTTGAGATTTTACGCGAGTAATCAACGTCGTGTGTAATTGTAGTTTCAACAACCTACTGAGGAAAAAAATTCAAACGTTCCTTAAACGAAGACTGAAGATAACATCAATGGGGGTATCTAAAGTTAGGGCAGCGTATTGAATTAGATTGGCGTTGCCACTATTAATCTTGACCCAACCGTTCCAGAGATACTCTACTTCAAACACGAACGAGTGGTCTCTTCTTTAAACACAATTTTTATTGGCAACTCTGACGTTGATAGCATCTGCGACGCCATCTTAGTTCTATTTCAAGGCAACGGCGCAATTACGCTAAGCCACAGAGGCCTTTTAACCTATATGCAACCAATCATAAGTCTGTGCGATATACTGCATTGAAACGTAAGGTTGCTAGGAAAAATCATAATTAGGGAGACTCCTACGACGTGTTTGAAGTAGAATATCTGAAGAACGGCTGGGTCAAGAATGATAGCGCCAACACCAGTCTAATCCAATTCGATGCCCTTAACTTTAAATATCCCCATTAATTTTGCCTTCAGTCCTCGTTTATAAGAGCTCGAGAGGTTAACAGCTAGAATAATATACGGACAGTAATGTAAATCTAGCTTTAACCTTGTTCAGCTAATGGTTGTAGATTAGTAAATGATTTATCAATTTCGAAAAAGTTACTTTTTATTTATCAAAAAGCCCACCTTCTAAATTGCTCTCTTTCAAGTGACTGCGACAGTGACACGATGGTATTGGTTACTGACGTTCCGATGTTGCTTCCCATGATGATAGGAATGGCGGTCTTGACATCCAAAACTAAAAAAAATAAACAAACAAATAAGAATAATAGTAAGTAATAAAACAAAAATAAGCAAGCAAATAAGAACAACAGTAAAAAACGACCCTGAGTCAGTTTTTCGCAGCAGGAGAAGCCCATCGAATACAACAAATAACACAATAATTATTCTAACCTCCGAAGATTATACAATCATTGTGAAGACATTATGAAGAAAATTTGGTTGACTGTGCAACGAAAATATGAAAACTTTTGCAATTTTTTTTTGCGCAATATTGAAAAGCAATATTTGATTAAGTTTATTTGAAATGTACAAACCGTTTCCATAAATAAGAATAAACAGTTATAGACCTCGATCTTTGGCCCGTTACATTTTTATGCTGATTTATGTAAGTATTTACATTGATTTGATAGCAAGCCTATAGTTGTGGTGAAAAGTTTTTAAGCCCACAAACGCAAAAACTTTAACTGACTATAAGTTATTGTGTTTGTAGCTATTCGCAACCAATGAGCTTAAATTGAGCAAACTGGTCTTGCCTCGACTGTGCCAGTGTTACCAGCGTTGATATGATTACATTACAACATCAGATCTGATGCTTTTGACTTGCAATCAGATGTTTGATTTTTTTGATAAACATCTGCTGTAAATCTTTTGGAGAAAATTTGATGTTTTAAAAGAAATTTTGTAAATTACGCAAATACAAGAACAAGTCCTAAAAAAAAGAGGTTGGAGAGGAGATTACAAAAAGTTTTTTTCTCCAACTTCTATTTAGACAAACATAGTAGGAAAAAAGGTGAACTCTAAAATAAAAGTCTTCAGCTCAATTCAACCCTTGTTTTCGGAAGTTTTCGTTGAAACTTTGCTGAAAAAGCCCAGTTTTTTCTGATGTTTTTAATAGCGCTCTCGCAGGAAACACCGGATTAGGCTTGATTTTTAAATGTAACCGCAAATCAACTCCAATCTTACTTTGAGCGGCAACCATTGTTGTGACGATAGATGTGGAGGTGGAAGAACTCTGCACGAGAACAGTGACGAGGATCCCAATTATCAAGCCCGTGATGGGGTTTGAAAGAAAAGAGTCGTTGGCAAAAATGATACCGGCACTTTTTCCAGCTAAAACAGATATCATGCAGCAACAAAGATATTGTATTTATTGGTGACAATTACTTCAGTTTTGAAGAATTTAAGTGATTTAAGTAATCTCAGTATAATGCAAAGAGCCAAAACGTGAGCGAGCATTTTTTTCCTGTACGTTTCAAGATATTACTAGTCTCATTATCAGCAGATAAATGATTAAGTCACAGCAACTTGTCACGAGCAAAAGCACAGAAAAAAGGCAAAGCGGCGACACAAAAACACGAGCGTAAAATTAAAGCAATTGTTTTAACACGTTGAACAAATACAATAGAATTGAAGATTTGTCTAGTAGTACTGTGGCATATAGCTGGTGATTATTAATTTTTGTTGAAAACCTTACTTTTTCATGTGCTTTGTTGATCGGGTTACATCAAAATACGAATACCTACCCAAAATTTGAAAGGAGTCTCCCAGCATGCTTATGGAACAGATGAATATGTAAAGACAACCGATGGCCAAACAAGTTTTGGTTAAATTAATCAAAACTGCTTTAACTTTTTCCTTTGTTGTTTTGTCGCTCCATTTTTCCAAGTTTTCTAAGAAAAACTTACATAAAAATTCTTACAAAAGTTAACTTACCAACACAGAAAAAATATCAGTAAATTAAATAATTTCATTAAGCCAGAATTGAAAAAAAGGATTTGTATACAGCAAACACCAGAGGAGGTGGAGTACTTGAGAACTTTCTCGGCCTCCAGGATGTCCTCGAGGACACAAGTTCAAGTCCTTGGCCTTGGTATCGAAGGTCAACTCAAAACCTGCAAGTCCTCGAAAATGCCCTGTCCTCGGCTCGAGGACAGCACTATTTTTTGACTCGTTGAAAATGGGCCAAGGTCAAGACCAATTTTGCTTTTTCTTGAAGAACCAGAGTTGTAAGTCGGGTCGGGCTTTTCGGTTCGGGTTTGGGTTCGGGCCTAAAGTTGACAAAAATTTCGGGCTTCATTCGGATCTGAGACGTACTTTTTGTCTTAGGTGCACAAATATATGATCAAAATAACTTGGCAACATTGCTAAATTTTTCAGACTTGACTTCACTTTCGGGTTTTTTCGGGCATGATTCGGGCTTCAAATTAGTTTTCGGATTCGGGCCGGGCTCGGGCTTATATTTTCGGGTTCGGGCCGGGTTCAGGCCTCAACTAGTTGGCCCATTTACAACTCTGTGAAGAACGCCAGAGAGCTTGTGAAAAAGTTTTTGAAGACATTTTTTTTCCCGGAGAACGCTTGAATTTTCCCAAATATTTACGAAATGTCGCAGCGAAGACCTTTTTTTTGTTTTTGGAGAACGCCTGAATGTTCCAGAAAATTTACAAATTTTGGGAGCGAAGACCTTTTTTTTTAAATCACTTCCGCGTTGTGTCCTTGGTCCTTGGGCTTGACCTCGAGCATTCCTGTTCTTGGCCTCGAGAGGGTCTGTCCTTGGCCTCGGATTTTTTTTGTGCCCTTGGCCTCGGATTTTTTTGGGCCCTTGGCCTCGAGCCTTGTGTCCTCGACTCCACCTCTAAAAACCAGTATATTACAGTGCAAACCAAACGACTTCCAGCTGGAACACCTGAAAACCAATACCACGTTCACAAACCAAAAGCATATTTTCGTGCATAACCACTGCAAGCCATGAGGCAAAAAAAAATTTTTTTGTGCTTTTATCGCTCCATTTTTCCACGTTTCCTTAAAAAAAAATGCGTGAAATCTTGAAATTGCAAAGTGCAAGTGCAAAAATAAACCTGCTGATATATCGTGAATGAAGAATTTGCACAAAAGAACATTCTGAGATATTTTAACACTAGTAATTGCAGTGCAAAGTAGATGGCATTTCCAGAGACACCGAAAAACAAATTCCATTTTCATTAACCAAAAGCATATTTTCATGCATAGCCACTGCTAACCAAAAGACAAAACAAAATTTGCTGTCACAAAATAGCTGCGTCATTAGTTTTTTTGCATTAATTTTTAAACATAAAAGTTTGAACTTTATTTTTTCCAACGTTAAGTCAAATAGCAATGCAGAAAAAAAAAATTTACCGTCATCATCGTAGTTTATCGCCCAAACGTCATTATCTTTTGGTTTTTTGCTTTTTCTCGTTTCTTCCGTTTCCATCTGATCTGGATTTAAAAAATGTAAAAATAAATCACAAAAACTTAGCATGAAAATTATTGCAATTTTAAGCAGTTTTACGATAGAATTATGAATTCACAAACGTTTTGTTAAGACTATTTAAAGAATGTGAATAAAGTTTCGCTTTGGATGAGTTTTATGTTACAATTTAAACCATTTGAAGAAAAATTATAAAAATGTAATTGTTTTATAATCGAGTTTACAATACATGTTGTACAAGTTTGCAACATTACTATCGATATTTACATACCAGCGAGTTTTGAATTACTGACATCAATTTCATCATAAGTCGGCGGGGGGCTGTTGGCTTCCAACGCTTTTGCAGCCGCACTCATTTTGCTTGTTCAAAATAAAAGAAAAAGGGCCCTAAGTTTTAAGATAGTTTTACCTAAAACAACATGCAAAAATTATCTTTAATTCTTATCTTTTACTTTTTGTTATTTTAGAAACGCATCATCAAAAAGTTTTGAAAATTTTAATTGAGAAATTTAGAAGTTTAAAATTTTTTCAAAAAATTTGAGCACAATTTCAGTATGACCACGTTTATAAATCTATGCTTTATTGCTTCAGGAAAGTTGTTGGTTATACTTAAGACTAACGTCTTTTGGTAAGCGTTCACTATATTTATAGTCTGATTATGCAATTCTTACGCAATGATTAATAAAATTGTTTGCGAATGAAAAGAGTTTGTACGTCCATGATGAAGCGCGTGATTACAACAAATAATGGCTATGGGTAGACTTGGCTTGCCGCGCGTGAATGGACATGACGCAAATTGTACTCTGGCAAAATTGCATGAGATGATATTTTCGGGATTTTCGTATTATTGACACTACGTTTTTTCTTTTGTTTACTAACTTCGCTTTTTTGTAAAAGTATAACATAAATTGATGTTAAAGTTTTTCCAAATGTAAACTATGTAGCTAATTGCTAAGTTAAGTAATCATTAATTAATTGCCAGCGATACAAACAACGAAATATCTATAAATGTAGAAATTTCATTTTGTTAATCGATTTGTATTACCAAACCAATCAAAAATATAAAACCGCCATAATTTGATCAAGCACGCGAAGACCGACAAAGAACAGTGGGTATAAGCATGAATTTGTGGTGACCAAGTGAACATAGTTTAACATTTGTCCTTGTGTAATTGTCTACAGTATCCGGTTATTTGCACATATCGCTCATTGCTATAGGTGTATTGTGTAATGAACGTATATTGCGAGACAAAATGAATTTAATTAATGTTGTCTTTGTTCTCGCTTTTCTTTGTTCACTCGCTGTATATATACCGCTGCTTTGCTTTATGTCGTTATTACTATCATTATTATGAACTAATTGTTATTCTAATTGCTGTTCATAATAAAAAGAAAGTCTGAGCCCCATTGCGTACGCACCACTAAATTGGTGCCCCTTCGGGCGCTCTTTGTGAAGCAAACAACCTTTCAACAATTCGGCCTCGAAAGGCATAGAACGAGAAGACAAGGAGAAGTATTCTCGAAGAAAGAATATGAAGAAGACAGAAAATCTCACCAGAAGACTTCTTTTCTGTGAGAGAAAAATTGCGGTACGAATTGATACAGTAGATACTGCGACATTGCATTTCAAGTACTTGATTGAACTTTTAAACTTGACTTTTAATACGTTTTAAAACAAAATCCGTCCGTGCCTCGCCGACTTTACAATCAACAACCAAGTTATGGCGAATCGTAAAAGGCGATTAAAAATAACTTAAATTTTGTTGAATTTCGGCGTTGTGCAAGTGAAAAAAAGAAGCCCAAACCCAATCGAAAATTTGCAAGGTATGCGAGAATCACTATCAAGCCACGCATACCGATGCAAACGGCAGAGGGGGCTCATAAATTTGCATTTCGGTAACCAAGCTAGAATAAGTCATTTTTTGTTGTTTAGCTTGAACAATTGTCTTACAGTCTCAGGTTTGAGACGGCGCAATTTGCAATTTTTAGCAAATATTTATGTAAATGGGGTGGTAAAAGGATAAACCCTCGGCCCCAATTTACAAAAACTGTTTTGTGATTGTCAACCGCGTGTAAGGCTTATATGATTCCTGAATTTGTAACGTGTCACGTCTGCGTTATCAATTTTGACTCCTTACCTACCACAGTTAAGCTGTGCAAATGTACACGTAGTTGTACTGACAATGGGTGCCCGATAATTGACCTTTCCAATATATGACTTGCATTTGCATATTTTCCTCTTACCTTTGTATTAGCTGAATTTTTTTCGCGTTATAATTAATGCCATGGCTACTCTAATTCTGTTCGTGTCGAAGAAGTTTAAAGGATGAATAGCAATTGCCATGACTTAACGAAATATATCTCGTGCAACCACCAGAGTTACTGAGTGGTTATTTCATATTGTTGTTTTTACATTTTTGATATTATTTATTTCCGAGCAAAATCTCGATGATTCTTTTGAATAGATAGTGCTAAAGGCCAAAAGGAAAGCCCTATATATTGTGTTGTTTGCATTTTTTGCGCTAAAATGTGCTATGTCTTCCTAAGAGGAATAACCAAGTCACTTATTTCTGTTCGCATGGACGTAGAAAACAGCATTACTACAGTCATTTTTTAAATTTTAACGCGTTAAACATTCTATCCCCAGTTTTGGCGTTTCTACACACTCCTTTTTTAGCCCTTATCAGTTTTACTACGTTGCAATTTTTAAAGATCTGCGTTTATGTGTCGTTTAATGTCATGTTTTTGGAATTGACTCGAATCCACATTTCGTTTTGTCGACTGATGTGTATGCTGGACAGCCATGGGGGATTTTGTCGTCCATCATACCCATCGTTCTGAGGGGAAGGTCTATGGTGACCAAGTGAACATAATGTAATATTTGTCCTTGTGTAATTGTCTGCAGTATCCGGTTATTGGCACATATCGCTCATTGCCATGGGTGGTATAGTAGTATGAACGGATATTGCGAAACAAAATGAATTTAATTAATATTGTCATTGTTCTCGCTTTTTTTGTTCACTCGCTGTATATATACCGCTGCTTTGCTTTATGTCGTTATTACTATAATTATTATGAACTAATTGTTATTCTAATTGCTGTTCATAATAAAACAAATTTGAGACTCATAGCGTTTGAACTCACCAAAAATCAAAAACTGCAATGTCCATTCGCTGCTCCTGGTCAAAGCAACGTGGTAAATAAAAAAGTAATTGCCTATGCTTAACGGTTCTTTCTGGTATCTCCAATTGAAGAAAGCTCAATGATCAGAGATCAGAGCAAATTATTGCTGCTATCAGCTCATATCAGATACTTTCAATGAAGTATCTTACGATGTGTCACATCATCCCTAAATTGCAAAGAACTGACTAAAGCTAACGTAGATAAGCAAACAGCCATGCAGTACAAAGCATTGATTACAAATCTGTATCTAGATTGCAATTACGGCCACATTTAGATTAAAATTTTCGTAATCGCATCTATCCTAAAAAACTGCTAACACAAAATTTACTTTGCTCTTTAATACATTCTGCTCACGCTTTTGCTTATGGTAAATTAGAAAAGATACCATCTCCACAAAGATTTGTCCGAAGAAGATGATTTAAAGATTAAGGTGTATTTTGTGGTTGTGCTTTTTAGGAGTATTGCACTAAAGAAAATTTGAATCTAAATAGTGGTAGCAATTGTCACAAAAGGCTAAAAGTGGGGTTGGATTATGTCATCGATTACTTTATAATTACTCGATATCGATTGCTTTATAATTAAGTTTAATTACTTTATAATTACTCTGGCCCCGCAAACGTCAAAACATCACAATTAAATTATTATTAATAATATTCCAGTAGTTTTGGTTGATTTATGGAACAATAGGCTATACAATTGAGGCTGAAAAGAATTATGCTAACGACAAAACTAACCCATCCTGGTGCCACCATAAAAAAAATGGTTGGTGGAGAAATTTGTGAAGCTGCTACGACATTTCCACCGGGAAATTTGCCAATAACAAGACAAGTAATTGAGCGAGGCTGAATTTTCCTGATTATCGAACATTTGGTGCAGCAAGAAATGTTGCCTGCGCAGTGCATGAAAGATGGGCATGGTGTAACATCTACCAATGATGTGGGTATGGTGTACATGTCTACCCATGCTGTGGGTAGACATTACACGATAATGACCATACCCATCTTTCATGCACTCCTTGAGCGACATTCCTTGCAGCCCCAAGTGTTCGATAATCAGGAAAATTCAGCACTCGCTCAATTACTTGTCTTTTTATTGGCAATTTCCCCGGTGGAAATGTCGTAGCAGCTTCACAAACTTTACCAAGCATTTTTTATGGAGACACCAGAATGGGCTCGTTTTGTCGTTAACATAGCTCTTTTCAGCCTCAATTGTATAGTCTAATCTTACATAAATCAACCAAAACTACAGTATTGTAATATTTTCACCTGATAAACGAAATAAATATTACTTTAAATATAGCACCTAATTACTTTTAAACTTAATTCACAAACTTTGAGGTAGTTCAGAAATTAAATCCGATTTTTTTGTAGTCAATCTTTTAGCCTTTTATTACAATTGCCACCACTATTCGGCTTCACATTTTCTTTTGAGCATCTCTTAAAAAACAACTACAAAATTTACCTTAGTCTTTAAATCATCTTCTTTGGACAAATCTTTTTAATGATGGTACTTTTTCTAATTTGCCATGGGCTATAGGGTGAGCAGAATATATTAAAAGCCAAGGTAAATTTTGTGCAATGCCTTTTTCAAGCGATATATTAACCTCATGGAAAATATTTCTTGTTATTAGCAACAACATACATCACACAAAAATTTCAAAGAAAGCTCTTATTTCATATGCGAAAACGTTTGTTTTTCATCAAACACGATGTTTTTTGCTTATAACTTTTTTTGAAACAGTTTAGAAAACTTCTGTTCGAAAAGAAATTTAGAAAAGTCAGTTTAGAAAAAAGAAAATATTACAATAAAATTGTAGTTAGAAAAAAAGGGATAAATTTGGGGGGGTCGGCGGAGAGTGGTATGAGAGAACTGGATGGATGTAGGTCTTTGAACATTATTTTAGCGATTAGATAAGATTCTAAATATAAGAGTGGATATAAAAGTGATATTTCTGCATCTTTCAAGCCAAAAACCAGGTTTCTAGCTTGACCGGTTCTTGATATATGGCCAAATTAGCTATTTTCTCGCGTTCGGCAGATGTGCTCGGGCATAGAGGGTGCACCATCCCAAAATTGGTTTCAATGGCTTTTACCCCACATTTTGAATACCACTGTTTAAAACTCAAAAATTGTTTTTGCACCGCTCCCTATTAATTAGTTACACGTGAACCATAAATTTGTTGGCAGTTAGTAATAAAATAATGTGTCTGCCTGGCCTCGAAACTTCATCAGCTTAACCCGTCAAAGCCCAAATCTACTCAGGCAAGCAAAAATCTGTCATTTTCTGAAGTATAGGTTAGCTAGTGATACTAATTAATACCAGTAATTCAATTTGATTTAATAAAAAACATATTGATTGATAGCGAAAAATTGGTGTCATTTGTAGGTGACACTGGGCACATAAAACGAAAGTTCATAACACTCAGGCAATTTACTGATATAAAACAGGTGTCACTTAGCGGTGATACAGAGCTCAAAATTGACAATCTTCAAATAATTAGTCAAAAAAATGAATAGTTGTACTTGTGAATGATACCTTTCAATCAAAATAAAACGTTGTGATGATGATGAACCGCCCACTGTTAATTTTGAAAGTGGTATCGGGCACACGAAACCCGACATAAGGGCGCAGACAAAAGGCCGCAGGCATGAGGGCACAAACATAAATCTGCAATCTGCGCAAACATTTTCGATCTTCGAAAAGTAATTATGTAATCAAACAAACGAACTTGATTAATGAGTATTTATTTGATTTTTAAAAGTCAAGTTTTGAAAGAAAGTTTTTGAATTCGCTTCCTGCCTTTAGTTCTCAGTTATCGCACAAAGCACTATCGTGATGAGAGGGAAAATGAAAGATTTGATTCTGCTTCGCAACGGGACAAAAGACTTATTATAATTGTTTGCTTAACGGATTAAGTACAACAGTAAAATGACTGCGTTTGAAAACAGTTAAATGATTGCGCTTGAAAACAACCGCTGACGTGGGTACGCAAAGCAAATAAACTCATTAAAAATAACAGCAAATTAGAATCATTAAAATTTCATTCAATGATTGTCAACCTAAAACTATAGGTTTTCGTGTTTCGACCAGTAACTTAGGCCATCTTCACGGCTAGCATTTAGAAACATAAGTTATTCATCTATACAATTTATTATTGTAACATACAGTGCGATTGAGCTATCGCGACGCGTTTCGACCTTGCTCAAGGGTCTCATCAGGCGAAAAGAATAACACATATTTAAACATGCAATGATATAAAACTGCAATTAAAATTTGAAAACAAAAATTAGCAGCAATTTTAAAATCATTGAAATTTTAAACATGCATTCACATAAATCTGCAATTACCAAATTTGGAAATAAAAATTGCATCGATAAACACTGTCATCTGCTTTGTCTATGCAAATTTTATAATGACGTCAAACAACTTATGACATATAAACATTTCTTTTTAAATGTTTGTTCAAGAGTAGTGCACGGCGACCTAAAAAGAGTTTAAAGGTAGTGTGCTTTGTGTGATAACTGAGAACTGAAGGCAGAAGCGATTTTTAAAAAATCTTTCAAAAACTTGACTTTGAAAAATTAAATAAAATACTCATTAATCAAGTTCTTTTCTTTGATGACATAATTATTTCCAAAGCACGAAAATGCTAGCGCAGATTGCAGATTTTAAGCCTCTGTGCCTTATGTCCCTGCGACATTATGTCCCGCGTCTATTTCGTAGATCGTCTGGCACATACCCAGATGTGCTTGTACGATATTGCGAAGAAATGCACAATGGGTAACCTTTTCCTTCTTTATCCACTGAAATGCTTTCCAATCATTTTGGCAAGCAGCATCAATGGTAAGCGCAAATAATGGGTAACACCATTTTTTCTTCTGAATAAAATCCGCTGTCTGTCAGCATTTTCGGCAAGCCTATCTACACCATAGTACTTGGACACGACTTGCGGGCATGACATTGTCACTCTTGTTCTTTTCTTGTCGATTGGAAGAATTCGATTTCCAGTGTTTGTTGGACGTGCACCATACGCATTTGATTCCATGGTAACAAAACTGTTATCATACCATTGGACTAAGGCTATGTCAGATGTTAGATGCATGCTAATTGCTCCACAACCTTTGTTTCGTCTTCTGATCTTCCAGTGGGCATTTTTCGCCACTGATAATGGAATCCCAAATATTTACCATGTTTTTGTCTCCAGCTGCACCATCCTCTTCTTCACATGGTGTGATAGCGATTAGGAAAAATGTTATCCACAGCCCAGTTTTTTTTGTTTTTTTTTTATCAGCAGAACTAATTGGTTTAGAATCTAATTTATCAGAATTTCGGGCATGTGCAGCTTTGTGAACAACTTTAACCTCGTTTGCTAGTTGAGCTGGAGTTAAATGATTTAGGTTTCTGTCGTATTCACTGTCAGTTTTATAGCCATTATTAAGGGGGGACGAACGATAGCCTCAATCTCCGATATACATTGGGAAATCTATGTTCGTTGTCAAAAAACTCATCATTATCTACGGTTTCTAAGATTTCAACGACTTTCTCGAAAGGAATGCAAAGAACATAAAATAAAAGGATTACTCGGACTAAAATATTTTAGAAAGTAATACTACAATTAAATTGTAATTAGAAAAAAAGGGATGAATTTGGGGGGGTCGGCGGAGAGTGGTATGAGAGAACTGGATGGATGTAGGTCTTTGAACATTATTTTAGCGATTAGATAAGATTCTAAGCTGAATAGCAATTGAAATCGAAGAGAACATACACTGCATTAGGCTGAATCAGTTGCATCGTTTTGAAACAATGTGGCTATAGCGACCAGCGTCACGCGCAGGTGACACCCCAAATTTAGGGTCACATCACAAAAGTACAAAGTGTAGTAACATTCGGAAAATAATGTTTAGTACCTCTAAAACAATACTTTTGGAAGTACCAAACGAGTTACTAAAAATTTTACTTACCCTTTTCAATGGAACTTCGCCATATATTTGTGAAAGGGTAGCAAATGTGACAAAAAAGTAAGGTCAGCAAAATTTGAGCAGCTCCTATTTTCCAACGAAACTAGTTTTAAACAAAACACTTGCAAAATAGCGAGGAACAAGTTGCCAAATATCCATAAAAAGTTTGTAAGTTAAACAGAAAGTCGTACTCTGCTTTTGTGAGCCGTTCAAAAACTGGGAACCTTCATGTGACACTTGACTCTCCCGGGTTAAGCTACAGAACAGCTGTTATAAGACTTTTAAGCTAAAAGGCGGTCAGCATTGTGTTTCCAAAATAATACGCATGTTGGATTTCCGTCGGTTACATTTCAAATCTGAGTGATTCATAATTGGATAGCTCATAATCAAACGCTTCAACAACCATAGCTCTCTGTTTCGACCCTAGAGCCTGGAGAAAAGTACCGAACTATCAAAGCGAGTTTGGGAGCACAAAAACAAAAGCCACGACTACCAAATCCAATGGAGCTCAGTAACGAACCTGCTCCATACGGCTGTGGTGCAAAAATATGCAGCCTTTGTTCGGCAAAAAAGCAAGCAAATCACCAAAGCGAAACCAGACCCACTGTTTAACAAACGTTTCGAGTTAATTTCAAAATGCAGGCATAAAAACAAATTTTTGCTAAAAAAAGTTGACCAAATCTTATGCGCTCGCGAAACTTCCCTTTTCCGGATAAATAAGATAAACCTACCGACAGCGCTATTGAGTTTTCGTATGAGTCATTTTAGTGCTTCTAAACCCCTACCTTTCAAATTTAATCGAATGGAAGTTACCCAAGTATTAGTCACTCAAGATTTGAAACGTAACCGACGGCAAACCCAACATGCCTATTATTTTGTAAACACAATTTTGTCCACCTTTTGACTTGACAGTCCTATAACAGCTGTTCTAAAGCTGATTAAGTTTCGAGGCCAGGCAGACGCATTATTTTGTTGATAATCGTCAACAAATTTATGTTTGAAGTGTAACTAACCAATTTGCTTTTATATGTCTTTAGATGTTCTCTTCTGATGATCCTATAAGAGTGAAACGGACTGTTGAGGGTTTCTAAATTTGACTGTGAATAAAATTATAATCACCTATGCTTTATAAAATACAATTTGTTCTTTGTTGGTGTTACGTTTTAAGTTCGCTTTGATTTTCTTGCAATAAAAAAGATTATTTTTATAGTACTCGACTACTAAGATAGCCAGCGCCGGACCTAAAGACTACTCTGGAAGGATAATTGATTCGACTACTTTTATTAAATTTAGTTTTTATCAGCCTACTAAAGAGAGTCCGCAAAAACGTCCCGTTGATCTCGAACTACCCAGAATTGTAATGTTTCGCTCAAATTCGAAAAGTAAGTCAAATTGATGGTTATAAAGCTGTTAAACCTCGCGTCATTTTCCAAACGAGTAAAGAAGTACCATAAATCCGCAAGGATGCTGCGAGTCCACCACAACACAGCTTGGTTGTTTACCAGTACGTCTGCAGCTGTGATTGTCGGTACGTGGGTCGCACACCGTTAAGATTGCGACAAAGAATCAACCAACATAACTCAAAATCAATTCGCAACCAGATCGTAGGTAAAATTTGCCAAAACGTAACTGCAATTCCAAACTCCTGCACTGCTTGCAACTGAAGAGTGTGAACTATCCTGCTAATAATTTTGGCAGGTTCAACTATTTCTATCGCACTCATAGGATCTGGAATAATCTTCCCCAAAGCATTTTTGATGGTGCAGTTAATCTCAAAAAGTTTAAACAAGCCCTATCTGACATTTGTTTTGATGCTCTATCTGGGTACTGAAAGGCAGTCAACGATTTGGTGCTTGTAGTTTCTAAAAATTGATTACTGAAACTACCTATGTTAGTGCTGAAGCGTTATTCAACCTAGCTGAATGCTATTTGATGCTGTCTATTTTATGTGCTATTGAACACGTTTATTTGTGTGTGTAATCTTTGTATATATTTTTTTCCAAACGTTGTTGCATATGCATCCCGACCATATCGGACTACTGAATTGCCAGTCAATGATAAACAAATAAATCAACTACAATGTGATTCGGCCATTGCATTAGGTTTACTTCAAAATCCTAACTGCTCTGCCTACTATGATGATCAAAAAATTTTAATTTTCACACAAACCAGAACCCAATTTCATCAGGAAACATGTATAGAACTTAATTTCATTTTAGTTTCGCAGATCCCTTCAGCAATGTACTATCTTTGGGCTGGTTGTCAAGAAAATCAGTGAAGATTATATTAATATTATTGTTTATCCTTATCACAGGGCTGTGTGTGCGTATTGCATAATCAGAATCAACGTATAGTCAAGAATTCGTCCAGAGAAACGAGAAATTTTACATGCATGAAAATTTTGTTGCAAATATTGAGCAAAGACAAAAATCGGTCTTCACTGTTTCCGAACCGATTTTTCGGATCCATATAATAGACCCCAAAAAAAAGAAGCACAGCAAAATGTAATGATGATTATTAAACGTAATTAAAATACTTAGCTTTTGAAAAGATCATATAACAGGCTATAACTCGTATAGCGTAATTGATGTGTTGCTTTCTCAACTTATCCATTTATATTATTGTAAATAAAACAATGCTAAAGAATTTTATAGCGTGCCTATCAAAAAACAAGACGCTGTCGCTTCCCTATACACGAGTAATTGTATTCACATAAACAAAGAGGAAAGTTAGGAGATGATTATCACACCAGAAACAAAAATAGTATGGGAAAGAGCCAAGAGGTCAAAATGCAGACTAATGGTAAACCACAATCAGCGGAACAGAAACATTAAAGGAAGCTGCATCTTAGAAGTTATAAGTGGTTGAGTGGATATAGAGCGTGTGCTCATGCAACGTAGACTCGGGTTCGATTACCGGTCGGGTCAAACCTATAAAAATTGGTACTCACAGCTTTCCTGATTGACGTTCAGCAATAAAGGGGCAGTGTACCGTAAACGCTAGGCAGGTGGCAGCTTAAATCGTAAACCGAAGATCTCTTCGCTATTTCCTTGCCAAAGCAACTATCAAAATAAAATGTAGTCATAATCATCAGAAATTTCGAATCAAATTCAAGCGGCCATTATTTTGGTCAAGTGGTGACGCATTCATCTTTCGAATAGAAATCCGAGGTTTTTAATTCCCTTTCTTATCAAATTGAACACAGTGTTGCCAACGGCTCGCCACCGCTGCGACATTTCTTCAAAAGAAGCTCAGCAAGCACAATGGATATTGATATTGATTTGAGTCAGCCCACAACAGTAGTTCAACAATTTGGCCTTTCAAAACTCGTTGGATTTATAAAGCGTTTATACGAAATAAAACCAATCTCACACCCCGAAGTTTAATTATTCATTCATTTTTTACTCTTGACCACCACAACAATAGCGAATGCATAGTAACACAATAATAACACATCGAGTCAGGAAGAGGAAGTAGCGACACAACATCAAGACATGCAGAGGATATTGAGGAAAAAAAGCCATTTTTTATTTGCATGGTTGCTACACCTGTCACCCAAGTTGAAATATACACAATATAGGCCTAACCAATCACACTCTTCAACGAACACAAGCAGGCACACAAGGTGTAAGTAAAACTAACGACTGGAGTAGTTGTTTGAATAATTGATAAAGAGGAGAGAGGGGCAGTGAGCAGTGCGAAGCCAGGCACGGTTACGTGGGTGGTCTATGGATGGCGCAACCACCCATTACATAACTCGCTCAATAATTTTTTTCTTTTAATGCTTTCATTTTTAGGGACATTACTACAATTATTTCAGTGGATAGAGAGATAGCACAATCGGCATTATGTGGAACGTAATTGAAAAAGCTGCTGAACATGTTGCTATGTACAGCACTTTGTGTGGCCAGATTTGGTACTTGATCGTTTTTATATTTCGAATTATTGTTGTTGCTACGATTGGTAGTCAAGTTTATTCAGATGAACAGTCGTCTTTCCGATGCAGTACCAAAGTTCACGGCTGTGACAATGTCTGTTACGATAGATTTGCTAAAATTTCACACATACGCTTTTGGGCTTTTCAAATTCTAGCAGTGACATTTCCAGTGATTGCATTTCATTTCTACGCCCTTTTTGTTGAAGGACGCGTCGAAAAATTACGGGATGCTGAGGTTGAAGCGACCCCAGAAAATCCAGAAAGCAAATGGAATGTGATTCGGGATCATGTTAATGAGCAAATTCGGCGTCGCCAAAAAAAAGTCGGAAAAGTGATGGAGAAAAAACGTTACCACAAAGATAAACTACAAGTGGTCGCGTTCACGAAAAGCATCAAAATCGCCTATTTCTTTTCTGTTCTGTTCCGAATGGTAATTGAAATCATTTTTGTTTACCTTGCATTTGACTTGTTCCGATTTGCGGAGTATCCCAACGTTAGTGGAACAGTCGTTTCAGACGGACGGAGAGTAAACAATCCGTTCGATCTATTTTGGATCCGAGTTCCTCAACTTTACCGATGTACCGGTAAATCGGTTAGATGGGCTTGTGGCCAGCATATGTTGCCGGGAAATTTGGATTCCTATGTCCCCTGTTGGGTGTCAAGACCGTGGGAAAAGACTATTTTTCTTCGCTACATGAACACATTGAGCGTGTTTTGCATCCTGCTCTGCGTAGTTGAGTTGATTCAACTTGCAGTTGAGTTTTGCGGCATGTATAAGAAAAAGCTTAAAAAACTGAAGCAATCTGGTTTTAATTATCAAAAAGCCCCTTCCGCAAACAATTTCAACGAACCTTCCCCCCCAAACATTGCAAAACCCGTTCCGGCGCTTACAGATGCTACCTACGTTAATCAAGATGAAACTGTTCCGGAAAAGCCACCCAAAAGGGTTTCAATTCCAGAAAACAAATCTTTTTCTCCTCTTGCATCATCTTCCGATCAAAAAAAGTCGTCCAACATTTTTGTTGATTTGGCCACAGGAGCAATTAACGTTGATCAGCTAAGAGAAGCGATGGAAAAGTCTAAAGCAGAGCCGAAGCGAAAACCATCAAGACCTACAAACAATTACAGCACACTTCCTTTCAGCAAAAAAATCCCAAAAGCATCAGGAACGGAATTGGATGGACTGAAACCGAGCAAAGGGATTCTTTTAAAACCCAAATATTCCATCCCAATGGGGACCCAGTCGTTAACTCGTCCCCCGAAGCTAAAAAAAGGTCGATACATTTTCAAACTTGATAGCCCATCATTTTCTGCCTCCGAGTTTGATGAAGATGACGGTGATGACGGATCATCAGAAAGCGGATCCAGTGACGGATCGGATGGTTACTCCGTTTCGGAACACTCTCTAGAATTGGACGGTGTAGTGTGAAGTTTTTGGTTTGTTCGCCTACAGTGCTACATTAATGCTGTCACAATAGCGCCTTTACATGTTCACTTTTCGAATGCGGTTCTTGGTTCGTGTACCTCTCATACCATAAAAGTGCCAAATTTGGTGACGCAAAAACTTTTTGATCGGCACGTTTCTGGTATGATTCAGCAATAAGGAACCAAGAGGCGGAATTGAAGTGCCCACGTAGACGCGCTATATGCGTCAAAACTATGGGTTATGTAGAATTTGTATTTTTATCTACATTTCAAACATAGGGATATCTACAGAAGTATTTTTCATATAACTGCATATTGTAACTGCCAGCATGAAAACATTCCGTGCAGAGCACTGTGAAGAACAAATTTGGCAACATAATTATGAATTTAAAAGCAAATACAAGGAATTTTTCGAAAAAAACTCAGTTGTAACTAAAATGTCAAATTTTTTAGTTTTTTTTTTGTCAAAGTCTTTCACATTGACCAGTTTTTCTCCTCTGAAAGCTAGTTTTTCTGTTTTTCTTTTTATGTGTAGTATGATATATGTTTTGTTGGCAGCATATACTTTGTTTTTTGCATTGGTTCGTAGTTTTGCGCTTCATTTTCGCATTTCAGTATTTTTTTAATTTTTACCTACTCCAATATTGTACTAGGAAAGGTTTTTTTGACACTGTTTTATTGTGCCATTTTGCACTTTATGTATTTGTTATTGTTTTGTCGCAGAAAGCTTTGCGTTGAAATTGCTACTGGCGTGTTGCGTTGTACTTCTAATATGAAATGGTTTGCAACAAAATTAAATTCAATTAAAACAATATAATATCTACTGACAACTGAACTAAGGCGTTTACTGTTTACGTACAACGCTTTAATACTTTGCGAAAACACTGCGCTTTTATCTTTGACTCTTGTGATTGTAATTACATTTTTCTTCATCAAGTTACACTGGCCAGGAGATAGCCAAGAGTCTTGAATGCTGCCTTGACGTATCCTGATTGTAGTTAGCACAAAAACGGTGAAAATACTTTTTTGAAGTGAATTATAGAGCCGTTATTGTCAACTTCATCATGATAACATTATACTTCGAGGATACATTTTCTATCGCGCTGCTAGTAGAAAGTATCTTTTGAATATTAGTGTTAATTTAAGCGTATATTTTCATGTAGGCCTACCTCCTGATTCGTTGACCTTTCAAAGTAATGACAAAATTTATTATTTGATTGACAAATTACTATTTCATCCCGCTGAACAACATTAATGCTAAATGTCTATGATGAAAACAGTACTGTAGCCAGGATTTCGCAAAGGGGGGGTTGGAAGCTTGAAACATCAGTAAACGAACTTGACCCAAATTTTCATCAGTCTTGAATTAGATTGAGGCGGTTTTTCTGTCAAAAACAGATGATCCCCCTCCGCCAAAAAAAAGGTCTTCGCCAAATTCAAACGGTTTTTCCGGCCAAAAACAGGTGATCTCAAAAAAAAAAAAGGTCTTCATGCAGACTGAGAACCACTTCTTCTGCTCCACAACATCTCAGCTTCTTTACCTACTCTCACCCCAATTACCTTTGGGGGGGCTATTTTCCTTTTTAGACCAAAAATCAGCCTCAAAACTGCTAAAAACACGCTATTTTGCGTACTTTTCAGGCCAATGGGGGGCTCAAGCCACCCCCCTTAGCTACGCAACTGGATGAGAAAAAGGAAAAATGGAAAGAGACGAAGAAACTATTATTTAGTAACTGTAGGAAAACACACATAAAGCTATTTGTGAGAACGGTTTGAGATACAAGACGCATTTTAAACGTTTAGAAAAAATAAAAATTATCGTTGTCGTAAAACTTAACGTTCTTCGTGGTCGACTCCAAGCTGGAGTGCCAAAACAACTTAAACACGGTCAACACTGGGCGTAAAATTTTGAGAGAACGAGCGTAAGTTTAGCTATTTTAAACAGAAATTTGGTACGCCTGATGCTCAGCTTTACCGGCGTACAAGCTGCTAGTTGATTAAAACAAAGTATCGATACTGCTGTAAGCTCACCATTTTAAGTCCAACATAGAGCAAACAGATCTTAGAGGTGATGCTGGGAAGCGAATCAAAGGTGAATGAGGAATACTCTTAATTTACTTTAGATGTGCTGAGGGCTGTGGGTGAGAGCTAAAAGCTGGAACAACTGTGTATATTGGAGAGATACATTGTATAGTTTGTGTGCATTTTTTAATTAAAAAAATAATAATTGCGTGAGGTGGGTTAACGTAATCGTGAAAAAACTTAAGTTTGTAATTTTCTTTAATACTTTAAATTGGCGAGACAGAATTTACAGTATTCATTGATGACTACTATCAGAATTAGTTTTAAAATTTCTTTGTCTTTTTAATGTTTTACAAATGCTGATCAATATTTAGCAAAATATTACACTAGTGAATCTGTCAACTTAATTTGTCTCCCCTCACTAAGATTCTCTAATTATTTTTCATAAATCGAATTTGGAAACTTTTTTTTAGTTTAATTTATTGTGCAGTCATATTCAATTGCTAATTTAAAAGTCGCCACAAAACATGGAGCAAAAGGTAAACTGAACATCTATGAAATCGAAACATATGAATCATCAACTCACGCATCACGCCCTAACAGTTTGCGGGTTCACGCGTATATAATGAATAAATGTCATCAGGCGCGTTACCAGAAATCTGTAATGAGGGGGGACTGTTGTGGGAGTCTGGGGGCGGAACCCCCAGCGCTCGAAAATTTTGTATTTTTTTGGCAAAAAAAACTTACTTTTGAGCTTATTTTGTCAAAAATTAATGCTATTAAACGTGGCACAGAAATTAGCAGTGCAAAAATATAATTGTACCAGTTGCATAAATGATTTTATTTACAAGCTGGTAAAACAGAAAACCCCATACCGGTAGTTCAATAAAACTCTCAAAGAATAATTTATTTCGTCTATGTTTCATGTAGAGAAAGATATAATTAAGGGGGCTAATAGAAGGAAGTTGGAGAAAAGTGTTTGGTAATTAACCAAAACTGAATAGCCACCCTCTATTTCTCAGCTTATATATGTTTTAATGAAACCTACGCTAAGTATTTTTCAATAAGCGATCAAATTTGAATACTAATCTTTGGCAATTTTTCGAAGTTTTTTTTTCTGATTTATGAGTTTTATTTTTGACAAATTAGCCCCCCCCCCTTAAATAAACGTTTCAAAATCATTTCTTGAATCGGTTCCAGAGCAAAAGACTCAGCTGTGCTAAAAACGTGGTATATTCCTTTCCTTATTCTTATATTTCCTTAAAAATGTGGTATTTTTCTTATTTCCGTAGTTTTCCTTATTCCTTATTTGTTAGGCAGGCCAATGCCCCCCCAGGCTATGTTACTGACAATCATTAGAGTGCGTCATATGAATAATCAACTGCAGTGCCCAAAAAGCAAGCAATTGAGCATGACAAATAATTTGGAGAGGACAGAGTAGTTAGTGAAGAGAAGAATTTTAGTTTGGTCTTTGAATGATAGAGTAGATATATGCAGTCTGTTTAAAAGTTCATGCGCGCTCTTTCGACACTTTTTACGCAAAAAAAATGGGACAAAAGTAAAACCTTTTTTGGAAAGGCAAAAAAACAAAAACAAAAAACAGCTATTCGAGAATTTCAATTACCTACAAAGATCCTTTAAACATGCTTGTTCTGTGGATAAATTTTTGCCCAGCGAAAAGTTTTAATTTTGTCAAACCTTTTCGTATAGGCAAAATGTCCGAAGCGGTTGAAATGGGACACTACCACACAAGTAGTTGGGGAAAAGGCGCTTTAGTTTATCGTTAACAACAGAGAAGTTGCAAACCGATCTACTCCAAGACGGTGTAGAATATAACTTTTGTGGGGTAGCAGAAACAGAATATAAGCTGTGCTCAATGCTCCATTCAGTGGTAGAGAAGATTTATTTTACCCCAAGCAGCACTCTTCAACCAGTGCAGCTGTCGTGGGATAGGTTCGGCCCAGCAATTTTTTTGCTAGGGTAGACTCCTAATATGTCAACCTTGCTATTTTCGAAGCTAATTTGCTATTTCACCTTAAACTGAAACGAATTGCGAGTCAAGAACTTCTTTGGCCTTCACCTAAAACCGGCGGAAAATATACTAACGTAATTCTGCTGAAGCCTTTTTTGGCTTTTACAAGTAGAGCGTTTTAGAATACTAATGGGTACATCCTACCAATACCCACTCAGTTTTTTAGGACGGCAGCACTGCCTTTAACTTGTATGTAGGTTCATTTGTAAGCGTCGTAGTTCAATTTTCTAATTTCGGAACGACACTGACAACTGACAAGAGATTAAAACTTTGCATACAAAAGTTGAAAACTTTAAGACCTAAGTTGACAAAGCCTTGACAAAATTATTTTATGAAAGCGCATCAGGTTATACTTAACGTATTGAAGACATTTGCATCTTCCAGTTTTTTTCTCAAAATAGTATACTGTACAAGAGTACAAGATAAGTTCCAAAGAGCCCACAAGCAATGGTAATCAAAATTTTGCCGAAACCAGATCTGTTAATGCTTCTATAAGAAACCGGTTTATTTCAGCCAAAAATGTAGGATATCTACTCAAGCAGTTTTTTAACAACCGGTTTTCTAAATTATTTTAGTATCTGCACGGATCCCACGAGTCGTATGAATAGCACCACCGCCTATAAAGTGATAAAGATTGCTCAATTTTCAAAACCCAAATGTTAACTAAAAGTCGGCAGCGAAGCTGAGAAGTTAAAGCGTCGTTTTCACGACGACCCTGATCTCATGGTGTGGGTTCAACTCGCACCCTGGTCATGTTGTTGCGTCCTTGGATAAGACGCTTTACTATGATTATCTCTGCTTGGTGGCTTCAAACAAGCAGCAAATTCAGTGGAAAAAATTTGGAGAAATTCACAGGAACTTTGGATCAATCGAAACTTCTATAAGCAGGCGCGGATTTCTCCAAGCACGAAGTAATCATTGCAAAGAAAAGTATGCGAATTGTAAGCGTCTGACGCTGTCTGGTGACAGGAAGATATCTATGCACTACAACAACCATAGGCGTAGCCAGGGGGGGGCCAGGGGGCCCGGGCCCCCCCAATCAAAATACCACTGACGACAAAAAGTTATGACAACACAGCCTAGCGATGTTTAGTTGCAGTTTTTTTTCAGTAATTACGCACATAACAGTAATTAACAATAATATTAATGACAACAAGTGAGTTCCGGGGCCCCCAACTAACAACCAGGGGGCTCTTACTAACAACTAGGGGGCCCTGGAATCCTTAACCGACAACCAGGGGGTCCGGGACCCCTAACTGAAAACCAGGGAACCCATAACTGACGACCAGGGGGCCCCAGGGCCCCTTACTAACAACCAAGAAACCCTTAACCAACAACAAGGGGGCCCCTTAACTGACAACCAGGGAGCCCCAGGCCCCTAACCGACAAGCAGGGGGCCCCAGGGCCCCTAACCAACAACCAGGGGGCCCCAGAGTGCCTAACTGACAACCAGGGGGCCCCAGGGCCCCTAATTAACAACCAGGGGGCCCCTAACCAACAACCAGGGAGCCCCGGAGTCCCTAACTGACAACCAGGGGGCCCGGGGCTCCTAACTCACAACCAGGGAGCCCCAGGGCCCCTAACTAACAACCAGGGGGCCCCTAACCAACAATCATTGGGCCAGGGGCCCCCTAACCGACAATGAGAGGCCCCGGGGCCCTCCTAACTGATGATCAGGGGGCCTCTAACCAACAACCAGGGGGTCCTGGAGTCCCTAACTGACGACCAGGGGGCCCCGGGGCCCCTAACTCACGACCAGGGAGCCACAGGGCCCCTAACTAACAACCAGGGGGCATGGGCTCCTAACCGACAAGCAAGGGGCTACGGGGCCTTTAACTGGCAACCAGGGAGCCCAAGGGCCCCTGACTGACGACCAAGGTTCCCGGGGTAGGGGTTCCTTAATGCAAATTTTTAACAATTTACATGCAAAACCTGTGAGAAATCTAAGAGTTTTGACCTAAAAGTTGCCACACCAGGCCCTCGTTTAACGTTATTATGAACTTAATTATTTACTGCTAAAGTATTGCAGGAGGCAATGTTCGTTACTGCCCCCTATAGACCAAATCACTTACAATTAAAATTTTACACCATGATGCAAGATTTTAAGCGTGTTTTGGGATTTAATTGCAAAAAGAGGATTGAACAACTAAATTTTTTCGATTGGCTTTCAAATGCTAAAAATCTAGTTTTTTGAAATGGCTCTGAACTCGTGCAAAATGTGATCCAATGGGATTTAAATAGCTTTTTTTTCCAAAAACTTACAAAAATCGCCCAGCAGCTGGGGGCTTCGCCCCCAGACCCCCATAGCCACCGGCGGCTGGGGGCTCTGCCCCCAGACCCCCGTCTGTGATACGTTTGAGTACACTAGCTTATTCAACACGTCTTCCAAGTTAGACTTTTACACTTTTTAACAATTAGTTTTCGCCCTCTCCCTTCACAAAAATCCTGGCTAAGTGCCATCAGGCTACGGCTTCAGATCTTCCATTCTACGATACCTTCGCCCAACAAAAAGTTACTTTTTCGAAAATGTCTGATGACGTCATTGCATGTAATTTGTGGTTTGGGCCCCCCCCCAATCAAAAATCCTGGCTACGCCTATGACAACAACAACATTTAATTCGAATATATCTTTCAAAAATCAAATGCATTTTATCACTATTAGTTTTTCTGACAGAACTCTTAGGACGTTTTCAAGTTCGCATAAGTTACCTTGTTCGATGGAGAACGCGAAAGGGCTTGTGACTGAAATCAGGTTTTGGTCAGACAGTTTCGAGTGCGCTTTGTTGCAAAAAGTTTAATCCCATTCTGCAAAAATTATTAATTAATTAGTTGAAAGAAAATTTACTGAGAGATTACTGACCACACTGTTAGGTATTGATTAAGCATTTGTATGTTCCGTACCCGTACGCAATTGAATATGTGGGAGCTTCGCTACAAACAACATTGTCTGTACTATTCGCTGTACTTATCATTTTGTTGCAGCTTTGTGTGATAACGTATTGTGCATATTAACAAGGAGCATCTCGACTAGGAAACCTTAGGGTTATTCGGTGCTTCTTGTGTTTCGAATGAGACCTCTGACTTGTGTGTTAAACCTTTGTTACTAATAAACTACTACTACTGCTACCATTCGCTCACTGAATTTTGTTTAGAATTCAATTCCAGTCATTTTGCGCATTCAAATTCTGCGTTGTCATTGTTTCACAACAATCTTGATTTTTATAGGTACAAAATTTGTCTTTGTCCTACGTTTAAAAATAGTTAAGATAGTAAACTAAGTTTTGATTTTTTAAATTCTCTTTGCGATTCCAAGTTGGCTTTTTGCCATAAACTGTAATCAATTAAACTTTCAAAAATTTCCTGTAAACATGATAAGCATTAATGATCGAAAATACAGCAAAACACCAATACCATAAATACTATAACAGAAAGACAATTTGCTCTGATTAACTGTAATTCAATAAACTCTCCATCAAATAATCAAAAATCAATTTGGAAAATTGAGTTTATGAGTTTGGCTCCTATTTCTAGGTCCACTTTTTGTTTCTGCTGGCTGGATCGTTTCTCAAAAAAAGAAAAGAATCGTGAACCAGAACCAAAAAATAGAGCCAGAAAAATGTACACGAAAGAAAGATATATACAAAAAGGTAATATAATATTCAACAAAACTTACAATTTTTGGGCTGCGGTTAAATACTCAAGAATAGGCTTATAGATTGCAATGGGAACATCTTGGCCATGGCTGTAAAGTGTAAACAATCTTTTAAGGCAGAGTCACGAAAAGAATTTGGGTAAAAAGCTATTAGGTTTACGACTATGCAACTTTCAATTTACAAATGTTAGTTTGAGTATTTCACGTGTTTTTTATCAGTAGATTCACTTAAAGGCGGTAAATCATCCAGCCAATTCCGGTGGTTTGCAATAGCTAAAATTGAGCTATAACTTTTGATATTTTTTGTTTGTTTTAATTTTGGGACTGCGGTTGCAAAGATATTCAACAAATACAAAAAGATATCCCCCGCAAAAAGTTTTTTGGAAACTCTGAGTTTTGTTCTTCCCGCCAAAACCACAGTTCTCTAAACTATTAGGCCTACTGTGGTTTTGGCGGGAAGAACAAAACTCAGAGTTTCCAAAAACTTTTTTTCGGGGGATATCTTTTTGTATTTGTTGAATATCTTTGCGAACGCAGCCCCAAAATCAAAACAAAAAATATCAAAAATTATAGTTCAATTTTAGCTATTGTAAACCACCGGAATTGGCTGGATGATTCACCGCCTTTAATGCCCTTTGATGGCACAATGTGGTTATCATCGCGCTGTCACTGTGACGCAACAAACTAGTGACATCGATTGATATTACACAAGAACGCTGCCACAATCGCGAGTTGCAAGTTTTAGCCACGCAAGGTGTCAGCATATTGCAGTTGCATTGTTTTTCCAGGCCAGCTGAGGTCTAAACTGTTTATTTGGATCTGTTCGCTCGGTTTGTTGGTCGGTTGCCTCTTTAGTTTGGCTGGTTGCTGGGATTCAGCAACAAGCTGATTGCCGAGCCCTAATGACTAACGTTGCAAAACATCAATGTTGAAGTAACTACATTACGCCGGCTCCGAACACTCACTCTGCTTGTGACTTGACCTAGTGTGTATAACAAGAGTCAAAACTATGGTGGTTGAACATTCCAATAACGGTGCTGAAGTACCATTGTAGCAAACCATTTTTAGGATTTTTATATATTTTTGTTTGCCACAGGCTGTCCTATATCATTCTTCAAAATGAGGCTATGAAAACAAAAATGTAAAACGGCGGTGTCTTTAGTTTGCCCACCAAAGCCGTAGTCATAAGGGACCAGTAGGTAAGGCTAGGAACCGCTTAAAGCGCTTGAGCCTCGTCTGGAAAATTTTTACTCAGCATAACAGCAATTGCTACAGATACGTTGAGACCCGCCTGGTTTTTGGTTAGCCAGCCAGTACAAAGTGTCGGCCTTGTCGCTCACAGACCTACATGTACCATGCATAGCCACAATTTTGATTATAAATTATTCCAGTGTTTCCAAATAAAGTGCAAGTCGTGGAAAATTACATCAAAATGTGTAAAAATTATAGGTAACAAACAAAAATTGTTTCCATTACACCGCCTCGACTGTACAGGCCCAACCTTTTCGGCTTCAAACCTATAACAAGAATTGTTAATTTTAAGCACTGCTGGTTTTTGAGACGTACAGTGCATTTTTAAGCTTTTCTGTTCTAATTTTTTAAGCCTTTCCACAACTACTGACAAATCCAACTTGTTGCAATAAATTGGTTGGTCTGGATTTACTGTAGAAGGAATAAAAAACTGGCTAAAAACGTAATCGCAGTTAAAATATACAAAAATATTATTTAAATTTCTAAATGACTACAATATTTACTGATTTGGAATAAATGGACTTTGAATTTCTCAGGAGCATGTTAGTTGAAAGTAAAGTGTGAGGTAGCATTCCCTGCAGACAAAAACAGCCGGCAATCAAATAATGGTCAATCAAAGTACCGATTTTTCGAACAGTGTTTACGCGACAAAACGATTGCAATTGTCAATATTTTTCAATATTTATTTCGCACATTAACGTTCTCACACGCGGGAGGCCAAAAAGACATAAATAGCTAAACTATTTTAAATATTATTGTCAACAGTCGTAAATATGCAGGCAGCTTAATTGAGTAAGACAAGCAAATGTAAATATCGCAAAAATCTAGAAAACAAATTGAATGGCAGAAGTTTGTTATAGCACCTGGAGATAGATGGTGGAAAACAACGAGAATGAGCAAGGATAATGGTATCGTGAGATTTCAAACAAGCAAAGTCAAGAGAAAGCATCAAAACTGTTTCAAGTAAGCTGTTTAAGTCAAGAGAAAGCATTTGTTTAAGTAATTTGTTTTGCACGAATATAATTATAACAGATTTTAACAAATTGTTTGGTTTTCACATAGTAATAATTGGGACTTCGCATTAGCGCGTAGTACTTTTGTTTTTGTTCGCGAACTTTGGCAGATGAAATTGATTTGCTCAACGCTAGCAAACAGTAAAACCTACAAAACTGAAATTTGGATTCAACATAAAAATTACTGAAAGCGTCAGGTGTGCTAATTTTGGGGGTACCTAGGTCACGTGACCGTCAATTGACACATAAAAAAAACTGAGATATTTGACTTGTAAATTTATTAATTCGCTTATAACTTAAAAATCACTTGGCGTGCACAGCTGAAATTCGGACACAATGTGGGTGCTTATAAATGGCTTACGTAAACCGAGTTTGGAAGCGCCCGGTCACGTGACCAAGGCTTTACAGATCGTAAATGGGCAGAAAGTGGATGATTTTGAACCAATATACAGTATCTCGGTAAATATCGACTTTATTGAAAAATGGTTTGTGGTTTTTGAGCACGCTTTCAACCGCCTTTCTTTTGGTTATGTTCGTTTACCCCAAACTGAATACCGTTTTTCTTCTTTTTTTATTTTTTCTTACTTTTGTTTCTTTTTTCTTTTTCTTCTCCGGCTATCTACTTTTAAACTGCTAAACGCACTGTATTCAAAGTTTGAGCGATTAACGATATCAAGAAGGACTTTTGCGTGATTGAAATCGGGGGTGCCAGGTTGGGAGGATCCCCCTCGATCGGGTCCTCCAAAATTTTGAAGTTTTAGACTGTTAGAGCTAGATGGATCACATTTTCGGAATAGGTAGATATTAAAAATAAACTAAACCTAACAAAAATTGGGGGAGCCACTATGGGGGGTTTTCCCCCAAACGGGCTCACCGAAATTTAAACTTTTTAACCTTTTAAGCTAGGCCTACGAAACTTTCAAGATAAGTAACCATAAAAGAAAGATAAAATTTGACAAAATTTGGGGGTATCAAAAGGCGGTTTCTCTCAAACGAGGCCGCCAAAAATTTGAACTTTTAAACCATTGGAACTAGATGGATCACATTTTCAGAATGGGTAGATATCAAAAATAAACTAAACCTAACAAAAATTGGGAACTCCAAAATGGGGGGTTTCCCCCAAATGACGCCCTCCAAAGTGCAAACTTTTTAACCTTTTAAGCTGGCCACATGAAATTTTTAAGGTAAGTAGATATAAAAAGATATAATTTGACAAAATTTGGGGGTACCAAAATGGGGCCCCCCC
Organism: Trididemnum nubilum; assembly: GCA_963965965.1. Lineage (NCBI taxonomy): Eukaryota > Metazoa > Chordata > Ascidiacea > Aplousobranchia > Didemnidae > Trididemnum > Trididemnum nubilum. The sequence goes on along the minus strand of OZ014481.1, from coordinate 6,702,309 downwards.
TCAAACGGGGCTCCAACTTTTTAGCCATAAGATCTAGATAGATCGAATTTTGGAATGGTTAGATATTAAAAAATAAAGCAAACTTAACAACTAAACAGAATCATAAACTAAATACACAAAACAGTATCAAAGACGTAATCATAAACAAAATATTTGTTATCAAAGACAGGAAAAAAATTTTTTAAACTCAATCTAACATCGAAACATTGAAATTGGAGGTCCCGAGATATCGCTTGCAATGTCATAGTCTAGTTGAGCTTAATGGCTTTGATAAGTTTGAGGAACACGGCTGAGTTTTTTTTTTTTTTTACGAAACTGTCATCCGTGACGTTGGGAAAGCGCGCTTTTTCTTATTGCTTAAGATTTTTGAAGAATTTAATTAAGGAACTTTTAGTGCTAAATAATGGATTTAATATACAGCGTGCTTCGAAATTAGGGTCCCTCCCTCTACCGCTTACATGAAAATTTATGAAGTTTTCTTCATTAGACTAATTTGAAGTTCATTAAGGTAAGTTTCGACTAGGCTATTTTTGATTTCAAATTTCTTTCATTTTCATGTCGAATAGCTGAGTTAGATAAACCCACATAGCTAATGATTCAGAGAAAATCAGATAGATTGATAAGCAATAAAAGTCTGAAATGCCGGTGCATTCTCAGCACCTCTCACCTTCAAAGCTAAATTTTCACAAAAGCATGCTGGGTAGACATCTCCAAAGATCGTGTTAATCAAAGAGCGTATTGAAAACTACAATGGGTATATCGCTTGCGATTTCACGTTCTAATTTTCGATTTTTCAAAATGAGAAAAAATCTGAAAAATTAATTTCAAAACAAATGAAATAAGACAATAATGTTAGGTGGTATTTTTAAAGGGGACTAACTTCGGCTTTGTTTCACCGGAAATTTTTGTGTACTGTTTTTATTACTTTTGACTTGACCCTGAAGCAGGTAGAGAAATTCAAGTTGGCTATCTTGGGGTTGCATTCACGAGAGACGGAAGGCAAGACGAAGAACTGGATACCCGAATAGGCAAGGCTAGCGCAATAATGCGAGCTTTGCGCTCCTTCGTTGCAATGAAACGAGAATTGTCGAAAAAGGCAAAGCTCTCAGTTTTTAGATCAGTTTTTGTCCACATTCTCACGTATGGTCATGAACCTTGGGTAATGACCGAACGAGAGCGATCACAAGTGCAAGCATTCGAAATGATGTTTTTACGAAGAATCGAAAGAGTTAAACTGTTTAACGGGTCCACGACAACTAACCGCGACAAACTGACCGCGACAAACTGACCGCGAACAAACTGACCGCGAACCAAACAACGCCGATTAGCTAAGAAAAGCGATTATAAGCATATTTTACTAACCCTAGAGCCATCTTGCCCAAAGCCTCACTTTGAGACGAAATCACTGTGACAAAATCAGTGACCAAATCACTGTGATAAAACCGTTGGTTTGCGGTCAGTTGACCTGGCTCGCTGTTTAACAAGGTGCGTAACTCTGAGATTCGAAAATCTGTCGACATCGAGCCGTTACTTATCCGAATTGAAAGATCTCAGCTTAGATGGTTTGGCCATGTTAGCGGAATGCCTCAGGAAAGACTACCTAAAACTAGTTGGACAAATTACATTGAGGATCTTAGACTGAATTGTTTGGGACTTTACCCAAGCAAAATGATGGATGTGATGGAGGACCGTAAAATGTGGCGCCTTAATCTCGAGCTGCTGCCTTAGCAACCTTAACGGAAAAGCGGCCAATGAAGAAAGACGAAGATCTAACTTAAATTCTTACTCTAAAAATGAACCCCAAATCTAATCTTAAACCCAAATCCTAATTTTAAATTTAACCCTTAAAAATAACAAAAAAACGTGGATGATTATAGTCTTCATTTTCGTTTTACTCTCTTCAACTAAAATATAACTAAGAAAGTAGTTACTTCCAATGAAAAAGCATAAAAAATCTCAAATTTTTTGCCTTCTTGATGGCGTAGCGTTGAGGTTAAGTAGTTGGACGCGGACACGATTTAGGTGAAAATTCAAGTCCCTCTTAAATAAAAAACTACAGAAGTGCATGTAAATACTTACGCTTTTATGCAAAAAATGCCTCGTATTCGTATGAAGTTTCTGATCGTTCTGTTTAAAAAATTAGGCTTTTGATTGCCTTCGCTAATGGCCCAACTGTTGTGATTGGACTTTTAAATCATAACGTTAGCGGATCTATTTCTCGTCACTGTAAACTTCACGAGTGCATGGAAATATCTGTGTTAAAAGTTAAAAGATGGTCTTTTGTGCTTTCCCGACATCACGTTCGTCCTTGTTTAGAAGTAATGGGACATAACTTTGGTTGTCAATGAGTTTTCTCTCAGGACAGGGCGCATTGATCTATAATTACCGTTGTAAACTTGCTAAAATGCTTGAATGAAACACTTGCCAAATTGCAGCAGAGTTATTATTTTGCAACAATGTTTCCACCATAGGCGTAGCCAGAGGGGGGCCCAGCCCCCCTAATTGAAACGTCATCGATGACAAAATGTGACAAAAAAGCATATTGTTTCTTCAGTTTTAGTTTCTTTAGCATCTTCGTGTACAAGAGTACACGCGTACAATAATAATTAAGAATAATATTGAGGACCAGTGAGCCCGGGCCCCCTCAATTCAATTTTTCAACCAATTTAAATGTGTTGGCCGAGAAAAATTAAGAGTCTTTGTCCTAAAAGTTGCTACTTTAGGTTCTCATCTAATCTCTTCATGAACGTAATGCAATAACCAGGGTCGGATTTACCGTTTGGCACAGTTTCAGGGGCCTCGCGCTCAGATGGTAAGACTTTTTTTGGTTTTCACCGACATTAGGCAGAAAGATGTTGCCAAAGCCCCTAAAGTTACAGGACCCTGACCCGCGCAGTGTAAATCCGGCCCGGACAATAACATGGTTAGTAGGCGTATCCATATATTGTACCATTTTTCAATGGCAATTCACCACTACCTCGCCAGTATTTTGGCAAAAAAATACTTAAAAAAAAAAAAAAACTTAGCGAGGGAAAATGCTTATTAAACAAATTATAGAATTTGAATTAAGGGAGTCTGGCCTCCTGTCCGTACATGTGTTCCCATAACTGGTTATTTTCATGACAAAACAAAAATATTTAAAGCAAATCTTTTAGTGGATTATTATTTACTGCTAAAATATTGCGCGAGGCAATGTACCTTACTTCCCTCTACCGGGGCCAAATCACAAAATTTAATCCCAAAATGCAAGAATTTAAACGTGTTTTGGACTTAAATTGGAAGTAGAATGAGAATCGAACAATTTAAGTTTTTCAATTGGCTTTCAAATGTTAGAAATCTAGTTTTTTCAAATTGCTCTAAAAACGTGCAAAATGTGATTTAAGGCATTAAAATGGCTATTTTTTTTCAAAAATTACAAAAAATCGATCAGCTGCTTGGGGCTTTGCCTCCAGGCCCCCGTCTGTAATACGTTACAGGTACACTAGTTTACTCAACGCATCTCCGGATTCAGACATTTTAACTTTTAGTTCAAACCCTCTCTCTTCAGGAAAATCCTGGTTACGTGAAAAGCCAGACCACCGCTTCTGATCTTCCGTTTTACTACATCTTTGTCCCATGAAATGTTTCTCTTTCTAAAATTTCTATGACGTCATTGCAAGGGCGTACGCAGGGGGGGAGGTTATGGGGTTCAAACCCCCCATTGGTCTGTCGACTAAAATGCACAATAAAGAAAATATCACGTTTTTAGCACTTCTGAGCCTGTTTTTCTTTTGGAATGACATGGACTCCAACATGATTTAAAGCAACCTTTAAAACATTTAGAGTTTATTAGGGGGGTTAATATGTCAAAGATAAAACTTACATATCAGTAACAACTTCAAAAAATTGCCAAAATTAGCAAATTTAACCGCTAAAAATGCTTAACATTGGCTTCATCAAAAATATGGAGATGGGGTTTCAGTATTAGTTAATTAATCAGTAGCAGGAATATTATTAATCCACTCAAATTTCGTTCTATCAACCCCCCATCCCCAACTGTCTCACTCTATAAACTACAGAATATAAATGCTCGTAAGTTTTTTCAAATTATGATTTTATGATTTACCGGCTTGTTAATAAGAGGACTGAAATGTTACTATTAGCCACCACCCACACAGCTCACTTATGCGTAAAGGCGTACACAGGGGGGTGGGAATTTAAACCACCCTCCTTTTTGATTCGACGTATATCATTTGAAATATCGTCTTATTGCGAAAAACAAACAAGCTCCTTCTTTACTCTCATATTAATACGAAATATTCAATTATTGTAAATAATTTTTTCGTTATTTAATGCAACATTGTAAGCGACTAAGTGTAATACGGAAAATCTAGAATGTCGTGTTATGAGTCAGAGTAACTTTCAGTAGCGTAGGGGGGGGGGGTTATAGCCTCCCCATTGGCGTGTCAACCAAAATGCAGAATAAGAAAAATACCACGTTTTTAGCACTTCTAAGACTGGTTTTTGCACTGGAATGGACTAAAAAGTGATTTAAAGCATCTTTTGAAACATAAATTTAGGGGGGAGGGTGCTAATTTGTCAAAAATAAAACTCACGAATCAATGAAAACTTTGAAAAACCGCCGAAAACAAGGAATCAAATTTGATCGCTAGTGTAAAAATGCTAAACATAGGTTTCATCAACAAACATATATAAACTTAGGAATAAGGGGGGGGGGGGCTCTTCAGTATTAGTTAATTACCAATCACTTGTCTCAAAAATTTTTCCATTAGCCCCCCCCAATTATTTTTCTCTATAAAATATAGAGAAAATGTATTACTCTGTGTGAGTTTCCTTGCACTATAAGATTTTATTGTTTACCAGCATGTAAACAAGAGAGCTAAAATTTTACCATTAGCCACCTCCCACATAGCCGATTTATGCAAACAGTTAAATCAAGTTTGCTCTACCAATTTCTATGCCACGTTTCAAAAGCATTATTTTTTATCAAAATAGCCGTAAAATTGAGTTATTTTTGAAAAAAAATGCAAATTTTTCAAGCGCTGGGGGCTCCGCCCCCAGACCCCCGTGCCTCCGGCGGCTGGGGGCTTGGCCCCCAGACCTTTAAAACAGTCCCTCCATTGCAACTTTCTGGCTACGCGCCTGGCAACTTTGCACTATTCATAATCATAGGCGTTTCCGCAGCTTTTGGTATGAGCAATTTTTTCTACATCGTTCAGATGCAAACCTTATGATGTTAACTGCAGATGTATGCCTAATGCTTAATTGTTTTTTGTTTGAAAAGTTTTATTTACATTACGCACTGTGTTACTTTGATTCGATCTTGTGACATTGCACTAAGTTATTTATTCGCCAAAGTATAGATCGCGAACAAACTTTTGATGTGACTTTCAAACCCCCCCATTGAAAAATCCTGCGTACGCCACTGTGTCATTGCATGTGATTTGTGGTTTGGGCCTCCCCATCAAAAATCCTGGCTACGCTTATGGTTTCCACAATACGTCAGTGATAATTTGGTTGCTGAAACAAATGGCAGTTAATTATTCGTAGCCTTACGCAACACGATCAAACAACAGCTTCGTTGAACTCAATGTGAACTCAGAAATATGATTGATTCAAATAGATGTAGTGCAAAACGCCCAACTTTCCTGAACTGTTGAAAACTATTACACATGTTCTGTATAGCAAAGGTTTTTTAAATATCCATCACTGAAGTTCAAATATTTTTCTTTGTTATCCATCTTTTCTGGAATTCGGCAGGCTTGGTTAATCAACAGCTAGCAAAAAATGTTAAATTTCTTATTTCTAAGTGGATGAGCAAATTTACACGCCTTTTTTTTGAAACATCCAATCAAAATTAAACGATGCCACTGCATGCGTTTCACATGCGCCTAACACGATACCAACCCACTTTCTGCCCCTCCACAGCCCAAAAAATAGTCGTTGTATGCACGGACGCAATTTTTACGTTACATAACTCACACAAACTAGTCTACAAGCCATAAGTCTACAAGCCATATGATTCAAAATTTACAATTTTCAATTGCTCTGATTTTTGATCATTCAGCTCTCTTCAGTTGGAGGGACCAAAAGAACGGTGATTCAAAATTTACCACATCAAATAGCAGAAAAATTCAAGTAACCAGAAAAATTGATCTACTTTTTTATCAATTCTACAGTAATACAAATTTAACCCAAAGCCTAATCTTTACTTACAAAACTAACCCTCAATCGAATTCTAACTCAAATCGTAGTGTTAACCCTGAAAATACAATGACAAAAAATACTCGGAAAACAACAGTATTTCTCGCTTTTTAACTTTGAACCAGCCGATTTTGCGGTAAATTTGAAACAACAATATCATCTGTTGACAAATAAAACGGTCTTGGCAAAACGCGCAAAGCCAACACAATTGAAGCCATTCTGTTTGTTGCTGACGTTTCGAGAATGCGCTCATCTCATTATCAAATCTGATCTATTGAGATGGCAAAAAACTTGAACGAAAATAAGCAAATTTGAAATTACGTCATAAAAAGTCATAAAAAAAGAACAAGCAAAGTTACGGTACATCGTAATTAGGCTATTAAATTGCAGTATTACTCAAAATATTCGCATTCAATTTGTGATAAGTTTTCGAAGAAGTACGTAAATTCAACTTGTGATGACTTTTACTATCTTACCAAATAGTGAAGGGATTGACGCCAGAACAACAAGCCAAAATTACATAGATATATAAATGGCAAATAGGGCGAAGTAAGAATTCCAACTAAAGCAAGTCTTGGCTTGCAAGGAAAAATCAAAGGGCCAAATTAAACTCAAATACAATTGGAAATTATGTATTGAAAAAACAAAATCATGTTGAATGAAGCATTTATTGGGACTTTCGCGACGCTTCGCGTTGGAAGTCCCTATGTTTTTTTCCGTGCAAAACTACAAATTCTGCAACCAGAGGTCGAAAACGCTATAAATTTGAAACTGCTAAAGGTAGAAACTCGAAACTTAGAACTTAGATTGGGCACATACTAATCAATCTTAGTGCGTATTTTGGGGCCAGTCGGTTCCGTGATACGGGTTTCCAAGCCAAAAACTGAAATGCCAATCGGAGGTTTAAACATCTCTGGCTTGAAAACTAATCATAGGAGTAGAATAAAAGTTTCGAATTTAGAAGAGCCTGGGCATGCTGTTTCAGCTCCCAAAACTAAATTACGACGATTCCGACACTTTTTTTTTTCTTTCTTTCTTTATTGGACTTCCACTGCGCTTCGCGTCGGAAGTCCCTATGTTTTTTCCGTGCAAAATTATGAATTACGAAACCAGAGGTCTAAAACGCTGTATCTAAAACGATGTGCTGTAACGTCGAAGTAATTAAAGGCACCCAAATATCAAGCAGTGGTGAAAGAAGAGAGTTGGGTTAAAATATCTTATCGGTCTTTGGTAGACCCAAATCACAAATATAATAATGGCAAGAACTGAACTAAGCACAGCAATTTATTACACGCGTTTCGCTTTGACTTAAAGCATTATCAGTAGAATGAATTACACAATTTACAGCTCGAATTTATATACAATGGTCACACGTAGAGTCCAGGAAGGTCATTACATGCTCTTCGTTATTTATCGAACATTCGTTATGGTATTTCGTTACTAATATTTATAATTTGCTATTCATAAGCGGTATTTCGTTATTTATGATCGGTTTTCGTGATTCGTTATTCATATTCGCTATTTGTTATTCATATTCGTTATTCATTATTCATATGCATTATTCGAAGTTCTTTTTTCGAATAACACATTTTTGTGCTGTAACGAATCGAATGCCGCTACATCCTCCGTTCGTAACAGAGAAATTCATTCGAAAAGAATGAAATCACTTCGTTAACTCTGTTTCGACTGTTACGTCATAACGGTATCATCTGTAGTCCGAGCTGTTGTAATCAGTTAATATTGGCAGGGCCTACGAGAGGGGGGGTTTAGGGGGTACATCGTACCCGGGACCGGGACTAGGGCGGCCCGGAAGAGTTCAGGTTTCCGCGTTAAGGTTTTTTGGTATTTTTTTTTCAGAAGACCTTGTTTTTGGTCCTCACGTAATGTTAGGCAAAAAATGGGACTAAATTTCAGTGAAGATCTATTTTCTTTTTTTGGACTTCACCACCAAATTTTGGGCAAAAAATGGGACTAAATTTCAGTGGAGACCTTTTTTTTATTTTTGGTCTTTACCTAATTTTGTGCACAAAATGGGACCAAATTTCAGTGGAGACCTTTTTTTTTGGTCTTTAGGGGCTCGGCATCGACCTTCGTACCCCCTGGAAAAATTTCTCTCTGAGGCCCTGAATATTGGTTGGAATTGTTCTGCAATATACATTACAATTATCGCATCTCTTCTACTGCTGTCAATTAATAAATAAGCTTCGGTCATTTATTTGTAACAAAAAAGAAAGATCACTGATATATGTTTGAATAACCGAAGCCAGTTCTTCAAAAATAAATATGACCAAACGCGAGTGAAAGGGGTAAAGGGTCGACCACGTAAACTCAAATATTTACCGATTTGATGGTAAAAACTACTGTTTTTTCACTGGAGCATTTAAGTTTAATTCTGCAAAAACTAACAGCAAATTGTGGAACGAAAGTACTCAATGTATTAATACAGCTAGAACTTGAAAAAAGTTTCACGATTTCAAAACTTTACTCAATCTTTTTTTTGAACGGTGATCAAATTTTATTTAGTGACATATAGTTTTGTGACTGTTTCGTTACTAAATGCCTTTTGTAAGCATTTGAGAACATTGTTCCAAAGTTTACATGGTAAAATTTGATCGAATTCTTACTCATTTCAGTCTGAGTTAAGAAATAATTCAGCTTTAATTAACCGCACTTGATGAATTTATTAATTGGCATGCATATATAGTGTAGTAGGCTACTAGGCTATTTATGTCGCAAAAACGTTTCACATAAAGCTTTGTGTTATCAAGGGAGATAAACTCGTCCAATTCAAAGTTTGCTGTCAACAGCAATTTTTATTTCGTTAAATTTTTGGTATACCATATTATTCGCAACATGGTATTTCCAAAAACATCAATTACTTGTCCAAGACAATACAATCGTACAAAACAATAAAAACGTACTGGTATTTGTTTTTTCTCAACTTTTTATGCTGATTGAAAATAAAATATTGTGTCAAGATTAATAAGAATAAAGTTAACAATTGGTTTACAGAATTTTAATTATTTTCCAAAAAATGACGTGGTTATCGAATATTCGATATTCGGTATTCATATAATTAGAGCATGTAATACCAAGTAACAAAAAATAAAGAGCAAATAACACGAAACTGGATGGGAGTTTGCCAGCAAACCCAGTGAACGATCAACGCAAAGCTAGCGCTGTGACGCTCAAAAGTACTTTTTGTCTACCGTAAAAACAGCAATTATTCAAAAATATCTGATTATGGAACCTCCAGAAAATTAGAGTCAAAATATTTGTCAGTTAAATATCTCCTGATATCATTACAGACTAGCACCCTAGCTTGAGCCGTTCAAAAATTAATTTTTTGGAGTCCATTTGGGGGAGTCCCGGGGGGATGGCACCCCCTAACTATGACAAAATATTTGTTTGTTAAATATCTGCTGATATCAAAACAGACTGGCACCCTAAGTTGAGCCACTCAAAAAATTGATTTTTGGGGGGGTCTATTTGGGGGGTCCCCGAGGGGGGGGTGGCACCCCAAACTATGTCATAATATTTGTAAGTTAAATATTTACTGATATCAAAATAAACTGGCACCCTAAGTTGAGCCATTTAAAACATTGATTTTTTCGGGGGTCTATTTGGGAGGGTCCCCTGGGGCCTGGCACCCCCAAACTATGTCAAAATATTTGTGTGTCAAACACCTGCTGATATCAAAACAGACTGGCACCGTAAGTTGAGCCATTTAAAAAATTGATTTTTGGGGGGTCCATTTTGGGGGGATGGCTCCCCCAAACTATGTCAAAATATTTGTCTGTTAAATATCTACTGATATCACAACAAACTAGCACCCTAAGTTGAGCCGTTCAAAACATTGACTTTTGGGGGGTCAATTTGGGGGGGTTTCCGGGGAGGGTGGCACCCCCAAGCTATGTCAAAATATTTGTCTGTTAAATATCTCCTGATATCGTAAAAAAAATGGCATCCGAAGTTGAGCCATTCAAAAAATTGATTTTTGGGGGGTATTTGGGGGAGTCCCTGGGGGATGGCACCCCCAAACTATGTCAAAATATTTGTCTGTTAAATATCTGCTGATTGCAAAAAAAACTAGCACTCTAGCTTAAGCCGTTCAAGAAATAGATTTTTTGGGGCCCCATTTTGGGGGAGTTCCCCGTGGAGTTGTCCAAAAAAATTTCGAGAGAAAAAATGCGTTTGCAGCTCCACAACTTTGCACAAAAATTAGATTTCGATGTTTTGTGGTTTAGGAGAAGAAGAGCGTACAAAAATTAGGAAGAAAAAAAAAAAAGGAAAAAAAAGAAATAAACGTTGATGATTCAGCCATTTTTGTTCTTCAGAAAATGTCGCGTGTTGCACAAAGCGAATGCGGGAGTTCAGATAATTTATTATGCCTGACTAATCTAATAAATCGCCTAAACCAGCGTTTCTCAACCTGGGGGTCGCGACCCCCTTGGGGGTCGCGAAGGTCTTTCTAGGGGGTCGTAAAATTATTTATGAAATATTTCCATAATTGCAAAGAATTCTAAAAATTTCAAAATCTTTGCAGTGATCGCTTTTCAGTTATGTCGTAGCAGGTTGTCAACCGGTTGAAGGCCAAATATTACAATGCTATGTGCTCTTGTGCAGTTTAGGCAGAAAGCTAAAATGGTATTGCTTGTTCGAGTGGAACGAATGTACCGAGTCAACGTAAGTAGATTTCACAAAAAGATCAAACTTGAGAGAAAGCGCAGCATAATTCGAGAAAATTCAAGTGACGCAAAAGACTATGATGTCATAATTTGAAATGTAAACTGTAAAACACATGTTCAACAAAGTTAAGCAAAACGTAGCTGGAAAGTGTTTTCTATGCTAACTTTTTGTATTGTGGAGTTGCGTTTAATAGCCGAGTACAACATAGCGCAGTGTTATAAATGTTTCAGTTTTACGCTTGTTATGGATAAGAAACGCAGATATTCGGAAGAGTATTTGAAATTTGGCTTTACCTCCATAATCAGCAAAGGCGTTGAGAAGTCACAGTGTGGTTTGCAGAGGTGGAGTCGAGGACACAAGGCTCGAGGCCAAGGCCAAGGACACAAAAAAAATCCGAGGCCAAGGCCAAGGACAGCCTTTCCGAGGACTGACACTCTCGAGGCCAAGGACAGGAATGCTCGAGGCCAAGGACCAAGGACACAAGCGCTAGTGCTCTCCAAAAAAAAATCTTCACAAAAATTTTTCAAGCGATCTCCACAAAAAAACGTTTTCCAAAAAATTTTTCAAGCGCTCCACAAAATTTTAACAATTCAAAAAATAGTGCTGTCCTCGAGCCGAGGACAGGCCAATTTTCGAGGACTTGAAGCCTCGAGGCCAAGGCCAAGGACTTGACCTTCGAGGCCAAGGCCAAGGACTTCAAAATGTGTCCTCGAGGACTCCACCTCTGGTGTTTTGTGCAATGCAGCGCTCAGCGCTGAATCTTTGAAGCCGTCCAAGTTAAAACGGCATTTAGAAAAAAATCATCCCAATCACGTCATAAAAGACTTAGAATTCTTTCGGCGCAATAAAGCGGGTCTCAAACGTCAAAAACTTGATTTTACCGGAAATTTCCGGCAAGAAAACGCTGCTGCAACGCAGGCTTCTTATGAAGTCGCACTTCAAATTGCCAAGCAGAAAAAACCTCATACGGTTGGCGAATCCCTCGTTAAACCTTGCCTATTGAAAGCAGTAAAATTAGTTCTTGGTGAATCTAGTGAAGCGAAAATGAGGCAGATATCGCTTTCCAATGATACAATTCAAAGGCGTATTTCAGATATGTCAGAAGATGTAAAAGAGCAGGTGATAAATGAAATGAAAACTTCTCCGTTGTTTTCCTTGCAAGTGGATGAAACAACCGATGTTGCTTCATGTGCTCAATTGTTGGTTTTTGTAAGATATATTCATTTGGGAGACGTCAAAGAAGAATTTTTGCTTTGTAGTGAACTGAAAACCACCACAAAAAGTGCAGATATTATGGAAAAAATAAAAACTTTTTTTGATTCAGCAAAGCTGTCATGGAAAAGTGTATGCGGAATTTGTACTGATGGAGCACCAGCTATGTTGGGTTCAAATTCAGGCTTCCGAAAAAAGATTAAGGACCTAGCTCCTCAAGCAAAAGGTACACATTGTGTTATTCACAGATATGCGCTTGCCAGCAAGACCTTACCAACGTCTCTGCAAAATGTATTAAATTCGGTTATAAAAATTGTCAATCGCATTAAATCTGGCAGCCTCAACACACGTCTGTTTAAACAACTCTGTAAAGACATGAGCTCTTCACATGAAGTTCTACTGTTTTACACGTCTGTGCGTTGGCTATCCAAAGGAAACGTTCTTAGCAGGCGCGTAGCCAGGATTTGGAAAAGGGGGGGGGGGCTATTTTGAAAGAGTGAGAAGTGTGCAAACGACCTTGACTCGAATTTTCATTGATCTTGAATCAATTTCAGACGGTTTGTCCGAAACTTGAGGCGAAATGTCTCGGAAAGCTCGGAAATTCAAAGCTTTTTTCCGCCCAATATTTGGTGATCTCCAAAAAAAAAAGGTCTTCGCCAAAATTCAGAGTGATTTTTTGGCCGAAATCCGAAATTCAAAGCTTTTTTCTGCCCAAAATAAAGTGACCTCCATAAAAAAAAAAAAAAGGTCTTCGCCAAAATTCAGAGTGATTTTTTGGCCGAAATCCGAAATTCAAAGCTTTTTTCCGCCCAAAATAAGGTGACCTCCAAAAAAAAAAAAAAAAAAGGTCTTCACCAAAACTGTGGCTGCTATTTCGTCCAATTTCGCAAATTCAGACATTTGAGGGGGGCTGTTTTCGAATGGGGGGGCTATTTTCCATTTTTCACAGAAAATCGGCCTCAAAAGCACAAAAAGCATGCGATTTTGCATACTTCACAAGCCAATGGGGGGGGCTCGAGCCCCCCCCGCCCCTCCCCCCCTGGCTACGCTACTGGTTCTTAGCCGTGTTTTTGAAATGAAAGATGAAATAAAATTATTTGCAAAAACTCACAAAAAAGAATTTTTGTATTTTTTTAATGATGAGTTGTGGATGAAAAGTCTTGCATATTTAGCGGACATTTTTGAAAAATTGAATCGCTTCAACCTAAAGTGGCAAGGAAAGAATACAAACATCATCCAACTCCGCGACAGTCTGAATGCATTTTACTCCAAATTACAAAACTGGCGTCGAAAAGTGGTACAAGGAAATATCGCCATGTTTGAAAATTCGTCCAGTGCTCTTAAAGAAGATGAACAACTCGATGAACGTTTGAAGACATCGATTACACAGCACCTTCAATCTCTTGAAACTGAGTTTAAACGATATTTTCCTGAGCTAAAAGAACAAGAAGTCGCATTCGTACGAAATCCGTTCTCGACTGCTTTGGATGTTAGTGATATTCTCGATGAATTACAAGACCAATTTTATGATCTTCATAATGATTCGTCCGCACGTGATGTTTTTCAGGAAATGGAACTCCCTCGATTCTGGTGTTCTATGTCCGAATCCTACCCACAAGTATCCGAACTGGCTTGTCGAATATTACTTCCATTTGCCACGACATACCTCTGTGAGAGCGGCTTTTCAGCTCTTGTACAAATTAAAACGAAAGCACGAAATCGATGGAAAGTTGAAGATGATATGAGACTGGCTTTATCGAACACTAAACCACGAATCCCAAAATTGACCTTGCAGTTGCAAAGTCAACCGTCGCATTAACAGATGTAAAATTGAGAGGTTATTTAAAATTAAATATCCTTAAAGTGTTTTTCGTGGTAATTTTTGTTCGTGTAAAAAGTAGAGCAGGAAAGGGGTCGCTGGTTGTATGGAACTCGTAAAAGGGGTCGAGAACCAAAAAAGGTTGAGAAACACTGGCCTAAACAATCTATACGAAAAAAGCAACTTTTAAATTTTAGCTGTAGCCTAGTATTGTGCAATAACGAAAATGGTCGATATCTCGACCACTAGGAACTAATGGATTAAGATTTGTCATATTGATATTGCATAATCAAAGAACGATAGGTAATGATTAAACGCACAAGAGGACAAAAAACAGATATGGCGACATCATTTTATAACAATTAAGCGTTGAAAAGATTCAAGGGCAAAGATTGATTATCGACATTCATTGTGGTTCTGTTTTGGAAATATGTAGGGTTTGTTTGATTAGGGAACATGATTACTACTCTCTAATATTTAGGTGAGTCAAAATTAATTTTCGTGGTTGGGATTATTCAGAAAATGTTTGCAAACTTCATACTCTTCACACGTTCGAAGTTCATTGAGGCGAGTAATTTTTTGCGTGCGTATGATATCAAATTGATAATGTCTTATTGTTTCATTACTATTGGCTAACTATTTTCATGTAAAGATCGTCAATCCTTATTACATTCGTCAGGTGCTGTGTATCGGTTATCGCATTGTGGTGGTCAATTTTATATAGGGCAAACTACAACCTCATTACTCGTCTCAGTGAACATCAAACGTGTGAAGAGCATGAAATTTGCAAACATTTGCTAAATAATCCTAACCACAAAATTAATTTTGACTCACCCAAAATATTGGATAGTAGTAATCAAGTTACCAAATTATGCATCAAAGAAACCCTACATATTTCCAAAACAAACCCACAATTGAATGTCGATAGTCAATCTTTTTCCTTTCTATATCTTTTCAACGCTTAATCACTGTAAAATGACATCGCCAATTCTGTTTTTTGTCCTCTTGTGCGTTTAATCGTTGCCAATCGTTCCCTGATTCGGTAATATCAATATGACAAATCCTAAGCTAAGCCGTGGCCACCTGGACTCAACGGGTGACCAATGTATACAAATTTGTGCTGCAAATTGCGTAATTGGAACGACCGACGCGCCCGTCGAGTGCTCCTTTGTTTCTACTCGGCCATTTTCAAACTACCGAGTGCGAAGTTTCAGACTTTTGCATATAACTCGAGAACGATTTGGTCTAGCTTCATGAAATTTTGACAGCAGTTTGAGGTTACTGATTTGCATGTTTGTACCAAATTTTGAGGCAATTAGTGACCTGGCTTTGGTTTTAGGACCCAAAAATCGCCCCGAAAGTTTGGCGTAAAAAGCGGTCTCATTCAGAAAACGGCTTAGGTATGACAAAAAATATTTCAAGCGGTTATATGTCTTAAGATACCATTTCGTCCCAAACAACCCACTTTTGGCCGCGATGGGTTTTTTTTTTTCCTTTTCTTTCTTCTTAAATCTTGTACGCTCTTCTTTTGCTAAACCACAAAACATCGAAATCTAATCTCTCTGTAAAGTTGTTGAGCTGCAATGCAATCTTGTCCACCGAAATTTTTTGGAGCGACTTCCCCGGGAACCCCCCAAAACGGGCCCTAAAAATCAATTTTTTTAACGGCTTAAGCTAGGGCGCCAGTTTGTTTTGATATCAGTAGATATTTACGAGACAAATATTTTGAGATAGTTTGGGGGTGCCACCCCAGGGGACCCCCAAAAAATCAATTTTTTGAATGGCTTGAGCTAGGGCGCTAGTTTTTTTTGAAATCTGTCGATATTTGCCTCGGTCGTTCAACGGGGTTGCTACTCAGAAAGCTCCCATCTAGTTCATTTTACTGATGATGCTTTAAGTCAAAGCGAAACACGTCTAATAAATTGCTGTGCTTAGTTCTATTCTGGCAATCTTTTTTGTTCTTAGATTAAGCAGAAACCTCAACCGTTATCCTCCATAATAATTGCAATTAACAGGTTATTCTTTTTTTTTCATCATACAGAATCGCATTGAATCTTTTTTTTTTATTTCACCATAGTAACAATTGGGTTTTAAAAATATCGTAACATATGGTGCACTGGCATAATGGTTAAAGGCACCATAGTTTTGAAATTTTAGCGATTGAACAAAGCTGGGTTCAAATATTTAGTCGAAAATTAGTTTACCCAAATCAAATGCTAATTGAAATTTTCATGTATTTAATTTTTTGCATTAGACAAAACCGCACTCAATCTTTTTTACTTTGGTATTACATGTGGTCAGATGGTTACTAGTTTCATTTTCTATTAAGAATAGTTTGCGATTCTCTTTTAATTTATTGCGCTTCCCACTATAATTTATATTCTTTTTTATTCTCAAAATTATTTTTTTATTTTAGCATTAAACGATTGATTTTTAAAGGAAAATGGGTAACCTTCAAAGTATGAAGGGGAGAATGTGAGTGAAAATGAACTGCCGGAAGTCCCGTATTATTTTCGTAGGGAAAATAAACAGCTAGTTCATATATTTATGTAATTTTGGCTTGTTGTTCTAGCATCAATCACTTCACTACTTCGTAAATGTAAAAGTTATCCCAAGTTGAATTCACGCAATTTTCGAATTTTGAGTGATTTTGAATTTAATAGCCTAATTACGATTGTACCGTAACTTTGTTTGTTCTTTACCACTTCATTACTATGACCTTTTAAGACGTAATTTCAAATTTGCTTATTTTTGTTCAAGTTTTTTGCCTACTAAACATGGACCAGTATTGATAATAAGATGAGTACAATCTCGAAACGTCAGCAATAAACAGAATGTTTTCAGTTATATTGGTTCTGTGCTTTTTACTGGGAATTATTTGCCGATTGCGTCATTTTGCTCCAAAACTATCTTGGTTTGCAAATCTTTTTTAGTTGTGTCGCTAGTAAATAATTAACTGTAGTTATTCATAATGTTATTTACTTAAGAGGTACTGCTTGAAGTTGGTTTTAGTGAAGAAATGAGAACTACATTAGGTAATAAAGGAGTGCCCCAAAACCTTTTTTCACGATTCGCTTTCTTCGCGAAAATACGATTTAATCCGTTTAACTCCTCACCCATCACAACCCTGCATTTCGCAATTTGTGACATCACAAAAAGCATAATTTTTGCCAAAATTCTCCCGGACTAAGAAACGCGATTACCAACTGGTAGCAGTGAGTAGCCTATAACCAAATCTGAAAATTTCGCTACTGCTACTGGTATCTGTAGACCTAGGCTACCAGTGCTGATCTACAGCTGGCTACGCCTTTTGCGATTTCACAAAATTTCAAAATGCAAGGTTGCCAAAGTTACCGAGTCAAACGGATTAAACCGTATTTTCACCGTAAAATTTCACGAATAAGGAGAATTGTGGAAAAAGGTTTAGGGCACCTTTTATTACCTCAAGTAATTCTCATATCTTCAATAAAACCGATTTCGAGCAGTATCTCTTTAATTACAGTTAATCTCTTCATATTATTTTCTTTTAAGCATTATCATACGAAAAAACGATCGGTTCAAATAACCATTTTGGTACTTCTGCAATAAAACTTTCGTATAAATTGACAACCAACAAAAAGCATTGTCAATAATACAAAGGATCAGAAAAAATCAGCAAAAACAATTTTACCAAAGTACAATTTGAATCATACCCATTCACGCTGGGAGGCCAACTTCATTAAACAACAAAATTAGCTGAAATCACGCGTCCTAATCATGGACGTACAAAAACCTTTGGCAAACACTTCTAATCATTAAGTAATCATACAGAAATTCAGCCTATGAATATATAAGAAAACTATTGTATTTTTGGAATAGTCTCAATCTTTGCCACAGCAGCAAAACAGAGATTTATAAACGTGGTTCTAGTGAAATAATGCTTAATTTTTTGGAAACCTATTTTCAACTTTAAAATTTTTTTAACAGAATTTCAAAACTTTTCATGGGGCATTCTTAAAATAAGAAAATATCAACAAAATTTATATCTAATTTTTGTTATTTTAGGTACAACTATCATAAAATTTAGAATCCTTTTTCTTTTCTGCTAATTTTAAACAAGCAAAATGAGTGCGGCAGCAAAAGCGTTGGAAGCCGACAGCTCCCCGCCGACTTATGATGAAATTGATATCAGTGATTCAAAACTCCCTGGTAAGTAAATACCGATAATATTCTTGCAAATTTGTACAACATATTTTGATTCAAGTATGACGTACGGTAATTATCGACGAATAACGTTTGAATGATAATTTTGCTACAAACAATTTAACCTAACATAATATTTAAGCTAATGTGAAACAATGTATTTACGTCTTTCAATTGAACTCAGGAAACGTTTGTGGATTCTGATGTGAAACTATGGTACATAAAATTGCAATGATTTTTTTCCGAAGTTTTTGTGATTTTTTGTTGTTGTTTTTTAGATCCAGATCTTTTGGAAATGAAAGAAAAGAAAAAGAAACCGAAAGATAATGACGTTTGGGCGATAAACTACGATGATGACGGTAAAATTATTCTTTTTGCGCTGCAATTTCATTTAATTTTGAATGAATTTCAGCAAAATGCAAACGCTTACGTTGAAAAAAATTAATAAAAAAACTTATAACGTAGCTATTTCGTGCCAGCAATTCTTTTGTCTCATGGTTTGCAGTTTATGCATGAAAACTTATTTTTAGTTTGTGAATGTGGGATTGGCTTTCACGTGTTCCAGCTGGAAGTCATTTGGTTTGCACAATAACATACTGGTGTTTATATATATCCAAAATTTTTTAATAATCCTGGCTTAATGAAATTATTCAATTTACTGACATTATTTATTTCTATATTAGTAAATTTACTTTTGTAAGATTTTTCATGTAAGCTTTTTTTTAGAAAATTTGGAAAAATGGAGCGACAAAACCACAAAGGAAAAAGTTAAAGCAGTTTTGATCAATTTAACCAAAACGTGTTTGGCCATCGGTTGTCTTTACATATTCATTTGTTCTATCAGTATGCTGGGAGACTCCTTTCAAATTTTGGGTAGGTATTCGTATTTTGGTGCAACTCAATTAGTAAAACACGGTAACAATGTAATGTTTTCAACAAAAAAGTGGAAGTAAGAAGTTAAGGTTTTACTTCTCGTGTTTCTTAATAATTACCTCACTTTTAAAACACAAGCAGTCGCAGTAAAAAATCAAAAATATTCCTTTACCAGCGTCTCTTTGTCAACATGGTGCAAATCCTAATTGTCGATTGCTTTGCCGAACCCTAAAAAATAATTTTTCTGAACTCTAATAAAACTGTTCGAATTAATCAGAAATTCAAAGATAAAAAATTGTCGGAAAGAAATATTTTTTGTCGATCATGCGGATATACAGGGTGAGCCAAAAGTAGGTGGACGGCATATGGAATAGATTTATGCCTCAGTTATATTAATCCAATTGTTCATTTTAACTTTGTTACAACTATGTTATTTGTGGTATATAATTACAATTTTATTACTAAAATTTATTTTAATTCTACCTGTTTTCTATTACTATGTTACACCTTATTTTTTTTTACTGTCCACCTACTTTTGGCTCACCCTGTACAGTATTTAGATGTCGTTTATTTGTTTATGCCCTATAGTAACCAAAAAAAACAGCATGTATACAAAAATAGAGCAATTGTCAAAAAGTAGACTTAGTATTTCTGTCAGTCTGAACTCGAAAAACTTGATTTGTTGTCGAACTTGAACATGAAAAAATTAAATCAGTGACCTCGAACAAAAATCGATCGAGATAGCAGCCCTGAAAACAACAAAATTGCTTGTTACTTAATACCTGCTTTAGCTGGAAAAAGTGCCGGTGATATCTTCGCGAACGACTCTTTTCTTTCAAACCCCATAACTGGCTTAATCATTGGAATCCTCGTCACTGTTCTCGTGCAAAGTTCTTCCACCTCCACTTCCATTATCACGACAATGGTCGCCGCTCAAAGTAAGACTGAAAAAAATATTGGTACAACACTTTTGTTGGAGCTGGGTATGTTTGAAACCAAGCCTACACAAAATGCTTATACATTTATCAAAAAATGGTATCTTATTTCAAATAAACTTTTAATCACAGCTGTGTTTAACCAACCGGATGCAACATCGTTAAATTTGCATTTCTTTTACTTCGTCGAACAGCAATCGGATTTTTCTTCATAATATCTTGAATGACTTAATGACCTTCCGAGTTAAAAACTTGATGTACAATAACAATTAGTGCTCTTCTGCTGTTGTAAAAAACGTCCAAATTTTTCATGTTTCTTTAAGTTTTATAATTATTTCATTTCATTGTTTGACATAGGCGTAGCCAGGATTTTTGATTGGGGGGGCCCAAACCACAAATTACATGCAATGAGGTCATCAGCAATTTTCGAAAAATAAACTTTTTGCGGGACGAAGATATCGTAAAATGGAAGACCAGACGAAGCCGTGGTAAATGGTATCGTAAAATGGAAGACCAGACGAAGCTCACCAAAATTAAAAAGTGAAAATGTCTTAATCGGTAGACGTGCGTGAGTGAACTAGTGTAACACAAACGTATCACAGACGGGGGTCTGGGGGAGGAGCCCCCAACCGTCGGAGGCCGTGGGGATCTGGTCAATTTTTTGAAAAACAAGCTATTTTAAATGCCATTGGATCACATTGGACAGGTTTTCAAAGCCAATCGAAAAAACTAAATTTTAAGCATTTAAAAACCAACTGAAAAATTAATTTAGTTGTGATGTTTTGACGTTTGCTGGCAAGAGCTTTTAATATTCAATCGTTTGCGTGCTATCTGGCCTCAAGGCTACCAACCCGGAAGCCTAGGGAAGAGTCAAAAAATTAAATTGAAAAATTAAATTGTCAAAAAATTAAATTGAAAAAATTAAATCGAAAAAATTAAATTGTTCAATCCTCCTTTTACTTACAATTTAAGTCCAAAACACGTTTAAAATCTAGCATTTTGGGGTTATAATTTGTACGTGATTTGGCCCTGGTTGGAGGAAGTACGTTACTTTGCCTCCTGCAATATTTTAGCAGTAAATAAAATAATCCATTCGAAGATATTCCTTATAGATTTTTGTTTTGTCATTGAAATAACAAGTTGTAGGATACACATATGGCCAGGGGGCCCAGGATCACTCAATTTAAGTTCAATAATTTGTTCAACGAGCATTTACCCTAGCTGATTTTTTTTCAAAAGTATATCGTCGCGTAAAAACTGGCAAGGTGGAGGTGAATTGTGATTGAAAAATGGTACAATAGATAGTTACGCTTACTAACCATGTTTTTGACCGGGCCAGATTTACATTGCGTGGGGCCCCTAGTACTTTGGAAATTTTCGCCAAATCTTCTTGCCAAATATAAGTGAAGACCAAAAAAAATCTTCTGAGAGCGGGCCCCTGGCACTGTGTCATATGGTAAATCTGCCTCTGGTTATTTGCATTACGTTCATAAAAATGTTAGATGAGGGCCTGAAATAGCAACTTTTAGTACAAAAACCCTTTATTTCACTCGGGTTACGCATATAAATTGGTTGCGAAAAATTGAATTGAGGGGGCCCGGGCCCCCTGGTCGTCAATATTATTGTTCATTACTGTTGTACGCGTGTATGTTATACGCGAAGAATGCCAAAAGAAACTTAAACTGAAGAAACAATAGGCTTTCTGCCACATTTTTATCATTGGTGGCATTTCAGTTGGGGCGGGCCCGGGCCCCCTGGGCCTCCCCCATGGCTACACCTAAGTTGTTTGATGCGGCCAAAACAAAACTCAGAGTCGTTTTTACTTTCGTTTTTATTTATTCTGTGTATTGTTCTTTTTTAGTCCTGGATGTCAAGACCGCCATTCCTATCATCATGGGAACCAACATCGGAACATCTGTAACCAATACCATTGTGTCATTGTCGCAATCACTTGAAAGAGAACAATTTAGAAGGTGCGCTGCTTGATAAATAAAAAGTAGCTTTTTTTAAATTTTGGGTTTATTTGTTGATTCATTACGAAAAATCCATTAAGTTTAGAACTAGATTTATCGTTCGATCATAAATTTTTTGAAAACACATTTTTTGTTGTTGTACAGGAAAGCTTTAAAAAAATCTTCTTCATAAAATTTTTTTATCAACAAAACAGCGTTGGTTGCTGGCATGAAATCTTTAACCCAAGCCAAAATCGCTATTTGCTGCGAAATTTTTTTTTTGCTGACAAATGTCGTTAAATTTTTAGAGCGTTTGCGGGTGCCACTGTCCATGACATCTTCAACCTTCTCGCTGTTCTTATCTTGCTTCCTCTCGAGGTTGTTTCTGGCTACCTTTACACTCTCACGAAAGCGATCATTGATTCATTCAACATTCAAGGAGGTGCTGATGCCCCTGATATTTTGAAGGTTAGCTTTTGACTGCTACCGCTTTGGGGCTGGCGCATTGGCGATGCGGGATCGGACTCAGTTTCATATGGCAGGAATTCGGAAGTTCCATTGGTACACAAGCCCAGCAGCCCATTTTTATTGCAGTATATTTGTATACAATGTACAGGGCAATAGGCCCTGTTTTCAGGAAGTTAAATTGTGACTTGTACGCTTACTTATTCATGCTTTAAAAATTGCCAAACTTGTAAAATTTCACTTAAAAATGTAATTATAGTTTAAACACTCAATAATAATAAAGCTGGGTTTAATTTTTTACCTAACCGTGAGTCAAATGCTGTAGTTTTCCAAATAAGTTTTTTGAAGATTTTGAAAAATTTTCTATAATTTTCACTATTGCATGCATAATTTAAAGAATTAATATAGTAGGCCGCTAACCCACAAATTTTTTAAACGTTTTTTTTACATCATTTTGTCTGAATTACTACAGGTTTTTGGTCATTTCCTAGACATTTAGATTGAAAGCCGAAAAAAATAAACCGAGTTACCGAAGCAATATTAACAGCAAGATGATGCTTCCAATTTAAACCGATATTGTTCAGGTGATAACAAACCCAGTTGTAAAAGGAATCGTTAAAATCAATAAGACTGTTATTACGTTGGTTGCTCAGGACATTCCAATCGAGCCGAACGCAAGCATGATTGAGGTATGTCAGACTGAAAAGATTTTTGATTTTGACAATAAATTTTGTTGGTGCACAGCAATATCCTATAATTTTGTAAAGGAAGTTTAGAGCTTTGCGGCCAGACTTCTTTTGGGTTGCACTATGATTATAATGAGCGCATATCAAAATGAAATTAAAAAAGGACTCTCAAAAGTACGAGCTTGTTGCATTGGCTGACGACTTTGGCCTGCTTTTTATTAAACTACTAGGCAGATGATTAGAATTAAGACTTTACCTTTTTAGATTTGGTGTGATCGAGAAGACGGCTTCATCAACATCACAGAGCTTTATAACAAGACAGTGACAGGAGCCCCTATAGCTGGTGGTACTGAAATGCCCACGACTAGCGTCACTGAGCTCACTACGTTTTATCAAGAAAAAGTTAAAGTTGGAATCCGAAAATGTAAGATTTTTTAAATCGTGTAAGATAGATCTGAAAATGTAATTAATCATAGAACTTTTACAATATAGAGATAGAGCACTTGCCTAGTGATCTGGGAAAACAATGACGAAGTACATTGGAACTCTGATGCACTTAGGTTACTGTAAAAATTGACGGAGTTATTATCCAGCTGCCTTATTGCAGTTGGTGTCAAGCATTCATTTCAATTAGGTGATAGCTACACACTTTGCCGTTTCAGTGCTCAAAGACAATCAAAAAAGTTGTGGATATCCAATTTAAAGTTAATGGTCTGACCCAAATGGGGATCGAACCTGGGGTAGTATTGTTTTAGAGGTCGCCGTAGTATTTGTAAAAGCAACTGATCAACTTTTTGTTCAGGTAAATCCCCTGACGACTTCTTGTTTGCCAACACCGGATTATCAGACGTTGAGGCTGGCATCATCCTTTTGTTTGTGTCGTTGATCATCCTCTGCTCTTGCCTCATTATCATGGTGAAGCTGCTCAACTCCATGCTCCATGGAAGTGTGGCGGTCATCATCAAGAAAGTCATCAACACCAACTTCAAGCACCCATTTGGCTGGGTCACTGGTGAGTTTTAATGGATATTTTTGGTCTATTGTGACGTCACTGCACATTACAAAACCTCATAAGCTGAATCTGCTTGGGTTGTCGCCGATGTCGTCATTCGTTGTCAAAAAAAAAAAAAGGAAACACCTCGTTAAAAAGACTATTTGTTTTGACTGTTGTACTAAAATCTGAACAGTCACTGTTTGACTCCGATGTTCGTTTTGCGAGTGAAGAGCAAACAGGGGTGCCGGAACGTTGAAAGGCAATGCTGGGGGGAAGCAGCGTTTTCAAAGGGCACCTTCAATACTGTACGTACGGTCATTTAACCAACATTGCTTTCTAATACTGTCAAACAATTAAACACTTCAACAGAGCCAGAGTACTGAGTACTTTGCATAAACACTAAAAAATAACAACAAACAAATTATCAATTACGTAACGGCAGGTACAGTCGCAAGAGGCCATTGGGGGTTGTGGGGCAACGCCCCCAACCGCCGGAGGCAAGGGGTCTGGGGGCGGAGCTCCCAGTACTCAGAGATTTTGCAATTTTTTTTGCAAAAAGAACTTACTTTTAGGCCTATTTTAGCAAAAATTAATGCTTTGAAAACGAGGCATAGAAATTAGCAGTGCAAAAACATGATTAAACTGGCTGCTTAAATGAGCAACGAGGGCAGTGGCTAATGGTAGAAATTTTCAGCCTTTTCATTGCAAGCCGTCAAATCATAAAAAAAAAATCACAAGTTTTTAACTAATTCGTCTGCAAAAGTAAATAATTTTGAAGATGTTCATTCTCCTCACCGAGTACTTTGCTATTAATTCTGGACAAGAAATGGATCTTGCTCCACTTATTGCAATAAATTATATGTGTTACAAGTTTTTCTGGTATTTCTCCGTTGTGAACTGGGGTTTTCGGACCCCCCCTCCTGGATCCACCTCTGGTAACGTCGTTCCAACTAGGGCTACAATAGAAACCTGAATGTCTTGCAATACACTAATGCTAAGGCCTACAGATATAAGACCCTTGAGTTCTAAATTTGGAATTTTGTAGCCCCCCCAATCTTCCTAGCGTCAGTTCAAACTGAAAGAACTAAATCGGATGTCATAGGCAAACCAAATGCATTCCATAAGGTTGCTCATTTATTTTACTTTGCGTAGAAATTGTTTAACACACGCAATTTGTTATTATTGATTTTAATGAACTTCTAAAGCCTCTTAGTGGAGAGTATTTTTTTTTTATAATAAAAGATATTTTTTTCGTACTTTGAAAATTGTAATGCGTTTTTGGATCAACAAAAACTTTTTTTATGTTTTTATTTCTAGAAAGGGCTCTGTTGGATCGCAAAACACTAACCTTTAATCACTCGAATGTTTCTTGTGGCTCCAATACTCTTTTGCGTGCGGTCAGTTTAAACTGACGCTAGGAGGATATGGGTTAAGTTTCATCCACTCAATTAGCTTTCACGAGCTAGCTAAAAAATTGTACAGCATAATACAGCCTACTGCAAAGTGCTATTAATTTTTTTACTGTGCTAACTGCTACTGTGGACAATTGGAGCATTTGTTAGATCTAGTGTTCATAAACTATTAAATTTATTCTGCATTGGATAGGCCAGCTTTAAGATTTCATGCTTGAGTAACTGCGACAATGGTATAATGGAAGTGAAACTTCTGGTACTTTCCGTATACTGTGATACAGGTATACAGAGATATGAACACACTTACAGGTCATAGAGCAGAAGTTTTGCTTCGTTACTATCGTCCTGGATTGCAAAGGGCAGTGCTGCCCCCGTTGCCCTTCTTGGCAAAAGGGCATTGGGGCAGCTGCCCCCCCCCCCCGTTCCGGCACCACTGGGAGCACGTAAGCATATCCTTATCTAATTGAAATCTATCGACGCGTCGATTTACTCTATAATGCCGGATATGTAATGAATATTACACATATATAACACCTGAAAGTTAAGTACAAGTCCGCACTAATATCTAAACATTTGTCTCGAATAACAGCAAGAATTTAAGATCTACAATATGTAAATCTATGTCGGAAAGTAATTCCAAATATCATTTGCAATTATTTCCAAACCCTTCTATTTTAGGTTATTTGGCGATCATTGTGGGTGCATGCTTGACCTTTGTGGTGCAGAGCAGCTCCGTGTTTACGTCAACCATGACCCCCCTGGTCGGAATAGGCGTCATCAGTTTGAAGAGAATGTACCCCCTCACCCTTGGAGCTAACATTGGTACCACGACCACCAGTCTTCTGGCAGCATTGGCCAGTGAGGGCGACACGCTACAATATTCGCTTCAAATTGCACTTGTGCATCTTTTCTTTAATGTCACCGCTATCATACTTTGGTATCCGATACCACTGCTGCGCAACGTTCCAATCAGAGGAGCCAAAGCTCTGGGCAACACCACTGCGAAGTACAAATGGTTTGCTGTACTCTATCTTATAATGGTTTTCTTCCTCATTCCTTTACTTCTACTCGGTCTTTCCTTGGCCGATTTCTGGGCTCTAATGTCATTCATCATCTTCGTTGCAATCATTGTTGTGCTTGTAATTGCGATTAATATTTTGCAAAACCGAAAACCCAGTTGGCTACCCAGTTCGATGAGAACCTGGGAATTCTTACCCATCTGGATACGTTCCCTCCAGCCTTACGATAAGTTCATGACGAAATACTTGCTCTTTTGCTGTCGCAAGAAGAAGCAAGATGAAGATGCCGAAAGTATTATTTCGTCATTACAAGAACAGGGCAATATCAATGAAGGTTTTGTCGAAAACGAAGTGAAAACGTCACGGTTGTAGTGTTGCCAGTTTTAGTTTTACTGCAATAGCAAGAGCTACTGAAGAGAAATTGGTCTGGCCCGAGGCTACGGGGAGTATGGCATTTTTATGACGTCATTGTTATTCGTTCAGCAAGCATGTAGAACTACGCGTATCTGTTAAAAAGTTCAGTGATTTTTGATTGAAATTTGTGTAATTTTTTTCTCGAAATTTACGAACAAATGAGGCTGGTAAATTGTGAAAAATCAAGAGCAGCCAACCACAACCTAATATTTATGGGTTCCCACGAAAAAAAGTGCATTTATTATTCTATTTTACTCTTACTTGTGGCATGCTGTAGATAATAAGTTTTGACAAAAAACAGAGCCTAGAAAAAAAATGAAAGATATTTGTTCTATTTATTATTATGAAACTTTCGACTTTAACTTAGTATTTTCAATCTTATTTAAATACGACTGGTTTGCCTCGATACTACGGAGAGTATCCGCCTTACGAAGCAAATTCTATGGGAAGTATTGGACTTAATACAGGGTGACCCAAAAAAAACAGGCCCCAACTTTAATTAGACCCTGTTTCTTAGTGTTTTGTCCAAATGAAATGAAACTTTGGTCATAACTAGTTTATTATACTCAAAACATCACATCAAAACACTAGGGTCTTTGGCCTTTTTTTCTCCGTTCTACAGCATGTGTTCTAGATGGACTCCATTTAGCTCCGTGCATTTCTTGAGGCACAGCACGAAGTTGTCCATGACGTTCTTACAGACTGAATTGGTAATGGCTCTCATCTCCTCCCTGATGGCTTCCTTGAGTTCCGTGATGGTTCTGGGTTTCCCTGCGTACACTCTGTCCTTAAGATAGCCCCAAAGAAAAAAATCTGGGGGCTTAGGTCCGGGCGATAGGGTGCCCACTCCAAATCAGTCTTGAGACTGATCACTCGGCCTCCAAAGTTCTCTTTCAGCCAATCTCGGGACAGGTTTGAGGTGTGAGAGCTTGCTCCGTCTTGCTAGAACCAGAACTTGCTCATGACCGACGGGAAGAAGGTCTGGAGCTCACTCTTGAAGGTTTTGAGGACCTCCACGTATCGCTCCTTGGTGACTGTCACTGCTGCGCCAGAATCTTCGATGAAGATTGGTCTGATGATGCCTCTGGCCAAGATTGCAGCCCACACCGTGCACTTAGGAGAGTGCAGGGGATTGGGAGAGTGCAGGGGGAGAGTGCAAGCCACCAATCCCCTGCACTCTCCTAAGTGCACGGTGTGGGCTGCAATCTTGGCCAGAGGCATCATCAGACCAATCTTCATCGAAGAATCTGGCGCAGCAGTGACAGTCACCAAGGAGCGATACGTGGAGGTTCTCAAAACCTTCAAGAGTGAGCTCCAGACCTTCTTCCCGTCGGTCATGAGCAAGTTCTGGTTCTAGCAAGACGGAGCAAGCTCTCACACCTCAAACCTGTCCCGAGATTGGCTGAAAGAGAACTTTGGAGGCCGAGTGATCAGTCTCAAGACTGATTTGGAGTGGGCACCCTATCGCCCGGACCTAAGCCCCCAGATTTTTTTCTTTGGGGCTATCTTAAGGACAGAGTGTACGCAGGGAAACCCAGAACCATCACGGAACTCAAGGAAGCCATCAGGGAGGAGATGAGAGCCATTACCAATTCAGTCTGTAAGAACGTCATGGACAACTTCGTGCTGTGCCTCAAGAAATGCACGGAGCTAAATGGAGTCCATCTAGAACACATGCTGTAGAACGGAGAAAAAAAGGCCAAAGACCCTAGTGTTTTGATGTGATGTTTTGAGTATAATAAACTAGTTATGACCAAAGTTTCATTTCATTTGGACAAAACACTAAGAAACAGGGTCTAATTAAAGTTGGGGCCTGTTTTTTTTGGGTCACCCTGTACTATGGGATTACCCTGTGGACGTACTGAAGTATATGAGGCGAGGCTATGGAGAGCATTCTATTTGAAAAATGATTTACGTTAACGTCGAAACTTCCCATAATAAATACAATAAATGTGTTTCATTTTTTCTTGGCTGTGACTTTCCACATCGTCTCGTTTTTCTGCTGCGAAAAATTATTTTTTGTTTCAATTTTGTAGAAGTTATTCGTATATATTTTAAATTGCATCTGTAGCAGATGTTTTAAGTTGTGAAAATAAAATAACAGTTTTGGTCTATATAATTTGTGCTTGTGCTTGTATCTTCAAAAGTGGGCAGTACCAAATACGACAGTACCACGGTACTTTTTAGTACCGACGATACTTTTTCAAAAATGGTACCGAAGTATTGGGACCGCGGTACTTTTTTAAAAAAATACGTGGTATTTTCAGTTTTTGTTATCACTTATCGATTGAAAATCAAACTATCTCTCTTTGGAGTGGAGCTAATAAATTTTTAACTCCGAAATACAACGTTACGGTTCGCTAGAAAAAAAGGTTCACTGTGTACTTGCCAACAACGAGTATGTAATTGCAACATCTCTGCATCAGCAGTTACGTATTATCCATTAAGACCATTGAAGACGAAAGTAATGAAACTCCTTTGGGTATGAAGAAATGCAGCAAACGGTCAAAGCCAAAGTAGTCAACTTGTTACAAGAGGAGTTGGAAACGCAAGATGCTTTTGATGAGAGCAGCGATATGAACGAAAGTGAACATTTGAAAGTTTTGAAAAACTGGTTCTGAGTTCATGACGTCATCATTTCGACGTCACGGCCATATTTTCGAAAAATAACGCCATTTTACAATGACATCGCAGGCGGTTCAAAATTTATACATAGGCTTGTTTTTTGATACTGAATCATAAAATGCCTAAATCAAGTTGATAACGTAACAAAAACGTCTTATGACGTCATTTAAGTTAAATATTGGCCAAAAACTGCTCAGAATTCGGAAAGTAATTTCGGAAAACCTCAAAATTGGGAAACTTCCCGTTGCCTTGGCAACGTAAAATTTTCAGGAGTTATTTGTGATGAAATTTGACTTCAAGTCAAGTTGATTTGAAAAAAAATTTTTTTCTTAAAGGATATATGACAAAAAAACCGAGAGGGGGCAAAAATGCCCCCGGGGAAAATAAGTTTAAAACCCAAAAAAGTTGGGTTAAGTGACAAACTGACAATTATTTTAAACGTTGATTTTTCTAAAAGTAAATTGTTGCTCGTAACCTTGGTTTATCGTGCTGTTTTTCACTAAAAATAGCAAATTTTTTATAACAAACGTTCTTTAAAGATTTTAAGACAATTACGCTAAATCATCCAAAAGTACCGTACCGAGTAGCGGTACCACGGTACTTTTTAAAAATAGTACGGGTACCGACGGTCCTTTTTTCAAGCAAGTACCAGTACCGCGGTATTTCAAAAAGTACCGTGCCGACCTCTGTGTATTTTACCGAGTTTGAAGATAATCGATTCAGGTCTGCATATGACATGGACTACAACAAGCAATAGGATCGGTAACTTGGTATAGATACAGCATTTGCAAATGAAATTTATCAGAACAAAATTGCTAGAGTTATAATGATTCTTCACTTCATCCGACATATCAAGGCTTCTCTTGTATTTAATTTGATTCACTGTACTTTAATGTTGTATTGATTTGCTAAGTTGCTTTGGCCAAAAAAAAAGAAGTATTTATTCTAACCCCTTTACCCCCTTACTCTCTGGTCAAGTACAAAACATGCTCAAAAGCATGAATATTTGGTGAAATTAATCGAGTGACTTGCCTAGGGGGCTTTTGCCCCTTAGCCCTCATGGTTACGCCATTTGAAATTAAATACTGTTTTATTACTATAGGCATAATATTATTATTTTTCTAAATAGGTACAGATTATAATGGAGAGCAGACAAAAAAAAACAAAAAACCAGCAACCTCTATTTTTGCTTTGTTATTACTTAACTATTCTTTTTTGTTTGCTAAGCAAAAAACACGAAATATGATACCAGTTTAAAAAAACCACCACCCCATTACAAGCAGTGACATAATGATTGCGTATGATACCTGAATGATAAGAATGGTAGCTCAAAGGACTTGAAGTAAGATTACAAT
This sequence comes from Trididemnum nubilum, assembly GCA_963965965.1. Taxonomy (NCBI): domain Eukaryota; kingdom Metazoa; phylum Chordata; class Ascidiacea; order Aplousobranchia; family Didemnidae; genus Trididemnum; species Trididemnum nubilum. Next base: position 6,671,473 of record OZ014481.1, on the reverse strand, counting down.
ATTATTCGAAAAATGCCAGCTACAGCTTTATTAAAAAAGCGATCTCAAACTCAAAATTTAGTGCAATGTAAAGATAAAGCAAATACATTGTATTGAGGATAAAAACTTTGAACGTCGAGGTTGAATTCCAGAAAACTTTTCAACAAATTTAAATACCATAAGTTAAAGAAGCTAGGTAAAATATAAATGATTCAAATATGATATACATCATGTAGTCGATATAGGCCTAAGTATATCATCTTTGGGAGTGAATACAGAAAGAAGTATTGTAGCAGGTTTTTTCATATCTGTCATATTAGATCTTATCATATTCGAATTATCTTTTGCAGCATGATTCGAATACGGTCGCAAAACTTGGTTTTTCAAAGAAATAGGAATTTTTGAATTAGAAACCATGATCTGGTTGGTGAAATTACTTGTTATAGCTTTATATTTGATCGCGGCAAGTCCTACTGGGCAAGCAAGAAGAATTATAACTGTGAATCAAAATGAATTACGAACACATGAACATTTAGTCGAGGAAAACTTTCGAGCAAGTACGCCTACAGAAGCTGAAGTAGCTACTGAGATAGAACCAGAAAATGAAATACGAGCACTAGAGGGCACTAGTACCAACAGAACAACGCAAGCTCGCAGCAAAAAAAAGTCAAAAAAACGAATTCGGGATGCGGAGAACCTGTGGTTTCATTGCGCGGATGAAACCACTCCAACTGAAATAACTTGGGAGAGAAACATGGGAGTAATGTGTAGCAGAGAATATCCATTTTATACCTGCTGTTCAAACCACGATCTAACAATGGACCTCTTAGGGTCAAAGGTTAGTTTCAATCAAGCATGGTTATGATTACCTTTGGGGAGGATGAGTTTAATAGAAAAGGTTAAATTTTTTGCCTTTGATGTAAAATTTGGGCACGGATAATCAAGGGCGTCGGCAGAAAAATTTTCAGGGCGGGGCCAATCAGAATAGAGCCAGTATTAACTACTAAAAATGAAAGAATTTTTTGAAATTTGGGAGGTTTAAGAGAGAGTGTGTAAAAATCCAGGGGGGGCATGGCCCTCCCCTGCCCTGCCCCCCCCCTTGCCGATGCCCATGCGGATAATGCTCTAATAATATATGGTATAATGATAAGCAGTTCTTACTGTTTAACCCAGATTAATTCGTGAATTGAAAAAACCAAAAAAACTAACTTAAGATCAAATTACGAGTGTTAGATATGGTGGACTGACTAATTTGTCAGTCAAAATTTTCATAGACAAAAACCAAACTATTGGGGTTTTTGTCTATGAAAAGTTGGGGTTTTTGTTTTTGTGGTTTTTGCCTATGACTATTGGGGTTTTTGTGTATGAAAAGGATGAAGTTTTTCTATGACAACCTTCAGACTTGTTCCAGATCGCAGAGCAAATACCAAATCACCGATGCGCAAGTTTGTTGAAAAAACTTCGCTGTGCCCACTGCTCTCCACGATCTTGGTGGCTTTTTCACGCACCTGACAAAATGAGGCTTCCTCATAAACGAGTTGTCCCCATCATGTGCCCGGCTTTTTGCAAAAACTTCCACGATGCCTGTCGAGACTCGATAGCAGGTAAAAAACCGGGTATATTTGAAAAACTTGATAAAAATTTGGAATACCTATTTGGGTAAAACCTGGTGTATTTGGATGAGTTTGCAAAAATTTGATATGTTTAGATAAAATCTGGTATATTCGGACAACTTCGTAAAAAATCTGAGATGTTTGAATAAAACCTGGTATGTTTGAATAAAACCTGGTATATTGGCTAAAGTCTGGTCAATTTGGGTAAAACCTGGTATATGTGGTAACTCTTAAGCGGGTGCAGATTCGTCCAAAGGATAGCGCCATAGTCGCTTTCTCGTGATAGGAGGATAAAGATCCATCAAACCGATTGTCAAACCACAACCGTTTCCATCTGACACAATGTAGCCAAAATCAAAATTTTGTCCTCAAGTGGTTTGAACTTTTTGAGTAATAAATGAGAATACAAATTAACTTAAAAAACCCTGTTCAATCAAATATATCAGACATGAAATTCGATATTTTTGCAGAATATAGTTGTTTGAAAAATCATTTTCACGGACACTAATCCTTCGTGACAACGAAATTAATGGATTAAGGGTTTACTTTCAAAGAATTATCTAACAAGTTTATTATTTTAGGCTTACAAAATGATGATTTCTGCGACTTTCACACTGGCAATGAGGATGGACCATGTTTTCCAGATTACAAAATCAGGCGGGGAACAATCGACTGATCTCCAGCAAATTTTACAGTGAAATTTTCATGAAATATTTTGTCAAGTTTAATTTCAAACTGTAAAATATTTTCAAGAACTTGTTACTTAATACATTTTTTCATCTACCATATATACGTGTACATTGTTACAGCACGATCGTTTCTAGTTGGATTCGAACCTAGGTTTTTATGTTCTGTCGTTAACACGTCCATTTACCTTATTTGCATATTACTTTTAAGTTGCGCGTCTTTCATAATTCGCTCGGTAGAAACTTGCAAAGTTGCTTGAAAGACGCGCCGTTTGCTTGATCACCTTTTTGTAGCAACGTTTTAATTCTAGCACGGTAGTTAAATCAGTCTTATTTTTGGACAGTAGCGTCAAGAGGTTTTTTTTATTTTATGGTGTTAAATTCGGTCTTTCAGTTTTAAGTGTTTTCCGCCCAGCCGGGTAATCTTCGATAAATTTTTGCTGGACCGGTCTTTTTTATTTGCCTTTTTATTAATAGTTTGTTTTGGAATCTCCTTTGTTAGCCTCTTGAGCGCAAGGACCAGACAGTGAAGACCTAGGCATTCCGCCTAGGACACAGCCATCAATCTATAACATACATTACAAGGGACGATAACATTATGCCATAAATAAGTGGCTTAACCCAATAGAATTGCATTCCAAGACATTATATAATTTACAACAAAATCAGCAATCGTATTGCGCTTATTGTTTTTTTTACCTCGTATTTTTCGAGTTTGAATGGTAGGTTATTTCAAACTTTAATGTTGATTCTATCAACTTGAGTCTGCTATGGAACCGCAAAGCTATAGAACAAACTGAGTCTGCTGTCGAACCAATCAAGATGATTCGGTGATTAAGCGATTGAAAAGATAGCCTTAAGATTGCACGAATTCCGACTCAAAGCACGACGAATTCAGTAGTGTGAAGCCAGTCTTTGAAACATCCATCATTTTCAGTAACAAACTACCGTACAGCACCTAATTTTGTTATCTTTTTTTAATCATTCTTATTTTCACCGTGTGACTGTATTTCTTTTCTCTGGAACAACCACCAAGGCTTTTTGAAAAGTTTAATATCAAACGCATTAAACAAAGCATCTTTGAGTTGATGATGCGAGGTTTCGTATCGTTGAAAGGTAAAAGCAGCTTGACAATTACCAACATATTACGTGTTACATTAAAAAACCACAAATTAAAAATTATTGTTAAATGAAAACAAATTAAACCACAGTGACAAGCGATGGGAATGAAATAAATACAAAACACACGATTTCATAAACACGCAAAGTAAAACCATATTCTCAATACAGGTTTTGTTAAACCAAGGCTTCGCTTTAAAATATTTTGTTACTGAAATCTACCGACAATCTTAAAACCAAAAAGGCATTTTCGAAATATATCATGTTAAGGAAAAAGGGTGTTTTTTCATGACTTTTGTAATAGTATGTGTGTTGAAATGTTTTAGTACTGCTAAAATTGCTGTAAAAAAAATTACAAAACGCCGAAAAAAATCAAATACTAAAGTTAAGATTATGATATAGTTTTGCATTATGTATATTCGTCCAACAATAAATTGTAGGCTAACTGGTGCTTTTCAAGGCAGTTACGTAGCTATGAATAAGGGATATAAATTCCCATATTAATTGCATGCACTAACAAGCAAATGTGCATAATATTTTACAATAATTCTTTGATATGTTAAGGCAAAAAACGACCATAAATTGTAAAGCAATAAATAAGTCTTGTACTATAACAATAAAGTTCCAAACGCCATTAACATGATTATGTCGCTAGAGTCAATTAAAAATGCTCACGCGTTTTTTTAATTAAAAGAACAGCGAAGAAAATTGCGTTTATTTAAGATAAATATACTCGTTTTTCCGGAACTTGAAATACAGTATCGTATATAATCTAATACCGGACATCTCGCTCAGTACTGTAAGTCAAAGTACATAGCAGTGCTACCAATAAAAATTTTATATTTTGCTGCATTTGCTTAAAAAACGATGTGTTTGTTATAAATGAAATTCAAAACTGAATTAGCATATTATCAGAAATTTTTTTACAAAGCAGGTTCGAAAAGGAAATTAAAAGTTAACACGGTAGAGAGTTTTATGACTATCCAGTGTTGCCAGCTAACTATTTCGAAAAGGTGGGACTGGCGTTTTGGAAGGACAACATTTTACAATAAAAAAAATACTTGAAATGGTAACATACAAGGTTGCAAAAAGTCAGTGTTGTTGCCAATAACATGATTACAGGCTAGTTCTGATTTATGACGTAAGTTCAATTTGACCAAAACTACGACACAAAAATGTGAGGGTAAGCGATAATTACTCGTTAGGTAGTAATTATACAACAAACGATAACAAAAGATTTTGGTTATTTTGATACTTTCAGACTTCAAAGGTAGAAATAAGTGGGGCGTCGTTAGCGGGCAATGTTGGAGAGTTTCTAGAATTGTCGCTAGAGGCGCTGCTGTTGCTTGACGACGGGGGCAACTTTTTATCTTCGTCAGAACTGCTAGTCTCTGGCGACCTCTTGCGGCGGTCGTTGCTAAGTCCAGATAAAGTCTTGCGGACTCGTAACAAGCTCAAGCGCGACTCGTACCGATCGTTCCAACACTCTTGCATAGTTAAGGAGTAGTTTTTCATAATCTGGAATAAACGAAACTTATCATCATCAGTCCCATTGTTTCACATCTAGTACTCCCCTTTTAGGAATTTTTTCCAGCTGATAAATTTTGCAGTTTTGCGTTCCACTATCTTTCAATAAATCAGCTTCTGTAGCTTCTATCCTTTTTCTGCAAACAAGCTTTTTCTTCTCTTCTTCTCCAACTATTTTATGCAATTCTTTTTTCGATGGAAAAAGTTTTTCGTACTAGCTCATACTCAAGGAATATTTCTTCGCTTTCTTTTCTCTATACGCTTCCAATGTCAGCTTACTCCATTAACTATGGCTAAATTCTTCAGTTTTATCTACAGTAGTCCAGGCATATTCTTCAATATCTCAGCTTTCGTTTTTGTTTTTTTTTGATTAATTTGACAGTGTGAACAATTCTTTTCAAAACTGCCATATCGTTGTATCTCATACACGATGCTTTGCTGCTAAGCTTAACATTACATTGCTGATCGTAAATAATGCCTGTGTAGCAGCATGTACTTTTTTCTCAATCTTACAAAAACTGTCTTTTACGCAATAGTTCATATTTTCTACGTTTAGACCATGCTGTTCTGACCCTTAAAGCAACTGATTCAACTGGTCACCCAGGTACCCGAACAAATAACGTTTAGGTCAAGTTATCAAGCACATTCGTAAACATGTTCAGAAGTAGTTAGCCAACAAACTTACGTGCTCGTAATTCAGAGTCGTAACAACAGTAAATCAAAAAAATCAAAAATTTAGGGTCTAAATAAGCGTCAATTTTTTTGCCATAACCGTCTACATTCGACAGCGGTGATATCAGTCAGCAGTAAGAAAAAAAAAAGTTAATAAACAATTCGGTTTTTATTCGGAAACAAAAAATTAGACTATCATACCTTGTTGCAATGCCACTCCGGGAGAATTTCAGGTCTGAGTTTTTCTATCACGACGACCTTCCTTATTTCTTCTATATCAGGGTCGTTACTCAGGACATCGTAGTAAGGAAGCTGGTAATCGTTGACATAATCTTGAAAGGGAAAAACAAAAACTGCAATTTTTTTTCTACTGTGACTTGAACGAGGCTTGAAACTGATATTAAGTTTGATTAATTTTTTTCCTTCCGTAAAATTTAGAAAAAATCCAAACCCATTTCGTAATAATTCGCTTCTTTGTCGTTGCTCATACTGTATTAGTTAAAACAACTTATTTCAACAACAAAAATCATATTCACTGATCTTTTGTATAACTCGTTTAGATTTTGAGCAGGTGGGCTTGACTCGAAGACAGTCAAACGACCACTCTAAACAGCTTTTCCGGTTGGATTGCTGTTTAAAACCTGCTGGGTGGGAGGGTAATGGTTTCACAATTCTGTTTCCAAAAAGATCCATGTAAAATATCTAAAGTTGAGTGCACTACATTTTGGGAGCCCAAATCTTTAAAGTTTTCCAAATACACTGGGAAAAAATAACGCAACTTGCAGCTGCGAGCCGAGAATCAACTTTGTCTTACGGTGTCAAAATGAGTTCAAACATAGTTTTCATTTATGACGTCATATTACATTAATACGTGGTGACGACAGCAAATAAATGAGCATATCAAAATGTTGACGTGGAGCTTGTATTCAGGAAGTTTAATGTAATGAACATGATTTTGTTTCCGTCTTGCTGGAGCCTAACAGGCCAATTACATTCGTGGTCTAGACCAAAAACAATTCCGAATGTGGCTACAAAATGGCGAAAAACGAAACCTATTGGGAACCATACCACAGCAATACAACACCAACAAAACAAGTCCTGGGTTCGCGTCGAGTTAATCGCTCTAAAATTTTCTGAACTGCGCGTGTGCACTGCGCAATGGAGTAGATGAAAGAAGTAAAAAACAAAACAACGTTGTTTCGAAAACTTGGCTCGGAGTTCTGTTCCAACTAAATTAAAAAATGTGACTGCGGTAGCACTTTATCGAAAACCTCGGTACAGGAGCCTGAGGAAGGATCTTTTATCTGGCGTACCTTTTTCTTGAGGGAGGGGTAAATTTTTTTCTCGAAATGCTAAGAAGCCCCGTGCGAACTAATCCGGTCTATACGCCAAATCTTTAAGCATATACGAAAAATTTATTCAAATTAAAGCCAAAATAAGCACCTTTGACTCGTGTTCGGTTCGCAATTTCCCACATAACCAGAGCGAATCCGTAGGCGTCTGCTGCTTTATAGGGCTCAAAAGAGTCCGGGTGAAAGGATTGCGTAATGACCTCTGGCGCCATATAGCGTATTGTTCCTCTTCGTCGAGACGTCTCGTACGAACCAAAATTGACTCGGCCTTGTTGTCTAAATACACGAACAAGGTTTGTTAATACGCGTTCGGATTTCCATTAGTAGAGTTTCAAACAGAGTTTTGCTACCGGTTGCACTACGACACATCTTAAATAAGTCTAATCGTTCAACAGCACATCCATTACTTTAAGTCGATATTGGAAATACAGACATGGACCAGATCAAATTTTTTAGCTTTCAATGAAGAAAAAAGCCAAACATTGTGGTTAAACTTATAATGGTGAAAGTTACAAAATTGGAGAAAAATCCCAATGGAATACAACTTTTGGATTTTTTAGATGTTTGTGACTTACCTTGAGTAGCGTACTGCTAGTCCCATATCTGCTATGCAACAGTGGCCATCTGATTTCACAAGAATATTCTTCGACGTGACGTCACGGTGAGCAATAGCCGGTTTTCCTTGTGTTCCAGTGATTTCGGTGTGGAGGTGAGATAGTCCTGCGATTAGTTGGAAATCAATTGAACTATTCCAGATAACATGAACTTGGATTGGTTGCGCAATCACAAAAGGGTGCATTTTTGAACGATATAGCATGGTATAGAATATTTTACCAAACCAGTAATTACTTCGTACGCTATATTTTTCAAATGCAAATACGAATAAAGGCAAAATGCAAGCATGCAACTGAATAGCGTTCGCAATATTCCGCAGACGTTGAAAATTTGCTCCTATATCGATTCAGAACAAAAGCACAGCTCTATGGAGCGATCCTATCATCGTTTCTATGAAGCCATTTGGGACAAAAACCAGCGAGTTTTATATGATGCACCGAGGGACGGGTCGCAACCAACGATAATCGTAGGTGAAGACCAAAAAAAAAGTTTTCGCCAAATTCTGATGTCCTTTTATGGCGGAAATGAACTTGAAGACCAAAGAAAAAAAAAGGTCTTCGCCAGAAATTGATGTTGTTCATGCTGGTAATTAGGATGAAGTCCAAAAAATACAGTTTTTGTCATTACAAACTCACCCCAAACTAACTTAAATTCCGGAGTCCACTCGCGAGCCGCACTTTGGGTAGCCCTGTAATAGGTGATACTACAATAGCTACTTTACAGAGCCAGTTTTAAGGCAAGGTGCATAGCTTGAATTTTACAGAGCTCTAAAATTCAAGCTATGAATCTTGCCTTAAAGCTGGCAAAGCAAAATATTCATCTCTACGCAGTGGGACTATGAACACCATTCGATCATACTGTGTTGTAATCAACTCCATACCAACCTGAACAAGCTGAAAGAGCTAGCCTCAATGCATCTGTGATCTGCAGTATATGAAGTTGCAAATAATCATACAACGAACCATGAGGATGGTATTCAGTTATTAAATATAGTTGGGTCCATGAATGCGAACCAGACAAGTCGGCGGCTATAAAACCTGAAAAATCACAAGTACAAATGTATGACTTACCAATGACATTATTACATACTTCGATGATTGCCATTTCGGACTTGCTAACCTAACTGACAAGCATTGCAATTCGACGAAACAATTATTGTCTTGGGCATGCTACTGAAAATTTTTGTTCAGATTTGATTCAATGATTAATCGACCTTAAATTTTTCAAATAATTCTTGTTATGCTTAAAAATAATTAAGCAGTCATTATTCAAATAATTCTTGTTATGCTTAAAAATAATTAAGCAGTCATTATGCATCTCACAAGGAATTACCTCATTTAAACCGGCTAATTGGTAGAGCGGTAACGTACTCGTCTTCGGAGCGGGAGGTCTGAGCTTCAAATCTCGGACCAGTTAAATCAAATTGGACACAGTGCTGCCAAAGGCTCGCTACCGCTGCAATATTTCTTTGAAAGAAGCTGTGTTGCCCGGGCGCAATGACGCGGAAATGAACCCGCAAACCCGTTACACGCTTTGGCGTAGTACAGCGAGTATAATGGAAGATGAAGAACATTAATGAATGATTATTTTTTCATCGAGTCATCTAATCTATCTAATGATCATGTTTTATCAACACAAAGTTGCTTTTTTAAAGCATGAACACCGAACAGCAAAAAGCTGTAATTTACATAATGTTTAACAGCTACCACGGCGCTAGCAATCGATGAAATTACTTCATAAAGTTCATTTCAAACTTACAATTTGTTAACGAAATTAAAACCAATCTAATAGCCAAGTTAGTTTCCGCTAAAATTTTTGTTAACTGTTGCCCGACTGCCGAGTCTGCGCGGGATTTTTCGGAATACCCACAATAGAAACGGGGTACGCACCACCCAAGCGTGCAAAGAGTGAACAAAAACTCCGGAAGGCTTACCTAATATATTTTCGTGACGCAATATAACGTTTTGATAAATCTCCGTCTCACGATGCCAACTTTCTTCATCTTTGGAATTATATATTTTTAACGCGACGTACTCCCCTCTCCACCTACCCAGCTTCACCTGCGAAATACATTGATGGAGAAATATTGTAGCTGAAACGTGTGAAACTAAATAAATGCAGTAAAGTGTAAAAATACTTCGCACTACATCTGACTGAAAATAAACGGGTTGAGAAGATGAAGGTGGCTTTCTCAAAGCATACATAGCTAGAATAAACTTTAAAACAATAACCAATACAATTGCAGCTAAAACTGAAAAAGAAAATTTTTGGTCTCGCATTTAGAAGGCCAGGAGCACTATAAATCACAGGAATAATTGGCTTATGCAATTATTTGCTGATATGTGCAGCGAAAATACAAATTAACTTGAACTTACCGAGCCATATCTTCCTTTTCCAATATCATCAACAATTTCTATTTGCTTTGAAATGGTTCTCTGAACTAGGAACGGCATTTCTGAGCCACTGGATGTCCCTGCTAGTGGAGGAAGTTCATTTAACAAGTCGTTCATAGCTCTGTGTTCTGCTCCGCCTTTGCGATGCACTAACTGTGGATAACCTGCACGGCGATTTTCAATCTCAATCTGACGTTTTCGTTCTCTTTCTCGTCTTCGGGTTCTGAAAACGAATATTAATCAACAGGGGATTCGTGTCTATATGAACTTAATATTAATCGTATGAAAAGAGATGAATTGCATTGGGAATAAGGACTGGGATCGCTTAAAGGGGCTTAGCCCAAGCGAAATGAAGGAGGTGTGAAAGGTGGCGGATTAATCTCGAGCTACTTGCCACCGCAACTCTTACGGAAATGCGGACGAAGAAAAAAAAAAAATACAAATCGGACGAAGAGATTGAAGTCCAAAACATAGATAGACTCGAGGAAAAGAAAAAACAATACGTAGCTCAACTCCCTGAAAGGAACGTTTACACTGGACGCGAATCAACGTGAAGCGAAGGTTGGCAACCTTTGCGTGAGGTCGCTTACGCCACTTGCTCAAAATAGGCCAACTACTCTTCAATGATTTTGCCAAAGGGAAGTTAAGCAACCGTTGCGAAGTTTGCAAACGGTTAAAACCTTTTGCAAGTTGTCGATGACGTCAAATTTCGGTTGCTTTGCATCCAGTGTAAACGCACATTAAGTCGCGTCAATAAAATAGAACAACAGCTTACGAGCCCTCATCCACTAGAAAAGGTTGCAAACCAAGACAACTAACCGCGAACAATTGACCGCCAGCATTAGGGCTAGTTGGCACGATAGTTGGTTTGCGGTCAGTTGTCATGGACCCAGCAAGAGACGGGTAAAGGTAAAACCATCTACCCAGGGCACAAACCTATCATACCCATTACCAACGGCACATAAGCACAACGGAAAGTAATTTAAATTAAAGTAACGTAAACAACATGCTATGAACTATATAAATCAATCACTATCGGTACATACACCTTGCATTGAGCAAAACCATCCAACAAAATCATTAAAAGTGAAACTATAAATTGATGTTGAAATTTAATGGATACAGTATTAGAATACCGGTACATGAGTTATTAGTTTAGTGAGCGCCCTCTCAATCCCTAGACAACGATCCGGAACGTCACTAAGCAATCAATCAATAAAACACATATCTCCAAGCAATTAAGTTGGTCTAAATAAAACCCCTTAGAAATCTCAATCAAATTAAGAAGTTAAGTTAAGTTGGTCAATCCCACACACAGCGAAGAAACCAAGACTAGCATAATATTTAGCAACAATCAAAAGTTTTTTCAGAGAGCGTATTAACTGCCAATCCCCAAGACTTTTGTGGATGCCATGTTACTAATATCTCCCAAACAGATATAGATAGTTTACGAAGATCTCTCAAACACCTTTAAATAAAATGCTTACAATTATCTGACTTGGCTAAGATATAGGATTTCGAGATGCTCCTACATGAAAAAGAAACTCATGCCCTAGAGAGAGACCTGTTATGGGCAAGGAATTAAACCAGGGATTTGAGAAAAACGCTAGCAAAGCGCTTAAAAATGGAAGTGGAAAAGAACTTTTCCTATTCATACACCTGTTTCAACACCTGTAGACTTAGCAATGAGCAATTCAAAATTAGGCTGATTGTTGGTTTCTGCACCGTTTATGAAAGGACGCAATGACAAAGTAAACTCATTATTTCAAGTTACAAATAAATAATACTCAGCAAACACAACATCTGGTAAAACTTTTCAACTCAAACGACTTATAATGACGGTCTTTTTCGAATTGTTGAAGATCAAAGAGCAATTTCGGAATTTAAAGCTGCGCTACTAAACGGAAGGGTAACAATATCTTTAGTATAATTGTACGAATAACAAAGCCAAACAATTACTGTATTCAGACGGTGGTCTGATGCATTTCTTTGCGCCCACACTATTTCGTGCGCATGATTAACATACAAAGTTCGCAGTCGTGTTTTTGAAATAATATATAAAAATAAGACAAACATAACATTTAATTGTTTTCCCCTCGCCTCCCCCCTCCAAAAAAAAACTTGACTGTGTTCAGTTCGGATCAGCGCCGGAAGAACACACTAAGCAAGACCGGGAGATAAGGTTAACTCATTTAGCAGACACAAATACAGCACGATGCTATTAATGCAAAATATGACAAATAGGATAAACACAACATTTTATGTTGTTCCTCCAACAAAACCTCCATGATACGCTTAGTCATTAACCAGAATGCAAAAATACAATTAGTCATAGAGAAATATAAATTGCTGTAACTGGAAGCTTGCTCAAAGTTATACGAGTATGTATTTTTATAAACATTATCGTCGTAGCTCGTAAGCTACTATTAGAATTCGTCCAGCTTAAGTTGGATGAGCAAGGTCATAGCAATTTAAAAAGAGCAACATAACCATACGCTGTAATTTTCGGCTAAACTTAACCGCAGACTAGATGGAAAAGCTGACTGTTATTAACGTACTTTTAACAAAATTCGATCTTCTGCTTAGTTACTCTACAGAATCGTCGATCTAAACATTGGAGTGCAAAAAATATCTAAATTCGCATAATGTGGACTATGGCCAATCGAACAAAAATTAATTGGCTAAAAATATTTGAAAAATGTATTCGCTTTTGCTGTCGATCTTAATCTATCAATGCCAGATATACGTGTCGTTTCTAAAGAAATTCCAAACTTGGCACATTTATGAAAAGCGAATAGATTAAATAAGACCCCGGCCTAATTCACCCTTTTCATCCTGTAGATAAACGGACCAAGTAAATAGTTTTTCAGGGTTTACCCAAATACAAGAAGCATTGTCAAAAAAGAAATGGTGAAAAATCATAAGAATGTCAACACATATCATTGTTCTAAAACGTTGTACCCAAGGTTTACTAAGTTTGATTAAACACTACAGCACGATTAACTCAATAAGATTTCATTACTGAAATCTAAATAGATCAAAGCGTCGCACAATCTGAGAACTGGCGCCCTAGAAAGACGTTCATCGATAAATTTACCAAAGTTAGAAACGAGAACAACATCGGCCTGAAAACTTCAAACAACGCAATACCGTTTGGAGTCAGAACGCAGCGGAATAAATAACCGCCGCCGGTTAGGGTTTGGAACGTTTAGGTGTTGTGTAGCTTTAAGCCAGCAACCATTTTCGTCTAAAATGTCTTCCGCTCGCTTCGTCCACCAAGCATAGAATCAAATCAAATCTTTCTTTATACTAGCTGTACTACGCCGAAGCGTGTAACGAGTTGGCGGGGCCCATCTCCGCATCATTGCGCCGGGCAACACAGGTCTTTTTGAAGAAATGTTGCAGCGGTGGCGAGCCGTTATCAACACTGTACCAAACACAGAATATCCTTTGCAACTGAAAGCAGACAGGGCCAATGCGGCAGAAGGACCAGTCTAGCGATAACCCATTCGTTTCTGGAAGGGAAGGTCGATGATCAAATCTCGAGCCGGTCAAATCGGACAGTGTAGCCAACGTCTCGCCGCCGCTACAACACTTCTTTGAAAGAAGTTGTTTCACCTAGGCGCTGTAACGCGAAGATGGGCCCCGCCTATTCGTTACACGCTTGACACAATACAGCGAGTGAAATAAGAGAAATGAAAGGTTTGGTTTGATACGAAGCAACAAGAAACAAAGATTTAAGCACTCAATCGCCAGCTAATTTAGTGCTTCATTTCACACAGAACGTTTTCAAAAAGCAAGATTAACTTCTATCCGATCAATTTCTCTCTTTGACCATTTGTTTATATTGGCTAGTTGACGTCATAATCCGAGATTCAAGACTGAACCGACAATTACCTATCGCTCTACTCATCGAGGTCATTTTTTTAAGCTTTCATTTTCTTCACCAAATGCTAACCAGAAATATTTTTGATTGGAAGAATTAATTCACACAGTCAAAAAAATTGAATAATCAGCAGAGCTTAACTAATTTTTATTGAAGACGTGCTTCATTATGTGCGAGTTAAAATTGGCTTTTTTAAAATGAGTGAAACAGAAAAGTCAATATTGGCGGGAAAAAAAAGTAATCTATAAAGTAAACCAAAAAAGTCCACAACTGGCCAACATTCAATTGAATGCACTAGACTGGATATTTTTCCTTAAAAAATGTGAAATATGATATGATGTGAAAAAAGGCAAGAAACTGCATGATGACTAAAAATTGAACACTGAAATACTATATATAATTCCAGTTCAATATCAATGATACGTTCGCAATCATTATGTTTGAAGTTTGCAAGTAACTTACCGAATGCAATACATTACGACGACTGTTCCAAAGATGGTGCAGAGGCCCACTACGGTTAGAAATACGATAATCAGCATATTCAAGTCAATGTCTAAAAATATAATCAAGTAAAGTTCAGGGCAAAATTTCGTACAACTTTTTGAAAAACAGATCAAAAGTACTAAAATAACCAGGCATACCACATTTTTTAACTGCTTATAACATAGATTTTTTCGCTTTCAAAAAATAGTAACAAACTAGATGGGAGTTTGCCAGCAAACCCAGTGAACGACCGACGCATAGCTAATGCTGTGACGCTCAAAAGTACTTTTTGTCTACCGTAAAATCAGCAATTATTCAAAAATATCTGATTGTGAAACCTCCAGAAAAGTAGAGTCAAAATATTGGTCAGTTAAATATCTCCTGATATCATAAAACACTGGCACCCTGGCTTGAGCCGTTTAAAAATTGATTTTTGGGGGTCCCAGGGGGAGTGGCACCCCCAAACTATGTCAAAATATTTGTTTGTTAAATATCTGCTGATATCAAAACAGACTGGCACCCAAGTTGAGCCATTCAAAACATTGATTTTTGGGGGGTCCATTTGGGGGGGTCCGCGGGGGGGGTGGCACCCCCAAACTATGTCAAAATAGTTGTCTGTTAAATATCTACTGATATCAAAAAAAAATAGAACTCTACCTTGAGCCGTTCAAAAAATTGATTTTGGGGGGGTTTATTTGCGGGGATCCCCGGGGGGGGTGGCACCCCCAAACTATGTCAAAATATTTGTCTGTTAAATATCTACTGATATCAAAGAAAAATGGCACCCTAGGTTAAATGGTTAAAAAACTTGCTTTTGGGGGGTCCATTTGGGGGGGTCCCCGGGGAGGTGGTACCCCCAAATTATGTCAAAATATTTGTCTCTTAAATATCTACAGATATCAAAAAAAAATGGCACCCTAGGTTAAATCGTTAAAAAATTTATTTTTGGGGGGGTCCATTTGGGGGGGTCCCCGAAGGGGTGGTACCCCCAAATTATGTCAAAATATTTGTCTCTCAAATATCTACTGACAACAAAAAAAACTGGCACCCTAGATTGAGCCGTTCAAAAATTTGATTTTTTGGGGGGGTTCCCGGGGGGGTGGTACCCCCAAACCATGTCAAAATATTTCTCTCTTAAATATCTACTGATATCAAAGAAAAATGGCACCCTAGGTTAAATCGTTAAAAAATTTGTTTTTGGGGGGTCCATTTGGGGGGGTCCCCGGGGGGGTGGTACCCCCAAATTATGTCAAAATATTTGTCTCTCAAATATCTACTGATATCAAAAAAAACTGGCACCCTAGCTTGAGCCGTTCAAAAATTTGATTTTTTGGGGCCCCATTTTGGGGGGTCCCGGGGGGGTGGCACCCCCAAACCATGTCTAAATATTTCTCTCTTAAATAGGGGGGTCCCGGGGGGGTGGCACCCCCAAACCATGTCTAAATATTTCTCTCTTAAATATCTACTGATATGAAAAAAAAATGGCACCCTAGGTTATATGGTTAAAAAAATTTGTTTTTGGGGGGGTCCATTTGGGGGGTCCCCGGGGGGGTGGTACCCCCAAATTATGTCAAAATATTTGTCTCTCAAATATCTACTGATATCCAAAAAAACTGGCACCCTAGCTTGAGCCGTTCAAAAAATTGATTTTTTGGGGCCCCATTTTGGGGGGGTTCCCGGGGGAGTTGCCCCAAAAAAATTTCAGGAGACACAATTGCGTATGTACCTCAACAACTTCACACAAAAATTAGATTTCTATGTTTTGTGGTTTAGGAGAACTCGAGCGTACAAGATTTAGGAAGAAAAAAAAGGAAAAAAAAGGAAAAAAAAAGGAAAAAAAAGGAAAAAAAAAGGAAAAAAAAGGAAAAAAAAAGGAAAAAAATAAGAAAAAAACCTCATCGCGGCCGAAAGTGGGTTGGTAGGGATGAAAGGATATCTTAAGACATATAACCACGAGAAATATTTTTTGCCGTACTTAAGCCGTTTTTGACTTAGACCGCTTTTTACGCCAAACTTTCGGGGCGGTTTTCGGGTTATAAACCCGAAGTCACGTGACCGATTGCCTCGAAATTTGGTACAAACATAAAACTCATTAATCTCAAACTGCTGTCAAAATTTCATGTAGTTAGACCAAACGGTTCTCGAGTTATAAGCAAAAGTTTGAAATCTCGCACTCGTTAGTTTGAAAATGGCCGAGTAAAAACAAAGGAACACGCGACGCGAGCGTCGGTCGTTCCAATAAAGTACGTATGCTCAGTGTACAATAGTCAATAGCAGTGGTGCCGATTGAAGTTCAGCATTGGGAGGGATAATTTGCAATTTTACCCCAATTTTGCCCTATTTTCAACATTGGGGGGATGAAGCTCGCCCACTATTTTTTTCACGTAAGCAAATTAAGTAAAGACCAAAAAAAATAGGTCTTCACCGAAAATTGAAGAGTTTTTGTACCCGAAATCAAGTGAAGACCAAAAACAAAAGATCTTCACCGAAACTTCAAGAGTTTTTGTCCCCGAAATCAAGAGCATACCAAAAAAAAGTCCAAAGATGATTCAGCGCTCAGATGCAGACCATAGTCAATTTATTGGAGGGGGATGCAGTTAAATTATTGGGGGGATATATCTCCCCACAACCCCCGGGTTTCGGCACCCCTGGTCAATAGAATGACATTGACATCGGTATGGCCGCATGATACCGGTAGGCGGTTGGTTTGAAGTCATAAACCAGCTAATCAAGTTCCGGCAAAAAATTGAAATTTATCATTTTTTAGACAAACATGTGTAAAAATGATGGTTTCACATAGCGCACGATCCAGTAATTATGGCGTTTCATGAGTAGTATTTCAAACCGACCCTAAAAACATAATCTCTATAATCTGACCAAAAATATAACAAGTTTTCGAAGCTAAGATTAAAGAAGCATAGCTGTGTAAGTTTCATCAAAAGCTAAAGATTAAAAATCTTGCTTCATTTAGGTGGCAATTATACGTTTGCTAAAATTCAAATCCGTGTATAATGACAACCAGCACAGCAAAACCTGACACGCCTTTTTTGTTTTAATGATGACTGTGAGTCTGTGACTGTTTGCAGTAAGATTGTGCTATATTGTATTCAAAATTTTTAATGCATCTAATCAAGATTAAAGTAAACATAGCTCCAAAAACTTGGAAAACTAAATTTTATTAGGTCAACAATACATGAAGAGTGATATCTTTGCTAGGACGTATGGCTGAGCGACCAAGCCACTGCGCCTGATCAAAGTCTTTACGGAAGGCTATTTCCTTCTATTACCCGACAGTGACATAATAACCTAAATTCACGATCTACGAAATTCTGAAACTGCAATAGGATGAACTGGTAACTAAGGTAACTAATAGCCATTCCAGATGCTTAATGTTTCACCCTTAAAGAAACAACAATCTACCACTACCAAATCGCACGCTGAAGTGCCAATATAAGACCCAATCCAACGAGGGTTTAACTAGGTCACGAGTGCCCAAACTTTTTTTGATACACGGCCAAATTGGACCCTGCAAAGTTTCGGTCTCATCAAGTCCACGAAACCGAAATGATAAAATAGCAATTTCGTTCGACATTGGGATTTACTGGCGAGAAAAGAGCTCTAGACTTTTGCTATTGCTTTAACATTCCTTAGTGTTGGCAAATCGCATTTTTTTTTATAAGGCGAACTCAACAAAACATTTGAGGAAACCCTGAAAATAATATCCAAGGCGTGGTCATATCTGATAGTTTTCAAAACCAACACTGCAATAGAACGATTTCGATCTGTGATGGAGCAAAACCTGGTATATTGAAAGCAACTCTTTCACGTACTTGGTAAATTGGAATCATCTGGCATTTGATGTCGTGTTGGCAACCGCATTATAAGATGGTCGTTGCATAAACTTCCATTATTGCAACATTTAAGATCTGTTGGAGTTGAAAACATTGGATCTGCCAGTTTCTGTAAAAAGCCGTGAATAGAAAAGCTGCAATTTAAACTACCAGTATTAAAAAGCATTCAAAATAATGCAAATAAAACCCTGTAGCCTGGTACGGGAAACGTTTCTTTGATTTGTCAGACTACTTTAGTATTTTCTATAGACCGAACACTGGAAGTCCAATGCCAAGTAAAAACGACTGAAGTAAATTTTTCACAGCACTACAGTGAAAGCCAAAAGCATAGAAATTGGTCGAGCGGTAACGCGTTCGTCTCTGGAGCGGGAGGTCTAAGGTTCAATTCGCAGGCAGGTCAAATCGAACACAGTATTGCCAACGACTTGCCACCACTGCGACATTTGTACGAAAGAAGCTGTATCGCTAGGGTGCAATGACGGGGAGATGGGCCCTGTCAAGTCGTTACACGCTTCGGCGTAATACTGCGAGTATAATAAAAGATTTGATTTAAGAAATTTTATAGAGCTATCCAAAAGCAAGTAATGGGAGCCAACTTAGTCTGTATGACGACCCATACTGACTGTTTTGATCCAAAAAAGTAGAAAAATTGGAAAAAAGTAAATCCGGTTTTATACCGGTATTTAACGTACGAGATCGTACACTGATACGTAGCGCTTCTGTATTAGCATAGAAGTACAAAGAATTTTTGTTAATTAACTCACGTTGCACTGATCAACTTGTTTATCAATGGATCCCAAACATCCAGCTCTTAATTCTTCTTCGCCGTTTTCATTGATGTAGAGCTTTTTGAAGCACTTTGCTTTAAACAAAAAAGCGAAATTTACGAAAGTTATCGCTGTGAATACAACCGAAAGTATTGCCCAAAAAAACATACTTTTTCAGGGAAGTACAGAAAAAATTCAGATATACAGGCAGAAAAGTACCCCAAATAGTTTTAATTTCGTAGTTTAAACCATCGAAACTGGCCCCGCACGAAGAATTGGAAACTTTAACGATTCAACTAGTAACAAAATCCGATCATCGTTCCGCCAAAACATTGACTAGTCGTTCGAAGCAACGATTACAATTCCTTAATGGCAAGAATTACGACGGGATATATTTCTAAACAATAAAATACTGGGACAACAAACGTGTGTACGCAAAAATCTTGAAGATGTTACCTTGTGAGTAGTTGTTAAAGACCAAAAACATGAGTCGGGGACTCAGGGTACTAGTCACTATACCAGTAGGGAAGTCCCAGAAGTTTAATTAAATGCGAGTTTAAGTTCAAGTTCGATTTATTATTGGTCGCTATCAGATGCAATAAACCACACACTTCATAAAAAATAGTTTACAATAGCAAAGCAAAAAATAACTTTTTTCACGACCGGAAACCGGAAGGGACATGCTACGGTCATCTAGTCAAACAGACCCCCAGCTCGGTAAATACATTTTGTTCACAGTAAGAACTTACCGTTTCTGCTCAAAGCACACGTAGAATTATCAGAGCCATCGGGACATTCGATTAAACATCTGCAGTACATTTTTCCACTAAGGTTAGAAAAATCGTTAGAGCTGAGGATTCTGCATTATACTAAATTTGACTATTGTCTAGTGAAAGGTGCATTTCCATCCTACATCATTTTAATCTATAGCTGCAATATAGAACAGTTGGTTAGTGGCGGTACTATGCGGTATAATGAACAACAAGGTTCTTTCTAAGTTTTGGCTAGTTGGCGAGTGCCCAGAAAAAAAATTGAGCACAAAGCTGTAAATTCGTTTACAGTATGTGCCCAAATTTTGGACCAATCCATTATTTAAGTATGCTAAAAGTCATATTTCCACAAAATTTTCGATTTCTCTACAGCTATGTTTATCATATTGCCGAAAATTATTGCGGTATTTACCCCTTATCCAACAAATCACTGATTCGCTGACAAAAATATTGAACAAAGCATTTACAAATCATACTCCATGTCGGAGATCTAATTGCATGCCAAAAGGCTGGAAGTTGCTTGAAATCAGCTCACGCCAAACCAATACACTCCTAAAACTTCCTATAAGGTTTACAGTTTAGCAAGAATTTTATGGAATCAAAAGCATTGTATAAGCACAAATCATATAAGCGAGAAAATCATACCCAATTTTTAACTGAAAAATTTTAAGTTAGTCTCTAACTACATGTACTTAGCAATTCTGCGGTCAGATTTGGAATACTGCTCTGAAAAGTATAAAAGTAAACACCTTTTTAACTATTGTAAGCTATAACGCTCAACTGAAAATGTTGAATTATCCAATTTTGTCGTATTTTTTGAGTACTGTTTTATTAGTTTGCGGGCATACTACACTACATCAGCTTGAGGCCTTTCTTTAGTTTTGCGACATTGCTGTCTGATATTCTTTTTCTCTGATTCTCTTTGAAAGATACTAACGATTTCACCGGAAATGTTTATCTACTTTTTCATGAATTCTGACAAAAATACAAATTCTTACTTTAAAACTAACCCCAAACCTAACCCTAACTCTAATCTTAATCCTTAAAAAAGTACCTAAAAGAAAAACTTTAAAAAGCATACTTTTAAAATACAAAAAATTCTATTTCCACTTAATCTTGAGCCATTTTCAGCGCTATTCAAACTACAAGAATAAAAATGTTAATCTCTTCGCAACTCTTTTTGCGTAACTTAATGATTTTAAATTGGTTTTTGCCTCTTATCAATCAAGTTGCTATTCCCTGCTTATCGCTTTTAATCAATTGATACTGTGCGTAGACTGACTGAACGTTAGGCCGTTGTGTGGTGAAAGCTTTTTTCTTTCGCGATAACTCACTAAACACCGTCGTATTGACTACGGTAGAAACCAACAGTAGACAAAGAGTCTAGACTAAAATGAAATCGCAATTCATTAAAATTCATTTGACTAAACAAAACAAATATCCATGCAATTGCCATTTAAATAACGCATAATCACACTGGCCATTGTTTACACTTTCAGCTAAACCATCATAGCGTCACAGCACTGAGTTGCAAGCTTTCCCTCGCGAATGTTTGATTCATTGATAAAAATTTAAATTTCATCTTGCTCTCTCAGAATTTAGCAAACCAGCAAAACTAAACAGTTGTACCGGTACACCGTACGCATATTTACGAAGCAGGGGTGTATTTGGGGGGGCATGGTGCCATGGTCCCCCCCCTTTGGATCGCCAGGATAGTATAATTAGCATAAAATGGCATGCAAAAGTGCGGCATGCCCCCCCCCCCCTTCTTGAAAGTTTGGCACAAAGTTTGAGCACACAAACGGACAGAATCTGACTGAAGACTTTTTGTGTTGGGTTTTCACTTACTTTTGGGCCAAAAACCGGACTAAATCCAAGTGAAGACCTTTTTTTTTGGTCTTCACCTAATTTTAGGCCAAAAACCGGACTAAATCTGAGTAGAAAAACTTTTCTTTTGGTCTTCAATATTCTCAAATTTCCTGCCTCCCCCCCCCCCCCCTTTCGAAAATTCTGCGTACGCTAGTATTCCGAAGTGCACCTTTCTTACAGCACATCGATTTACTATCTTTCAGGCTGCCAATGCTGCCCGAACACCAACTCTAATGCAAGGTTCTGTAGAAACGGAATAAAAAAATTTTGCATTTAAGTGAGAGAAAAAAAGCAATAGATTGTTAAAAAACGTGTGCCCTTTGTAAAAATGCACCTGGTACTACAATACAATTTTCACTGCTGTGAACAATTAAGGAAATTTTTACATATTAAAAAAAATTTTAGCACCGCAAAAATCGATGATTTGGGCGAAAAACGATCAACCAAAAATCTAATACCGTAGGTCTGACATTTTGTTCAAATAATAGTCTTGATCGAGCACTAATTCGCAGCTATGCAATTTTCACTGTTCAACTTTCAAGTGCGTTCGCGTGCCGTGCTGAAGTACATTTTGTTGTTTACAACTTTGACGTTAACTACAGTAGTTTCGCCTTATCAGAAAACGTCTACCCACCACAGCGAAGTATCCTTCATGAAAGAGAGATAAGAAAACGATATTGTACTGCCAGACTTCAAAGCAAAAGATCGCGGCTCGGTGCCTGGAAGTGACTGACAACCAGATGTCACTGCAGTTAATTTTTTTCTCAGAGAGCCAGTATCGTGTCTGTTGTTCACCTTAATCCAACCCGGCGTTAATGCGACATGTATTGTACAATTGTATATTAAATATTGAAGATACTGAGTGGCACATGCCTAAAATTTGGGGGCACGAGCCGGCAAGTTTTCGAAAGATTTGCAAGTAATACGAAAATACGTGTAAGAAATGTAAAGAACATGCCTTAAAACTTTGAAGTTCCAGTGAACAATGTTCATAACTTAACAACAAAATGTTGCTAATTCTCTAACGTGAAACATAAAACCAGCATTTTTCAAAGGGACCACTTGGCACCTCTAAGAAAAGCCTCCACTAGATAGCTTGCACGCTCCTACACCAAGAGCTCGGATTTAGATGCAAGTATCAAAGACTTTTTCTTTTGAGCAGGGTGCCACGGGTCTCGCAAGCTCGAAAATCAATGTACAAATCGTTGCAAAAAACATCTAATCACTAAGTCTTTTTATATGGCAACAAAACACAGCCTAAACTGCCGAAATTCTAAAATCCAGAATTACTTTCTAAGTAATCAGGAAATGACTCAATGGTTAGAAGACAATTAACTATTTTGTTCACTGGAAAGTTACAAAAAGAACGCAATCATTGACGAAGCTTTATTTCTATTATCAACAAACCTAAATCATTCAATCAAAGGTAACATTACGCACTTAAATTAAGACAAATAATGGAAGGGTATTTTGTTACTCCGTTTTATCCAGATTTCATTCTCACATTTAATGAATAAGCCAAGAGCTCATATACAGTACACCGATGCTGAACAATTATGCAAAGTTGAGGTTTGTCGCCGGCAGTAAGGCTATGCCGGCGTCGGTTACACGTTTGGAAGGTTAAGCGAAACTCAATATAAACTCAGCCTTAATCCAATCCTAAGCCGTCAAAATTATTGGGATTTCTAAAATTATGGCAATTGTAATAGATTAATTTGCGTTAACTCCATTCTTCTTGACTTAACTTTTCACGAGATATTCTGTTTTAAACACATCGTATTGTGCACCGACTTTAGCACAACCTTGACGATTTTATGGTTAACACCAACGTTAATTCGTAACGCATCGTGTGTTACAATGTCGGTGCCATCGCAACGCATCGATGATCACTGCCACAGTAGACACAAAATGTGTTCGAAGAGGAATATCTTCCGAACAGTAGGGCCAAGAAAAACGAAGTTGCCATAAATATAAGTAGATGGTGTTGCACTAATTCTAAAAGCTCCATAGTCCTGAGACATGTTATTATTGTGTTACGGTGCATTCGCTATTATTGTGGTGGTCAAGAATAAAAAAAAGAATGAATGAATCTTAAACCGAGTGCTCTACTGTTTTCCGACAATAATCAGGAGTGTCAAACAGCTGGTTTTCATCAGCAACTTTTACTATTAGTCAGCACCTGCTCAGCTGATCTTATTCACACTCGTGAAAAAACAACTCATTAGGGTAATAGATAAACAACCCATATCTAAAATCATGGCGGTACATCATCTAAACTTTTTATTAAACTCAAAAATTGCAGCACCAAAATTCAAGTATCGGAAGATTTCTTCATGAACAACAGCTAGTCGGCTGCTTCCATTTCAGTGTCTGAATAACTTTTACAAAGGTAATTGCATGGATGATTGTATTTTATGATTTGATTAAATGCGTTGGCGCATAACATATCGATAGAGAGTTGAATATAATATCATTCAATTATATTTTGGGTAAACACAAAAAATGTAAAATATTAAGTCCAATTAAGCCCATAATATACGTTGCATGGTCCAATGTTTCAATGCAGTACTGGTACTACAAGTCCAACTGAGCCCATAATATACATTGCATGGTCGAATGTTCCAGTGCAGCACCGATACTACAGATATCTACCACATAAAGTCAGTTGTCAAGTACCGCTAATAAATTTCCCACACTCAAAATAGGTTACGGAACTTTAAAATTAGTTCTATGACAATTTCTGCCCTTATCAACTTCAATCTCACAAAAATAGATCAGTCGAAAAGAGCGTCTTATGAACTTCATACTTCATTTTATTCACATTACAGTCCTACAACCTATGGAAAATGTGTGTTCTGTTGAGGAAATATAGCGGCAGCCCTTTCACTAAAGCTTGCAGACTTTTTTTACTCCATCAAAATTTTCTTAATATGTTCTCGTAACAACAAAACCATTGTAAACATGAAAACGACTTTTTGCTTGGTAGCGTGGCGCCTGTTTGGCGGCCTTGCAAGGTTACATGAAGCCACGCAAGACGACGCACACCTCCGTAACTCGCAAATTAACAGCAGCACGACCAAATTGTTGCCTCAATGCTGGCAAAGCAATCACAAACAGCAAGGTAAAAAAGCAAAAACTCAAGCTAATTTACAAATTGGAAATGACTAAGCAAAACACTCAAACAAACGAATCACAAACAAGCAATTGAGCAGCTTCAAATATCTAACGACAAACAATGAAGCGAATCAAAAAATGACCGACAGATTTTATCGTTGCAAGTTTGATTCGGTAAAATTAAACAATAGTAATCTAAGCATAAACAACTAATGCAATACTCAACTAAAACGAAAAACAATATAAGTAATTTTACTGTTTAGGTTGTGCCGGTGCAATAAGTAACGACTGACGAGAATGCAATTATGCTATGTTTCCCACTGCATCATCTTCAGCGGTACAATAAAGCAACTTTGTTGTTATACATAAACTAATTGTTATACAGAACTCATAGCAGACGGCTTGGAGCCTTTAAAAATTCACAAAACTGCAAAAATGTCGCATGTAAACGCTAATCAGCCATAAATAGATTAAGACCTCAACACGCGTTTCGCACTTGGTCCATATCACAACTAACGACTGAAGTTTGTTTGGGCAGACATTCGTTCACAGAACATTTAATCGATTCAGATTTCCAGAACAAGACTACCAGTTTGAACCAAATAGGTATGGGGTAAAACTCAACTGCTTTCAAGCATAATTATACTAACATTGACAAAGTACACATCAGTCGACAAAACACATACGAAATAATAACTACTGTAGATGGGAGCTTGCTGAGTAGCAACCCGTTTGAACGACCGACGCAAATATCTACAGATTTCAAAAAAAAACTAGCGCCCTAGCTTAAGCCATTCAAAAAATTGATTTTTGAGGGGTTCACACCCAAACTATGTAAAATATATTTTGTCTCTTAAATATCTACTGATATCAAAAAAAGTGGCACCCTCAAAATAAGCCGTTCAAAAAATTGATCTTTGGGGGGGTCCCGTGGCACTCCCAAACTATGTTAAAATAATTGTCTGTGAAGTATCCGTAGATATCAAAAACAACCGGCACCCAAGCTTAAGTCGCTCAAAAAATTGATTTTTGAAGGATCCATTTAGGGCGGTCTCTGGGGGGATGGTACCCCCAAACAATGTCCAAATATTTGTTTCTTAAATATATCCTGTGATATCAAAAAAACTAGCACCCTACCTTACGCCATTGAAAAAACTGAGTTTGGGGGCCCTATTTTGGGGGGGTTCACGGGGGAGTCGCCCAAAAAAATTAAGGGAAACAAAGGTGCGTTTGCAGGGCAACAACTTTACACAAAAATTAGATTTCGATGTTCTGTAGTTGAGAAGAGCGTACAAAATTTAGAAAGAACAAAACGGAAAAAAGAGAAAGGAAAAAAAGCTTATTGCGGCCAAAAGTGGGTAGGTTGGGATGAAAGGGTACCTTTAGACATATAACCGTGTAAAATATTTTTTGCCGTACTTCAGCCGTCTTCGACCTAGACCGCTTTTTACGCCAAATTTGCGGGACGGTTTTCGAGTTCTAAAACCAAAGTCACATGACCTATTGCCTTGAAATTTGGTATAAACATACAACTCATTAACCTCAAACTGCTGTCAAAATTTCATGTAGCTAGACCTAACCGTTCTCGAGTTATAAGCAAAAGTTTGAAACTTCGCAATTGTTAGTTGGAAAATGGCCGAGTAAAAACAAAGAAACACGCGACGCGAGCGTTGGTCGTTCCAATTATGGGTTGACGAGTGCTAACCAAATATATTTAAGAGCTGTCGGTATTTCAGTTTCTCTTTTTTTTGCTTGCTTGTTAGCTTGATATCTCAGTATCCTGGTTTCAAATCCAAATATAGTATTAGTAGATAAATGAAAATAATTTTGTGTTTTTGATTTAATGATTTTATTTGAAGCGTTAAGGTCAGTCAACTGGTCAACAACAGTAACTCGTTAAGCAAGATCAACAAACTTACAAATCAAATGAACTGTTTCATTACACACGCTGTATTGCGCCAAAGGGAGTAACGAGTTTGCGGGGTCGATTTCAGCACCATTGCGCCGGAGCAACACAGCTACTTTCGAAGAAGCGGTGGCGAGCCGTTGGCAACACTGCGTCCAATCTGACCGGCCAGAGATTTGAACCTCCAATCTACCGCTCTAAAGACAAACGCGTTACCGCTTGACAAATACAGTAATTACCGCTGCAGCAATTACTGCGAATGTCGATTATAAGAACATCTCAAGTTTTAAGACTCACAACATTAGCAGCATCTACGAAAATCAGAGAAGCATCATTAGCAGCATCTCGTAAATCAGAGAAGCCGAAGTTTTTGAGAAGCGGGCAGCATTACACTTTTCTTGAGGTTTAGCGGGCAGAACAATTACTCATAAAATATTTGTAATATTTATATCCCGAATACTGCACATGTACAGTAAAAGCTAAGAATTGTTCAACCAAATTAAACAATTTTTAATCCGGTGCTAACTTTTAATAGAATTAAACTATGCTAACAAAAAAATTAAACTTTGTTCAATTGCATTTCTTTTTTTATTCGCAAACAAACACAGTCCTGTGTATTACATACCAACATATCCAGATATTTGCTGAGATTGGGGCTTAAACCAAAATCATCTCTTTTTCTATGTCCAAATATGCACAGTATCCAATATCCAAAGATCGAAGGGTCAAAAGAACTGCTGCGCGTCTCAAACACATTATGAATGAAATTTGGGGGTCATTTGTGGCTTCATGATAACTCAAAAAAACTACTTACTTTAAGGTCATTTGGAAGAAATTTTGCACATTGTAAGAGCCACTTGAAAAATGTTGAATTTCTAAGCCATTCACCCACCTAGGTCAGGTAAAAAACATGCTCAAAAATTAGCATATTTGAGTAAAACGTTGCTACTTTCTAATCTTCTAAAAGTCATGCTACTAACCAAATGAAATTCACGAAAATTGATTGAAATTAGTGTTTTAAAAAACTAGCGTCAACAAATTTGACAGAAAAAAAAACTTTTTGGTGAAAAAATGTACGTATTGAAAGAAACTTTAAAAAACTTGAGATTTGGTGCGGGTCGCAAAAACTTGTTGGGCGGCAAAGAAACTCACTGAAACTCAAGTGGATGTACTAAATATTGTTAAGCTATTGATAATGTAATTAAAACCCATTAAAAACACTGATATAATCTAATGCAATTATATACGGCTATCTGGATATACTGTACTTTAAAAAATCCACCATGCACTTTTTGCAATTCAAACTAGCAAGTTAACTCATGAATTATGTCATTAAACAGCAATCTATCAAAAAAACAACAAAACATAGATGCCAAATACAGGAAGTAATCAAAGATTTTGAAAAGTGGATTAAAATTTTGATACGCTTATCAATGACAAATGTTGGAAACTAAATTGCATAATCTGGAAAACTTTTGCTTTAACATCAATTCAGAATTAAGCAAAAATAAAAACTGCATTCTAATCGAGATGTGAAGTATGGATTTTTACGTTTAATTTGAATATTTTCATAACAATATTTACGAAAAATATTATTATAACAGCTAAACATTATTTTTAGTGTTACATTAAAGGTGAATTTACACAGTATCCGTTTTTCGTACGTTTTCGTCCGTTTTTTTACGTTTTTGCTTCTCCTTGAAACAGTATGCGCTTTTTCATCCGCATTTTTATAAGTCAATATACGCAATAAGTAGACTGTTATATATAAGTAAAAATTTTGTTCAAAAATTTTGTGTATGAACGCTAAGATCGATATTTCGAAATAGAGCTGTACCCCTTTACAAAAAAATTTTTTCGGAAAACTTTTGTGCAGTATGTCACTGTCTGGTTAGTGCGGATATGGACACATAAAAATGCGGATGAAAAAGCGCATACTTTGTCAAGAAGCAAAAACGCAAAAAAACGGACGAAAACGTACGAAAAACGGATACTGTGTAAATTCACCTTAACTTAATTTTGCTTCAAAAAATAAGCAACAAGTCCAATAAGAAAAAAACTAAGCTAGTGTCACAACAGTACTGCTGATCTTAATAAAAAATCCATTCGCACAAATGAATTTAACGAAAAATGCTGTAATCAAACAATGCAGTTCAGCAGAGGTGTAAAGTAATGAAAGTAGCTCTACTTAAGTAGCCTACTCAAGTAAAATTTGTCCGTAATAAGCACTTTTGAAGTATATAATTCTATTTTTGGATACTTTCTACTTTCACTTGCTTACTTTTAGCATCAACTAAAGCTAATTAAAGGTGAATTTACACAGTATCCAGTTTTTGTCGGTTTTCATCCGTTTTTTTACGTTTTTGCTTCTCCTTGAAAAAGTATGCGCTTTTTCATATGCACTTTTATAAGTCCATATCCGCACTAAGTAGACTGTTATATATAAAAATTTCGTTCAAAAATTTTGTGTATGAATGATAAGAGCTATATTTGAAAATAGAGCAGTGCCCCTTCACAAAAATTTTTTTGGAAAACTTTTGTCCAGCATGTGACTGTCTGGTTAGTGCGGATATGGACACATAAAAATGCGGAAACGGACGAAAAACGAATACTGTGTAAATCCACCTTAAGTAGCATTTTGATTAAAAAGAGTACAAAGTATTGTAGCTTTAAATTTAAACCACAAATTCGTCATAGCGGTTGAGTTTTCTTCTGGCAATTGTTCAATGAAGTTAAATTAGCAAAGAGTTCATGCAATGATTCCAAATAAATTCTGCGTGACATGATTTTCAAATCTCAAAAGTTTTGCTGTTGTTCTTTTTGATTAGAATATAATACTGGTAACAAAAACTTGCATCAATTTGTAATGCATGACTTCTTGAGAGAGTGAGGGGTTAGAAGAGTAAGCATTATGTGGCAGTGATGTGAAGGTAGTCGACTAGTTGTCATACACTAAAGTTTTTCAATGGAATAATTTGTTTATTTTGCTAAAATTCGTTCAGAAATACTCGTACTTGAGTACTTTTAAAACAACTACTTTTTTTACTTTCAGAAGTTCTTTTTTGGTCAATACTTTGCACTTTACTTCATGTAGGTTTTGGTTCCAGTAACAAAACTTTTACTTGATTACACCGTTTGAGTACTTTTACACCACTGCATATCGGTAGGATATCAGTAAATACAGTTGGATAGATCAAACTTTTTTTCTAAAATTGATTTCCATAAACTTCTTTAATAGCATTTTAAGCTGACATTTTTTCAATTAATTTTTAAAAGAAAGTGGTAAGTGTTAGTTATATAACACCCATAAAGAGAACAAGAGAGTAAAGAAAGAGTGCTCTTTTGCTCATTTACTCTTTTTTATTTTTAAATTAATAATCGCTAGGGTTTGGGTTAGATTTTGAGTTAGGATAAACGTTGGGGTTCAAGTTTGGGTTAGGTTTAGGGTTGAGGTTAGGGCTAGGATAGCGATTTTTTATTCTTACGAAACAGAACAGCAGCCTCTGCCTTTTGAAAAACAAAATCCCAAAAGTTATCAAAATCAATCAGTAATCAAGCATGAACAGATTAACGAAAAAACTTTGCAATTATGAACAGTCATGTGCATTAAAACCAATAAAAAAATTAAAACATTGTCTTTTTGAAGTACCATTAATGATATTGCAAACAATCAATAAATTAAGTAGGAGCTTATGCTAATTGAAATTGAAACACAGACCTTAATTATATTTAAGATTAAAATACTCTAAAATTCAATTGGCATTTATAGGCCTACTACAAGACACTCCTTCACTGCAGTACAAAAATTTATTCTTACATCTAAAATTAAGGTAGCCCACTGATACAAAAAAAAAGAGTGAAGTAATCCATACACTACATTGCATAACAGTAGTATTTTCTGTATCATGATCAACTAGTACTACTGAAAAAAGAGTGAAATGAACCAATTTTGCTATCCCAAGCATCAATAATCATTAACTAAATCGGAGAATCACCATTTATCAGAGTAAATCATTTCAAAATTCACAATTATTATATGAGGTATCAGTGCCTGGATTAAATATAAACTAATGTCACCATCACACAAAATCTATAGTCGTTACCAGTGAACCAGTCACAAAGTGATTTTGTCACAGTGATTTTGCCACAAAGTGAGGGTTTGGGCAAGACAGCTCTGGGGATAGTAGAATAGTTTACTGACTTCTGCTCTCAGTCAATGCTTTAATTTTAATAATGCATAAGTACAATGTGGTTGGCAGATCAGAGATAGGCCTATTTTGTCTTCAAAATGCAATCTGTTATATCATCACTTTGTGATGAAATCACTGGCAACCTTTATAGCTTCCCAGCCTACCATGTGCATGGGTTTCAGTGTTTGTTGCATATTGGTAGTGGTACTCTGTACCAGTGTACTACAGCAGGCCTATTTTACTCACTAAGCTAGTTAGGTAGGCATATAGCATACCTAATGCAAAATTTGTGATATACTACACAGTACTGAGTGCAGTTGCCTACTTAACAATTCAATAGCTTTTTAGATATAACTGAGATCTGTTCATTAGTTGATTGAACAGAGATCATGCAATCAGGATTGATGTAAAAATGACACCTTCAGACTACCATACCGTATCCTCTCTGCCACATTGTTTTTTTTAGTTTTTTGGTCATTGCTCCAATAGCCTACTGAAATAGATCCAACAAAACGATGTTCAAATTTTTTATTAATACTCAGGGATGCCAAGAGTTAAATGTGGGATCGGGGACAGCTTAAATATTGGGGCCCCTTATATTTTAATTCAACCTTACAAGCCACACGTCCTAGTTTTTTATTTAATTACCCAGCAGCGTAAGCATAATAAGACTTTTCAATAAGACGATCTCACACTGAATTGCAACAAGTACAGCAAGGGTTGCGAGCTGTGTTCCCTCTAACTTTATGGCTAATCGGCGAGTGCCCAAATTTTCTTTAAAACAATTGTGCCCAAAGCTCTAAAAAGACGTTTATGTGCCCTAAATTTCACACCAATCCAGTATTTAAGTATACTAAATGTCATATTTCCACAAATTAGTCGAATTTTCTAAAGCTATGTTTACTACGGTATATTGCCAAAAATTATTTGCCCTTGCTCCAACAAATCACCGATTTACTAAAAAAAATCGGCTTAGTGGGAGCACTGGTTGCGAGGGTGAAGCCCCCACCACTGAAAAACTTCTATGAATTGTACGCTAGACCAAACAATTTTGAGGTAGAAATTTATTGGAATTCTTTAAACAGCTCTGAACAGTTACTACACTTGCTTGATAGTTGATACCGGTACTGACTTAGAGGCCATAGAGTTAGATCTTGATATACGCTTTTTAGCAATAGCGTTAAACACTACCTCAATAATTATCCACAATCACAGAATCGGACAGTCAGTGGGGGCCTGTCCTGAGTTCAGAGTTAGTCAGTGGGGACCCATATGCAATCCCCACAGAGTCAGCAGGAGTCTATCCTTAAGCAGCCCATCCTTAGTTAGCCTACTAGACGCTGTTAAAAGCCAATGTTAGATCTTAAAATACCCTTTTAGCAATGGCATTAGACACTGTCTTGATAATTTTGCACAACCGCCGAGTCAGTGGGCAGGTGGGGGCTTGTCCTTAGTCTAGAGCTTGTCAGTAGGGGCCCATATGCAGAACCTGTGGTGTCGACGGGAGCCCCAATGCAGAAACTGTGGAGTCAGCTGGGGCCCATATGTAAAACCCGTAGAGTCAGCGAGGGGCCATCCTTAGCTACGATAGTTTTCCCTGCAAAAAAGAAGACCTCTTTGTTTGCAGAAACCCTGTTTGAGTCAGAGCGTTGCTCCAATGTTCCAATTATTTATATGATAATATCTGCACGTTGCTAACACAGCAGTGATCACTGTTCACTTTTCAGTGTGATCTTGATGGGCCCCCTAAAGTCCATGGACCCCGGGGTCACTGTTCCCCCCAGTGGCATTGCTAAAGATGGTGGCACCCGGGGCAGGACATGTAGCATCGGTTTTAGCGGTTTTTTGCCTCCGTTTACAAAAAGCTAGCAGATGTGCGAAAAGTCTGGGGTTTTTAATTAAAACAGCGTACCATACCCAGTAAGGTACCTTTACAAAAAAGGCGAATTGTACCAACATACCGCACCTGTACCATTACAAAAAAAACGTACCGTACCAGCGTACCGTACTTCTTAGCAAAAATTGTGGCGTACCATACCAACGTACCCTACTGCCATCCTTGTCTGCAACCATAGGCCTACATGAAAAAAAATAAACCACAAAAATGATGCTTAAATTTATACAAGCCAACATGCCAGATTATATTCAATGCAAATATAGTAGGCTTATTTGTCCAGTGCTCAACAACCTCAACTTCTGCAATCGCATACCGGTAGCATATGTAGCTTAATTGTATAGGTCAACTTTGTTCCAGTAACTACCGGTACCACAGTTAGAGTAGGCTAGGCCTATGATAGCCTACAACTGAAAAACTAGACTTTGTATAAATGGGCGATCTTTAGCAGTTCAGCACACCACGGATAACATTGTGCGTGGTGTGTACCATTATATACCATTATGCAGTTCCGCACACCCTGTACGGGTATCTATCATTACCGGTACATGTCAGAGGCCTACTGTTTATCATTTCATGGTTCTATCCAGCTAACTCCGGAGCCGTTGCTGCAAAGTCCGCTAGCTCCGTTCACGAACTTGGCGATTTTGCATGGCACAGGCTGTGGCACAGGGTAACATTCCTCATTGTCTTACACATTTCATTCTAGAATTTTTCCACTCCAAATGAATTTTTCTTCGCTTTGTTCATTATCCGCTTTTCCTTGAGGTTTGGGGTATAGCAGCGCAAAATTAGATTGCTGCACAAGTCAAGTCAAGTTTATTTCACCATAAGCTTAAAAGTAAGCAGACAGGAAACAGTGATAAGACCATGCGGTCATCCAGGTCAACTGCACCTATTAGTAATAGTAAACAGTTACAGGCATAAACTTAAGCTTGTCATTAAACATAAAAAAAAAACTCAAAATATAATTAACAATGTAACAGGTAACAATAACTGTGTTGCCAGCTTTGCACGAAATGTTTAGAAAAAAAAAAAAAAACACACGCACGCAAAAGAAACTCACTTTTGCTTGATTAAAAAATTGAATTATTTAGATATTGAACATAGTTAAAAGCTTAACTTGTTTTGTATTAAAGAAGGCAAGTCAGTCATTATTTAGTTTAAAGTCATATTCTTGTACAGCAATAACATTAAATAAAAAAGACTGAATCAAATTGTATTTTGGATTGACAAAAATAAAACTAAGTAATAATCTGAAGAAACAATTTTGGCAACACTGTATGTAGTAAAAAAACAATTTTTTTTACACTATTTACCCAAACAACAATTGGATAATCAAGGCAATGACTGCAGTTACACGCAAACAATCCAAAAGCCATAACAATGCATTTTTCAGCTCGTCTAAATTCAATCGTGTTTAAAAAAACCAATCGATATAACAAAAAAAACCTGAGCACACATTGACTCAGCTTCCAAATCGATTGCATACTAACGCAGTGGATGACTGTTCATATTACATCAAGCAAATCTGAATGCCATCAACCTTTAAAACATTTTTTTCAGCCATAACCCAAAATTAGGACCACCAACTTTTCTAGATTTCCGGAATTTCGATATTTTACGCATTAAATAGATCCTTAGCTTAAGTGGACCAAACACGAACACTGAAGTTACGCTAAAAGAAAAAAAAAAGAATTTCAGACAATTATAGATAAGGTATGGAATAAAATAAATATCTTGGCCGTATCATAGTCAAATTATGCATTGCAGCCTTAAGAAAGAAGAATATTAACAATATTACATAAAAAGTTAACAATATCACAAAAAGTGACGGCCTGATATTTCTCGTAGTTAAGCACACTAATTGTAATTGTTTAATAGCTTATTTTTACAAAATTTTTTAAATTTTGTAAAAGAACATTGACGATATTCTTGTGGAATGCTTTTTCATTCATTCAAACCGAGTCAATGCAACGTTTTTTTCCCTGTTTCAGTGCCGAAAGAACTTTGAAAGTACTCATTTCTACTTTTTTGTCTAGTATTGTAGTTATGTATGTCTTCGAGCTTGATGAAATAGTGGTTGAAAAAATTTGGTAACATGTTATTGCTGTACTTAAAAGTAAATTTAGCGAATTCCATTTTGATCATGTCAACAAGCTTCAAAACTCTAAACCTAGAATATAATATATTTGTTTCATAACGACGGGGACAAAAAAGACAGGCTCTTAAAATTTTGTTTTGCAGAATTAAAAGTTTGTGAAAATGGCTTTTGGCAGCTCTCCCCCAATTTAATAAAGAGTATTAAATATGTGAGTGAAACATGCTATAATAAACTATTCGAAGAGTTGATAAGGGAATGTAGTGACGTAATTTATAGATCATTCCGCAAACTTTAGAAAGCTTTTTAGCGAGATAGTCAATGTGATTTTTCCACAATAATTCCCTATCTAAGTGAATTCCTAAATGCTTAATGCTATTTTTTAATTCAATTGGGTAATGATCAACATACTGTCTGAAATTGGATATTTTTGTACGTTTTTTACCAACAAGCATATAGCAGCTTTTTTTGTAGTTGATGGTTAATTTGTTGAGTTTCATCCAAGTGTCAATTTTTTTTATGTCATTTGTTACCACAGATTGTAGAATTTTGATGTTGTTATGAGAAATATGTAAGTTGGTATCATCTGCAAACAGCGTAGTTTCAAAATTGGACACATTGGGCAGATCGTTGACATATAGTGAGAATAATAGTGGGCCTAATATCGAACCTTGCGGAACTCCATGTTCCATCTTGCACAATTTGGATATGTTGCACCCCACTTTCGTGCAGATTTTTGATCTGTAAGATAGGATTTCAGTAGATTGAATACAGGGCTTCAAAATCCATGATGACGAAGTTTTTTTAATAAAATGGTTATATCTACTGAATCAAAGGCTTTCTTTAAATCAAGAAAGATTGAACACGTAATTTTGCCATCATTGATATTATTCTGTAATTTGTCATAGAATGTTGTAATAGCTAGATCAGTGGAGCTGTTCTCTCTAAAACCAAACTGTGAAGGTGTTAAAATGTTATTTTTGTTCACAAATTTTGTCATATTCGTTTCAATGATTTTTTCAAACACTTTTGAGAAAACACAGAGGAGCGAAATAGGCTGAAAATCGCCCAGTGACTTGAGGGTTGAAACTTTGGCCATTGGAACAACATATGCCATCTTAAATGATTCTGGAAATGTTTCTAGTTTGATGCATTTGTTGAACAATTTTGCCAGTACAGGGGATAAAATACAGTTAGACATTTTTACGAATTTAGGAGGAATTTCATCAATACCATGTGCAGGGTTAATTTTGATGTTATTAATACAATCACTTACATCATGTTCAGTAATTTCATGAAAAACAAAAGAATGCAAGCAGCATTTACTGTGAGTTTTCAACGAAGAATTATTTCTTGGCACAATGTTTTTAGACAAGGAGGCACCAATAGTGGCAAAATAATCACATAATTTGTCCAGAAAGGGTTTTAAATCTGTTTTATAAAACTGATTTTCAATTGATATAGTAGAAGGCAGTTTAAGTTTGTTAGAGAAATGTTTGCAATCAAAAATCTCTCTAATAGCAGACCATGTTTGAGAAGAGTTTTTAGAGTTAGGTTTAATTAAGTTTTCATAGTAATTACATTTTGCAGCATATTTTACATGCGTCAGTTTGTTCAGATATTTTTTGTAAAACGTTTTTTCTTCAGGATTATTGCTTTTGAAAAGTTTTCTGAACAACTTATTTTTAGTTTTTATGGACTTAAGAAGACCCGTAGTAATCCAGGGCTTTTTGTTTAGTGTTTTTTCTTTTCGTGTCTGCGGTCTCAAAGGGGCATGTATATCTAGCACTGACTTAAAAGCAAGTGTGATATTAGATACATCAGTATTAACGTTAGTTTCAGAATAATTTAGTTTGATTTCTGACATTTTAGCATTCAAATCAGTTAAGAAGTCTTCAAGAACGAAATGTTTTATACAGCGTATAAATTTGGTATCATTTTTAACACAACATGTGGTGTTTCTTACCATAAAAAATGTAGGTAAATGGTCTAACAACTCGAATAATGCTACCCCACTGTTAGTCCTTGTGTTGCCAATGTTGGTATATATATGATCTAGCAATGAAGGCCTACAATTTTCACCAAATCTGGTGTGATTATTTATTTTCATTTTGCACCCAATCATAGCTAAATTATTCATGTAATCAGTAATTTTTTCATTGTCTTTGGCAAAGAAGTTTACATTAATATCTTCACATACAATATAATTTAGGTTACTGTTTTCTAGATCAGTTAACGTATCACAATTAAAGCTTGTCTTGAAAAGGCAATAATAATTTATTAGGATGGCGATAAATTACTGCTAAAATGATATTTTTTTTTTAGTTTCAAGTTCAATCCATAAATCTTCACTATGTTGGACATTAAGAGACAAGTCGTTTCTTTTACGATATTGCATATTTCCTTCAATATAAAAACCAACTCCAACTACACCAGTTGATCTTTAATCGTTTTATTACTTCCATCGTGGTGAAGGCGTAAGCACATCCATCCAAGCATAGGCGTAGCTAGGGGGGCCCAGGTGGCCCGTGCTCCCCCAATTGAATTGCTGCCAATGATAAAAATGTCACAAAAATACTATTGTTTCTTCAGTTTCGCTTTTTTTTTCATCTTCGCTTACAACAGTACATGCGTACAGCAGTAATTAGCAATAATATTGATCCAGGGGTCCAGGGCCTCCTCAATTTAATTTTTACCAACCAATTTAAATGGGTCCCCTACCAGAGCTGGAGTCGAGGACACAAGGCTCGAGGCCAAGGCCAAGGACACCAAAATAATCCGTGGCCAAGGCCTAGGTCAAGGACAGCCTTTCCGAGGACAGACCCTCTCGAGGCCAAGGACAGGAATGCTCGAGGCCAAGGCCAAGGACAAAGGACACAACCGCAAGTGTTCTACAAAAAAAAAGGTCTTCAAAAAAGTTTTACAGGCAATCTCCAATTTATAGGCGTAGCCAGAATTTTTGATTGGGGAGGCCTAAACCACAAATCACATGCAATGACGTCACCGAAAACTTGCCTGTTGGCACTTAACCGGGATTTTGCAAAGGAAGAGGGCTTAAACTAATATAGTTGAAAAGTGCAAATACGTAACTTTGGAGACGTTTTGAGAAAACCAGTGTAACTCAAACGTATCACAGACGGGGGGTCTGGGGGCGAAGCCCCCTGCTATTGGGCGATTTTTTGTAATATTTTGGATAAAAAAGCTATTTTAATGCCATTGAATAACATTTCGCACATGTTTAGAGCCATTTGAAAGCACTAGATTTTTGAAATTTGAAAGCCAATTAAAAAAATTAAGTTGTTTAATCCCCCTTTTAGTTGCAATTTCAGTCCAAAACACGTTTAACATCTTACATTTTGGTGTTAAAGTTTAATTGAGCGTGATTTGGTCTAGTTAGGGGGAAGTAAGGTGCATTGTCTCGTGCAACATTTTAGCAGTAAATGAAAACCCACACGAAGATTTTCCTTAGAGATTTTTGTTTTGTCGTGAAAATAACCAGTTATAGAAATGCATGTTAGGCCAGGGGGCCCAGGCCCCCTCAATTGAAGTTCAACGATTTGTTCAATCAATATTTTTTGTGGCTAATTTTTTTTTAAGTATTTTGTGCGTAAAGCTGGCGAGGTGGAGGTGAATTAATGAATTGTTATTGAAAAATAGTACAATAGATGATTACGCTTACTAACCATGTTATTGCCGGGCCGGATTTACATCGCGCTGGGCTCCTGGAACTTTGGAAATTTTCGCAACATCTTTCTGCCAAACGTAGGTGAAGACCATAAAAAGTCTTAAGATATGAGCGCAGGGCCCTTAGCTGGTACTGCGCCATATTGTGGTAAATCCGGCCTTGGTTAATGCATTACGTTCATAAAAAGGCTAGATGTGATCCTGAGATAGCAACTTTTAGAACGAAAACTATTCATTTCTTCCAGGTTTACGTTTAAATTGGCAGGGAAAAATTGATTTTAGGGGGTCCCGGGGGCCAAATTACATTTTACAGACCTATACTCAAAACACAGTCATTTGCTATTTTTTGATTGGTCGGAGCAATGAGCAAAGAGTAGTGCTTCATGCATCACCGAGTTTTTAAGGTCTTGGCTGTTTTGGGTTGAGCAAGAAAGAATCTACGGTTTATGTTGAGATGAGAAGTTTTTTTGTTTGACAGTCATTAGGCTAATAAGTGCGCAAAAATAGTAGGCTAGTGCTAGCATAAACTATGTGCTAGTGCAGACAATCAAATGTTCTAGTATGGGTGGGTCATGTATGAGATGGGTCCCACCAAGTCATCACATGCTTTGGAGGGTATTACATTTACAGCAAGTAGCCTACGGTAAAATGAAGGATTTGAAGAACATGATTAGCCTACTGATACGAAAGTACTACACAGCATTTGCAATCTTTGTTATTTCGGTGACCAATCCTTCAATCAGAGTTGACTTAGTATTTTATCATACAAATTCAATTAAATATCACTTACCTGAACTTTTACTACTTCAACTAACCTAGTTAAACGTAGGCTTTTTTAGTGGCTTTGAAATTAGGCCTAGCGTAAGCTAACCTACAGTTTTTAATTGCACAATAAGGAGCGTAGGCTACTTCTATGTTAGCTTCATACATTACATTACATAAGGTAGCAGCACTAGCGTGCTGCACGGTAGGCCTACCTGCCTACCTTTTAAACTCAATATGACTCGGCAAACTTGGTCACAGATAGCTTGGTGAAACCATGGTGAAACTGACTGCTCCTTTCTCATTGCTCCGACCAATCAGAAACCAGAAAACAGCTGCGTTTTGAGTATAGGTCTGTAAAATGTAATTTCGCGTCCCGGGGTCCCTGGTGTTCAATATTGCTATTCGCTACTGGTGTACGCGAAAAATGCTAAAAAGAATCTGAAACTGAAGAAAAAATTGGCTTTTTTGTCACATTTTTGTCATTGGTAAATTTCAATTGGGGGAGAGGCTCGCTTGGCAAAGCCTATGCTCCAATTGCGGAAAACAAAAAAGGTATTTGGAAATTTTTTCGCGAGGTTTCTGGCGTTTTCCAACAAAATTTTAACGGTTCAAAAAATAGTGGTGTCCTCGAGCCGAGGACAGGGCAATTTTCGAGGACCTAAGGTTTCGAGGCCAAGGCCAAGGACTTCAAAATGTTTCCTCGAGGACGTCCTCGAGGCCAAGGACGTCCTCGAGGACTCCACCTCTGCCCCCTACAATAATAATTAAATGGGCTCCAACAATAATATTGATCCAAAGGGCCCCGGCCCCCTCAATGTAATTTTTACCAAGCAATTTAAATGGGCCCCCTACAATAATATTTAAATGGGCCCCCAAGAGCAATATTGATCCAAAGGGCCTGGGGCCCCCAATGTAATTTTTACTAACCAATTTAAATGGGCCCCAACAATACCTATTTAAATGGGCCCCCAACAATAATATTGATCCAGAGGGCCCGGGCCCCCTCAATTTAATTTTTACCAACCAATTTAAATGGGCCCCCTACAATAACAATAATATTCAAATGGCCCCCAATTTAAGTTGGCCCCCAACAATAATATTGTTCTAAGGGGGGGCTATTCAGTATTAGTTACTTACATAGGCGTGGCTATTCAGGGGCTATTCAGTATTAGTTACTTACATAGGCGTAGCCAGGATTTTTGATTGGGGGGGGGGGGGGGCAAACCACAAATCAGATGCAATGACGTTATCAGAAATTTTCGAAAAAGCAATTTTTTGTGGGGCAAAAATATCGTAGAATGGAAGATCTGAAGTCGTGGTCTGTTGTCACTTTAACCAGAATTTTGGTAAAGGGAGAAGACGAAAACTAACAATTAAAAAACAAAAATGTCTAACTTAGGAGACGCGTTGAGTAAGCTAGTGTACTAAAACGTATCACAGACGGGGGTCTGGGGGCGGAACCCTCAGCCACGGTGGCTATGGGGGTCTGGGGGCGAAGCCTCCAGCCGCTGAGCGATTTTGTAAGTTTTTGGAAAAAAGCTATTTTAATTCCATTGGATCACATTTCGCCCGTGTTCACAGCCATTTGAAAGAACTAGATTTTTAACATTGAAAGCCAATCGAAAAATTTTGATTTTTCAATCCTCCTTTTACTTGCAATTAAATTTCAAAACACGTTTAAAATCTTGCATTATTGTGTAAAATTTTAATTGTAAGTGATTTGGTCCATATAAATGGAAGTAAGGCACATTGCCTTCTGCAATAATTTAGCAGTAAACAATAATTCACTCAAAGAATTTCGTTTCATGAAGTTAACCAGTTATAGGAGTACATGTACGGCCAGGGGGCCCTGGACCCCTCAATTCAAATTAAATAATTTGTTCAATGGGCATTTTACCTAGGTAGTTCTTTAAAAGTATTTTGCGCGTAAAAACTGGCGAGGTGTAGGTGAATTGTTATTGAAAAATGGTACAATAGATGGTCACGCTTACTAAACATGTTATTTCTGGGCTGGATTTACATTGCGCGGTGCCCCCGGCACTTAGAGAATTTTTGCAACATCTTCCTGCCAAATATAAGTGAAGACCAAAAAAGTCCTACTATCTGAGGGCGGAACCCTGGCACTGTGCCATATGGCAAATCCGACGCTGGTTATTTCATTGCGTCCATAAAAAGTTTAGATGAGGGCCTGAGGTAGCTACGGGGTGGTGCGCCGGACCCCGTAGTATTTATTGTTAATTGTCGTCAATATTATTTATTGTTAATTACTGTTGTGCGCGTGTACTGTTGTACGCAAAGATGCTAAAACAAACTGAAAATGAAGAAACAATTAGGCTTTTTTGTCAAATTTTTGTCATTGGTGGCATTTTGATTGAGGGGGCCCAGGCCCCGAGGGCCACCCCCTGGCTACGCCTATTATTTTGAGATAAGATCGCCCCTTTAAGTTCTTTCATAACAAAAAAAAATTCGAAGCAAAATTAAACTAATTTTTTTTTCCAAAACGTGGAGGACTTGAGTCAAGGCACTTGATACTTTTTTGAAAGGTACAAGAATTGCATGACATTATTATGACGTGGACACGTGGTCGTCATTATTATTACTTACTTTTGCACGCGTGAATCCTAAATTAAAGAAACTGCAACTCCGAACAAGGACAACATATTGGCTATGCTCTCATTATATTTATCATTGGTAGTATTTCAATTGGGGGGTTTGCAATACCGCTTGTGTTATAGCATTAAGTTCATAATGACGTTATACGAAGACCTGAGGTTGCAACTTTTAGGAAAAAACTCTGAAATTTCTTATAGGTTTTGCATATAAATTACTCAAAATTTGAATTAAGAGGCTTCTTAATTAACGGGCTCCTGGCCTGGGACCCTTTAGTCGTCAGTCAGGGGCTCTGGGGCTCCCTGGTTGTCAGTTAGAAGCCCTGAGGCTCCCTGATTTTTAGTTAAAAGCATCGGGGCCCCCTGGTTGTTAATTAGGTGTCCTGTAGCCCCCTGGTTGTCCGTTAGGGGCCCCGGGGCCTTCTGGTTGTCAGTTAGGGGCGCCGGGGCCCCTGGTTGTCAGTTAAGGTCTCCGAGGCCCCTGGTTGTCAGTTAGGGACTTCAGGGCTCCCTGATTGTTAATTAGGGACCCCGGGGCCCCGTAGTTGTTAGTTTAGGACCCCCTGATTGTTAGTTAGAGGCCCCGGGGCTCCCTCATTGTCATCAATGTTATTGGTAATCACTGTTACGTGCGTAGTTACTGAAAAAAAAACTGCAACTAAACATCACTAGCCTACAATGACATAATTTTTATCATTGGTGGTATTTTAATTGTGGGGGGCCCCCCCTGGCTACGCCTATGGTTACTTACCAATCATTTCTCTCATACCTCTTTTCATTAGACCCCCCAATTATTTTTCTTTATAAACTGTATACGAAATTGATTACTCCGTGTAAGTTTTATTGAACTATTCGATTTTATAATTTACCAGCATCTAAACAAGAGAACTAACATTTTACCATTAGCCACCTCCCAAATAGCCCATTTATGCCACCAGTTTAATCTTGTTTGCACTGCCAATTTCTTAGCCACGTTTTATTTTTTTATCAAAATAGCCCTAAAATTAAGTTTTTTCCCTAAAATTAAGGCTTTGCCGAGATCCCAGACCCCCATTGGCCTCCGGCGGCTGGGGGCTTCGCCCCCAGACCCCCCCAAACAGCCTCCGCGATTGCGAATTACTGGCTACGCGAAAGAAATCAGCCTGAAAGCGAAGTTTGCGTTTGACTAAAACTCATTTTATTTGTGCTTCAAAATTGATTGCTTTTGCTACTTTTTCGAGCAGGACAGATCAGCTCAAATTTTGTCCCGGGATACAGCACGATGACGAATGTAATTTGTCCACACTCACGCAGCGACTTTTCCATGTTTTAACTTATATGTATATTTTTCTCCTGAACGTACGGTAAAGACCAAAAACAATAAAAAAAAGGTTTAGTTGTTTTAATTGACTTGGTGTTTCACCAGAGCTCCGCTCTTCAACAGTTTTAAGTACTTGCTTTAAGATCAATGTAAAACCGTTCAAATTATCAATTTTCAAGACCCCTCGAATTGCCGAAATTTTACCCCCTCGCAATGACCTTTTTAGGCTATGCAAGCAAAATGTAAAAAAAAAACTAATCAAAGAAATTTTATTTGCAAAAATGAAAAGGAATAAGCGTCTGCTTCAAAAGAGCAAAACACCAAAAAACTCACAAGAACAAAACGGGAATCAAAAAATTTGTCACAAGAAAAAGCTCAAAAATGACGTTATAGTTCATTGAGAATAGATTTTAAAACTGCCTATCACTTCATTCAAGCGAAGTTAACTAATTGATGAAACATGGTAATGACAGGAGTGACGGCTCAAATGTGAATATGTGCCCTCGTATGGATGCAATTATCAGCATGAAAAAAAGTTGAAAACAACAATTAAAGGTAACAATAAAGATAGACGAAAGACCTAGTAACTACGAGAGAGAAGAGCTCGATTGATTATACTTATTTATTTAATGACACTAACATACAATTTTTATCAAATCAGCTGTAATCACGTCAGAAGAAGCATTGCAGTCGTAGCAGAAGTTATGGCTCAGACCTTGAGTGTGGTTCAATTTTTGAGTCTCCCCGGAGCTCCTTCGTGACCTTAACCATCTTAAGAATGAGGT
Source organism: Trididemnum nubilum (assembly GCA_963965965.1). Classification (NCBI taxonomy): domain Eukaryota; kingdom Metazoa; phylum Chordata; class Ascidiacea; order Aplousobranchia; family Didemnidae; genus Trididemnum; species Trididemnum nubilum. The sequence goes on along the minus strand of OZ014481.1, from coordinate 6,627,543 downwards.
AAAGTGACGGGTCGGAGGGCTACCCTCGACGACAGCACTGTGTGCAGTATTGAGGGAGCTCTTCTTAAACGTCTTACGTCTATCTTTTTATTTTTATTGAAGCGAATGCAGTGAGCGTGAAAAATTTAAACTACACCAGTAGCGTAGCCTGGAGGGGGAGGGCTCGAGCCCCCCCCATTGGCTTGTGAAGTATGCAAAATCGCACGTTTTTGGTGCTTTTGAGGCCGATTTTTGGTGAAAAATTGAAAACAGACCCCCCCAAAGGAAATTGGGTGCCGAAGTTGTGAAGTACATGTCGTGATTCGGCCTGAAAAAGCGTTTGAATTTCCGATTTTGGCCGAAAAATCAGTCTCAATTTCGGTGAAGACTTTTTTTTTTTTTCTTGGAGAACACCTGTTTTTGGGCTGAAAAACGTTTGTATTTCCGAACTTTCCGAGAAATTCCGTCTCAATTTTTGGACAAACCGTGTGATTCTGATTTAAGAACAATGAAAATTCGGGTCAAGGTCGTTTGCACTTTTCTCACTCTTTCAAAAAAGCCCACCCTTTTCCAAATCCTGGCTACGCGCCTGAACTACACAGCACTTGTATGAAAAATTTTACATGAAAAATTGTCGGAAATGGTTGCTGTCGAGTAAAATAACAAGTTGAAGCAGCAGCAATCCTGTTCAACTTCAAAAGTTCTTGACGCAGTTCTGAAGAAGTTGACTTCAAGAATTTAATATTGTTTTTACTATGAGTGTATTTACAACAAGGTGTAAAGATTAAGCTTAAAAATATCGATTTAAACATCGCTTTTACGATATTTACAAGATGTAAAGACCATAAATAGGAATCTGCCCAGAGACGAATCCTTAGCTCCTAATTTCTGATTTTTATATAGTTTGTTTGTTTGGTAGAGGTAGACTCAAAATAACCATGAAACGTCACACAGCTTGCTGCGTGTGCCAATATTGTACAAGCAACTCGTGGCCGTGCGCCGCAAAATTTGAGACCGCTGGCTGGAGATCGCATGCGTCTGGACTAGGGAAAAAAAACTTTGCAAGTAAGTAGTGGAAAACATTTTTAGTTATTGAAAAAAATGCAATAAGAATTCAGTTTTTGTAAAACTTTTTCCGCTCTGCTTCCATCTATCTGCTTTTGAAGTCACTTTTTATCAAAACTTCTAACCCCGCCCTCTGGTGATAAAAAGAATTCTTGTACAGCTTAAAGGTTGTACACAAACGACGCTCTCTCAGCAATCCTTTTCCAGCCAATCATTGCTCGGCTTTTTCCTATAGCCACTCCTTTTCCTGCGCTCTCTATTCTGACGATTCTTCTTGACAAACATCAGATGAAAAGCTTCGAAAATATTAACATTTTAATCAAAGTAAAACTTTTTTGTCGGAAAACGTTTTTGTTTCAAAAAAGTTTTTATTTGAAAAAAAGACTGTCATTTGAAAGAAAATTTGTTTGGGAAGAAAAAACGTTTTTTTGTTGTTTGGAAAAAAAACTTTTTTTGTAGAAAATGTTGTTTGAAAAAAAACTTGTTTTCTTGAAAACCAAATTTTTTCAGCTCTGGCGCCTAAAAGTCTCGGTACATAAAAGTCCAGGCGCTTAATAGTCACGGCCCGGATGAAACACGCCAAATTTTGCTAGCATTGTGCTTTGCAAAATGCGTTTTGTGTAGATAGATCCAGCTGCGAGATTGGAAAAGCGATACTTTGCCACTTTGGAAAAGATATAAAATAATAATCATGCCACTATCCACTAGCAGCCAATTTATTAAGAGACGTGATAATGGTTACAACCTGACCAAACCAAAGTAATTTCTTGTGCGAAACGTCCTTATCCTCATCGACCAGATCGAATTCCCTTCAAAATGCAACTAAAGACAGCTCAATAGAAGAATATAGCGCACCGAACCTTGCAACTATCAATTATGGTTCACGACTCAAGTCCCAAATAAACTTTTATCGCACGAGTAATATGGACATTGCTGTAAAAGCCTATGCACACCACACGAATATAGCGACCGTTCGCATTTGCGTGACGAAGAAAACTTTAACGCAATTTGCTGTAAATGTCAAATAACCAGGTGCACAGCCAGGATTTTGTTTGAGGGGGAGGGGGGCTTTTGCTAAGAAATCTAACTATTTTTGGCCTGAAATAAGATGAAAACAAAAAAAAGTCTTCGCCAGATTTTGGCTTGAATGCAGATTTGGGTTTACCAGATTTTGGCCTGAACGCAGACTAGGGTTTAATTTTCTAAGCAACTTGGCTAAGGGAGGTGAAGCGCTATTAGCTCCCCCTGGTTGCGCCACAGATGAAAATGCCCTCAACACGTTTGCATTGTATACTACAGACGTTTATGACAAAAACGAACAATATATTGCACAAATCAAATAAGCAACACGTGATGCATACAATCGGAACAAAACATCGATTCGAATAAAAAATTATATAGGGATTATTGATGTAATATAATAGGGATGGTTTAGCTTTAGTAAAATCAATACCGAAAGCTGACACACATTTTTAGATGTATATGAAAGAGCACACTATTTGAAGTTTTCAGCAAATAAACCAAAACACAATTCTTGAACTAAACTCTCAATCTTCTCTTTAATTGTAGCAATCACGCAGAATGGTAGTTAGTATTTGCAAACTAACTTTCTGGTTTAGACGTGAAGGTTCGTGAATCGTGATTCTAAAACACGTATCCTGGTATTACGGATCCATCGTTTTCCTGAAATTCGAATTTCTTAACACAATATGTGGGACGTGCGTTAAGAAAACAGAAGTAATGCAGCTTGAGTAAGAGCGATAAGTGTTTGGAGTATCTCAAGCAGATTGAAAGATATCGATTCATGGCTTAATTGGATAGATGGTCAAGACTCAAGATGATAAGCTGAAGGCCTGCTACTATATTGCTCATTGATGATCAAAACCGCGTGAGTTTAATCGGAAAAGTTTCCATGATTAATCGATCGTCGTGAAAGACTACCACAATGTTGAGTTCGAATTCAACCTTAAAATTTGTGCTTTCCAAAGTAGGACACGCAAATAATCTTGGAAACGTCATGTAGATAGGAATAGCAATTCCATGGCATACGTCACCAGACCCGATCTCGATGTTCTGAATTTCAGAAGCTAAAAAAACATTGGTGTTAAAGCAACTTAACTCGTTCGTAATGATGGTTTTCGTTTTTGCCCAATACTTTCGAAGCATGAACAAAATTTTGAAAAAAAGTTTTTTCCTTTATTTAAAAAATTTTCAGTTTTTTGAACATTTTGACCAAAATGGCTTAACTTCTTTTGATCATCAAAAAAATTCAGGTCAATGACCAGTAAATGACTGAAAAACCTAGATGGGTATGGAGTAAAGTGGTAAAAGGTTTGAGGGAGAAAATAATTTCAACGAGGACGGAAGGTAAAATCAATGGGGGTATCAAAAATTACGCCAATCGTTTTAGATTAGGTTGGCGTTGACTCCATCCTTCTTAACCTAGCAGTTCCAGATATATTCTACTTCAATCACGACGTAGGGGTCTCTTTAGTCATAATTTTTATTGGCAACCCTGACGTTTTAATGCAGTAACCTAGCCCACAGAGGCCTATATACAGGTTTAAGAGCTTTTGTAGCTTAGCTAATTGCGGAGTTGCCTTAAAATAGAACTCAAATGGCGTCGCGGAAGCAATAAATGTCAAGCTTGCCTTTAAGTTATAATTAGAGGCCCCTACGTCGTGTTTGAATTAGAATATCTCTGGAACGGCTGGCGTCAAGAGGGGTGGAGTTAACGCCAATCTAATCTAATATAATCAGTACTTAAATTGTAGGGGGAACGCGGGGGGATGCATCCCCCCATCGAGAGTTAGCGTACCCCATCGAGATTTGAGCCCTGAATGATCAGACAAAAAAGGGCCTGTTAGCACGAATAAATTCCGAAAAATCCGGCCGAATATAGTCCCAAATTGCAGTGAAAACCTTTTTTTTTTTTTTTGGTCTTCACTCGATTTCGGGGACGGAATGACATAATTTCCACTAAATTACTTATCGCATCCCCAATGCGTTTGGTCAAGGCTGCAAAAGCGTCCCCCCATGTAAAATTTTACAAAATTTAGTACTCCCCCATGCAAAATTTAAAATTTTACAATAATTATCCTAGCTTTAGATACCCCAATAGATTTTGACTTCAGTCCTCGTTTAAGCATTTGAAAATTCTGCACAGAAAAAATTACTTTCGAATGAGGCAAAATAATTTTAGAAACGAAAGAAAACCAAAAACATTATACAACGAGTGAGCATTCATCACCAGTCTAACAAGACTATAATAACCTAACGTTTTTTATAAAGCGTACCACATTTTATTTATTGGCAAAATCTAGACATGGTCCCACACTGGGCGTTAAATTGTGAGCGTAGTAGCGTATTTCTAATTTCTTTTAAACAGAAATTCGATATATCCGGCGTACCAGCTTTCATTTGATTAAGTTAAACTACCGAGATGTCCGAAGATTTACGAATTTACGAACAGTGCAGACCGAGTCTTAACTTTATCAATCTTACACTAATAGTTTAATATTTGACTTGAAGCACATACTTTCTTTGGCAAATCCCTCCGCACAGCCAACCGTTTCCACTCGAACAAGTTGGAGTTCGATGGATCGAATAGGAATTTCAGCTCTTTCGATTACCAATTCTCCTGTCAAGGGACGTAAAATTGAACAATGCGTTGAATCCAACTTACCCCTGATTGAAAACCTTGGCACAGACGCTTTCTATAACAAAAACAACAACACCGTAATAAACTTTATTAGCTGATGTTTTAAGCAAGTTCAACAAACCAAATTAACGCAACGGCGAAGGACAAACTAAGATTCTAATTTGCCAAAGCGCTCGTACGACCACAGATATAAGATGAAGAGTGGTCTAACGTCTTGCCTACGTTGAAGACCAGCCGTGACGTCGAATTCAGAAGCTGAAAGATGGGATTAGGGCACGTATGGGTTTAAATTGCATTTGTTGCGATTGCCATTTTCTCTGACATCGTGAATGAAGCAAATTCATGTTTTCACGTCATTTATTTTCGAGCTTGTGTCGGTTTCAGCCTGCTTTATGATTGGAATTCGACCCGATTTTACATACTACGCTGAATACTGCAGATCAAACACCAATTCGAAACATTGTAGTCTGCTGTTCAGCTCTTTTTTTTTTTTATAAATTGTTGTACCGTTATTGTAGCCAGGCGCGCACCCAGAAATTTTTAAAGGGGGGGGGGGGGTTTGAATTTTTCAAAAAGCAACCAGTACCCAATTGTGGTTAATTTAGTTATAGTCAAACAGGGTTTCGCGGTAATAGTTGCATCGTTACAACATTTGTTTATTCCAAAACCTTGTAATAACGATTTTGAAAGCTGTTGGTTGTGAAAATTGCGTGCAAGATAACAATTTACCCCTATGGGGGCGTGGGGGCAAAGCCCCCAGCCGCTGGGCAATTTTTCAGAAAAAAGTAACCATTTTAACGCCATTTGGATGACGGTTTGTACGTTTTTAGAGCATTTATAAAAAGCTAAATTACTAAGATGGGGGGCTGGGGGCTTTGCCCCCAGCCACTGGGCAATTCTTGCAACTTTTCAGAAAAAAATAGCCATTTTAACACCATTTGAACGTTTTTAGAGCAATTAGAAAAAGCTAAATTACAAAGATTTGGAAGCGTTTGAAAGAATTTATTTTGCTCAGTCCAATCAGCCCCCGCACGCTTATACCAGTCAAGTCAAAACTATGTTCCTATGCTGAAAGATCGCAAATTTGGCTTAAATTTTTTGAATCAATGCGTTTTTAAATTCAAAAAGCTTGTTAGTGGCACAGAATTTCAAAATAGCTTTCATTAGCGTCGGAGCTATAATTTCCACTCAGGCTGTTTTAGATTGAACGTTTTCATCCAACTCTCTTCATGAATCTACGCTAAAATGAAGAAAAACTAAAATGCGATGGTATCTATAGAGGTTGATTACACTGAAATAGACAATGGGTTGTTATTATGATGCATGATGCTGCAAAATCACCTAAAATACTATACGGTTAATGCAAAAATATAGAAAAAAGCATTTGGAAATGATAGCTTTGACGCTATTAAAAGCCACTTTTAACATCCTGAATACGTTTGCAGAACAAAAATCTTGACGTTTGAATGTAATTTTGTTGTGCTTTTCGTCTTCAAACAGCGGATTTGTTTGCTTTTTTAAGGGAAAAAAGTGCATTTGGCTTAATAGGTTTTTTTTACACAAGGACGACTTTTTTCACTAAATGACGTTTGTCTCTTTTTAGTGTCAAGCTATAGTTCTGGTCAGAAGTTTATGATTGGGTATAATATTATCCATTATTCAATGGATATAACAAATACGCATAGTTACACAATATATCGGTCTCGTAGTTGCGCCGTAGAAGCAATATTGTAATTGAAACAAATGCAAAAATCTCAATTGCTTGGTAAATAACGTTAGATCAAATTACCGCCCTAAAACAACATCTTATCTTGCAGGATCAAATTACAATCCTAAAACAACATCGTAAGTGATTATTTAGAGAAAAGTAAATATGGCAAAGTGTTACGAACTGTTTATATCAACAAAATTATGTTGTTTTTGAGTTCCAAAAGGGGGGGTTTCGACCCCCGGAACCCCCCCTGGGTGCGCCACTGGTTGTAGCGCATATTTATCCTCCTGTCAACGATTAGCGTCAGACGCTAACTTATTGGATGATCCCCACACTTTTCATTGCAGTGGCTACTTCGTGATTGGAGGAATCAGCACCTGGTTAGGAATTTCCGTTGATCCAATGTTCCTGTGGATTTCTTCAGATTCTTGTCCACTGAGTTTGCTGCCTGTTCGAAGCCACCAATCAGAGATAATCATCGTAAAGCGTCTTATCCAAGGACGCAACAGCGTGACCAGGGTGCGGGTTGAACCCAGATCATTCGATCAGGGTCGTCGTAAAATCGACGCCTTTACCCATTCGCCACGCTGACGGATAAATCTTTTTAATCAGTATCCGAATTTTTTTTTAATAAACGTGTAGCATTCGCGACGAATCTTACAAACAAAAAAAAAAAATAGCCAAGACTACTTTTAACATAATACTATTTATTATAACGACGTTTGGGTTAATAACTCTAACCATCATCAATCTTATTCAAATATATTTTTTATTTCTATTTGAATAAGATCGATAATGGTTCAGCAACTAGCCAAAACTTCTTTATAATAAATAGTGTATGTTAAAAATAGTCTTGGTTATCTTTTTTTGATAAAGTTTTTTAATAAACTTCCACATTTTGGTTAAAAGCATTGTCGTATACAGCGAAAATGCTCACACGAGGAATTCATAAATTTATGCCATGAGCGTAGTTACCGCACTTACTTAGTGGGTTAGATCAGAGGCAAATTAGTAAAGATAAAGCTTTTGAATTAAGTTGTTGTGCTAAATCTGGTAGAAATACGGGTGGACCGCAAAACACCAAATTTTGGCTTGAAAAGCTAAAAGCAAAGCTCTGGTGAATAACCTGTGCACTGGTGCAGTATTTAAACTATAGGGCAGCAAACTTGATCAAACTGTACCAAGATTAACTTCCAATTTCCACCACTGCTGATTCGTTGGTGTGCAAAAATGTGAAAAATCGCAAGCTTAGCAGTAACACCAGATACTAAAAGATATCAACATTCAACAAAGCAACTCACTGAATTTACGTTGGTTATGGAATTCGGATTAATACTAAATGGAACTGCTTTTGCCATTGCTCTGTCACTGACTTTAAATTCCACCAAAAATTCAGCTTCTTTTGTTAAATCTTTGTTCAAAAGTGGGCGCTTCATTACACACTTCACTGCATACTAAAAATGAAACAATAGTCAATTAGTCAAGGTACGATTAATAATCAGTATGTGACCTTTAATCCACTAACCACAATCACAACCTCTATAAATTATCCTAAATCACATCAAAAACTGGTTACTTCAAATACTTAACTGCATCTTTTCATGCACAATGCCACGACATAATTGGACAGAATTGGTAATTATGACGGCTCTGCAAGCACAACAAAATTACCACAGTTTGACAATTGGAGGCTTGAAAAAATTGCATGTTCAAAGTATATTAGCTGTTACTTACCTTCTACTACACTCTAGAAATTTACTTCACTAATGCGGGAAAGTTCAGTACAAAATAGCTAATAAAAAGTCTACCTAAATTTTTCGAAAACGTTTAGAATAATCAGAGAGTGTACAACGTGCAATCTACCTAACATAAATTAGAGTAAGCGCACCTGAATGTTTATAAACACTCCATGATATGTTTCATACAATGTTTTGTTGTTTCCTTTGGGAACAAGCTTGAATTGAAAAGGAATATTTACATTTCCTTCTGGTAATCTGCATGTAAAAAAAGACCAATCAAGATCAACTCAAGTCAATCTCAAATATTTATGTGAAGAAATAGATTTTACTTAAGTTAAACATAAAATTTAGATACCAGTACACAAAAGTAATTCTCCTTCACTAACTTAGTGAAAAGTTATCTGAAATTACCAATTATTGTGTAAAATATAAAACTATCATCAAATTCCAATACATGTATATTGTATAATTGAGACTTCGCGTGAGCACGTAGTACCTTTGTTTTTGTTCGCAAATTTTGGCAGATGAGGATTGATTTGCTCTCAACTAGTAAACGGTAAAACGAGAAAACCTAAAATTTGGACTCAACATGGAAACCAATGAATGCGTTATGTGTGCCAATTTTGGGGATCCTAGGTCACGTGATCATGAATTGACACATAAAATAACATAAAAACTGCGATTTTTGGCTTGAAAATTTATTAAATCGCCTATAACTCAAAAACGACTTGGCGTGCACAACTGAAATTTGTACACAATGTGGGTGATTATAAACCGAGTTTGGGGGCACCCCATTACGTGACCAAAATGCTACAGACCGAAAATGAGCAGAAAGTGGACAATTATAAACTGATATATCTTGGTAAACACCGATTTTGATGGAAAATGATTTGTGCTTTTTGAGCACACTATCAACCGCCTTTCTTTTGGTTATGTTCGTTTACCCCAACCTGAATACTATTTTTGTTCTTTTTTTCTTAATGTTTTTTTTTTTCTTTTTCTTCTCCAGCTATCTACTTAAACCGCTAAACGCACTGTATTCATAGTTTGAGCGATTGAAGATATCAGAGAGGACTAGTGCAGAAATGAAATCGGGGGTGCCAGATTGGGGAGGTCCCCTCAATCAGGTCCTCCAAATTTTTGAACTTTTAAACCGTTAGAGCTAGATAAGTCAAAACTTCGGAATACGTAGATTTCAAAAATAAAATAAACCTAACAAAAATTGGGGGTGCTATGATGGGGGTTTCCCCCCAAACAGGCCCTCCGAAGTTCAAATTTTTTAACCTTCTAAGCTAGGCCCACAAAATTTTTAAGGTAAGTAAACACAAAGGAAAGATAAAATTTGACAAAGTTTACGGGTACCAAAATGGAGGTCCCCCAAAATTTTAACTTATTAACCACTCACATTAGACACATGAAACTTTTCAGAGTAGGCAAATATGAAAAGATAAAATTTGACGAAATTTGGGGGTGCCCAAATCGGAGATCCCCCAGAAATGTGGCTGCTAAAATTTTGAACTTTTAACCGTTGGAGCCAGTGTTCCCACTAAGCCGATTTTTTTCAGCGAATCGGCGATTTGTTGGAGCAATGTCAAATAATTTTTGGCAACATAGTAAAACATAGCTTTAGAAATTTGACAAATTTGTGGAAATATGACATTTGGTATTTAATACTGGATTGGTACAAAATTTAGGGCACATAATTGTCTTTTTAGAGTTTTGGGTGCAATTGTTTAAAGAAAATTTAGGCACTCGCCGATTAGCAATAAAGTTACAAGGAACACAGGTTGGAGCTAGATGGATCAAATTTTCGGAATGGGTATATTTTAAAAATAATTTAAACATAACAAAAATTGGGGGTTTCAAAATGGGGGTGGCCCCCAAACGAGGCCCTCGTAAATTCAAACCTTTTAAACTGGACTCATGAAATTTTTAAGATAACTAAACATAAAGCAAAGATAAAATTTGACAAAGTTTACGGGTACCAAAATGGAGGCCCCCCAAAATTTTAACTTACTAACCACTCACATTAGACACATTTAATTTTCAGAATAGACAAATATGAAAAGATAAAATTTGACAAAATTTGGGGGTACCCAAATCGGAGATCCCCCAGAAATGTGACGGCCAAAATTTTGAACTTTTAACCATTGGAGCTAGATGGATCAAATTTTCGGAATGGGTAGATATTAACAACAATTTAAACGTAACAAAAATTGGGGGTTTCAAAATGGGGATGGCCCCAAAACGAGGCCCTCGCAAATTCAAACTTTTTAACCTTTTGAGCTGGACTCATGAAATTTTTAAGATAACTAAACATAAAGCAAAGATAAAATTTGACAAAATTTGGGGGTACCAAAATGGGGGTCCCCCTCAAACAAAGCCCCCAAAATCATAAACTTTTAAACCATTGGAGCTAGATGGATCAAATTTTTGGAATAGGTAGATATAAAAAATTGTTTGAGGCCATGCTTTGGATGAAAATCACACACAGGAGGAGAAAGAAGAAATTCCGACTATTTCGCATTTAGGGATCAGTAAAATAAAATAGCCACAAGCTTATCAGGCATATACAAAATCAGTCGTAAATTATATACAACTATTTTATTTATCAAAATCGATTTCACCCCAGCGGGGCATCATCAGTTAGATCTAAAAACAATCAGCGTATACTTTAAAACCAAAATCATCATAAAATCTAAACAGACTATTACATCAAATTGAAAAGAACATAAAATGGACTCCAATAACAGCAAAATTAAAGAAAATCTAATACTGTATATAGTAAAACCTCTTTTGCAGAGCAAATATATTGAAAACCATGTATTATCTACATCACCACAACATCAGAAAAAAAATATACAAAAAAGTATTTTAAAATAATAAAACCCTACAAAAAATAAAAAAATTTTTTCAATTATAAAATGCGTTGCTAAGCAACCAAAAAAGTAAACATATCTCCAAACCTTAAAATGTAGAAAACTTAAAGTTTTTTTTTTTTTTCAAAAATAGGTGGAATAGGAAAAGAACACATTACAAACTCTTACCTTGGTTGGCAAATCCACAAGTAGGAAGAAAAGGACCTTTAATACTAATTTCTCCTAAACATACTGTTTGAGGTTTTCAATATATTTGCTCTGCAAAAGAGGTTTTACTATATACAGTATTAGATTTTGTTTAATTTCGCTGTTATTGGAGTCCATTTTATGTTCTTTTCAATTTGATGTAACAGTCTGTTTAGATTTTATGATGATTTTGGTTTTAAAGTATACGCTGATTGTTTTTAGATCTAACTGATGATGCCCCGCTGGGGTGAAATCGATTTTAATAAATAAAATAGTAGTATAACTTACGACTGATTTCGTATATGCCCGATAAGCTTGTGGCTATATTATTTTATAGATATGAAAAATAAACCAAACCTAACAAAAATTGGGATTTTCAAAGTGGGGGTTCCCCCAAACAAGGCCCTCCAAAATTCAAACTTTTTAATCTTTTCAGCTGGACACATGAAATTTTTAAGGTAAGTAAATATAAAAGAAAGATAAAATTTGACTAAATTTTGGGGTACCAAAATTGGAGATCTCCCCAAACAAGGCTGCTAAAATTCAAACCTTTTTAATCATACACGTTAGACACATGAAGTTTTCAGCGTTGATATTTATAAAGATTTTTGGGGGGTACCAAAAGAAGGGGATCTCCCTGAAACAGGGCTGCCAAAATTCAAGCTTTTTAACCACTCAATGCTAAACATATAAAATTTTTAGAATAGATAATATAAGTTAAAGATAAAATATGACAAAATTTGGAGATACCACAATGAGGGTGTCCCTCTTACATGGGGCCATCAAAATTCAAACTTTTCAACCACTCACGCTGGACGCATGAAAATTTCAGGATAGGCAAGTGCGAAGAAAAGATAAAATTTGGGGTTACCAAAATGAAGAGATCCTTCTCAAACAAGAACGCTCGAATTTAACTTTAACCACTTACACTAGACTGATGAAATTTTCAGAATAAGTAAGTAGGTACGAAGAAAAGATAAAATTTGGCAAAATTTGGGGGTACCACGATGGGGGAAATGAGGATGCCAAAATTTAAACATTTTATTTGTTTAAGCTAGACACATCAATTTTTCAGAATAGGCAAATGTCAAGAAAAGATAAGATTTGACAAAATTTGAGGCATTAAAATAGGGGGTCCCTCAATTGGGTCCTTCAAAATTCAAACTTTTCAACCATTCAAGCTAGACACATGATACTTTCAGAATAGGTAAATACAAACTAAAAATAAAATCAGATTAGGTAAATAAAATATGACTAGATGCCACAATTGGAAAATCTTCCAACGGGTCCTTCAAAAATTTTAACCACTCAAGCTGGACAAAAAAAATTTTCAAGATAGGTAAAAATTTAATATAAAAAAATATTGAGGATCTCATACTATAGGGGTCCTCCAATTATGTTAACACCTCCCCCATTAACTACAAAATCTAAACGAATTAAACCTATTGGATAGGTTAATATAAATCAAAGATAGATAACAAAATTTGGTGGGCCACATTGAGGAGATCATGCCAAATGGGCTCCTTAAAATTTTTAAATCTTAAATACGAAGTACTCCAGCTAGACATATCACATTTTAAGAGTATCGGTAGGCTAATATTAAAAAACGATAAAACATGCCAAACTTGGTAATGCCATGTTGAACAATAATTAGCCAGAAAGATTGTGTTAATTAAAGGGCATATAGAAAACTGGGATAGTTCATCAAATTATTCTCATCGACCTGTGACAACTTGTGCAAGTGAAGCATTAATTAGGCAAAATAAATTTTGATTCTCCTCCTTTTTCTGCAATTTTTCAAATTATATCACTTGAAAATGAAGTCTATGTGGCAAATACATAAACGATTTAATAAAAACTTAAATAAATGCTTGTTTTAAATTTGCATAATTTTAGCACTTTTTTATTTTACTTTATGCTGTTGAGAAGGGAGCTTAAATTCAAACACAACCGACATACAACTACTATAATATGGTGAATCGCCATGCGAAAGAGCCTTTTTAGAATCATACATGGCTGTAAGTTTTGTTGATATAACGAAATTTGCTGGTGAGTTGCTGGAATTTTAAGCACTGCTTCATGTTATTTTAAATGGAATAAAAAACTGTTAAGGACTCGTATAAAGTGCTGAGATTTGACGTTGTATTGTAAACTGTTATGCGAGCTTTTTGAATGATGTTACTCAATTATTTTTGATAACTTTGAGAGATTTAAATTTTGAACTCTAATAACCACAGAGCAATTTAAGTTAGTGAAACAACATTTGAAAGGGGCACATTTAAATTATTGATGTGGCTATAAATGACATTTTTTACAAATTCATTCAAAGCAATCAGATCACTATTTTCAAGCTTAATAAAGTTCAGTAAAAGTTTGAATAATGTCGCGAAGTCCCCACATATCGCTTGTGATGTCACATTCTAGTTGTATACTTGTGTACAGTCATGCAAAATATAGCAGTAAAGTCAACATACCAGTAAACTAAAAACGAAGTTTTCAGATTTAAAATGAAAAAAGTTCAAAATAAAACTAACTTGCTCTGTGTGGCTATCTCAGAAGTATAGGAGAATAAGGTAATTGGTTTGACAGTATTATATAAAGCCTCTAATCTTCCAACACTTTTTGCACTCAAAGTAAGTGATGCAATACCCTCAGCAGTGATTGATATTCCTTGATGAGCAAGTTGGGATTTTGAAGGATTTGAAACAACCACAAAACCTTTCACAGTGTCCTGAAAAGAACACTAATTAGGACTCTTTATACCAACCAGAACCTTTCTAGTAAAACAGATGCAAGAATTAGTTCCAATAACTGATTGGCTAATATTGGTTTAACAGAGATGAATTGCATCTTTAATTTCTCATAGAGCAAAGTACAATTACATTATTCTTATAATCTTCATAAATAAGTTTGCTCCTACTTATTATCTATGTAGTTCATTTTTGTTGTAGCTGATTTATTTCTGGTATTTTATTGTTTACTGTAAGATTTAAACACTAATTTTTGGGGCATAAGCAACCTAGCAATAGAACCTAAATGAGAACATTGACCTGCACCATGTTACTGTCATATCTAGGGCAAGTTTTTATTGACCCAAAATTCAAAAAAATTGAGTTTATTGACCCAGCAAAATTTAGACTGAGTAAAAGCTATTATTTAAGACTTTTTCAAGATTCATACTAAAACAAACATTTTAATAAACAAAGCTCACAAATTCTCAACGAAGTTTGCAAAACAAGTCTATGTGCTATTGTGAAATAGGTCTTTAAGTATTGTGATAAACAGTAAAACTGCAAGCTAATCACCAGGAGGACAGGGTAACAGTTAGTCTAAAATCATGATAGTAATGTTGTACTTTAATTTTGAGAAGCTGACCAGCTAAACCAGGCATTTGAATGTACTTTTGCTGGAGTTACCAAAACACCAGACTGTGCACCAAGCCATTGGTCATTGACCTAAAGTTTTGGTTAGCCTACAAAGATTTTAGTCATAGTATTATTATCACTAGATTCACTACATTATTTAGTATGCAGTAGGTTACTTACTCCTTCATTATATACTTTCTGAAGTCGATTAAATTTGATGTCTATGCTTGCAGACATATTTTTAGACTCTAAACTATTATCTAATGATCTACCTGCCTTCAACAGTTTAAGTGCTTACCCTATTGACAGATTGATTTAGCTGTGATTGGTATCAGATTATTAGGCAACTGCTGGCGCTACAGACTCAGGACTACCACACCAGTAGGTACTGGTATTTTTTGATTGGGACTATTTCATGGTAAAATTCTACGTTAAAAATAAAGAGACTAAATCAGAAATGAGGATTATTCATTTGTGCATTTTTTATTTGCTTTTTAAAAGCCAAGATTTAGGTTTTAGTTAGCGTTTTAGGTTCAGTATTAGTTTTAAGAGTAAGCAAGTAAGAAATTAAGTGTGCATTAGATTTTATTTATGCCACTGTCAGCATTCATGAAAAAGTAGACAGAATTTTCCAGTGAATCAAAGGCTTTGTTTTTGAAGGTGGTTTTGTGCAAAGAATGTACTAGCTAACTTGTAACAGGTTAATGGTCAATGGTACTGATACAACAATAAAACAGCATACTTTAAGTGAGTTTGACGGTGCAAATTGATAAGACTGATTGTTACCTATAACCCTGGCCTTTACCCTAATTTTAACTCTAACCCCTACCTTAACTTAGTAATGAATTACAACCCTCAACAGTCAACTGACCAGTTTATCTTTGTTTGCCTTTTACAGCTTAGCGCATAAGCCTATGATAACATCACTAGTATCTAGAAAGTAGCATAGAAATGTATTGCAGTTAGTATCACAAAGAGCAAAGACCTCTTTAAATTTCAAAACTTTTTTTACAAATGCTTTGGGTTAGTTAAGCGTTTAGTTTTAGCATATTACTAGTGGTCCAAAATTTCCCCCTAAACATAGATTCAGATTGATTTTTCACACCAAAATTAAACACTTTGCAAATTCATACAAACACTTCAGAAATTAATACAAAAAGAAGACAATGAAAAAACTGTATGGTCATCAAACTCAGCTGCCACCCTAGTTATGGTTAATAATTTAATAAAAAAACTACATATGCCAATTAAATTTGAAAATTTGGAATTTTTCAAAAATATTATTTTCAGCAAATATCAAACAAAGAGGAAACAACTAGCAAACATAACACACATAATAATTGACGGAAAAAAAAGGCAATCACAGAAAAAAGGCAGTGGCTATTTTGCCTCAAGAGGAAAAATAGCCATATACAATTTTGGCACTGGAGTCAAAATAGCCCAAATGACTATTTTGCCAGTAGTCCCAAAATAGTCCTAACTCTAACCCCAACCCAAACCCTAACAGGGGAAAAATGTTATTTTGCATCTAGAGGCAAAATAGACACTTCTGAAAAAAAAACACACACACACGCACAAAAAAAGGATAAAATGGAAAGCCAAAACAAAAGACTGTCTGCAAATATCAAGCCAAATCAATTTTTCCGTATAATTATTCAGGATAGCAATCGTCTTTTATACTGATATTTACAGTTTTTTACTAATGCATCCTAAACGAAGTATTACCCCGGTAGAGATCGCTAAAATTTGCACTTTCAATATTTTACAAATCAAAAATTCTGTGCTAAATCTTGTGTTAATAGGTTGAAATTTTGATAATTCCATAGAAAATGTCGTAAACTTTTATAATCAATGTGAATTTTGAAAAAAAGGTCAAGTAATACTATAGCAGCCTATGTTTTGAGAAACTCAATTTTCTGTAACACTTGCAAGCCATTTTCAATTACAAAAGATACCAGTACCGTAGGAGCATAATCCTACAAGGAAATCTTTTTGTAAGATTTATGATAAGAGATGCGAGAAATTCTGGACACATTTTTGTCTCCATTGTTTTCACCCCAAATCTGTCCAGCATCAATTCAACTTATATGTTAACTATAGTGACTTTGGCTGGAATCACATGATCAAGTTTTCTGCACAATTTTTTTGCATCAATGTTTTTGAACAACGTCACATTTAGACGCAATTTTCTTCCTCAGCTTCTTACCAGATGGAAGCGTCTGGGTTTTTCAGCAAACAAATTGCCGTAGCTATTATATGTATTTTTTTTGATGTAAAGGCATTTACACAGTAGTTAAGGAATTTTTATGAAATTTGTGTGGCAATAGTAATATTGTGTGCTTTGTCCATTTATTGTTATTTCTCGTTTACGAAAATGATACGAGCACGTTTACAAAAGCGAAAAGCTGTAGCTATAGTACTAAATAGCTATTTGAGTTCTGCTGCAAATTACGTGTGCTGACGATGAATTTTTCTTCAACCTGCAATGAAATGAAATAGACATAGAAGTAGGAAATGTCAAAATACCTTTGCTTGTGTGGAACTATTTAGCATAGCTTTTCTATTCTTAGTTGTCTATCACCAATAAAATTTGCATAACATTGCATGATTGATCAAATAATATTAAACCAGGTATGTTCTGCCCGGTACATGCAGTTTAAGAGGGCTCAATAATTGGATGTCAGGGTAGCTGTTTCAAATTAGAATAAAAGCACTTTTGTTCGATTTCTTACAAAATCAGCATGAAATAGCTGAAAATTATCGTAACTGCTTCAAAATGCAACAGGCTTTTTTGACATTGGACATGTCAAATTTTAACCAAAAAAATAATAAAATCATTGCAAATTTGGCGCTAGCGAAAACGGGTTCACAACAACTGACCTCGACAAACTCACCACAAACAAACTCTGAACTGATTGCGAACCAAATGCAAATGACTCTGATAGGCTAAGGGCAATCATAAAATTATATTATTATCCCCAGAGCCATCCTGCCCAAGCCCTCACTTTGTGATAAAATCACTGTGACGAAACCGTTGGTTCATGGTCAGTTAACTTGGTTCGAATGAAAACTAGGCCAAAAACTTTTTTCCAATCAGAAGGAAATTTTGAACATCTTGAATTCTTGATTGAAACAAGATCCAGGCCTGGCACCATGGGAGGGGGGGCATTCCGAGGCCATGCCCCCCAATGGCTGCATGTGGCCCCCTAAACAAGTATTGTGCAGTCCCAAGCGAAGCTTGTGCCCCGAACAAATTAACAGGCTTGGTGCTATTGGAATACAATTCGAGGCCAACATAGTGGTTATCACCCTAGAATTTGTGGGCAAGAACTGTTTTTTTGTAGATTTTG